>CM031236.1:475532245-476214745 GCA_018340775.1 Taxus wallichiana var. yunnanensis | reverse complement strand
ATGGGTTCCTGTACTTGGAAATGATATTTGGTGTAGAATAGAATTTGAAAATAGGATAAAGAATATGTATAAGATTTATGTAGACTTAGTTATGGATTATATGCTGCAGAGAATGATTCTATAATTAACTGCTTTTGTTTCGATCTTATATGTAGTCCAAATATTTGATAAAGATGCCCTTTGAATGAGTGGGGTGATAGTACATTTATAAGTGATGTCATGAATTTTTGGCCACTCAATTGATACAATGCTTATTAGGTTAAGTTATGCATTTGTTAAAGTGACCATTGAGTAAGTGGAGGAAAACAATGTCAACCTTAGGACAAAAATAGCCACTTGTTTCTTCCACTAATATGTGATTATGTTATGTGAAAGAGTTAGTGGTTAGATGTCTTGAGATATATTTTACGTTCAATAAATAAGTGTTTGACTAGTCAAGGTTGAGTAACAAGTGTGACCTATTGGTCAAGGAATGCTAAATTGAGTAACATGTATGTATGAATGATTCATTTAAGTTCACACAAATAAATGGGATATGATAAATTATAAGGATAATTACAAAATTCCATTGGTTCAGTTTTAGGTTACTATAACTACCTACTCATTTGACGTATATCCAACTAACCTTGCACTATTATACTAATTATAAATTTAAATCATCTTTGGAACATGAAAAATCACTCACACTTGCTCCTCCATTAAGTATTTATTTTTGGTTTAAGATATGCATATATTTTCTAGTGGATCATATGTCATATTGTGTACACATAATAAAGAAAATGATGTTATTAGTTATGATCTACTAGCTTAGCCAATTCCTCGGATATTACTCAATCCTTTTGTGTTGATCTTTTGTTATATACCTCATGGTTCATGCCAATTACATTAAATACTAGATATTATATTGCTTATGGTTATATACACAAATAGAAACTATACATAATCTTATAAGAAATTGTTTTGGTTTCATTAATAATTAGAGGATCAAAATAGAAGTTCAACTAATGAAAATAAACATTGAGATGAATATACATGGAATATAAACTCAATAAATCTCAAAATTTCTTGATTCATTCAAGACTAATTATTCAAGGAACATCATTACATAAATAATGTATTATTATCCTACAAGGAAGGAGTCAAAACTGTTGTGATATCCCTATTCTTTCTATCATAAATATCTTTGAATCCTGTTATCTCCGAGATATATCTATAGTTTATTTCTACATGAACAACCTGCTCAAATTATTACTATTATTCTTAAAAATTCCTCTTATTATTATTCTCACATATGAGTTGTATTTACAACTCATTTACAATATTGTTATTTTCACACTACACAAAATATATTAATGTTCACAATATCTAATATTTCATAACATTCACCCCCTTAGTGTGAACATGGGACAAGGTGGAACTACAACAAGAATTGTATGCCTACACATAATTTTAGGTATTCATACTGTTGTCTAAATCTTGTTGTCTAGATCTTGCTAGTCATGATTACTGCATACGAGAATTGTTCCTTCTTTCACTTCCAAAGAACATCTTCTCCGAATGACCATATTATAATGAAGTACAATAGTCATAGGATCTCCACATTCGAGAGGGTCTCTACAGTCCAATTTTCCTCATATAAAATTGTTTACAATATTGCACATTCTACACCATATCACAAAACTTAAGAGATTACATTATAATTTTCTCATACATTCCAAGTGAAAATGAACAAAGTTATGTTCTTATTCTCCACACTATTACATAAAGAAAACACACAAATGAAAAATATGTCACCATAGAAAAAAAAATTTCCCCATCATTGGTGATTGATGAGAGGTGTTGATCACTCTCCTTCCTCTGTTTCCTCTCACCTCCATTGACACTTCTTTAGTTACTTAAAAAAATTGAAATTGAAGCTCAATATTTGTTAGAAATAAAAATTGGGTTCTAATAAAAATGCATTCCTAATTTTTAATTTTATTTTCTAGGATTTTGGACTCATAATTTTTGAATAACTATTTAGACTATGATACAATGAGTGACACTATTATAATAACTCAAAAAAACTTAGAATTGACCACTTTTATACATAAATTCAAACATTTAAAAAGTAATAGTGTGAGATTAATTTTTAAATAACACTAAATAATATGAACCCCACTTAATTTTTTTAACACTTTATTCACCTTTGACCATCCTTAAAAAAACCATATTCACTTTAACAAATTAAAACATATATGGAATCAATAATTAAAACTAAAAAAATGACTCATACATTACAAAAAAACACTATAACCACATATTATACTCAAACTTCTCTTTCTCCATAAAAATATAATCAATCTTCATGCATTAAGAGCTTAGAGCCGGGTTTAGCGAAAATTTGTGTACGGTGGGACAAATAAGCATGAAGCTTTGTTGTAAGGAAATATTGGCACCATTGTAAATATGATCTTGGTCCATGAAATCCAACATTCCTCCTTGTGATGAAATTGGTTTGATTGTAATAGTAGTTGTGTGGAAATTAGGTGAATCCTAGAGGTGTGTAGAGAGAGTCAAAGAAAATATAGAGTTGCATGAGGCTTTGAGAGGGAGGTTTTGAATTTTATTCATTTCCATTTGTTTTACATAAAAATGGAAATTATTTGCATACTAAAATCAAGAAAGGTGGATATCACCCTAATTAGGAATACAATCTAGAAAATATGTACATTCATATTATTAAATTAATATTCAACATACATATTCATACATATAGTAAATGATTAAGATTGGGATATAATTAGGGCACACAAAATAACATAGTAAATTGACAAAAGGATAATGCACTTATCTTTTTTTTGTGTTTCTAGGATGATCTAGATGTGAAAATGGAGGGAACTTGCTAAAAATACTATGTATTTTATTCATCTCCTAAACTAGATCTTTATCTACTATGGGACATAATCAACATGTTATCCAACTTTCCACCCGTTGCAAATTGGCCAACTTGACAATTATGGACTAAGGCAGTATATAATGGAACCTTAAAGAAGAAAATGGAAAGAATAGATAAATTTCATGATTTGGGACATGTGCAATCATTCAAGGACATCCCTCTCCCTCCCTCCCTCTCCCTCTTTATAGGCCTTAAAATTCCAAACAAATGGAGGAACTTGCTAGAAATACTATGTATTTTATTCGTCTCCTAAACTAGATATTTATCTACTATGGGACACAATCAAACTATTATCCAACTTTGCACCCCTTATAAATTAGCCAACTTGATAATTATGGACTAAGGCGGTATATAAAGGAGCCTCGAAGAAGAAAGTGGAAAGAACATGTAAATTTCATGATTTGGGGCAGGTGTAATCATTCTAGGGTATCTCTCTCCCTCTTTGCAGGCCTTAAAAGTCCAAAAAATGGAGGGATCTTGCTAGAAATACTATGTATTTTCTTCGTCTCTCTAAACTAGATCTTTATCTAATATGATACATAATCAACCTATTATCCAACTTTGCACCCCTTATAAATTGGCCAACTTGACAAGTGTGGAATAAGGTAATATATAATGGATCCTTGAAGAAGAAACTAGAAAGAACGGGTAAATTTTAATGATTTGGGATAGGTGCAATCATTCTAGGGCATCTCCTCCCTATTTTTAGCCTTAAAAGTCCAAACGCTTAGAAAAATTCATCAAAATTGGGAAAATCCAAGCAAAATCGGCCAAATCAGCCTTTAGAGGAACAGTAGGAACAATTCATTTGTTCCTCTTGTTCTCCACATTGACACATAGGCCACAAGATGGTTTTGAGGCATTGAGGTTAGATGGATTGGAATTTTGAGAACCAAAGTGGAACATTTCCTCTGGGCTGTTGGGTTTTAAAATGATCCTTTTAACAAACCACAGTCAGGGGACAACAAGTCCCTCCTCTTTAATGGGAGAGGTTCCCTTATTGAAAGCAAGCAACAAACTTATATACAAATGTACAACTTTCAAAGTGTGGATTCTGACACTTTGAAATGTTTAATGCCCAAAGATCATCAATACGAAAGGATGGAATAATTTAGGAGATGAGGAAGGAAGAACATAACAATACCTTCAGGAGATATAGATGGCAGAGTATCACCTTATACATATTGAACCAGGGAGATGCAAAATAGAATCATTCGCTTTCATAACCAGTATAATTCCAAAGACACAAAGTTCTAGAAATCATATAAACAAGAACACAAAGTTTCTTATCATAAAAGATGGATGATTCCCAAGTTTTAGACATGGAAAGAAGAAAAGAAAAGGAAGAAAGGGGAAAACTTTTGTATTGATTACTTCGAATCTATTACTTTATAGAGTACCAAGATCCAACCCGAACAATAACATGGAGAAGCCATTAAATAGTTTCCAAGAACGGTTACATTCGGTTACAAAAATGATGAAAACTGATTTGAGAAACCGATGTCTGAGTCTCTCCAATGCCTCGGCCATTTCCATGTCTGGCAGAAAAACCAGACACATTGAATTGCAGCCATTCAATCTTCCCCTACAAACTTTGAATATGAGCCATCCACGTGGGAGAGATTCAAACAGAGGTGGGCCTTGAGGACGCCTTTTGCATTTTGTGCCCTTTAGAGAAATGGCACTTTGGAACATTTTGGCCCACCCACCCGCTTTTGATATGGTCTTGACACGTGGCCTTACTTGAGTGGGGATAGAGTCATGGTTCACTTTATTATTTTATCTCTTTTCAATGTGGGCTCAAACACTCAAATTGCTCCGCCGGCCCGCCTCCTTGCTTTGACCTTCAATGCGGGCTTAAAATTTGACTTCTTACCTTGGCATGGAAACAAAGCCAAAATTCTCAAATCACCTCGACAACCCACTTTCCCGCTTTGACTTTCTATATGGGGTTTGTATTTAAATTTCTCCCTTTTGTTTGGCAGGGCTGTATATCTGACCTTGGACACATGGAGAGCTGGAACTCATTTGGAACCTACCTCTGGATTTTCCTTTGAAGTTGCACCAGTTTGACACATGGAGAGCTCCACCGGTCTGGACTTTTCAATAGTCAAGTCTGCCTCTCCATTGATTATGACCAGTGGCGAGTGGCACTCATTTAGAGATTAGCCCTTTGGTTTCACTTTTGAAATTACGTCGTTGAGGCACGTGGAAGCTTCCGCTAACCCGCTCATACTTATTCAATTTAAATAACTAGCTCTGTCCCTTTTTTGGACCTAGGACATGTGGAGGATTGGCGCAAGTTTGAGAACTACCCCTAGCTTCGACCCTTGAAGTTACGCCGATGAGGCATGCGGAACCGTCCACCGAACCTTCCATAATTAGCCATCTTGGGCTGTTTTATTTCCATTTTGGACCTAGGACACGTGGAAATCCTGTGCTTATTTGAGGACTATCCCTTGGTCCCTGCCCTTGGAGTTGCGTCGTTTGGATGCGTGGAGGCTTCCACTGTCACTTGAAATATGGCCATGCTGCATCCAATTAGAGATATCCATGTACTACCCATGAAAGTAAGGGAAAACATTGATGAGGAGGATATGCCTGTCATTTCCGACTACGGAAGAAATAAAAGAAGGGGAAAAACTCCACATGTATGCCCAAATTTCTAATTGTTCTCCATGGAATAGAAAATGGAAAATGATACCAAGCTCGAGGTGATTCATTACTCCAAGGTATCGACTCAAATTTTTTGAAACTTAACTTCAAAAGAGGGAATTTTGAGGATGATAACAATTGGCTCTTTACGAGGATGACTTGACGGAGAACAAGGCAAAACCAAGAATCATAGGAAAACTTGGGAAACCAGACTAGTGCCTTATCCATTGGGCCAATAGAGTCAAAGGAAAACTAGCACAAAAGACAAAACACACGAAAAGAAAAGAAACCAAAAAGAAAAGACAAAAATAAAACACAAAGGAATGACCCAAAACCAAAACACTGTACATAATATACAGAAGGACCACCTAGTCACCTAGGACTTGAACAACTTTAGATACTACCCACTATAAGGAAGTGGGAGAGGAGAACCATCCAGATAATCCAAATAGAACAAATTTTCTCTAGCAAAATTCCTAATTTTAAAAGGACCAAGCCAAAGGGAATCAAACTTACCATGGCTTCCTCGAGGTTCATGCCTTTTGTCCCACAACAGAACAATGTCTCCTACTTGAAAATCTCTGGGTCTAGATTTCTTGTCAAACAGAGCTTTCACCTTCAGTTGATGAGCTGATATCCTATCAAAAACCTACAACCTATCTTCATCCAACTTCTAGAGATACATGATCCTCTTGTCTAAGGAATTGGAAAAACTTGAATCTTCAATAGCCTTCATTAAGTGCAAGGCTGGTAATTCCACTTATCACTGGTAACTAGAGCTTCAACACCATACACCACTTGAAAAGGAGACATCCCAATTACTCTTTTGGGTGTAATTTTATCTACCTAGAGAGCATTATAGAGTTTCTTATGCCAATTCCTCTGAGAGTCATTGACAAGCTTCCAAATGATGGTTACCAAATTCTTGTTTGTTGATTCTGCTTGTCCATTCCCTTGGGGTAGTAGTAGTCTGAAGAATGAGAAAGGGAAATTCCATAACCGTAGTAGAAATCCATCATCTCAAAAGAAGAAAAATTTGAAGCATTATCAGTCACAATCTTGTTTGGTACCCCAAACCTTATCAATATGTTCTCCTTAATGAAATTACACACTACCTCAGAAGTAGTGCTTTTGACTAGGATGGCCTCTACCCACTTTGTGAAGTAGTCTGTAGCAGTTATCACATGAGTATGCCCAACACTGGAGGGTGGGTTAAGAGTTTTAATGAAATCAAATCCCCACTATTGAAAGGGTTCATCAATCACAACTAGTTTTAGTGGCAAAGAAGCCAACTTAGGTCTCCCAACAAAAATCTGATAGGCTTCACATTTCCCTACCCATTTGGATGCATATTTGAACAATGTAGGCCAATAGTACACAACACAAAGGATTTTGTGAGCAATGACAACAAGAAGAAGTGACCTCCACATGCCTGATCATGAAAAGATGAGAACAACTTCTTCTATTGTTCTTTGTCTACACACTTTAAGAAGCTTCCATCTATACCTTTCTGAACAAAGCATTCTCCCATAATACATACTTGCAAACCTTATATTTATAGCCCTCTTCTCCTTAAAACTCAAATGATATGGAAAATCTCCATAGGTAAGAAAATGTGTAATATCTGCATACCATTCATCTGTTGAACTGAGGAAAAGGACAACATGAACATCAATTGCTTCTTTGGACAATGTTGCACTCTCCTTCAGCAATAAGTTCACACAAGCCTTTACCATGGACTAGCTTAGTTGGCTTGATATCCAGGTCATATTCCTAGACCTTTGCTACCCAATTGCCTCTCTTAGTTCCAAACTCATACTATGTAAGAATGGATTTGATGGTTGTGTCAGGAACAAGCACAATAGAGTGAGAATTAAGAATATAAAAATGAAATTGCTTGATAGCTTTGACCACTGCAAAATCATGTTTCTCCATCATAGTATATTTCAACTCATGAGATTTCAGAACATAGCTCATGAAGGCAATAGGAAGCTCATGATCCTCATAATTCTTCTGAGTCAACACAACAGCCAGGGTAAACTCTGTAGCATAACAATAGATGATAAAGTCCTTATTGAAATCAGGACATGCTAAGATGGGGGTCTTAGCAATGGCTTGCTTAATACCTTCAAATTCCTCCTTACCCTCAGAAGACCAACCAAAATTTTGCTTTCCTTTCATCATGTGAGCAATGCTCATAGTCAACTCTACAAAATCAGGGATGAATCTCCTTAGGAAATTAATCTTACCAAAGAAAGAGTGAACACCCTTTTTACTTGTGGGAAGAGGAATCTGTTGGATTGCTTGAACTCTTTCTGGATCTATCTTGATTCCCTCCTTGGAGACAATGTGCCCCAACAACTTGCCTTCAGTGACACAAAAGACAAACTTCTTTGGATTGAGAGAGACTTCATGCTCCCTGCACTTCTAGAGGACTGATTCAAGATGTTGAAAGTGATCTACCCTTGTTTTAGAGAAAACAGTCAAATCATCAAGGTACACAACCACACACTTTCCCTTCAAACTACCAAAAGCCAAGTCCATTTCCCTCTAAAAGGTGGCACCAGTATTGATAAGACCAAAAGGCATTCTCTTGTAAGAAAAGGTTCCCCAAGGAGTAGTGAAAGAAGTTTTGTGTTGATCTGGGGTGCTTTGACCTCCACTTGATTTTATCCAGAGAATCCATGCAAAGCATAGACAAAATTTCTGAGCCTATGACAGCTTGCAAAACTTGATCCATCATGGAAATATGGTAGTTGTCCTTCGAGAGAGGCACGATTCAAATTCCTAAAATCGACACAGATGTGAATCTCACCATTCTTCTTCTTGACAGTACAATGTTGGCGATCCATGTTGAATGGTGTATAGGAAAGATGATTTTTGCCTTTAGAAACTTTTGGATCTCCTGAAAAATAGTGCCAGCAACCTTGGGATTGTACTTCCTTTTCTTTTGATTAAACGGTTTGATCCCAGGTTTCAGAGGGATAAAGTGTTACATCTCCTTTGGCTGGAAATCCTTGAGATCATCATATGAATAGGCAAGGACATCAACATACCTTTTCAATAGATTTACTACCTTCTTCTTCTCCTCTTGAGTGTAACATTTCCCAATGTTCACCATCTTAGGTTCATCAAGACTCCCAATATTCACTTTTTCACATTCGCTAACTACCGAGCTCCTTGGGAAGTTTTATACTTTATGTATCTATCGTGCTTATCAAATGCGTCTTCCAAACTCACTAACCCTTTAGGAATATTGTTACCTTTCAATTTGATGCAGCCATCATGATCCGTCTCTTCCTTGATATCTCCTTCATTAGAGGATACACACTCTCTAGGAAAGGTCTCACTTCCTTCAAAATACAGTTGGTCAAAATTATCCCTAAGCTCCAAGAAAGAGAGAAAATGTTGATCATCGTTGAAAACCTGCCAATTATTTACATTATCTGGTACGTTGGGCCTATGAATCATTTCAATGGTAAATTTCTCTTAAGAGAAATTTGGATGAGGAATCAACAAAGATCCTGAGACAACTAGAGAATCAGCTCTAGTGTTCCTTTCTCTTAGCACAACTTCAATGGAGAAAGCATCAAGAAACTCAATGGAATCCCAGACAAGATTCTTGTAATGTTTCAATCTCCTATTCTTGACTTGAAAAAGATCTCTGACCTATTTCACAATAATCTCTGCATCACCATAAGTATAAATATTCTTCACTCCCATCTCTTTTGCCATGCTCAATCCTAGTATGAGTGCCTCATATTCAGCTGTATTGTTCATATTTTCAAAATAGAGCTTGAAGGAGAAAGGATGAATGTTCCCTTCTGGAGATGTCAACACCACTCCAGCCCCAAAACCAGCTAAAGAGCAGCTTCCATCAAACTCTAGAGTCCAAATGCCATTGGGGTCATGAATAACTCCCTTGGGAAGCCTTGCCTCATCTTGTGACATAATCATGTAGTTCCCATGCCCTGCATCCTCATAGAGTATATGTGCTTTTGGGTCATCAGTATTTTACACAATGTACTCAGTCTATTTCTCAGGTAGCAGCTTCTTCATTTTTCCATTGATTGGGATCAAAGCATGTGACCAATCCATTTGAATCTCACCTCCTACCTCCTTACAGAAATTTCTACTCAGCAACATCCCATATGAGGGAGGAATATCAGCTACCAAAATGGTGGCTAAGACCCTTTTCTCGAAAAAGTAGCAAAAGCTACTTGTGCATCTTTAATTCTACCAACCAGAGGTACTTTCCTACTTTCCATGGAATAACAGGAACCAAAGGCACATGTTAGGGTCAGACCCAAAGCATGAGCTACCTTTGTAGGCATTACATTATCTGATGCTCTTGAATCTATAACACAATTATTGAGTTTATGGCCAACTATGAGAAGAGTCACATAGAATGGTTCAATTTTCTCATTAGCGGAAGTGATTGTAGCCACAAGGCTTGATTGAGGTGAGGAAGAGGGGTGGGAAAAATACCTTTAGAAGTACTGGATGAGACTTTGGATTTGGAATTTACAAAGTTTACCATTTTAGCAAAATCTTTTGGATGAGTTTGGTAAAACTCTACTTCTAAATTTTGATTTTGGTCTTTTTAGGTGATCAATGATATAAAAAGACCCAGAGGTAGATGGGACATCATTTCTAGGAACTTGAGAGACTCTTGATCTATCATTTTGGGATTTGAAGGAGAAGGAGTTTTGGAAACAAGTAGAAGGAGAATTAGAATTACTCACCTTTTGTGTGGAGGCAGTGGGAATAGGAGCTCCTCTTCTTACAATCACTAGAATAGTTGTAGGAATCTCCTTGGAATTCTTAGTAGGCTGCACCACTTTCTCTTTTCTATTTTTTTTCTCCCAAGTCATAATAGCATATGACTCACTATTCATATCAGCCACTCTCTCATCATATTCATCTTCATCATCCATACCTTCAGTGGTGAGGAAATGAACTTGTGACCCACCAAGATCTTCCAGTTCTTCAACTTCTTCTTCTAGTTCTTCATATAGTTCATTACACTCCTCATCATCAGGTTCTTCAACTTCACAAGTTGCATTAATTGGAACCTTGATGGCTGGGCCTTCAATAGCCAATCTGTGCGAGAAGAAGTCAAATGATTCCTGGGCTGAATTTTTTTTCTCGGAACATCCCGGTAAGGGGTATGTTGAGCCAATTGTTTCTTGAGAGCAATGAGATCATTTGTAAGCTTCTGTACTAATTGATTAGAACTGGATCCAAGGGAAGAGGAAGAGGAAGAAGCTTTAGATTTGGAGGATTCTCTTTTTAGTTTACCAGACATGATCAAATCATCCTCAACACTGATAGCCAAATGTTGATCAACATCCAAAGTTGCAAGGTTAGCTCTCCTTAGTGCATAACTCACTTCAGGAAACTGGGCATTGAGGAAGAAGAACTTTTGGATTTGATCCACTAGATGAGTGTTCTATGGAATTTTATTAATTAGCTTGTTGAATTTAGCCAAAAAACTCCTCATGGGCTCAAATGGCTCCTTCTTGATATGAGAAATTTGTGCTAACAGAGCATGCACATCTTCGCAGGTTTGAAATGCTACTCAAACTGAGTCATCATGGTATTCCAATTAGTGATAAACCCAACATGAAGATGGTAGAACAAATCAACATCATTGTCTGAATTGTCTCCAAAAAATATTGACAAAGACATCTTCTTCATGTTTGACCCCAAGAATCCCACATGCAACAACGAAGGCCGCAACATCCGGAAGAACCTTCCCATCACCCCGGGAACTTGGGAAAAATTTCCTGTTACCCCTAGGTAACTCATGCAATGGATGAGGAAGAGCAGGAGGCCCAACCTATTGTCCCCAAGGCAAAGGAATTACCATATTTGGAAAAATTGATGAAGGAGAACTGAAACACTAGTGAGAATCAAAGCACGAAGATTAGGACTGAGATGTTCCTGAGGAATGCTATCCTTGGAGTTTCTGTCTTTAGTAGGAAGTGTGCTTGTAGAGCGAGCCCTTCTATCCCCTCTTGCTGGAAGAGAGAAGTTTTGTTGCTCCAAAATTTGAGAATGGGAATCCTCAACCTCGAGAGCTTTCCTCCCACATGTATACCGTAGAGTCATCAAAACAACAATGATCTTGAATTTTTTCTTTTTAGAAAGGGATCCGTTAAAACGAGATCCCCAATGGAGTCGTCAAAAATCTGTTGGATTTTTAAAATGATCCTTTTAACAAACCACAGTCAGGAGACATCAAGTCCCTCCTCTTTAATGGGATAGGTTCCCTTATTGTGATAAAAAACAAACTTATATAAAAATGTACAACTTTCAAAGTGTGGATTCCTAATGCTTTGAAATGTTTAATTCCTAAAGATCATCAATACGAAAGGATGGAAAAATTTAGGAGATGAGGAAGGAAGAACATAACAATACCTTCAGGAGATATAGATGGCAAAGTATTACCTTATACATATTGTACCAGGGGTGATGCAAAATAGAATCATTCGCTTTCATAACTAGTATAATTCTAAAGACACAAAGTTCCGAAATCATATAAACAAGAACATAAATTTTCTTATCATAAAAGATGGATGATTCCCAAGTTTCAGACACGAAAGAAGAAAATCGGAGGAAGAAAGGGGAAAACTTCTATATTGATTACTTTGAATCTATTACTTTACAGAGTACCAGGATCCAACCCGAACAACAACATGGAGAAGTTGTTAAATAGTTTCCAAGAATGGTTACATTCGGTTATAAAAAATGATGAAAACTGATTTGAGAAACCAATGTCTGAGTCTCTCCAATACCTCGGCCATTTCCATGTCTAGCAAAAAACCAGACGCATTGAATTGCATCCGTTCAATCTGCCCTTGCAAACTTTGAATATGAGCCATCCACGTGGGAGAGATTCAAACAGAGCATGCCTGAGGATGCCTTTTGCATTTTGTTCCCTTTAGAGAAATGGCACTTTGGAACATTTTGGCCCACCCACCCACTTTTGATATGGTCTTGACATGTGGCCTTACTTGAGTGGGGACAGAGTCGCGGTTCACTTTTATAATTTTATCTCTTTTCAATGCGGGCTCAAAAACTCAAATTGCTTCGTCGGCCCCTCCCGCTTTGACCTTTGATGCAGGCTTAATATTTGACTTTTTACCTTGGTATGGAAACAAAGCCAAAATTCTCAAATCACCCCAACGGCCCACTTTCCCACTTTGACTTTCTATGCGGGCTTAATATTTGACTTTCTCCCTTTTGTTTGGCGGGCCGCATATCGACCACTGGACATGTTGAGAGCCGGCGCTCATTTGGAACCTGCCTTTGGATTTTGCCTTTGAAGTTGCGCTAGGTTGACACATGGAGAGCTCCACCGGTCTGGAATTTTCAACGGCCAACTCTGCCTCTCTATTTACTCTGACCATGTGGCAAGCTGACGCTCATTTGGAGATTGGCCCTTTGGTTTCACTTCTAAAATCACATCATTGAGGCACATGGAGGCTTCAGCGATCTTCTCATACTTATTCAAATTAAATAACCGAATCTGTACCTTTTTGGACCTAGGACACGTGGAGAACTGGTGCAAGTTTGAGAACTTCCCCTGCTTTGACCCTTGAAGTTGCACCGATGAGGCACATGGTGCCATCCACTGAACCTTCCATACTTAGCCGATTTGAGCCTATTTGGTCTCCATTTTGGACCTAGGACACGTGGAAAGCCTGCACTTATTTGAGGACTATCCCTTGGGCCTTGCCCTTGGAGTTGTGTCATTTAGATGCGTGGAGGCTTCCACTGTCACTTGAAATATGGCCATGCCGCATCCAATTAGAGATATCCATGTACTACCCATGGATGTTGGGGAAAAATTGACGAGGATACGCCCGTCATTCCCGACTGTGGGAAGAAATAAAAAGAAGGGGAAAAACTCCACCTGTACGCCCAAATTTCTAATTTTTCTCCATGGAATAGAAAAGGAAAAATGATACCGTGCTCAAGGCGATTCATTACTCCAAGGTATCGACTCAAAATTTTGAAACTTGACTTCAAAAGAGGGTAATTTTGAGGACAACAATAGGGCCTCATGTTCCCCACATGAGCAATTGAGTCAATTAGGCAGACTTGTGGTATTGCGGATGAAGTACATAACATGGGAACATGTAAAACATTCTGCATAGGCATCATTTCACTATATGTATAACATGTATGACTAATGGAACAAAGGAATAAAGTGTGGAATGGATGATGCATGTAAAGTGGATATAACATGCAAAAGGAACATGTGGAATTGTTCCATAGCTCTACCTAAAGATGGATCCTCCACCACACACACAAATCGGACTTACAACAAAATCAGGCCCGACAAGAGCATTAGGAACTATTCCATCATTCCCTCGATTACTGATTGGCTACTTCATCTGTACCCAACACAAAATGCATTAATGTGGCGTGTAGCATCGTGCGAGAACCGGTCACAACCATCATGGGCCTTGAACTTCAAATGGCCATATCTTTCGCCATGTTACTCCAAATTTCACAAACTTAGTACCGTTGTAAATGTCTCATCATGTAATACACCACAAAAAATTTATTTCTTAAATTAGGTGAGGTTAGTGATGAGGCCATAAATTGGCCATAAATTACCATTATTTTTCCTTTGAAATTACCTTTGAAAGTGGATTTAAATGTAATCTAGGAGCTTATAGTTTTCTTAAGATAGAATATAGGATATATATCTTGTTCATTCTTTAGAATTATTTTGTTATCTTTTTTATTTACTAATCCTATTTATTATTTAGGAAAGATGCAATGTTTTGTGCATACGACCATAAAGGAAAAATAATGCTAGTTACGGGAAAAGTGGAATTGATCATTGATATTATATCCAAACTCAAATATGATTTTATAACCAGATTCCTCTTGAAAAATTATGCAAGTTAAAAAAATCATCTCAATCCGAGATCATGTGTAAAAGTTATCATTTTTTTAGTTAGCTCTAGAACAATTAGAGTTAGCTCGGAACTTGCAATTTTAGTTTTGGAACTTGCAGTTTTAGTTTCAGAACCTGCATAAAATGAGGAATTGTGAATAATCATAGAGTCCAATGGGAAATATGAGATAGGTTTTTGTTCGTACTCAATGTGTTTAACAAAAATATTATTCGATTTGCTACGGAGTTTTACCAATAAAGAGAAATCTAACTTTTAGTGAGATGGAGTCGAGGAAAAAGTGTATCAGACAAGCACTAAAAGTTTTACAAATAGAAACAAAAATTCAAATGGAAAATATGAGAGATTTTTTTCATATCAATGTGTTTAACAAAACCTCATTCATATTTGCTACAAGTTTTACCAATAAAGAGAAATCTAACTTTTAGTGAGTTGTAGTCCAAGGAAAAAGTGTATCAAACAAGCACTAAAAGTTCCACAAACAGAAACAACAAATTCAAATGGAAAATCTGAGAGAATTTTTGTTCATAGAAATGTGTTTAACAAAACCTCATTCATATTTGCTATAGGTTTTACCAATAAAGAGAAATCTAACTTTTAGTGAGTTGTAGTCCAAGGAAAAAGTGTATCAGATGAGCACCAAAAGTTCCACAATCAGAAACAACAAATTCAAATGGGAAATCGGGAGAGGTATTTGGTCAAAGTAATTTTTGAGGAAAAACCTCCTTCCAATAAATTAGGAGAATAAAATCATTGTGATTCTTGTTACCAAAAAGCAAGGAGAATATTTGGGAGCAAATCTTCCTAAAATAGTGAAATAAGATTTTGACTCCAATAATATATCTCTCTCATGAATAAAGATAATATAAGATTTTATTTCCCAAAATAAGGAGTTGGTTGGATGCATGAATTATAGATGCAACCTCCCACACTTTGATATGTAATTTTTCCCTACCAAAAATATTAGATCCGTTCTTTCTCAATCTTCTGAGTGAAATTGTTCTACAGATTTTGAATTAAAATTAAAAGTATGAATTAAGTCCTCTTCCAAGGAATGAGCTAGCCACTCATTCCAAGGAATATGAATCAATGTGTTATGTTTATTTCTTTATTTTTTTCATTTTCCTTTTGTTGCGATTTCTGATTTTATGTCATGTACTCCTTCCGTACAATTTCTATTGTGAACCTGCAAGTGTCTTATTTATCTTTCATTTATTTTAATTTATCAATTTCATTTATGCAAGTGTGTTTCTTTCATGTAAGTTTTATTTATCAAGTGTGCCTTTACATTTCTGCATGTGTGATTTATTTTATGCAAGTTTGGATTGTGTTTAAAGGAGTTGTTTTCCAAAGATCTTTTCTCTTAATGCATACAACCATCGGACACCAGCCCTGGATTGACATTATTAATGAAGAGGATTGATGACCCTCATCAATTAGGTGGGTGAAAAATAGGATATACAGTCCAAAATTCAAAGATGCAGTCCCAAGCATCTCAACCACCAAATTTGGTAAGGAATGGTGCCCATTCCTTTTCCTACAAACAAAGTATCATGGGGGAATGGTCTTAAAAGGGTGCCCATGCCTATTATCGTACATTCAATTCATGTTGTTGGTGTTTGGAAGTAGAAATATGACTCTCTCTCTCTCTCTCTCTCTCTCTCTCTCTCTCTCTCTCTCTCTCCATTTTCTATATATTGTAAAAGGATGCTCATTTATAAATGTTGGAGCCTCTTGGAATGCTAGAGCATCATTTCAAAGTGTTGTACATGTGTTCTTGAGTTGCATGCCTCAGATTTGGATTTTTCAATGTGTTTATTCCTTATCCCTTCATTGTAATGATCTTTGCATCTTCTTAAGCAATAAAATTCATGTTTTGTGGCTATTCTCTTCCCTAGCTTGTGTTTCTTATGCATTTCCCTCTCCTGGTCCCTATGGATGTTAGATTAGGATTATGTAGTTGCACTTCCTTCCTTAGGAGTAGTTTAGCATTAGGATTAGGTAGAGAAACTAGCCTTCTTTGGAGGCTTGTCTCAAGTAGTGAAGTCCCACAACTTGGAGACCATCCCATATTACCGAAAAACACTGAATTCTCATCCATTCCTTCATGATAAATAAGAGGTATTGTTTTTGTGATAATACAACCATTAGGATATGATCAACTAGAACAACCTATTTAATTTTTGATACACTTGTCTGGTTGATTTATGCACTTCTATTTCATTTTACATGCTTTCCTCTTAGTACTCTCTTCTCTTTTTTTCTTGATATCACTCCAAATGTGTGTGAATTTTGTTGTGATATAAAAACCTAGTTCTCTTATATAACCACTAAGCTTGTGATGAAATAGGGGGAATATGGTTAAGGGATATTTTATTTTATGCACCATTATTCTTCATGTATAGGCTTGTGTGTACAAAAATTTAGATATAGTTCTCTTGACTAGTGGAAGTGTAATTGTAATCCAGTTAAAAACATGTATGTAATTAGAATTTGGATCTTAAAAATTGATAATGTTTCCTTTTACTTGTCTTGAACAGTTCTTGGATTAGATTAGAGTGCTTTAGAATTACCAAAGGGTTGATCCTTATTAAATGTTGCGGTATTCTTCCTTATTAAATGTGTGGGTGTAATTTTTACTTATATGACTTGAAGGATAATATTTCAAACTAAATGTAACCTAGGAAGAAAATACCAACTCACAAAAATATATCGATTCACAAATTTGACCATTAAAAGGCTAAGGAAAATATTGACCTATAATGACTAAATCAACCAGTTGATCTTATCCCCAATCGATGTTTTAATCCAGTGGGTTGGAAAGATCCTTTGATGATTTAGAAGAGTTTATATAAGAGATGTTAGAATTATTTTATATGGATATATGTATTATTTAGGTATACAAGTAGTGAATTGAGGGATTAAAAGCCTTAAAATAGAGTAAGATGTTTTATTTAAGATTTGTTTGTTTATAAGACATATATAATAGATATTATCTAAACCCAACATTATCAACTACCAAATGACCAAATTTGGGTTTCTACATTCGCCCCTCTTTAATATAGTATTTACACTATTCTATTTAAAGGAAAATTTATCTAAGAGAGTATAAACACTTTTTCTTTGCTCAAATACTTCATTATTTCAACTCTTGAGTGCATGAGAGGTTTCTAAAGTGAAACATATAAAATAAGAGTGTAGTCAATGTCTAGATATGAAGTTTAAAACTTAAAATTAAATTGAAATAAGAGAGAAAAAGGAAGGATTACACACATATGTATAGAAACTATATTTTCCCCAACAAATTGAGGCTTCTTAATGAAGCATTTATAGAATATTTTTCCCTCATTTGAGGAACATGGAGAAGGTGAATATTCTCAAATGAAGAGATATAATTGGGGGTAATCAATCCCAAATTTATAGAAGTTTAATGCTATCCAATGAGGTTGGGAGTGTAGTAAAGCTAACACTCATGATTTTGAGGAGTATTCAATGTACATCACAAAAAATTGGGGAACCGCTATGAGTCTACAATGAATTAGTCTAATGCAAATGTGTGTCACTAAACAAAACAAAAACTAACCATTATAATTGAAACACACTATTATAGATGGATTTAGTGTCCAAGTTTTCATGATCAAAATTTAATGAGGCATACTCATGTCCCCACCATACTTGCAGTGATTGATAATTCTCAAAATAAAATAAAATAATATTCCCTCCCCATAGTCGATAATATTTAACTTTGAAATATAAAGGATTGTCATAGAATGTTTGTAAAGTATATTTGCAAATCAAAATTGAACCATTGAAATAGTAGTATGCCCCTACATTTGTAACAAAATGATATTTATTGTATTCAATTATGTACTATTATGCCTAATTCATTTCTTTGACCATTCTATATTCTATATTTTTGACACATTTTGAAACTAAATTTGTAAATTTTGTTAGGCAGAATCAACCATTGAATCCTTTCTAAACCTGATGGAATTTTCTATCATTGAATTTTTTTGTCTATAACGTTATATCCTATATTATGTATTATATATATATATATATATATATATATATATATATATATATATATATATATATATATATATATATATATATATATATATATATATATATATATATATTCTTGTACTCTATGATAATCCCACTAAATTCCCTATTTCAAGGTTAGGAGATAAACTATAGATCAGTATTATCTAAAGAAAATATGAATTATACCATGTCTTGTAAAGGAAGATAGTGGCATGGAAAATCATGCATGCATTTGGAGAGTAACCATATGTCTTCCAATTTGATATATATAACATGTCTCACAGAATAAGTAAATGATATTAATCATGGTACAAAGTAAAGGGATGCATGATGTGCATCATATCACCAAAGATAATAAACACAATCGATCACATAAGCTCAACATGTACAATTCATATATAACTGCACATAGAAGACTAAAAGGATGCATACAAAGGAAACAAATGTGTAACATAAATAAATAGGGGCCAAGGTCTCTACATAAAAAGAATATTAAGGCCATAAAGAAGTTAAAACAAAGTTTATCACACATAAATAAGGGATAAGGGGCAAACATACGAGAAAACAAGTAAAAACTATATCATGCAAATAAGTAAATAGTTGTCACATAGATGAAGAGAAGCTACTCCATATGTGTTAGTATCAATACCATGATATAAGCATATCTCAATGTAAGAAATAAAGAAAGACATAAGTTATAAATTGTAAAATCCATAAAATAGTGTAGAAATTGATTTAATTTAATTTGAATTAAATCTATATCTCGAGTAACTAATTTAACAAATGATGTATAATTGCTAATATACGGTATGAGACAAGCAAAATAACATGAAAATTTGAAAAACCTAAGGAAGAGGAGAATAAAAGAAGACTTGGGCGATAGCCGCGCGATCTGTTAGTGATATAGGAAGGGTAAAGTGCTGAAAAAAATAAGAAGATTGTCGTTATTGCTCACTTCAAATTCAAGAAATTAGGAATAATGTCGGGTATGAGCACCCACAATGGGACAAGGGTTCCTGGGTGCTAGTGACTGGATCTAGGCACCTATGGTGTGCAAATGCTCAAGATCTTATTTTTATTGTGTCGCGAGGGTTTCACAGGTTATGCTGCTATTGATGGCCTGATATTCACTCCTTGACTTAAGGTACTGCAACTTGCAAAAGAAAGTTCACCTGCACATACCCATAAACCACATCAAACCCAAAAAAGGAAAATGTAGAATGGGGAGTTGGAATGACCTCAGCAGTCACCTCGAGAGTGAACTTACGATGATAATTTCACTACATCTTAGAACCCATATAGTTCTTGAGTGTGTGTGTAGAAATGATTTCGTGGGATGCCCTTGTATAAGTTGCGATTGATAGTGGGTTGTAGCTAGAATGTAACGATGTAATAGTATGTGTGGATGGAATAGAATATACTTCCCCTTCCTATGTAGTATATACAAAAGTATTCATCCATTATCCCTTGAATGGATGCTAGATATATTTTTGTAAGTGTTTTAGTGCCTTTGGATGTAAGCTTAGGTGATGATAGTAATGTTTAGTGTTTAGTCCTTTATTTTGAAAACATAACTATGTATTTATATGATTCCCTTGTTTGAATAATTTACAATTGGAAAACCAACCCATAAGTGAAAAATATGCTTAAAAGATAAAAGAGACCTAAAAAGATCGAGTAAGGTAAGAAAGGGCTAGGGGCACTCAGGAGGGACAAAAGCACCCGGGTGTTACTGTCTTGACTAGGAATTGGCGTCTAAAGCCATAAAAGATAAATAATTTAAGTTTTGACTGGGCTATAGGGTGTGTAATACCAAATAGAAAGTAAGATACAAATAAAATATGCCAAAGATAGTTGTCAATCACTAGTTTTATTACTTAGGAATCATGTAAATGCTAGCATGCTTTTAGGACCTAGAAATGTACCCAAGTGTGTGATTTTGTGTCTACATTTTCCCCCACTTTATGTTTTTGAGTGAATAATTGATAACATAAAGTAGATAAGAGATGTGTACCTTATGATCCTATAGATTGTAGGTGATAGCGTGCCAAGTGGAAAATTGAAGTATGGAGTGACATGCAAAGTGAAGCGTGGAGACTAGGAAAGGGAAGTGGACCCTAAGGGTGAAGCATGTGTGTTGTAGCATGTTCTTGTGGCTTATGCTTGTTGCTTCTTGTAAGGACGAACCTACAAAAGAAGAGTGATAAAAGTAGTCAAAGTTTTATATACGATAGATGTTTATAAATATGTAATTATTGTAAAAGTGTGTAAAAGGAAAGGGTGCACCTAATGCGTAAGAGAGTAAAATATAGAAAAAGTGTCTTATTCCTTGGAGATTGCTTATTTGAATGTTGAAGGTGATTTTTTGGGTGATCTCATGCCAAGAGAATTTTTTGGGTGATCTCACGCCGAGTGCAAGTTTTTCAAGCAATCTCACACCAAGTTCAAGTTTTTTTGGCGATCTCACACCAAATAGAAAGTGTTGGGGAGAAAGGTCTAGTTTTACTCTCCTTTCATGACTCAACCCAATAAGCACCACTATGGATGGTACGTCCCAATTTGTTCCAATTATATTGGCCGTAGGATATAGAATGCATTTTGTGTCTGGAGGCTAGTGTCTGATAATGTAGAACTAATATGTAAACTGATACAGACTATGATGTACTAAGAAATTGACTTGTTTTAACCCCCATAAAATTAGCACTCGAGGAGAATAGGAGCACCTAGGTACTAGTGTGCGGGTATTAGTGCTAGTGTACGTAATGTTTTTGAAGTCCAAGTTTGATTATGGACTATTATGTGACTATATACCCGTGTTGTTTTTGTCTTGTGCTGATGTGAATTGAAGCTCTGAGATGTTGTAGGGGTGATTTTTTCACCCAATGTATGCCCCCTTGTTTAGGGTGCATGCAACGATAGTATGAGAATGTGGAAAAAGGAGAGGACCTGATGCTAAGCTAAAATGGATACCTATAAGGGGTTGGATATGTTCTTGGTAGAAACCAAAGAAAATGCAAACAAAGTGGGTTAGTAACAAGTGTTAGTATAATAGCTAGTATGCAAGAGAAAATAATGCAACAAACAAGTGTGCAAGTTATATGGACCATGAAAAGTGTGTTTCATACATGGGACATCACTCACAATGTCACAAGAAAATCATGGCTGAAGTTTCCAAAAGAATAAAATGATCATACAAGGCATATGGCATAGTCTATGAAACAATAACATACAATAGAAAACAAGAGTAAGAAGAAATGTATCAAATAGCCATGGTTGTATGTACCCTACAAGAAAAATTCTACACATGAAGCACCCATTAGCATGTTAGAAAGATAAGTAGTATGTCAAGGCATGTATAAAGAAGCGAAAAGTAAAGTAATTGTAATGAGATGTAACAATAGAATCATGTAACATGTGATAAAAGAGAAAGTAGATGCCCCTAGGAGCCTCGGTGGGACTAGTAAAAGGTATAGTGCCAAACATTATTGCAACATGTAAGAACTTGTAAGAGATTTTCATTCACCACAAAGGACCAAGTGAACATGAATGTGTGTAAATAAAAATATAATGACTACTAAGAATCCTTCTAGCATGGAAAAAAGGTGTAACATGTAGATAAAATGAGCTAGCAAGAGTAAATACAACCAAGATATGAAAATATTTTATATGAATGTGATGGTGTGGTATGAAAAATGTAAATATGATAGGAGCAGCATTCCCCCAAATGAATGTGTATGAGATGAGGTTAATTTATAAGAACCCTCAACAATCAAGAATGAACCATAGAACAAGAGTGTGTCATTGGGTAATGTGTTGTGTGAAAATAGATGCTAAAAAGATGTATCGTGAAGCATAGAGCATGAAATGTGTAGTGGATGTGAGGTTCATTTAAGAAGTATACCCTCAGAAGTCGAGTATGAATCGTGGAACTAGAGTGCATAATAGGGTAATGATGATACAATGTGTGTATTAAAGGGTATGAGAGTGTGTAAAAGTTATGATGCACGAGCACAAAGTGTGGTAGTAGACATTAGAGAAAATTGATACTATTGTGAGGGGGAAGAAAGCGTGATGCCCCTAAGTTTGTAAGTGATAAAAGATGATATGATGATATCTTGAAGGGTGGGGGCCCTCCACTCGATGTGTAAGGAGACAGAGGCATGTGATGATGCTATAAGATTGTTGGTGTTAGAGAGTAACTATGTGTACATAAAATAGTCATATGTGGTGAAGGAGGTGGTGAACATATATGTGAAGGGGCTTCAGTAGTAGGGGACTTAGGATAACGAGGTGGACTAATGGATCAATGAGAACGATGAGATCATGGACAAATATAAGAGCTCGGTGCAGAGTGTGCCTTATATTTGAGAGGCATGGTTAGCCTATAGGATATGAATAGTGTATATATGTCATCAAGAGTAGGTTGAGGCAATGGTGGATAGGGTGAAATTCCTTTGAGAGTGACAACTTGCTTATTTTGAATGAAATTAAGGAAAAAATTATTCATGGAATGGATGGATTGGGTGACACGGAACAAAGAGAGACCTAATAGCATGTTACAACCTTTGATTAAAGGTGCCACACTAAATGACACAATCATGGTAAGAGGCCCAATTGTAATGGGAATCTGGTGTAGCCAAAAGAGTTAGGAAATAGAAATTTGACATTAGATAGTGTAAATTTGATAGCTAGGAGGAGTGCGTGAGAGCCTACATTGGGAGGATCTTATGGATAGATCATAGTATTATTGACGGTATATGAACCAATAGAAATATTGATGTGTAAGGAATCAAAAGTAAATGTAGCATGATAATCATGATCCAAGAACGTAATGAATGGTGGTGATGCATCAACGAAGAAACAAGGAAATCAAGAGGCCTTGATGAAGGAGGAGGCACAACGGTATGTATGATTTGCGAAAGAATCATCAATTAATTATCATGCTTAGGAAAAGGATCATTAAATATTTTTAGCTTTTTGTTATCATTGACCCGCTGATAAGTAGATGGATCAGGGAGCTCGAGTGCATTGTTATCAATGAGATCTTGTATAATATGCTTGAGTTTGAAATAGTGATCAGCATAATGCTTGACACATTGGTAATAATTACATCATGTATTTTATTCATAGTTGCGGTCATGGGGGTGAGAGGGATCAAGATTGAGCAGAAGTGGAAGAGTGATAAAATCTCTTTGAATAAGTTATGCTAATAGAAACCGAGGTACATAGGGAAATTCAGTAAAAGTACACTTTGGAGGCTACAATTGAATATTTTCAAGTGGAGAGATGGAATTAAAATTTTCCTTTTATTTGGTGGGCTTAGGAGATGGTTTGAAAGTATATTTAGCTTGAAAGTGATTAGATGATGATGATGAAGCATTGTCATAATATTTCAATTTTCCCATGGATAAGAGTTTGACTTCACACATTTTGAGTGTATGGCATAATTGATCAAAGGATGGAGAGATCTAAAATATAACACTCTCTTGTAGTGGAGGTAAGAGACTTTGAACAAAATGATCTTGTAATTTAGAATCATCTAGTACATTATTCATCTTAGCTAGGTTGTTCTTGTAACACAACACATAGTTAGCTAAATGCTCATCATATCCTTTTTTGATTTGAGAAAATTATGCGTAGGAGATGTTGGTACCGATGTTGATTGAAAAATTCACAAGGAAAGCATTGGCTAAATGCATAAAAGAGGTTACCGAATGAAAATGTAGATCATAGAATCAACATATGGAATAATCTTGTAGACTTCTAGGAAATATCTTAGCTAGTCCGCATAGTCAAGACATTCCACATGAAAAGAGTAGAGACCCTATTGAGGGTTACCATGACCATTGAAGGTGGTAAGCTTAGGGGTGAAGAAGTTAGGGCCGAATTGGTTAAGTGGATATGGTAGATGCAAAAGGGGTGTCAAGGAGTAAGGAGGATTCAAGAGGTGGAGAGGTGAAGTAGTTTGTTGTAACTAAAGGATTTTAACTTTTAGGCCTTGGTATAAGGAAGCTAGGTCAGAGTGTCGAAAGAGGAGACTTGCCATGTGTGAGAAATAAGAGGTGGAGTGAAATGGTTGGTAGGAGTAGGAATAAAGGCGAGAGCAGTGAGAGGTAGGTGGTGTAGACATTAAATCATGCACTTCGTTTATATTTCTAATCCCGATCACATACCACTATTCATATGACCCCTAAGTGAGAAAAGTACTAATTGACCACTCTCTTTGGCCTCTTTTCTTGCTTTCTAGTTTCCTTCTTGGTCTCACTCATCTTCTTTCCCAGTCTAACCTTCGACACTTCAATTTTTAGAGTCTGGACACTAGCACCCAACCAAAAGCCGGTGCCAGGGAACCCTCATCCCCTTTGGGCACCCCTGACCTCTTTGCATCTTTCTCACACCTTTTGGGTCCTTTCTAGGTGTTAGGAATCTTATTTTCTTAGTGTTCGTAAACTTAGTGGTTAATTAAAAATTCAAGCAAGGGAATCATATAAATACAAATCTATGTGACCATAATAAAGGACCAAGCACTAAGCATTTATTATCACCACCTAAAGTTGCATCCAATGGCTAGTACAAGAGCAAACAAGCATCCATCTAGCACTCACTTAAGGGAAAAGGGACTAAATTATTTTGCATACACTTCATAGCAGGGAAATTCAATTTTCCATGTACACATCTATCTACATTCTCTACATCTAGCTATTGCTCACTATCAAGTATGACTCACACAAGATCCACCTAGGGTACGATTCTACACACACACCGAACTACATGGAGTTTGAAATGTAGTACAACTCCTAGATCGTAAGTTTACTCAATTCGGTGACATTTGAGGTCAACCTGACTCCCCATTTGCATATTTTTCTTTGTAGGATTTGATGTGTTTTGGGGTTTTACATGTGCTCTTTCTTATTGTAGGTTGCAAGTAAGCTCATCGATCATACAACGACATACTAGCAACAAATAGTAAAGTTAAACAAAATTTAAGTAACACCGTAAAAATAACTTTCGAATTTCTCGATCAATCACAGTGCCCAAAGGAGTCTGCAAGGCACCCAGCACCCTAGTCCTGGCATTTCTAGCACTCACAAAATTTTTTGGGATCGATTGCGACTATATGCCTTGTTGTTTCATAATTTTTCTATCTCACCATAGCTTTGGAATTATTGTGAATCGGATAAGTACTTTAACCTCTCTTTTGCAACTAGGATTTCAAATTTATTAGCTTATGTGCTTGGGTCAAATATGTACTTTATTACATATCTATATCTCGTGTCATTACATATTTAGATTTAGCATTTATTTATTTTAATATTTGCTTAATTATTTGGTGAACCCGTCACTCAATTCCAAGTTTTGGATATAGGGTTTTCATCTTATGCCCGTCACCCGTAGTGGTCGTTTTGAGTCTTTTGAGCATCTCGAGCTTCCTCTATCTTCCCGTAGGGTTTCTAGATCAATGGCTGAAATTGATAATCCAATTGCTAACTCTCAACAAGTGCCTCTTGAAAAAAATGAAGCATCGATCACGAACACTCATATGATGAAGATATGAATGTTGATCAAGAATAATTAGAAAATATCGCAAGTTTTCGTCAAGCTTTGCGTGATAATCCTACTCATCTTTCACATATTCTTCATGCTTTGATTGCTGCTACAAAACTATCGTGATGTTGCTTCAGCACCTTTTGTTAGTTCTTCCTTGGTTGACATGGCCTCCACTCAACCCCTTCATATCCCTACTTCCATTCCCACTACTACCGCTCCCATCATTCAACCTAATGCTTCAACTTAAGTATCATGAGAAAGATTCATCTTCAATGCAATTTCAAAGTAGATTAACTTTCAATCCATTTATAAAACTTTCGAAACTAAAGCTCTTTATCAACGTTGTATCTAATCCTAAAAATATTCAATGGTAACCACCTAAGCGTACATTTACAAAACTTCCTATTGCTCCACATCTTCTATTGCCACAACTCATTGAGAGAAATCTTATTACACTTCCTCATCCACTAAATTTGGACCCATATCATCCTAAAGGTCGCAATTACAATGAATAATTTCAATGCGATTATCATTAATGCATTGGGCATTCTATAGATTGATGTTTCAAACTTTGAAATCTTATTCAAGATCTTATCAATAATAATGCAATTGAGCTTCCCAAGCTTGCAGACATCTACGATGTTCAATGACAATCATAAGCTCAAGATATTCAGAAATCATCTTCCTAAGCATGAAAAGAAAGAGGATGACTCTTCATCCAATCATACATATTGTGTAGTGCCTCCTCGTGTATCAGGGTCTCTTGATTTTCTATTTTCTCATATTGAGACATCTCGACCAATCATTACATTTTCTGATCATGAATTTCATGCTACATTATCTTCTAATCACTTGCGCATCAGTGCTTCTATTGGAACTATTTATATAAATAATATTATGTTTGATCCATCATTTTACGTAAATGTGTTCTCTATTTAACTTTTTGTCATTATCGGTTATCCACTCTTGTGAATTTCATATCCAATTCCTAAATCATATTGTTATATTGAGCTTCTAGTTACCATCAGTCCTCTTACCGTGTTTGTTCCTTTTCTTGTGGAACCTTTATTCAAATGGTTTGACATGCTCTTAGGTCTTCCCTAGCTCCATACAACATAGACTATCATCTCCATGAATCACTTGTGTCTAAATTTCAGTTACAACAGACAAGTCATTGCTATCAATGGTGTTCCACCATCTACACCATGGTTATAGCCTCCTCTTGAGGTGACCATTACAATCACTAGAGCATCTAAGTCCATGTGGCCTCTCAAATCTAAAGCACAATCTAATTATGCCACACCTATTAAATCACATCCTACATGGTCTCATCGATATTCTAGTCCATCACATCAATCTAAGTCCACAATTCAGACAAATCCTTCACATAGATATACATCACCTCCTCACTTCCCTTTACATAGGTGTTCATCACCTCCACGGTCTGCTTCACATAGGTGTTCATCACCTCTGTGTTCTACTTCACATAGGTGTTCATAACCTCCATGCTCTAATTTACATAGGTTTTCATCACCTCCGCACACTGCTTCATATAGGTGTTCATCACCTCCGCACTCTACTTCACATAGGTGTTCATAACCTTCATGATCTGTTTCACATAGGTGTTCATTACCTCCATGATCTCCGTCACATATATTTCCATCTCCTCATAGGTCTCATGAGCATAGATCGCATTCACCAATACATCATCTATCTCATACACCGTCGATCTTAGAGCATGGTCACACACCTTTATCTCCACAAGCATCGGGTAGAGGACCCTCATATTTCACCTTCATTGGATAACATATTCATCGAAATACACTTAGGGGGAATCATGATTATTCTTCCTCCATTATAGCATTATCATATGCTTTGCATTTCTACTTGTTCACTCTACACTTCACATCTAGTCTTTCACACACATTTTTCACATCTTGATACATTGGTATTGTCATTACTCGATGACATACTCTTGTGCTACGGTTCACACTTGACTGTTGAGTTATCACTACATTCATGAACCTCACCTCATCACATAACACATCTCACACTCAATGCCTTCATGACATATCTTTCTAACACACATTCATCACAACACACTTCCCTATGACGCACTCTAGTTCCATGGTTCATACTTGACTACTAAGGGTCTAAATCTGAAATTAACCTCACTAGACTCATGCAATTTCTACACTATACACTTTATTGATTATATCTTTCTACAACACAAATTCAAACCACTTCTCGACAACGCACTCTTGTTCTATAGTTCATTCTCAACTACTAAGGGGGAATTTATAAATGAACCTTATCTCAAGCATACTCATTCACTTTCACTCGGGGGGAAATTTTCTCCTATCACACTCACTTTGCACTCCATTCCATTTCACACTAACAACATACTATATATCTTGGCTGCACATTGTTCTTGCTTACTTATACTCACATGATACATCTTGCTTACTATGTTTTCTAGATACATTGTAAGTCATTATCTTTCTATACACACATGCGTGTTCACTTGCCTTCTAGTTGTGATTGCAAAATGTACACAAATCATTACATGTAGCATTGATGTTTAGCATAGTACCTCTTACCAAGTACCACAACAAGCTCCCGAGGGCATCTACATTCATCCATATTACAGGTGCCATTGTTTGATTTATACTACTTCATATTCATATTATCACATTACATTATATTAGATCATACATGTTTTTAGATACTTTCTATCTTTCTAACATGCTAACGGGTGTTTCATGCACAACATTTGTCTTGCAAGAACTCATTGCTACCATGGTTTTCTGATATATTGTTTATCACTATTTATCGTTGCTTGTTATTGTATGTCATTGTTTGTGAGATTTTCCCTTTGTCTTGTGTGCACATTATATGCTTTTGGCCACTTCGGCCTTGATTGTCTTGTGACATTATGAGTGATGTCCCATGGTTATGACCCACTTTTCACGTTCTACTTGTTAGCTTACATCTTTTCTTCTACATGCGTATTTATCTTATTTGCACTAACACTTGTTTCTAGCCACTTTGTTTGCATGTGCATTGGTTTCTACCAAGCACATTCCCTCCTCCCCTACAAGGCATCAATTCCAAGCACATTGTTCAATCCTCCTTTGGGCTGCATATGCCTTGTGACATCGTATGCACCCCAAATGAGGGGGCATCATTGGGTGAATCAGTAACCCCATACACCAGTTTACAGTCATAGTTCAAAATAGTTCAATACTAGTACAAAACATAATTTAGTCACGAAAAAGGAACAAAATCTGACTTTGGTCCTCAACACAACACATACACCAAAGCCCAACACTAAACAATATTGTCGGGCACCCCTAACCCTTCCTAGGCACCTATGACCAAAGTGAAGTTACACAATTTTTCTCATTTTGGAACAGTTCACAACAATTTACACGGATTTAATAGGACAAACATAGTCCTTCAACACTCGACATGCATGCATTACATCCTCTCTTCTATTTTCACGTTGGATCGGACTGGATTGAAATGGATCAGATTTGCACACACCATCTGCAGTGGTGTTTATACTTCAAGAAGAAGTCAAAGGTTGGAGAATAACACTAGACCTTTCTCCTACACTTCTTCCATACTTGGCATAGTTGGCATGAGATCGCCAAAAAACTTTGCATTTTGCATAACTGACGTGAGATCATCCAAAAATGTGTTCTTCTACAACATTTTCAAGATCCTTTCTAATCATTTCACTCATCATGGATCACATGCACATGTTCCTTTTCACGTCTTCACATAATTTTTACACACTTTTTTATTCGTTTGGATCATATTTTCCATATACACATGTTTGACTACTCATTTTCTCTTCTCTTTCACAGGCTCATCCTTATGGGAAGTGTTATCCAATTTTCCACCCATGCAAATTAGATAACTTCATGAATTTGGACTTGGGAAATTTGATGGGACCTTGATGAAGGAATTGGAAAAATCAAGTATTTTTCATGTTTGGAGTACTTGCATGTATTATGGGAACTTCTCTCCTTTTTTTCCCAACTCGGGGAAAATTTTAGTGGCTAATTTCCGTAAACTTGCGAATATTTAGGTTTTTGGAAATTGAAAATGATGAATATTCAATAGTCCGTGCTTACCTATTTTGCTAAAAAAATCGGCCGACAAGTCCTTTGTATGGGTTAGTTCACTACTATTTACACATATAAATGAACTTATGCATGTAATTCACCAACATTTCGAATCAACTTGTGCACATATTCACCGAAGTATATTACTATACATAGCGCCTAGGTATAATACAAATAAAACCGTCTAATTTTTTTACAATCTATTGTTAGGAATAATAAATATTAGTGTGAATATTAAATAAATAACAACTTTCGTAAGTTGTTATTTATTTGGTTATTTGGTTTTACGAGATTAGTGGTGGTTGGAACCACTCTCATAATTAGGGAAATTAGTTTGCAGGCTTCCCTATTATTTAGGAGTTTGATGTATTATTTATATGGTTGTTGCAAGTAATAATATAGCTCTTGATTTATTAAATTATTTTCATTTAAAGCTCTGCCTTCATTTGGTACCAGAGCGGGTGACCATTCTAAAATTTTATTTTGGCCTTGTCCATCATTTGTCATTAGAGCCAAGCGTGAGGACTCGCATGCATACTATCTCCTTCGACAGCCACGTATCTTTGATCGTAACAACAAGAAAATTGTGAGGACTGCATGTATGATTCGATGTATTTTTATTATCAAATTTTCATTAAAACAAACATGTCTGATAAATAAATTTTATCTCAAAATTTATGATATGGGTTCTTGAGATATTTACTGGGTTTGTATTTTTATACTTGGAAGATTTTGTCCAAATTTTAGAAAAACCCATATTACGAGATAGGAGAAATGATAAAATCATTATCTGCATGTCTTCTCCAAACGTGACAAATTTGGTGTTTATCTCCAAGCTGCTCTCCTCCATTGACATACACGTAGTCTATATTGTTTCTTAAATGTCGAATGAATGAATGAATGAATGATGGATTTAAAAAGAGTTTGAATTTTTTGTTTTGAAAAGCAAGTGTTTTGATTTTAGATTTGGCCGTAACAATTTCAGTTTGGGTTGATTGATTGGGAATCACATTTATCAGAGTTGCAAGCTACACTTGAGGGTTTGTGTATTCTATTTCATCCTCCATTCGAACAACCTTTTCATGTTCGGACCTCTATAAGAGTTTATTTGTTGGATTGATCAATCAATTTTGGATCAATATTGGATTGAAGCTTTAAAACGTGATTCTTTTTATCGATGAGTTAGTTAAATCAATGAGTATTTATTTTGAAGTGAAAAGCCTAAGCTTTGTGCTATATCACCCCCATATTTGTCAACGTGGTTAGATTGAAGCCGCCTACATGTAAAATTGAAATTGACGCATTCTCGGTTGAAGACAATGTGCCTTGATTTAGTTAAAATTGTGGGGGAAGAATATGGAAAAGTCAATCTCCATTGAAAAGTTCGAAGGAAATGACTTTCATACCTGGCAACTTCAGACTCAATTGATTCTAATTGAAAGAGATCTTTGGGATGTTGTTGATGGCACCGCTACCCGACTGATTGGTGGTGACAAGCTCAACAAATGGAAGATCAAAGATAAAAAGGCATTAGCAACCATTGGCTTAGGGCTTTCAAATCCATATCTACATCATATCGATCTAAAGAAATATTCTAAAGATATTTGGGATACATTGAACATGCTCTTCGGTTCACAAACTGACAATGTAGAGATAACTATGAAGCAAAAATTATTTGGGTTGAAAATGGAAGAAGGAGAAGATATAGTTGCCCATGTCAGCAAGTTTTGATCATTAATAACGCAACTAGCAGGATAAATGAACATGTTAAAGACAATGATGCAAAAGCAATACTATTGAACAACATGCCCAATAGTATGTCAAATGTGGTGTTCACTTTAAGTAAGTTAAATCCCTCTCTGGAAAACATTATTTCTACATTACTTGAAGAAGGAAATAAGAACAAAGCTATGGAGTTAGAAATAGAGAAATTAATGGCTACAATGACAAATCCCAACACTTCTAAACATGGAAAAACTAAAGGTACATGTTTTTATTGTAAAAAACAAGGGCATGTGCTTCTAAATTGTAAAAAATCGAGCACGAGATCTCGCTTGATGGAAAATTGACAAATATGGCAATGGCAGTTGAAGAATCAGATGAAGAGGATGACTATATCTAGAACAATGATGGTAACTCAGATAATCAAAGTGATGAAGATTTTTATATTAAGGTGTGTGATTGTAATATTTCTCCTCCATATTCACACTAAGGGGGGAATGTTAGGAATAATATATTAGTGTGAATATTAAATAAATAATAACTTCTGTAAGTTGTTATTTATTTGGTTATTTGGTTTTACGAGATTAGTGGTGGTTGGAACCACTCTAGTTATTAGGGAAATTAGTTTACAGCTTCTCTATTATTTAGGAGTTTGATGTATTATTTATATGGATGTTGTAATTAATAATATAGCTCTTGATTTATTAAATTATTTTCATCTAAATCTCTTCCTTCATCTATGTCTCCCAACCCAAACCTGTCCAACCTCATTCCGGTAGCTTTCGTCCTAGCGAAATCCATCATAGTGCAATCCATCCAACTATAATGCATCTAATCAGTAAGCATCCAATCTGCGAGCCGTCAAAATATTATCTGTCAAACCCTAATCCATCCAACTACAATCCATCCAACCATGTACCATTCACCCTCTTCCATCTAACATATTCATCCAACCCCGTGGATCATTTGTCCCTCTTTTCCGTCCACACCGGTAGCCATTTTTCAACAGTTAGTATTTGTAACATATCCATGGATTCTTGAAATCAGAGTAAGAAGGTTACTACTAGTTCAAAAAAGAGTAACAAGACATTATTTGGCTATTTTGGAAACTCACAAAAAAGAATGTTGTGTCGGGATCTACGAAAAATATAGGTATGTACTATCTACTAATTTACAAAATTTTATTATTATATTTTTCATATTGTATGTTTCTTCTACTCCTCTTTATAAAATTGAGTATTTACTCTTTGCACTCTTGTTTTATTTTTATTTAGTGGTATTAATAATATAAATAATTAATACTATTTCTGTAACACTTTTATATGTAAACATTTCTCAAACACCTTCACAAACTAATGTGTTTCGAGATGTCGATGATCCTTTTGGTTTTAATGAAACTAATATTTTTAGATGATTCGATTAATGAAAACATTCGTTCCCTTGATGACATCAAACTAGGAGAAGATTCATCAAATTCTCATCCAACACCAACATTAGAGGAAGCTTCTACTCCAATGTCTGTTTCCATAAAAAGGAGACGTGAGGATCAAGATATTCCTACTGAGAACCCAAATGCACAAGTTGAAGTTGAAGAAAGTAAAAAAATCTATAAGAAGAAATAATACAAACTGGACAATGGTAAGGAATTTTAGGCTCAACTAGGCAGCCAAATATTCTTTTATTGAACCTATGGAGCCAAAAAATGGTATTGATATTCCAACTCAATGTCGATGTAAAATATGTAGTTAGAAACAAGGAAAAAATACTCAATGCAAATCAAACTAGACACCATTGAAAAATACTATGGGAAAATATATATTTCCTAAAATCAAAAGGATGGGAACATAGTAATATCTCATAAATGGAAAAGTGAAAAAAACTGCTTCCATGTAAAGTACGCAGAAGAGTATGAAAAAGAACAAAAACATTTGAAAAATCTAAATGAAAAAGGTGACACAATTGTAGAAAAATTGAGAAAAGTTATGGAGACTAAAATGCATGTCAAAAGTATTCAATTTTCTATTGTATTCCATATATTGAAAAAGGGAAGACCCATTTCAAATTTCTCAGATAATAAAATTGTGTATCAGGTTATTGGATTATAAAACGTTCCACAATCACATTGGTTAGATGGTAGTGGTTGGGAAATCGCAAAATGTATTGCTCTTGTAGAAAAGGAGGATCAAGAGGCTATTAAAAATGGAAAGTTTATTTCCATTTCAATTGATGAGGTTACAATAGTGGACAATACTTCATGGGTTTGTATTCATGTATACACATTTACAAATGAAGTAAGAAATCTCCATCTCTTAGTAGTTCATAAAATGAGTGAAAATTGCAATTAAAAACATTTACAAATTGGTGGTGTCAAGTTTGAAGGATATTGTAGGTATGGATGATTTTTCCATTGCAACGAAGTTAGTTTGTGTTGGAACTGATGGTTTAGCTATAATGGAAGGGGCCAGAAATGGTCTCTACATACGACTATAAACAATTGTTTCCCTATATGATTGCAATTCATTACATGGCTCACATAATGAATATGGCCTATAAAATTGTGAGCACATTTGAAAGTGTTGCCAAAGTGGAGTTGATCCGTGATTTGCATGCATATTATTCAAGTAGTCCAAAGAGATTTTTAGAATTTTAGAAATTTGTAATTAGATTGACAGATGGGAAAAAGCTTCTCAAAGATGTAGATACCAAATGGATTTCAATGTATGAGCTTGCTTGTAGAATATTTGAAGAATATCCTTCATTGACAGGTTTTATGTATAAATATCACATGGAAGTAGATAAAGCTAAAGATTTGTTGTACCGTCTAACAAATATTAAAACTTTACTTACATTGTGTGGTATTTTTCCAATGTTGAAGGAGCTAAAAATTTTTATGAAGCATGCACAAGAGCATTACATCTACATAATAGACTTCATAAGACTGAGAAAATCTATGTGCATGATTCTAGATAGTTTATATTTGTTAAATGGAAGTTTTGAGGGTCCTATTTTTGAAAGTTGGAATGCATTAACAAACCTTAAGAATCCAAGTTGTTACTTAAAATTCAATATAAATGATCATCTATGTATAACAACTCATGGGAAAGAGATACCACTTCATACTTTTCATAGAAGAGCAGATTTGGTTGGGTCAGAGATGGAAGAAGTAAGAGTGACATGCAATTTATATGAAACAATATTATGTGACACTTGAAATAAATTGAAAATTATTTCTCAATATTTATCTACGATATCCGTGAACAATTTAAAAGGATAAATTACTTGAAGCAATGGGAGTTGTCAATCCACAATTTTGGAATACAATTGGAGGCATACTTGAAACATCCATCAATACTTTATTTATCAAATACATGACTAGTCTAATGGAACATTTCTGTAAGCATGAAGAGATAAATAGAGTTGTTGTTGAAGGTATTTTACAAAATAAGTTACTATTGAGTTCTCAGTCACAGGATTTTGCCACCACTATGCTAGAGAAATTTTGGTTTCTCACAAGCCGATGAAAATGGTTCCATTAGAAGACTTTGGAAGAAGATTTATTCAAGTAGTATTTTGTGAGAGGATTTGAGCGAGTATTTTCAGCTATATGAACTTTTTAAAACTATGATTCTGGGATATGTTGAAGATGAGAGGGTATTTAGTGCATTATCCTTTGTAAAATCAAAAGTTTGTAACAAATTGGATAGAAATTTAGAAAGTTGTCTGAGATTGTATGTATTCAGTTACTCTATGGAAACTTTTCCTTATGAGAGAGAACTTGCATTATGGAATTCACTCGTAGAAATAAGAGGATTTGGTAACATTATGACTGATATGAGGGATCCGAACACATTCACCGAACATGTTACCAATTCAGTCAAATTCCAGGACACAAATGAACGGGTTGCTCTATGACTATTTCAATTGCCAGAGTTCTAATTTCTTGTATACATTCTTGAAACTATTGAAAATGATTTGATATATTGATATATTTCATATTGATTAATGATAATCAACTAGTCTTAATAGACTGTGTTTTTTTACTTGTAACAAATTCATTTTTTAATATTTTGTTTTATTATTGAAATAAAGATAGTGATTTATTTGGATCCATTTGTGTGATTATTGATTAATGTTTTATCTCTGCATGAAACATAAATCCTTTTAAACAAACACACACTAAGCGTCTTAAACCATGCTTTACATCTCCAAATAGTAACAAAAAATATTGTTGAGTGAGGAAATGTAACTTAAGTATGAAAGCACAAAAGGATTTGGGTGCGCAGGGGGCACATAGGAGCGCGTGGAAGTATAATGTATAGGTGCACCTAGGAATAGTTTGAAATCAAGGCTTATCCATTTATAGATTGGGGCTATTTTTAGACATAGAGTACCAAGCACGCAATGATATGAATACTTTCGAGAGCATGAAAGACTATTTTGGATGCATAGAAGATCAAGCACCATAGAGTTTTGGAGCTAATAATAGGATTATACTACAATTGTATTATTAGATAATCTATTATTAGCAAGATTGCATGCTTTTGTATTCTCATGTAAGGGCACATGGTTATTATTAACATGTAGCCTATTTTTAACGAAAGCATGTGCGGTGAAGGGAAAGTCCCCACCCCTATAAATATGTATTGATTTGCATGGTTTAGACAATTTTATGTTATTGTAGTGTTATGTTGCGAGTTTGTTAGCGCGCATGACTATGGTGACTTTATGATGTATGTAAGAAGCTTATGAGTTTTATAGTATTAATATAATGGATCTTATTGGTTGGATATTGGTGTTAGATGTAACTGAACATGGATCTTGCATGGTAAATTTGATTATAGTAATTGTTTAGTTATTCCTTCATATGGTTAGATCTAGATCTGGTTTATGCACTTGTGGTTTAATTGATTATCTGTTATGGATTTGAAATATACATTCATTCATGCTAACATCTTGAACAAGATTCTCTAAAGAGGACCTGGTACCCTTGCACTTCGGTGAGCGCTCAGTTCAAGTTGAGTGATGTGCCAACGCGCCTTGGGATTTTGTGGGTATATTCTAGGCTACATCATTGGTTCCATTTCCGGGACCTCTTTCTCAACTATTTTTCAGGATGTTGCATGATGAAGATGTACCGGTTGACCTTGGCTAGTATTGAAGAGTGGTTAGATGATCTAGAAGAAGAGTATGCTCACAGATTTAGCACTGGACCTGAGTTTAATACACGTGTGTGGGTTAGGTAGAATATGTATGACATAATGTATGAGACTTTCTTTGCCATCTTTCCTATAGAGCTGTATAAGTGGCTGGTTTCTTACATGTATAAGAGGAATTAGAGGTTTTGCATGCTTGTTTGGACACAAGAATAATTCCAAGCCTTGTATGATGCAGATCTGATTTGGATGCGCTCTATGGATGTTTGGTTTTATGGTGTTTTGAATAGCTATATTATTGAGTACGCAGTTTCCACTTACTCTTGCCTAGAATTTGTTGAGTTCCAATTCTTACACAATCCCAGAGGATCTTACTTGTGTGGTATTCCTTTGGAAATTAAGATCTTGATCATGACCTTGGATTTGGAAGAGAAACCTATGGCTAGATAAACCCCACCATGCGCGGGGGCAGGAGCAGGTTTGGTAAAGATGATGGACCTAGCGGCAGAGAGACAGAGAGAAGAAAGGAGGCTTAAGTTTAATGAAGCATGCGAGAGGGATCTGATGAAGTAGCGAGAGATCACAAAGAGAATGGTGTTGCAGAGAGAGATGGCTCATGAGGGATTTGGAGCTCACGCAGAGGATGTGGAGCCAAAGCATCTAGAGCTCCAACATTTTGGAAATAATGGTAGAAAACCCTCCTTAGCTTTGGATGAAGGCACATTAGGAGAAATATTGTGGACCACGTGCATGTATTTGAACCTACCTAGTGACCTAGCCTTTGTGTTTGGTTTTACAATTTCTATGAAAGTTAATAGTAAACAAGCTAGTGTGAGCATAAAATTGTAGTAGATAAAGTAAATTTATAGTGAATTTTGGGAGTTAATTAGGTAGCTTATTCATCTATGGCAACATAATCATTTTCTATATTACTTGGAGGTCCAATTGGAGGTATCTTGTGCGGTGCCTCGTGAACACATAATGTGGGCACGTAGATTGTTGGTATAATGTATGGAAGTAGCACAACTTTGTAGACTGTGGGAGTCCATTTTAGCACAACTGTTGGAACACAAGGTAGTGCATCCTTTGGTTTGTTGCCTACTTCAGGAGGAGGAGTAGGAGGGTCGGGTGGCTCGAGATCTTTGGTGGTTCCGGTGGCTCAAGGCAGAGGAAACATAGGAGGAATTATAGGTACTGGATCTAGTGGGCATGGTCCACACCAACCCCAACAAATTTATATGGAGATGTCCCTTCGTCTTCCAGAATATAGAGGTATTGAAGATGCATCTGAGCATGTGCATATGTGTGAGATACTATGGTGCGTAAAGGGGATTACTACTCCAGAGTGTAAGGCAAGTCAGTTTGACAACTACATTACAGGGGTGTGTGCATAGTTGGTATAAAAAGTTTGACCACGAAAATAATTTTGTAGATTATACCGCGTTGTGGGATGCTTTCTTGAAAGAATTTAATATCCCTAAGTTTGAGCAGAAGAGCATCAACATGTTGAAATACATTAAACAAGGCACTACTGAGAGTGTTTGGGAGTATGATGCTCGATTCAAGACCCTTTTTCCAAGTTATCTTATGACATACACGCAAGACAACATGCTCAGTGGTTCATTGGAGGACTGATCTTGCCTTTTAGATGGGTGCTTTCACATAAGACTTATACAAATCCACACGAGGCACTTGAAGCAGCTCTGCGTGCTGAGACAGTAGGGAGTGTAGACACAGGAGTGAGCCCATTCTTGGAAGCTCATATTGCAAAGGTGGGATTTGACGTATAGATTGTGATGTAGAAGGGCATACCAAGGATAGTTTTCCTTGTAAATAAATATGATCCTTATTGTTGGACCATGAGATTTGTCACTTGGACAATAGTTCAAGTCAGTATTCATTGTTACAATGTGCGATAAGAAAGAACGTGTCCTATTACTATAATATTTGTAGGTCTACTACTCATGATACTAAGGATTGCAGGTTGATTGATCATATTCATGATGTCATTGATATTGGCGTATGATAGACCGATGTTGCAAATAATTCTAAGGAGAAAAGTGAGCATCATGACCATGATCATAATGAAGGGCGCTCTAATGGAGGTTGTGGTAGAGGTCGAGGTTACCGAGGAGGATTCAGAGGCCAAGGTCACGGTAGTGGAAGAAGTGATTTCCTTGTGGAATATGTTATACATGTGGATCTCTTGATCATTACTGAGACGTAAATGCTCTCGTAACATTGTTTGTTATTTTTGCGGAAATAATCACAACTATGAAGAATGCCCAGACTTATATGAACATTTGAGTAAGAAACAAAAATAGGAGAACAAGGGCGCGAGAATGGTTAGAGTCCAATGTGTCATGGAAGATAAATGGATGTCGAAGTTAATAATTGATCCCGAGTTAGTACCTATGAAGATTACTACACACGCCGAGGCTGCACGGGCAGAAAGTTTCGAAATAGAATCCTGTCATTACTAAGGAAGTGGTTCTACATGCAAAGTATCAAAAACCTATGCATTAGAAGGAGGTTTATCATGAAACCATGGTGGTGATTCAGAATTTGCAAGGTGAGATACAATTTTTAAAATAATTGTTGCGGAAGTTAGAACAAAAGAAGGCAACTGAGCTCCATTAGAAAGATGTTGATGATCTAAAGGATGTTTGAAAGATGTTTTGCCAAGGAAACATTATTCCTTTGCTAGGAAACATGTTAAAGGGAAACACTATGCATGTTGGGATTGAGCATGAAAGGTATATTTTACATGCTAACCTTCCCCCTCATAGCCTAGATTATGACAAGGAGATCACTCTGAATGTTGTTGTGGATGGTTGGATTTTAAGTAATATTCTAATTGATATAGGCACAAAAGTAAATGTGCTCACTTTGGATGCGTGGGTTCAAATGGGTAGACCACCATTACAGCCATCTTCAAATGTTCTATTTATGGCAAACAGGACTAAAGCCATGCCTATTGGATTTTTAAAGGATGCATCAATTACTATACATGGAGCCAAGTTTATTGGGGACTTTGAGGTCTTAGCACTTGTAGAAGCCAGCAATTTTCCCAGCTTTACTTGGGCACCCTTGGTGTTATGCAAACAACACTAATCTATGCTTCAACAAAGGGTATATAATTTTTGAGAACAAAGAGGAGTGTGTCATTATCCCCTTAACAGATGAGAAATCTACACCTTATGTAGAGCCCTTAAGTGAAGAATATTTGAACAGAATTTATGTGCACACCATTCGAGATCTAGAAGTTCTTGAGCCATCAAAGGAAGGAGTTATCCAATGGGATGATGCACAATACATGAGCGATACTACAAGTGTTGTATATGACAACTAGGCACCTTACACTTATGAAATGGTTGTGCACTAAGTGAGAAGTGTAGGTGCACATGTAAGTAAGTCACACAAGATCAAGTGTTTGGCAGCAACCAGGTACCAAGGTACACTGGTGAAGAGAATCCAAAAGTATTCCTACTTGCTATGGAAGTTTAGTGGGAATTTCAGGTGGAAAGAAGGAATATTCTAGTTTATACTTTGCGTGGGACGACAACACACTAGTGGATGGTTCATATGGATAATATTTTAAAGTGGAGAGAAGTGAGGATTGCTTTATCTGCTAGATTTTTAAGGAGCAATGCACCTACTCATATATGTGCATTTCATGGTAATGATCCTATTCAACACCACATTCAGCAATGTGAGAGACTCTGGACAGAGGGGGGAAGCTTTACCACCTTTTTGTGGGTGCACAAGCTCTATTTAACCTTACGAGGCTTTGTGTGTGCATGGTATTGTTGGGGTTAGTATAAGGTTGTATAGATAATATATCATATCTAAGCATACATGCAATAAAAGTGGATATTCTATCGGAAGAAATATACAAAACAAGAGATATAAATCAACACCATATTGAGCGTGGTTCACCTAGTGTGTGCTACATCAACCAAGAAATAAGCCAATATATTATCCAAAGCTTTGGGAAGATATACAATTAAAGATCTACAATCCTCCACACCTCTCATATGTGTACATTACTCCCTTTCCTCTCAAGCTTCTCCTTCTTCTCCAAGGATTCTCTCTCTCACAATTATTCTCACAATAATCATTAACACACACTTCTAAACCCTAGCTTTCATGATTATATAGGCACATAAAAACTTAGGGCACTTAACCATGCAATTACAATCAATAGATCTTCTTTAATATTAAAAATAGATCTAATTTCTCGAGTTAAATAAAACACTCTTGCATAGGTAATCGACGTCTGGTTAGCCCTGAATTGATGTCGATGTCGGTCCTTAACCAATGCCGGTTATTGTGCTTTCTTGCAAGTTTAATATAACATGCTAATCTGAAGTAATTGAGCTCCATAACTCAACAATCTCCCACTTGGATATAAATTACTGCACTCTACCTGTGCATCATCATTTTGGATCCTTTCTTTAGCTTTGTTTCTTCCTCTTCAAGTCTCAAACTTGAAGACCAACAAAATTTGAGTATAGCTCTAACTTCTCTTTTTCTAATGGATTTGTTAACATATTCACAGGGTTTTCACTCATATGAATCTTCTCCAGTTTTATCTTCCCATCCTCCAATACCCTTCGTATGAAGTGATACCTCAACTGAATGTGTTTCATTCTAGAATGAAACGTTGAGTTATTTACCAAATGAATTACACTCTAATCATCATCAATAATTTGCAATCATATTTCTCCTTCCCAACTCTTCCATGAACCTTCTTATCAATATCATCTCTTTGATAGCCTCTGTAGCTACAACATACTCTGACTCTATAGTAGACAAAGCCATAACCTTCTACAATCTTGAAATCCAGCTAACTGTTATTCCACCTATTGTAAAAATATATCCAGTAGTGTTCCTTCTACCATCTAGATCTCTAGCCATATCCAAATTAACATAGCCACATAAAGAAATATCTGAACCTCCATAGCATAACTGCATGCTAGATGTCCCTCTCAAATACCTGAGAATCCATTGGACTGATTTCCAATGCTCTTTACCTAGATTGGCCATAAATCTACTCACAACTCCCACTACCTATGCAATGTTTGGTTTGGTACAAACCATAGCATACATGAGACTCCCAACTAATGAAGCATATGGTACTCATGTCATGCATTTGACCTCCTCATGTAATGAAGGACACTGATCTTTGCTCAATTTTAAGTGTCCAAGCCATAGGTGTACTCACCATTTTTGAATCTTGCATGTTAAACCTTTCCAACACCTTATTGATATAAGCCTCCTGAGACAAATACAATTTCTTTTTCTTCCTGTCTCTGTGTATTTACATGCAAATGATTCTTTTTGTAGCTCCTAAATCCTTCATAGAAAATGTGTGAGCTAGCTTTCCCTTAAGCTCACCAATGTCTTGCATATTAGATCCTACAATAAACATATCATCCACATACAATAACAAAATAATATAACTCCCATTTTCAAGCTTCTTGAAATAAACACAATGGTCATATTCACATCTCAAATTACCATGCTTATGCATAAAACTATCAAACCTCATGTACCATTTCCTTGGAGCTTGTTTGAGTCCATATAGACTCTTTTTCAACCTACACACTAATTTCTCCTTACCCTTGACTTAATACCCAAGCAAATGCTGCATATAAATTTCTTCATCCAAATCACCATGAAGTAAAGTCGTCTTCATATCTAGTTTCTCTAAATAAAAATCATGTACTGTAACTATACTCAATACAGTACGTATGGAAGTCATTTTAACAATAGGAGAAAATATTTCACCAAAGTCAATACCTGCTTTATGTGCAAATCCCTTTACTACAATCCTTTCCTTGTATCTTTTTGTCCACCCTCTTCTTCCTTGATCACTGTAAACCCACTTGTTATACAATGTCCTCTTACATGTTGGCAACTTAACCAAATCTCAAGTCTAGTTTTGTTCTAAGGAGTCCATCTCCTCATCCATGTCATGCTCCCACTAAATGTGGGTCTTATCTTGCATTGCTTCTTTAAAAATTTCTGGTTCACCATTATCAGTCAATAATAAATAAGATAGAGAAGGTGTAAATATTTCTAGAGGTTTACTTACCCTTTGTGACCTTCTCACAAATATCTTGGGGTACCGGAGGCTCATTCTTTGACCTCCTGACACTAGTTTCCAATTTTGACAAAGTGACTAACACTGGTCACCTATAACCGATGCCGGTTTGGCTAACTGATGCCATTTTAGATCTTCTATAGCTAATACTGGTCAGGGGTCAATTGACATTGGTTCTTGTATAACTTGTCGATAATATTTTTAAATATGAGAGTTCATTTTCCTTCAAAAATTTCTTAACCGATTCATCCTTGGGTACCAAAATTTGATCCCTGTACATTCTCTTTTCATTCCATTCAATATCACGACTCCTAATAATTTTAGAACTATCTAAATGTCAAAAACAAATCTGAAATCACCAGATCCATCACCAATGAAAGTGCATCTCTTGGATTTTGCATCCAAAATTTTTCTATTTTCCTTATCAATATGAACAAAAGCTTATGAACCAAAAACTTTAAGAAATGAAATATCTACCTCTTTTTTGGTCCAAGCTTCCTATAGTATTCCTCCATCTAGTGAACTTGAAGGTCCGCAGCTTAATCAAATAAACCATTGTATCAATTGCTTCTACGCAAAACGGCAAGGGTGATCAAACATGTATCATAATACTTCTAGTACGTTCTATGACTGTCATGTTCATTATTTCTACAACACCATTCTCTTGTGGTGTTATTGGTTCTCTATGTATTCAATTCATTAGAACAATAATCATTGAAAGTTTTGCTACATATTCACCACCATTTTCAGATCTAAGGCACTTTAAATTTGAATTTGATTCATTCTCAACAAGGGCTTTCCATATTTTAAAAGTATCAAATACATCATATTTATGTTTAATACAATAAACCCATACCTTTCTTGTAGAATCATCAAGAAAGTAACATAATATTGGGATCCTCCATGAGAATCTACAGGATGGTCCCCACACATATGAGTGTACAAGTTGTAATTTCTACTCCTTAGTTGCCCCAACTTTGAGAAATCTCACTCTATTTTGCTTTCCAAAGATACAATGCTCATAGAAATAAATATCTAAATCTTTTAAATCTGATAACTTACCTTTAGCCTTGAAGATCTATATGCCTTTTTGACTCATATGGCCCAATCGATTATGCCACATGCATGCATCCGAAGTAGATAACATGGAAAAGGAATCAATAACACAAGTAGATAAATATAACATTCCTACCTTCTTACCTCTTGCCAGAACAAAAGTACCCTTGGTGACTTTCCAAGAGTTTGTTGTGAATGTAACCATATAACTAGCTTCACCTAGTTTCCCTACGAAATAATATTCCTCGTGAGACTTGACACATGCTTCACATATTTCGATACCCATGTATTTTCATTTTGCAATTTTAGATAAACTTCCCATTTACCAAAGTAATAATGCAAGGTTCATCATCACCCAAATAAACATTTCCAAAATTACCTTAGACATATTTTTGAAATAACCCTTATTATAGGTTGCATGGAAAGAAGATCCTAAATCTAAACCCCATGATTCTATTTTATTCTCCAAAGAAAGAATAAGATAATCTTTCATTACCTATGTTGCAATATTTGCCTCTTTATTTGACTCTTTACCTTTGTCTAGGTGTTGGTTCTCTTTATCCTTTGACCAACAATCTCTCTTTGTGTGTCCTTTCTTTCAACATTTCCTACAAGTTATTCCCTTACCTCTAGATTTAGGCCTTCCATCACTTGACTTTGATTTCCCATTATTCTTACTATTGGATCTCTCCTTCTATATGCCTCTTATTTCTACATTCAAATTATTCCCAGATGATTATTCATTTGTAATTTTCATATGAGTTTATTCAATCAAGATTATACTAACCACATCATCATACTTTAAAATATTATTAGCAGATGTTGTATTACTAACATTCATTACCTAGTTATCCCAAATATCAAGAAAAGAACATAAGAATAAGAGTGCTTTCACTTCATCATCAAAAAAATATCAACCGATTTTAACTAATTTATAATTGATCGAATTCATTCAAATGAATAGATGTAGATCCACCTTCATGCATCTTAGAACTAAATAGTTTCTTCACAAATAAAATTTATTTGAAGCATTAAGTTTTTCATATAAATTAGCAAGAGATTTCATTAACTCTCTTTGTAGAAGTCGCTTCTATAATATTTGAAGCCACGAGATGCTACCAAGCTTGATCTTATAGATCCAAAATATTTTCATCAAGAATATTCCATTCTTCATTAGTCATCTTCGTAGGTCTAGAATTTTCATCCAACGGTAAGTACAAATCTCTTTGATATAGATAATCCTCAATTTGCATCTTCCATAATTGATAATTTCAGTCGTCAAACTTCTCTACCTTATATTTGTTTTCTTTTGCCATTGTTGTAGCTCCCACTCAATCAAAAACCCTCTGTGAGTAAATATGTCAACACATAAAACCCTCAAACAAATCTCTGATACCATTTGTTGGGGTTAGCACAAGGTTGTACAGATAATATATCAAATCTAAGCATACATGCAATAAAAGCAGATATTCTACTAGAAGAAATATACAAAACAAGAGATATAAATCAACACCATATTTAACATGGTTCACCCAGTGTGGGCTACATCCACCAAGAAACAATCCAATCTATTATCCAACTATTTGGGAAGATATACAATTGAAGATCTACTATCTTCCACACCTCTCGATGTATAATACTTTCTTTCCTCTCAAGCTTCTCCTTCTCCACTAATTCTCTTTCTCACAATTATTCTCACAATAAGCATTAACACACACTTATAAACCCTAGCTTTCATTCTTATATAAGCACATAAAAACTTAGGGCACTTATCTATGCAATTATAATTAATAGATCTCGCTTTAATATTAAAAATAGATCTAATTCTCGAGAGTTAAATAAAACACTCCTACATAGGTAACCGATGTCGGTTAGCCTTGACCAATGTCGGTCCCTCCATTAGTGATGTTAGTTAATGTGATTTCATGCAATTTTAATATAACATGCTAATTGTAAGTAATTGAGCTCCACACTCAATAGGTATATCTACACGAGTTGAATAGAGAGACTAGAAATTGGAAATAACTTATTGCATGTATGATTCGGACCTTTAACTATTTTTTCCATTGAACCCCGATGAATGAGGCATTAAAGGTTATTAATTGCTTAACTATGGGAGATAATATAGAGGATGAGGAGGTATTTCAGGATTTCTTAGGTGAGTTATCCTGGAGGCGCACTTTGAAGAGGAAGAAACAAATGTTGAACAACTTGGGTGCACCTTCCTAGAAAGAGAAAAGGGTAAGATGGTCTATATAGTTGATGATGAAGAAGTGGAGAACCTGGATATTGAGCATATAGAGGGTACGCGCAAGGTCTTGGATAGTGCAGATGAGAAGGTACGCACCTACCACAAACCTATGAAGACTAAGAAAGTAAACATTGGAACAAATGTTGAACCAAAGGAGGCCATCATTGGAGATTATTGGTCTGAATCTGAAGTTGCTAAGATAATTGAGTTGTTGTGCGACTTCTAAGATTTGTTCCCTAGAGGCTATCATGAATTGAAAGGGGTACATGAATCTTTGGGTGAAATGAGAATCAAGTTGAAGGAAGGTGCATGCCCAGTTCAAAAGAGGCCTTACAGGATGAATCCAAACTTGTGTGTCAAGGTGAAAGAAGAAATTGACAAAATGTTGAATTCTAGAATCATTGAGCCCATCGAGGAGTTATAATGGGTGAGCCCTATGGTGATCAGTATCAAGAAGGATGGAATAATAAGAATTTGTGTGGATTACAAGGAGTTTAATTCTACATGTGTAATTTATCCCTTTCCCACATCATTTATTGAGGAAATTCTGGAAGGTGTTGCAGGGCACAAGATCTACTCCTTCACTAATGGATTCTCTAGATATCATCAAGTGAGGATAGATAAAGAGGATCAAGAGAAGAAAAATTTCACCACTGAGTGGGGAAGTTTTTCATACACAGTTATGCCCTTTGGATTAAAGAATGTGCACTGTAGTATTTTCGCGCATTGTTGTACAGGCATTCCAAGATTTTATTCATAAGTTCTTACAAGTGTATCTGGATGATTGGACAATCTATGGGCTTGTGAAGGATCACTATGATAACTTAAGGCTCATGTTTGAGAGATGTTGGTAGTTGAGCATCTTGTTAAACATCAAGAAGTGTGTTTTTTCCACACCCTTTGGAATTTTTCTAGGACATATCATTTGTAAGGAAGGTTTGCTAGTGGATCTTGCTAAGGTTGCTATTATTTTGGGCTTAGAGGAACCAACTAGCCAAAGTGAGGTGCGTGGATTCTTGGGGCACATAGGGTACTACAGAAATTTTATCAAAGGTTATGCTAAGATCGATGCACCCTTAGAGGAGTTATTAAAAGGAAGAGGCAAGTTTTATTAGGGTGAGGCACAACAACGTGCATTTGAGACACTGAAGGAAAGGCTTACTACAATGCCTATTCTGTGCTTTCCTTCTTAGACCAAGCCTTTTCACATTCATGTAGACACCTCGATATGGCCATTGGCATGGTATTAGCCCAGCCTAGAGAAGGGATTATTGATCATCCTATTTGTTTTGCGAGTAGGAAGTTGACTCCAACAGAACAAAATTACACCACTACAGAGCGTGAGGCCTTGTCTATGATATACACGCTCCATAAGTTTCACCAATTTTATGGCTACCCCATTCATCTTCTATACGAGACCATATGAAATTGAATTACTTAGTAAACAAGCCTGTTTTACAAGGGTGCATATGTCATTGGGTTATGTTATTCTAAGAGTTTAACTTTACTGTGGTGGTTAAGCCAGGAAAGAGTAATTCTGGTCTAGACCATTTATCTAGGATTTAATTAGGAGAGGACACGCATAGCATTGAGGATACAATGTCGATGCAAATGTATTCAAGTTAAACCGTGTGCCCTTGGACATAGATGATATTGTTGTCTTTTTACAAATAGGTGTTGCACTTTGAAGGTATGAAGGCTTTGGAGAAGAAACAACTTGTTATCCACGTTGCGCATTACATGTTGATCAGTGGAGACTTATAAAAATTAGGCCAAGATGAAGTTTTGTGCCAGTGTGTACTTGAGCATGAGCATGAAGCAATTATGGAGGAGTCTCATGGCGGCATTGCAGTGGACATTATGTGGGAGATGCCACCGTGCATAAGATTCTATTAACTAGTCTATGGTGGGATACATCATACACGGATTGTAAATAATATTGTAAGGCATGTGACCATTGTCAGCTCCTTAGAAATCCTGGGCATATAGATGAAATGCCTTTAAGGCCTATTGCTAACGTAAAACCTTTTCAAAATTAGGAAATTGACTTTGTGGGTCCTATCTCCTAAGTCATGCACAAGATTAGATTGCACTATATTATCACTTATATAGATTATCTTACAAGGTGGGTAGAAGTGGCACCTTCAAAGGGTTACAAAATAGCTACGACATAAAGGTTTCTATTAGAAAATATTATTAGTAGATAAGGATGCCATTTAAGTTTAACAAGTGATAAGGGTACTCATTTTCTTAAAGAGATCATTAGGATACTATAAGATGAATTTATGTTGGCCCACCATAAAATAACACCCTATCATCCTCAGGAAAATGGAACTACTGAGGATTTCAACAAGATATTGAGTCATACCTTGACTAAAATTTGTGATGTTGGAAGAAAAGACTGGGATGATATAGTCTCTATTGTACTTTGGGCATACAGGACAACCTAAAAAAGGTTGAATAAGGCCACATCCTTTCGGTTGGTTTTTGACGTAGAGTTTTTCTACCAATGGAATTCATGTTACCATCTCTGTGTATTGTGCATGTAGGCGAGTCTAGTGGATGAACATGCACTTGAAGAGTGTATTAAAAAAGCTGATGAATTTGGATGAAAGGCACGCTATAGCATGATGGATTCAGAAACAAGAAAAGGCCAGGTAGAAGGCATGACATGATAGGAATATCAAGGACAAGAACCTTGAGATTAGACAAATGGTAATTTTGTATGATTCAAATTTTTTACACCACCCTAGAAAGCTCAAGGTGCATTGGTGGGAACCATATGTTATAACTTATATACTTGATTCGCACGCTTTCGAGTTAGAGGTGTTAGATGGAACATGGTTGCCCAGTTACTTCAATGGGAGTAGGCTCAAGTACTAATATAACCAAGTCTTCTTGGTGTTTGTAATAAGATAATATTACCACTTATATTAGATTTTATTAATGCATTCAATTTATATGTGTTTCCTTCATAGTTGATATGCTTTGTCAATTTAGTTCAGTGTTTTGTGTAATAAGCTTGTGCACTAGAATCTAATTACTATGTAAGTGTTTTCATGCACAGAGGACTGCACATACCCTTAGTGTGGGGTGGAATATATATAGGTTTCATTTCCAAGTTTGAATATTGTTTGAATATTATCTGAAGACAGGTATGCATAGGAGAGATTTTTTGTGCAAGGGCTTGAAGGAAAGGTGTAGATAGAGAAAATTGGAAAGGTGCGGATAGAGAAATATTTCTCATGATTAAATACCATGTATGGACACACAATATAATGTGAGGTAGGATGTAGAAGTGGAAACTACTTGGTGAAAGGTGTAGTGGTGAAGTACTTCAAAGTGCATAAGGGCACACAAAAGGAGGTCTCTAGCTGAGAAGTAGAAGGCGCGCGCGAAGGTTATGGTTGTGACATGGAAATAAGAAGCGAAAGAATTGAAGAAACACTAAATCAATGTTGAATGCGGTGGTAGGTGGAGAGCAATAAATGTGGATTTTTTTGGAAAACTATATAAGCGCATGTTGCGAAATCATTTCTACATTTTCATACAAGATCATTCGAGTGAGTTATTGATGAACAAGCTAACGAATGAGATGTGAAGTGTGGAGAGCCATGAACCAGTTGGATTTGTCAGATTTACACACCAGGGTGATTTTCACTCCATTTGGAGAAGTGTTTGAGTAGAGAAAAGGCATGCGTGGAAGAAGAGTGACAGACTAGGGTTTAGGTTTTGAGCTAGGTCACATGGTTTCTAGATAGGGCATGCAAAATTGGACTTGCGGATCTCAAAGAAGGTAAAATATCAACACTTTATGGTTATTATGGCACCAAGCAGATCCCTTGGAGCGGCTGCAAGGGGAAAGAAGTCGAAAGAAGTTGAGGTTGAAGTGGAGGATGCTCTTGAGAAGCATTTTCAAAAATGCAGTATCCTGAAGGGGTTTACATGGGTCGCCATTAGGACTCACACATTCACCAAAGTAAATTAAGTGATTACAAACACCAGATGATAGATGACAAGGACAAACTAGATAAATTATTGGTAAAGAAGACAAACAAGTGAACAACGGATGATATGGTCGTGTATGATGATGTAGGTGAGAAGATTTTGGAAAAGGTAGGAGTTTTACAGTTGTATGAACTCCCTTATTTTGGAAAACCAGAGAATTTATACTAGTGGTTGATGAGTAGAGTCCACGAGGACTTATTTTATTTTTCAAGCGACGGATGAGGATCACCGCGCCCTTGATTGGGACCGTAATAAGATTGAGGAGTTTGGGGACTAAAGTAAGCGATAGCAATGTGAGATAAGCTAGGAATCATTGCAACAATAAAATCGTTGGCTTACCTAAAGGGAGGGCATGGAATGGACATCGATAAGATAATGAAATACCTAGCTATCCAAGTAGTAACACACCTCCTCACAAAGCTGAATAACCACTAGCGATGGTCACAGGTGAACACCTTATGGTTGCATATAGAGAAGAAAATGACTAAGGGGTGACTTACAACTTGGAAAGTTTCATTTTTGAAACCATCATTGAGGAAGTGTATGGAGGTGAGAATATTAGTTTTGGATTGATCCTGTTATCCCTTATTTTTGTATAAATTGGAGTGACCAATGGGCCTAAGGACAAAGTGTGGCAGTATCCCCAAGAAAAGATATCTCTTTCTGAGAGATTTGAACAATATACTTGTGATGGGACCATGAGTGACCCCTTTAAGAAAAGGGAAGAGATGTGGTATGAGTGACTCCACACCATGTTTGAGAAGGAATTGAGAATACCTAAGGAGTTACCTTTAGTATTAGGCAAGTAGGTACAGTTTGTCGTGTATCAACACTTATGTATTACGTGATTTACAATGAAGGATAGGAAGTTGAGTTCATTGTGTAAGCTTCCATATGCCTTCACCACACACTATTTATATGCATCTGTATATAGTTTTTAAGATGTGTTTCAGTTGTTGTTTAATGCAGACAAGGTAGACTACGCAACTACCACACATTGAGGAAGACTTATGTGTATCCAAGTAAGTCTAGCATACATTGAGAGATTAATTTAAAATGATATTAATATAAAATCAATGAGTATGGAAATTGGTGAGATTGGGGCAGCCCTTGTGTATATCCAACTCAAGCCTAGGTTGGAGAATGGGAGGTATGTAGAAAATGAGTTCAAACTTCTTGGCCCACCCAAGGGGAAGCATACAGTTGGCACTTTGGCAGATGAGGAACCATCACCCCTTGTGGAGAAAGAGGAAGAATAACTAGAGTATAGGGTAGGAAACAACCCACTGTTGGAGAGAAGAATGAGCATGAGGTGACCCATCCACTACAATAAGAAGATTAAGTGTTGGAGACATATGCGTTAGAGCTGGATCTAGAAAGGAATCCTGAGGAACCTCAGTATAAGAGGGTACTCAGAAGAAAAAATACTTAGGGTGTGGGACCTTCCTAGACCCCTAGGAGATCACCTAAGACTTCGCCTATGAAGGTGGAACTTGAGAAGAAGAAAAGGCATATGTACATCCCTCGAAGGAGGAAGAAGAAGAAAATTCTAAAGACAATGCGCCTAACACTCCGGTGTAGAATGAGAATACAGAGGAGCCTCAGGAAGAGGAGGTGAAGAATGATGAAGAAGCGTTGAAGGAACAAAACATAGACAACAAGGACATTGGCTTAGAGATAGGTGAAGATAAGGGTGAGCCATCAAGAGTGCCCCATAATGAGACCCGGTATTGGATGCGGATGCCTGGATTCCAAAAGGAAGACAGACACAAAAAGAAAAGGATGAGGAAGATTATAAGACTCCTGCAGTTGGCTATGTGGATGACACAAGTAAAATCATATGTGCATGGTTTCAAATCACTTTAGAGCCTAAGGATTTTTATGGATGACAACTCATGGATGCAGACATGGTGAACATATGCACACGCAAACAAATATCTTGGACTATGCAGACTCATATGGATGAACCTGATTTCAAAGTGTGTGAGGAATATTAACTTTGCACATAATGAAGAAAGAAACCCATTCTAGGCATGTGAATTTTGAGCCCCCTGTTATGTCTGATTAATAGGTAAGTAATGCCTTAATGAAGATATCTGTTGAGGTGCACGCAGGAATATTGACAAAGTGGCAACTATAAGAGCACTGCTCGAAGATAAAAAAAAGGACAAAGAAACAGAGATTAAGCACTTAACAGCTGAGAAGGTGCAAGTTGAAGCCAAGGCTAAGGCATTAAAGAGTATGGTGGAGGAGCTTGTAGATGAGATTTTGGAAAAAAATCCACATTTTGAGGACTTTCCACAAAATTTCCCATATGTGATGAATTGTGTGCATGCACTTGTTCATATGGTAATGGAATAAGGGCTCATTCATTTTCCCACACCTAAAGATGTTGCAGAAGAGGCAAGGAAGGGCCAAGGCCATAATTGCAAGGAAATCTTCAGGTTATGAGTCCATTTTACAAATTTTGAAGGATGAGTTTAAGAAATCAGTCTTGACATTGACTATGTGCGCAGCACTGAATGTGATAATAAATACATAGACTACAGCAGAAGAGGATCAAGTCCTTCAAGCGGCAAAGGATGAAACACTTGGGTGTGTAGAGAGAATTACACTAGTAGAAGAAAAGCGCAATGCGCTTGAAGCTTCCCAAGTCCCGCACAAGGAGAGAATAAAATAAATTAGGAAGCTCATTGTAGAGAGGATGGATATAATGGAGGGAATGGTCCCAAGTATGGATAATATTCTCAAGGTCATGTAGAATGAAGGAGAAAAGATGACCCTTGATGAGTTGGAAGTTGTAGTTGTAGACATTCTAGATAAAAAAATAAAGCACTTTGAGCGATTAGAGTAAGTTAGAGGCGTAGATAAAGAATGAATATCCAGAGTTAATCATGCCTATAGAAGAAAAAGGCATTGAGTAGCCTCTATATTATTTTTGTCTAAGAGAATTTATTTATTCTTTCATTCTTTATTCATTATTCTTGGAGATATAAGTTGGGATTACCCATTTTCGGGGATGACAATGAAATTAGTGTGGGGTAATGTTGAGCTGAGGAAATGTAGCTTAAGTATGAAAGCACAAAATGATTTGGGTGCGTAGGTACAAGGCACATAGGGGCACATACAAGTATAGCAGAATAGGGCACATCCAGAATAGTTTGAAATCATGACTTAGCTATTTGTAGATTGGGGATATTTTTGGACATAGAGTACAAAGAACACAATGATATGAATACTTACAGAGCACAAAATACTATTTTGGGATGAGTAGAAGATCGAGTGCCATGCAGAGTTTTGGAGCTAATAATAGGATTATACTACAATTGTATTATTAGATAATCTATTATTAACAAGCTTGCATGCTTTTGTATTCTCATGTAAGGGTGCATGGCTATTATTAGCATGTAGCCTATTTTTGAAGGTGCATGGGCGGTGAAGGGAAAGTCCCCACCCCTATAAATATGTATTGATTTACATGGTTTAGATAAATTTTGATGTTATTTTAGTGTTATGCTGCAAGTTTGTTAGCGTGCATGACTATGGTGACTTTATGATGTATGTAAGAAGCTTATGAGTTTTACAATATTAATATAATGGATCTTATTGGCTGGATATTGGTGTTGGATGTAACTAAACATGGATCTAGCATGGTAAATATGATTATAGTAATTGTTTAGTTATTCCTTCATATGGTTTAGATCTAGATCTGGTTTATGCACTATGGTTTAATTGATTATCTGTTATGGATATGAAATATACATTCATTCATGCTAACATCTTGAACAAGCTTCTCTAAAGAGGGACCTGGTACCCTTGCGTGCTTCGGGTGAGTGCTCAGTTCAGGCTGAGTGATGTGTCAGTGCGCCTTAGGCTTTTGTGGGTATATTTTAGGCTACATCAAACATTCTCAATAAACAAAAATCTAATTACAAGTTTTCATATTAAATTGTTGAAAACTTTCAATAAATGTGAAATAACAATAAATCTAGTTCCAATTCAAAATTAGTCTTGTATTCATTCTATAAAGAGGTAGATTACTTTATGAAGATTTACATGTTTTCATAAAGCATTGTCGGTGAATACAATTACAAAATGATGGGTTGTCAATTGTTTTCAAATCTTTCAAGAAACATTTGTCATATAAGAACACATTATGAGGGAATCCTCTTTTTTCCTATGATTCTAAATCAGAGTTGTCCTTACTTCAACCACACGAAATAAAAAAGAAAAAAATTGGCTAACCACTATCTTTTAATTCCTACGCCAGTGTCGGAATTGTGACAACACATATTTCACATGGTGAAAATTTTTGTTTTTTCAATTCTTTGTTGCAGGGGAAGCTTGATATTTTTCTTGCACAAGAGGAATATTTTTCTTAGGTTTGTATAGTTCTCTCTGCTAAAACTCCCGATGCCTGCAAATCCTACATTGCACTATTAATATTTTGAAGAATATTCTACTCCGCAACATCTCATGATGACAAAAGTGATGGATCAACATCTGTCTTTTCCTTCAGTAAGATATATGGATCCATATTATGCTCCTTGATTATCCTTTTCAATTTATTATTTTGTTTATTTAATAATAAATGGTTTTCCTTTAAATGTATAAATGCATTCAAGCTTTTGCAAGCATTCCTCAACTGTGCATCAAATACAACTACTTATTTCTTTAAATTTTCATATTTTTCCTACAAAATAGAAATAGAAATGTATTAATCTATTAGATAAGTTTAAATAGTTTATTGCAATGCTCATAATATCACAATTTTACATGTACAAGATGACCTACCATAACTTTCTATTTTTCGCATTTGCAATTAAAACATTACTTTTGTCTCTAGCCCATTTGTTGTAGTACGCTTGGGATTCAACATTAAGATTCTCCAACCTGTTTAACATTATATCTAAAATATCATCATCATAATCATTATTATACAAAAATGTGCTTGATTGAGCTTTGTTTAACAAAATGTCAAGCCTTGTTGGTTGGATCTCTACGGCAGTGAACAATGAATGCCTTTGAGCGTGATTATGGTATTGAGTATTTATTTATTTGATCAAAAATTTCCCTTCTCTCCTAAGTGCGCACTGATTTCACATCAAACATAACAAATTCCTAAATTGTGGCTCACATACTATCTAATATTAGATTTCAAAGGAAAAATTTGTCTTCTAATCATCTGTGAGTGGATTTTTACTTGGTGGAGGAGGAGAGTCTCTTATTTCACGGAAATCTTGTTACACTTGTGGCTGAGGATGTGGAGTAGATTGTATCATACCATACATGTCAAAATAGTTACCCTTATCTGCATCACCACTATCAAAGCCCAAAAACTCATCGTTGAGCTCGATTTGGTTCAAAATCTAAGTGCTGTTGTATTGTAGACACCATATAGTGAAAACCATTGAAATTATAAGGTTATTAGATGAACTGTTCTTGTAGAGTCAACATGAAACCTTATATTCTTTCCTAAAAAAATCTTGTTATTTATGCAAAGATGCGTGTCGGTAGTAATGGAGGCCTTTTTTGAATTTGTTGTGAAGGTCTATTAACTGCAAGAAGCAAATTGCAAAGTATTAAAAATAATCATTATACCCTTGTAAATACTAAATAAAATATTTGCAAGTAAAATAAAGATGCTAAACATTATAAATTACCTTGCATGCTCGGAGATGTGACCATTTGACCTTGACACTGAGACTGAGTTTGATCTAGACTCAAACTCGGAACTCTTTGAAAATAAAAAAATGTAGAAATATTAAAATAGTGTACCACTTATAGAACATATAACTTGTTTATGATTCCTCCTAGTAGCTTAATTATAAACAATAATATTTATACCTATAGAAAAGTGTGATGGGATAGGTGGTGGTAGTGGTGGAGCTATCGACCCTAGGTATTTTTTGATGAGGAAATCGAATCGGGTTTGATTCCGCTAAATCCATATCAGAATCACCTGAGACCTCTCGAGGGGCTTTACCCTAAGAAATAATCTCCTTATGAGATATTCAACTATAATTATTCTCTAAAAAGATAAAATTACTATTATTATTGCATTAAAAATAATTAATTGTTATAATGTTAAAATTAATTTTTACTTGTTGTTCTTCAAGTGAGAGACAAATCATTTTTCCATTTCTTGCGATCGGAAATTTGTTTTTTCGCAATTGGTGGAAAGGTTGATGATATAAAACAAGTAGATAATTTGTAGAAGAAAACACATTATTGGATTTATCAGATGCATTTATACTGGCAAGGGCATTGTTGACATTGTTTTTATTCGATTGGACAAATATATTCACCAATCGAATTGTTTCCCTTCTAGTGTGTGTAACATATACTGAACCACCCAAAACAGATGTCTGTGGATCTGCCATGCAACACAATCTTGGCTTGAAATGGTGATATCATTGCATGAAAGAATTTGTTTGTAATACCTTGTATAACAAGGCCTCTTTTGGAACGATTAACTACAGTTGCAATAAGATACAAGAAAAGTTAGATGTTTGGGTAGTCAAGTAATATTAAGAAAACAAACAATTGAAAATAATATTGAACTTACCATCAACCTGCACATTGTAATGAGACTCCAATTTTTTTGTCTTCATCAGTTAGGACCAAATTTGTGGTCACGAACATCTGGTTTGGAAAGGTAAGCATTTAATCGATGGATGTCTATGGGATCCACGGTGAAAGAAAATGTACGATCCATCAGGGGAATGGAAAATTGTTTATTTTCTTAGTTGTAAGAATTTATCAAGCATTGAGGATGATAGTATTTGTTTCAAATTGGGGCATGTGGAAAAGCCCCATGAATTGTTTTTTTGCATCCATTCCTTAGGTGCGTCTTTGAGTTTTATCAGTTTGTAATCTAAGGGCACATGATATTTTTGTACTGAAATTTGTAGGCAACAATAACTATGGTGCTAGCCATTGTTGAAAGCTTTGGATATGGTGTAATGTTGTAGGAGAGGGAGGTGAAAGTGAAATATTGTTGGTGTACCTTGGTTTGGTAGAAAATTGGAGAGCTTGAAGTGATGTAGATTTGTAAAATTTTATGGAAAAAGTAAAGAAATAAATCTTGTAGGGGACATGTGGCAACAAACGGTTGGTGGAGAAGATCAAGGCAACACATGCCTCGGGACTTGTGTGAAGGTTGACCCATAAAATCTATAATAGATGGCCGACTCTAATGATCCATCCAATAAACAAAATCCTATGAATACATCGATCGCATACAACATGGATACGACGAAGGCCCAACGTAGCCTATCCAATCATAAAATTATGACCGTTTACAGAGTAGAACATGAATAGGGAAAGTGACCAACCGGACCCGTTCAACATGAAGAAATGACCATCCAATACTAAAGAGATAACTTCCTATGAAAGAAGGATAGTTCACGAAGAAGGATGGACAACAAGTGGGTTTTGTTTAATGAGGAAGGGACATCCATCCAACTATACCGGGAATTCCATCCAATATGGGTTAGACGACCATCTATCAAGTAAATGGCCATCCACCCTGCAGTTTCTCGCCTAATAGGGGTGCGCCATATAGAAGAGGCTTTATCCAACCATGAAAAGACTTCTTCCCAACATTCGTCCATATATGCAAAACTATTGGAAAAATGGTTTGCTAAATTGCCTTTTCCGTGAAATGATTTTTTGGATATTCACCATCATTTTGAAAGTCCATTTCAAGGATTCGTCACTTGTTTTATAATAATTTTTAGAGGGGGTCTTAAAATGAACCTTGCGCAACTCCTCAACTTCATAAAAATCCAAACGCTTAGAAATTTTTGAGAGAATTAAGAAATTTAGGTCATTTCTAGTGTATTGCAGGTTTTGCAGGGTTTTATAGGTCCGGGAGGAACAAAAATAACAAGTTCCACAGGGCCATTGGTTCTCCACACAAGCCTTAGATCCGTAAAAAAAATAGTGTTATGCATGCAGTTGAGGTTTTCAAGAACTCAAGGAACTAGTTCTGTGAGATGTAGGTTTCCCACACAAGTTCTCAACCCATGGGTCGAAGGGGTTCAATGTATTATAGAGTAGGGAAGACTTGCAGGAATCAAGAAATCGGTGGAACTAGTTCGACGTGGAGTTAGCTCCCTGCATTGCATAGTGACCATATGAACAAAGGAGTTAAGTATGTGGAGATTTGGGATAATGGAGGAACGAAAGAACTAGTTCCTCATTAGGGAAACCAAGTCACAACGTAAAGGAAGGATAAACGAAGAGTATTGCAGAGATAAAAAAGTACGAAAGAACCATGCCTAGGTGGAAAAGTTCCTAAGTTCCACCTGGCACCGATTACCTGACCTATAAATAGCTAAAGACCCTTGCAAGTGAGGCAAATAAAATAGGCACAAGTGGATCAATTCCCTCCTCCCTTAGGTTCTCTGCATTGATATTCAATTCGCACAACAAGGAGAAAAATAATTAAATGCAGACTATAGGAGCCCACGTGGAACCATGACCACCTAAACTTAAAATGGACATAATTTTTACTTGTTGATCTGATTTTCACAAACTTAATATCATTGGAAAACTCTCACCATCCTTTAACCATAGAAACTAGATTTCTCAATTTAGGTTTGGGTAGGTAGGTGAAAAAGAGGAAATGATCTCTAGTATTTAAGAACAAAATTCCATATAGCTCAACCACCAAATTTGATGAAGTATGGTGCCCATTTCTTCTTCTACAAGAAATGTAGCATGGAGGAATATCCTTGGAAGGCTACCCATACTCCTTTTCAAATAATTAATGCGTGTTTTTAGTGGGTGGAAGAAGAAATTTGAGTTTTCTCTCCTCTCTCTCTCTCTTTCCCATTCTCTATAAAATGTAAAGTGATGCTCATTTGTAATGTTGGATACTTTTATAATACAGGGCATAATTGAAAAGTGATGCATAAGTGTTCTTGAGTTATAGGCCTTGGATTGTGATTCTACAATGTGTTTATACCTTCTTCCTCCATTGTAATGATTTGTGCATCATCTTAATAAATAAAATACTTGTTTTGTGGCTATTATTTTTCCCTAGCTGGTGATTTGTTGCATTTTCTTGCCTCTTCATTTACTTGTAGGTATGTTGTGTATGTTTCTTCATATTATAGGGTTTATTTCTATTATGCATTATATGAAAATGGGAGTTTAAATTTTTCTCTGGACTGTGGATTTCATTTCTGCCCTCTCCACCTTTATTTTCCTCCATTTTCTCTCATTTAAAAGTGTCTTTCCCCTTATTTTGGTGTTATCACCTCCCTTATTTAGGATTTCAATTTAATGCATCTCCTTCTCACCTGTTCCCTTGGAATGATAGAGTGGAGTTAGATAGTTTCATTTAAATTCCTAGGATTAGTTTAGCATTTGGAATAGGAAGAGGAAGTCGACTTCTCTGGAGGTCTATCTCAATTCAAGTTCCACAACTTGGAGACAGTCCCATGTTTCCTCAAAATACTAGGTTGTCTATGACTTAGAGTAGGTGCAATTTTAATCTCCAACAAGAAGCAACAGTCCCATCATCAAGAATCAAGATACATTAACAATAGGTACAATGCGACATCACACATATAATTTCACCCCTAGGTTCATTTTCACTTCCTCTTCTCTAGCTTCCATGCTTCAATTTTATCTCTCCACATGTTTCTTTGTCTCCTCAAAGCATGCTTTTCGACATCAATCTACATGGTTATCAGGTATGCATCTCTTATCTACTTTATGTTATCAAGTATTCACTTAAAAACATAACTCAGGGGAAAATTTAGACACTAAATCACACACTTTGGGTATATTTCTAGTCTTGATCACATACCACTATTCATATGATTCCTAAGTGAGAAAAGTACTAATTGACCATTGTCTTTTGCCTCTTTGCTTTATTTTTGGTTTCCTTCTTGGTCTCACACACCTTCTTTCCCATTCTAACCTTCAACACTTCATTTTTTCGAGTCTGGACACCATCGCCCAACTAGGATACTAGTGTCGAAGCACCCTCATCCCCTTTGGGTACCTTGACCTCTTTGCAGCTTGCTCACACCTTTTGGGTCCTTTCTAGCTATTGGGAATCTTATTTTCTTGGTGGTCAGCCTTTTAGTGGCTAATTATGAAATTCAAACAAGGTAATCATATAAATACAAAGCTATGTGACCATAATAAAGGACCAAGCACTAAACATCTATTATCACCACCTAAGGTTGTATCCAAAGGACATTATAAGAGCACTCAAACATTCATATAAAAATCACACAAGGGAAAAGGGAATGCATTCTTCTACATGCACTTCGTAGGAGGGAAAGTTCATTTTTCTATGCACACATCTATCTACATTTTCTACATCCGAGATATTTCTTGTTATCAAGTGTGACTCACACAAGAGCCACCCAGGAACAATTGTACACACACACACATGTAGAACTACGTGAAGTATAAAATGTAGTACAACACCTGGATTGTAAGTTCACTTAGTTGGGTGACTATCGTGGTCAATCTAATTCCCCATTTGCATCTTTTTATTTTTAGGATTTGATGTGTTTTGGGGGTTTTTAGGTTCTCTTTTTTATTACATGTTTCAAGCAAGCTCGTCGATCATATAATGAAATATTAACGACAAAGAGTGAAGGTCAACGATATTTAAATGAAACTCAAAAAAACTTTCTAAAGTTTTGAGCACTCACAAGAACCCAAAGGAGGTATGCAATTGCCTAGGTGCCCTTGACCCTATTCAGGCGCCTATTCCCAGATTTCCAGTGCTCTCACAAATTTTTGGGCTCAGTTATGACAATCTACCTTCGTGTTTCATCGCTTTCCATCTCACAACTTATGGCATTATTGTAAATCAGCTAAGTACTTAAATCTCTCTTTCGTAATTAGGGTTTCAAATTTATTATCTTACTTGCTTGGGTATAATTTGTACTTTATTGCATATTTATATCTATGTTTTTGCATATTTAGATTTAGCATTTATTTATGTCAATATTTTCTTAATCAATTGGAAGGGTAGAATTAAGAGGTTGTGTAGCAATAGGATTGGAAGTAGTATTAGGCTGGAGGAGTGTTGAGCTCACTAGTGTGGTGGCTTCCTCACGAGCAATAAATAAGATAAGATCTAAGTCTTGTAGATGTTCAGCAATATGGGCTTGGATATCGTGAATATACTCATCGGTAAAGGGTTCATAGGTTTCATCCCTAGTAGAAAGAGGACAAGAATGCCTATAAAAAGGTTCGGTTCAAGCAGTAGGGTTCACCATATGATTTAATTTAATTTTAATTAAATCTATATTTCAAAGTAACTATTGTAATAAATGATATCAAATTTCTAATATATACTATGACACAAGCATCTAGTATGAAAATGTGAAAACCCTAAGTAAGATGAGGAGATAAGAAGACTTAGCTGATATATGCATGATTTGGGTAAGGTAAAGTGTTGAACATACTATCTTAATTGCTCACTATAAATTATGGAAATCATGAATAATGTGAGATAGGGGCACCCATAGTAGGATAGGGGCATTGGTGGCTGGATATGGGCAATCGTGATTGTACAAATGCTCAAGATTTGGTTTTTTCTATTTCACGAGGGTTTCATAGTTGTCCCCTATTGATCGCCCGATATTCTCTCCTTGATTTTGGAAGGTACATGTAACCTATAAAAGAGAATTTCACCTACACATACCCGCAAATCACATCAAACCAAAAAAAGGAAAATTCAAAATGGGGAGTTGGACTGACTTCGATGGTTACCTCAAGAGTGAACTTATAACCAAGTTTTGCACTACATCTCAGACTCTATGTAGTTTGTGTGTGTGTGTAGAAATGATGTCATAGGATGCCCTTGTGAAATTTGCATTTGATAGAGGATTGTAGCTATAATTTAGTGACGTAATATTATGTTTGGATGGATTATAATAGACTTTCCCTTCTTATGAAATGTATGCAGAAGTATGTATCCCTTGTCCCTTGAATGGATGCTATATGGATGCCTTTGAAGTGCTTTAGTTCCTTTGGATGAAAGCTTAGGTGATGATAATAATGCTTAGTGCTTGGTCCTTTATTTTGAAAACATAATTATGTATTTATATGATTCCCTTATTTGAATTTTGTAATTGACAACTAGGAAGACCAACCCATAAGTGAAAAAGATTCCTAAAAGATAAAAGAGACCCAAAAAGAGAGAGTAAGGTGAGAAAGGGTCGGGGACGCCTGAAGGAACAAGAGTTCCTTGCGATACTATCCTGACCGGGAGCTAGTGTCTCAAGCCACAAAAGATAAATAAGTTAAGTTATGACTGGGTTGTAGGGTGTGCAAGACCAAAGAGAAAGCAATATACAAAGAAAAGAGGCCAAAGATAGTTTTCAACCACTAGTTTTCTTACTTAGGAATCATGTAAATGCTAGCATGCTTTTAGGACCTAGAAATGTATCCAAGATTGTGATTCTGTGTCTACATAAATATATAACCTTGTATAGTGTTATATATATATATAGGAATATACCCCAAGAAGGAAATATTATTATGAAAAATGAAAGTGAAGTATTATAAAACCAGATTATCCTATGTCTCGTGCACCAGATCACATAACACATGAAATTATTGTGTGTATAGAAAAATAGGGTATTATATATACCAAATAAAATTATAAATACCATATTTAAAGTAGAAGCTAGTAACTCAAGTCATTCTTAGGCCTTGGTCTTTTACGATATGATTTTTTTGTATTTTTACATATTTGTATTTTTGTATCTCGTGAGTTTTATGTATAATAATTTTGAAAGTACATGGCATTCATATGGTTTTTTATGGGTCTACCTTCTATCATATCCAAATGATAAAATCTTTTTCCCACCATTTCAATAACCACAAATGGACTTAGTCAATTTGAATTCAAATTCCCTTTTAATTTGGTAGTTACATTTGTGTTCTTTTGATTCTCTTGTAAGATCGGGTCTATGACCTAAAACTCTTGATTTTGATTTTTTTATCATATGATATTTTTACTAATGCTTGATAAGATCTTATATGTTTCAAAAAAATTATTTTATTTCCATCCAACATTTCTTGTTTATGTATCCATTTTTATTAATAATTATTATCATTTAGTATATTTTTTAGAGAAACTCGTAAGGATGTGATTTCCAATGTTATAGGTAGCACTACTATTATTCTATAGAAAAGGAAAATTAATGTCACCTTTGTAGTTATGTGAATAATTTTTTGATAATAGAAATGATTTTATTTGATCTATTTGTGTCAATATACCCCATGCGTATCATTTTCTCAACTTAAAATTATTGTGATCTTTTTATTACTTGATTCTTATTTGGACCAATACCTTTTGGATAGTATGGGGTGAAGAATTTAGGCTTGATATTAATTTTAGATTTTTACTCTAAACTATCAAATTTTAAAGAGGAATTGATTGTTTGTAACAATCATGGATGGTACCTCAAAGCATGAGATGATGTGAGATACGAAGAAAATTTAGACGCCTTCATTGGTGGTGGTTTAAAAGGGTATAGTATTAACCCATTTAGTAAAGTAATCAATAGTGATTTTTACACAATTTTAAAGTTAAATTGAAGATTAAATTGTTATTGAATGAATAAAAACTCAAAATGAATGTAAAGTTAGAATAATAGGAGCTCTTTTGATTAATTAACTTTCAACACTAATAATACAATATCATAATAATGTATCAATACTTGTAACTAGTGAAAGGTTGGATAAATTCATAATGAATTAAACACAACAATAATCCTCGTAATGGTCTCCATTATTATGCTATTACAATGGATATTATATAGCCATGGATGTAGGAAAACTACCTCCTACAAATCGAAACAAATAACTGTTTATAATAATATGGGTATAACAATTTAATAAACCAAACTCATTTATGTAAGCACTAATAATAATTTTCCTAACATTCCCCCATTAGTGCGAACATGGTAGAAAAACATCCACACACTCAACTACAATATGATCACCCCTGTTAAACATGTCCTATAATGTGACTCGTGATATTGATAAAAAAGGCTCTCTCCTTCCATGGTTTTAAATAGGCTTACCACAAACCCCAAGTGAACAGGCCTCATCAATTGTCCACCTTGTGTAGTTTTTTGAATCCTCCCAAAAAACCTTTCAATATCCATGAATTGGCTTACTCTAGTGATTTTTTTCGACACTATGCTTGTACATCAGGGAAGTATATAGGAATCACAACTCACTTATTACAAAACTGAACAATATAACACATACTTGGAAGGATATTTCACATTACTTCCTATAAGAATCACAATGTTCTTAATTGCAGCCACTATTGTTGATCACTTCCACTCGATCTTGAACAACATAGGAAACTACCACTGCCACTAGAATATTCCTTTGAATTTAGTCATTTTGGGTACATAATGGAAATAGAACATTGGTGTCATGTTCCCCCACAATGTGAAATTTCCACACATGAATACTGAGAAGAAAATTGTATCACCGACATTCAAAGGATTGTTTATAGTCATCTACACTCCAACAAAACTCTTTTCCAAAGATCCAAAACAAAACAATACAAGAAATATGAAATGAATTACATAACAAAATGTGCCAAAGAACCTCGATACATCCCGTCACAGGTGATTGACGAGAGGTCGTTGAACTACCTTCTTCCTCTGTTGCCTCCAACCTCTAGTGTCATGCTGCTAGCTAAACTAGATATTATCATGGAGCATAATTATGGTTCTTGGACGTCGGGTTACACCGATAATGCGCCTATAAGGCAATTTTTTTATTTTTTAGACTTTTGACAATGACACTTTACACATGAGAATTTTTAGATAATTTACAAGTCTTTTGATCACAAGACCACAATGATGAAATATATAAATGAATCTTTTGACTTGAAAATGACTTTAGTTTTACTCACAAAACAAAAGGCAAGACTCTCTAATGCATGGAAAAAAAATTTAAACAAACAAATATATTGACAAACTAAAAACTAAAAAATGACACATTACAATCTTAAACCAACATTTTGACAAGCAATTCCTTAAGACTTATTATTTTGACAAAGCTGAATATGTAAAATAAATAGTATATGGAACTTACTACCGTGTTAGTGTATCTTGAAGAATAAGCTCATAACTTTTGAAAAGACCATGATGTGGGATCAATGCCAAGAATTAAAGTAGTGATAGAGATTTGATTCGATGGAAGTCGTGCATGAGCATCGTTGAATGTGGTTTTCTTATTGGTGTAGTAATTTAACCAAGAAAATGCTATTTACCAGGCATTATACACTTGCACTTATTCAATTTGGGTGTGTATGGATACACAATATTTAATGTAAAATCGTGCACTCGAAATTATACACGGTAATCTTTAGAAGAACGTAGATTACATGACAAGAGGGAGTGCAAGATACAAAGATCTGACCAAAATATTAATGAATTAAAGAAATAGTGCACTATCGAGAGATGTATGCACAGTGTAGTTTCCATTTGACTTCCTTGTTAAAATTCTGAGAGCACGCGGGATGGTGGGAAAACAACATTAGATATTTACTCAACATATATTATCTACACGTAGCACACCAATGGAGTGTGATGAGGCCGAGATATGTAAGTTAAATGTACAATAAATGATCTCATCTTACTCTCCTTTTTATTAAGTTTGACTGCATTTTGTGACTTTTGTTTGATCTTATATAAGTTAGGATGTAATTTTCCATCTTTTGTTGATTATGATTCTAATGTTTAAAAGCTCTGTAATTCCTAACAAAGTGTTTTGGAAACTTAATTTTGTAATAAAATAGGTCACAATCAGGTAGAAGAACAAATATGAAGCGGATTGCATGTTTTTAGAAGCATTGGAATCAATACGGTTTAGTTCCAAAATGCCATACTTAGTTCCGAACTCCACCACGCAGTTACGAGTTATGTCACTTAGTTCTCGGAACTTTCGGACTTAGTTCCAAAACTCTAGTACTTAGTTCTAGAATTATTTCGGAACTCATGTAGATAGATCCGAACTCTCTCTGTTAGACTCAAACGATTTCCTTTAGTTTCGGAATGCTTCTAAAGTTCTAGAACCAATAAGAATCTATTCCAAATGGCGGTGATTTTATAAATAAATTATGCTATCAATCGGAGAAAATTAGGAGACTTCTAACTCTTCATACTTGTAGATCCAAAGAAAATTATCACACAACAGTATGTCCAAATGCATGTTCCAAATCAACATCTATTCAGGCACGATTCGGTTCTATCGTATCGGTGGAACAGATTATGGCCATAAATGCACCCCGAAAGTGTGTGTGTGTGTGTGTGTGTCTATATATATATATATATATATATATATATATATATATATATATATATATATATACAGACTTGATATAAAAATATATATATAGATATAGAACATGAGATAGATATAGATTGATATACACATATCCAACATGTTTTTGTAATGCAAAATGTTTTATCAATAAAATATCCATTTCTGTTTTGAGAGAAAATTAATTTTTCCAATCCTATTTCAAGGCGGAGCAAGGGCCCACTCCTCAAAGAACCAGGATCCTCGTTTTTGTTGGTATTTATATTTTTAGAGCAAATATTTTAGATCTGTTAATTCTATATCGCTTTCAATTCCTTAAGTTGAAATCTGTTATAGACTTGTCCCTGCAGGTGTTCTAGATTAAGTTCTTATTTCTTTGCAATCATTTTTCCAGGCATTCTCAATTGTGTGTTTATTTCTGTAATGTTTATTTCCAGCAATTCCTTTCTCAAAGTGTGTTTATTTCCAAAGAATTCATTTCTGTAAAGTGTGTTTACTTCCAACATGTTTTCATAGTTTGATTCCAATAAGGTTTTTAACCAAGAAGTCCTTAAGACATTGAAAAGATCCCCCATAAAATACAAAATACCTACAATCAATTACTAGATTGCTAAGATTCTTCTTGTTGCATATAGCTTTAGACACACCCCTGGTTTGAATATGACATCAACATAAAGTTGATTAAATGAAGGGAATAACGACACCCATCGAGTGCATTGACAATTGGAGAATAATGTCTTCCCATATTGAGTGTGTATTTAAAAATATTTCATACCATATACCATGGCCACTTCTTTCCATGAATTTCCTTACTACTCCCCTCTACTTTACAAATGATCCAAAGATAATTGTGTTTCTTTTATCACCTCCTCATGTAATCGGGGCTTTAGAAAAAAATATTTCAAGCTCGCATGGTAATTGTTACTCTCATCCTTTTACTTTCACTCACAACCATGTAATATGGACAACTATTTACAAATCTTGTATATTTGACCAAAATGCATATGCACAGGAACCAAATTCAATGCTTGATACTCACACGATCTGAGATATCACCGTGGGGAATGCGTCACTTAAGATTTTCAATAATGTGCATCAAATTCACTTATATTTCAAACACCTAACACACAGACTTATCAAAGCTAACTACGATCCTTTTTTGTTTTGTTTTTTAAATTCCACTCCTTTATAGCTAAACCTCTTATTTCCTATAATGCATGACTACTAGAATATAAATGTTTTTTTTTGGAAAAAAAAACATTAGAAGGATGACCATGAATAGAAATGGTTACTCTCAAAGCAATATCGAGGATCCCATTTGCTTTGGTACCAAATAAAAGGTTGGAGCAATTTACAATGAATTAAACACAATAATAATCCTCAATAATGGTCTCCATTATTATGTTATTACAATGGCTATTATATAGCCATGGAGGTAGGAAAACTACCTCCTACAAATCAAGAAACAAATAACCCATTTATAATATTATGGGTATAACAATTTAACAAACCAAACTCATTTATGTAAGCACTAATAATAATTTTCCTAACAACTAGTATTTACAATATGTTAAAATATTAAAAACACAAGAGGGAAGATGCAATTAGCTATGTAGAGTTTCTAAAAGGTACCAGGTGTGTAGACTAAAAAACTAGGAGAAATGAACTTGTAGATGCTTCATTATGGAAATTGTGACAAAAACTACACTAGTATGGAATTTTACAGTCTATGAGTAACATATGTATGGTCCTAGATTTATTATATGGTATTAAAAATATTGGGAGTGAGGTTATATAATATGTTGTGCTCATAGGTGGTCTAGAAATATGCTTTGTTGTCAAACCCTAAGTGTTGCACAATTTGGATACCATATGTAATCAATTGAATGGAACTAAAAACCTAACCATGGGTGGAAGACCCTATAAAAAGGTTATTGTTTGGGTTGAAGTACAATTAGTGCACAAACTATGTCAACAACACATGAAAAGGCCTAAAAACACATGTAATTATCCACCTAGCATGTAATATCTAGATGAACATATCTCGTTGACAACTTGACTTTGAACATGCTTTATATGGTTGTACTCTTGTTAAGAAATTGAGTAGGGATTTTTGAATTCTTGGAAATGGGGAAGATGGACTCCTTAACCTAGTTACATGCTTTATAACTATAAGCAATAGCTTCCTAATTGATGTACATTAATGCAGGGAATATTTAGGGAGCCTTAGGTACCTTTTTATGTACTTGTAATGAGTGTGACAAGTGATTTGCTATATGATTTACAAATTATCTCCAAGTAAGTGAATGGGGTGATATAAAATTATTATATAGGGATTCAAAGTTAATTTATCATGATAAGGATAACCCAAGAAAATGAAAATACCCAATAAGATGATGTTTGAAATAAAATTTGGAAGATGTGTCGATCCAATACCATATAGGTCAGCCAAGACCATATTTCACATTCTTGACCTTACATTATAGTTTTGGACATGGAGATGGTGGATGAAATTTTTATCATGATGGGTAACATTTAAGCATTGATTCTATGTATTCATGTTCAAAAAGAGTCACAAGTTGGGGGAGAGATAACAAGATGTGCTTTGAGTAAAGATATGATATAAGTATTTATCTTAGCCAAGTAACACAATCACAACTAGCAGTGTCAAACCGATAAATTTACAAATTTGAGTGTTTACATTCCCCCTTTAAGTGTGAAATGAAACCTACATAAATAAAGGAAATTGATACCTTGTTATCCCGTAAAATTGACAAGGGCAATTTTACTGATAACCTTACCAAAAATTTTGTTCCAATCCCTCGTCAGGGATCCCTTGCGTTCGGAACGTTGCAAAATCCCTTTCCAGGAAATCTGGTTTTCCGAACTTAGTCATTTTTGGTCTTTTGGTTGCGCATAGAATGACTATGCAACATCAACTTTTGATGCACCCCCTTTAAAGCCTTTGGCGCATGTCTTCTTGTGTCAACAGGTGTTCTGGTGTGCCTCTCTATGTTGAGGCTTCCCTGCGTGCGCCAAGGCGCATGCGCCTTCCTGTCGACATATCTTTTGTTGCGCCGCTTTTTGGTGCGCCAAAGGCGCACATATCCTTCTGTCAACACCACTTCCGGTGCGCCATAGCGCACGTATCTTCATGTTGACAAGTCTTTCGGTGCGCCAAAGGGCGCATGTTTTCTCATGTCGACAGCTCATTTGGTGTGCCCCTTTAAAAAGTTGGTGGCGCATTTATTGTTGGCTCGCCTATATATAGGCACGTCTACTGTATTGTCATTGTCACACGAAAAAACACGTGATTTTTCTCTGAGCTTGTCAGCACACCAGCCCCGTCACTTTTGAATTGATTTGTGGACCTGTTCTCACACTTTTTAATCGTTTATATCTGGGTAAGTGGCCTTCTGTCTTTCATGCATTTTGTTTTTGTGGTTTTTGGCTGCTAGGTGGGTTCAGTATGGATTGAAAAGAATAGATTATGAGTTTGCTTCCCCCTTGCTTTGTCTTTCCACATTTCCTCCTCTTTCCAGATCTGCTAGAAGAGGAAGCTCTGTCCTAAAAAATGATAGTTTGAAAACCCTTTTTGTATAGCACCTCTTCATATCCTACAATGAACCTTGTTATAAAAGCTAAGTCATATGTGGAAACCCCTCTGGGAGAAAGATCAAACCTAAAAAAGAAAATTGTTTTCTCCTTTGGCGCATGAGCTCACCACGCGACATCAAAAACAGTTGCGCCCTCATGGCGCACTTCCCTCGCATGCTGCAAATGCTTCCCATGCGCCCCTTGGTGCATCAAACTTGGATGCAAGATAAATAATTCCTGCACCCTTTGGCGCACCCTGCGCCCATGTAACAACCCTTTCATATGCGCCAAGTGTTAAAGCTATAAATGCGCGGCACATTCCTCATCGCAGCAACATCATGTTGTGCAAACCCTCCATGCGCTGCGTCAATTTCCCTTAAGCGCGCCAAAAGCACATGTTACACAAACCATATATGCGCCTTTGGCGCACCGAAGTTCCATGTAACGTAAAGATACATGCGCCACGGGCGCATCCTGTTCCCGCGTAACATAAAGATTCCGTGCGCCCTTTACAAAATGCATCCACATGGCACAGGCACACTTGTCCTTACAGCAACACAAAATGCACCCTACAATGTCTATGCGCCATGTGCCCTTTGGCACTGATTTATCTCCTGCAACACCCTTTTCCTGTGCGCCTTACCTATTTAGCTCTGCAATCTGCAATATCTATGTGCCATGCGCCCCGAGGCCTCAAAATTGCTAACTCTTTCTTCTGTCAGCATTTCAATGGAAAATCAAGCAGCTGACATGGCTTTCTTCGATTGGGTTTCACGTCTTATTCTTGCAGATCAGCAATTAAACTCAGAAGAACATATGTCAACATCAAGCAAGAGGCCTACCAAATCCAAAGGCAAGGCCAAGCTCACAGAGGAAGAAATGAAGTATAAATATCAGAGGGTCAGAATGCCCGACTCCTAGGCCGAGTGTGACCTGGACATCAGAGACTCAGAGTTGGGTCATATTGATTTGGAGGAATTCTGGGTCAGGACTCAGAAGGTCACAAGAAGTCCATGGATGGACAAACTAACAGGTAGTGCCTTGCACTTTGCTTTGAGGAATCCCGATCGACAAAGACTTGTTAACAATGAATTCATGATGGTGGTTGCCCGGTGCTACAACAAAGACACAAGGTGTGTCGTAAATGAAAAGGGCGAGGTCGTAATCAACCTCACCGCCCGCCACTTTGAGATAATACTCGGCATTCCTCATCACCGGCACTTTGTGGCCGTCAGCCGAGAGGATTGTATTAAATCTTGGGATGACAATGAAGATCAGTGCATGCAGCTGATGAATGAAGTCTATCTGAAGAATAAAAAGGTAGTGACCCGTTGGCCACAATTCATTCACCGCAGTGATTTTTTAGAGGAGCTCAGTGACACCATCACGTTCCTGAGAAGGGTGTTTGGGCTTTTTGATGCCCACTTTTTCCACAAATGGATGTTGCGGTACCTTGAAACCATGAACAAAAATGTGCCTGATCAACGCTTCGAATGGGCAGAAATTATAAGCAGCATGATATCAGAACAGCTGCAACAATTCCCTACAACTGGGAGATTCTACATGAATTCCTATGTTGTTTATGCTGCAGCTTCAGAGAGGGACTATCCAGCCCTGATGCGGAGTGGGGTTTGGCCCCAGGTCAAAATATATGAATACTATCCAGAATTGAAGCTGGAAAATAGCATCCCTCAATTTACAAAGATCAACGATGCATTTTTCTACTTCATCATCTGCCTGTTGAGGCCAAATATGACTTACGGTCGCACGACCAAGAGCATAGTGATAGCCACTGAGAAATGGGGGGCCCTGTTCACCCAATTCCCCACGTTCACTTATCTGAGGGTGGCTAACTTCTTGGGAGAGCCAACTAGATTGCCAAGGTATGCTGGACCAAAGTTGATTCTGCTAGAGCTGTCAAGATAGCTAATCACCTACCATGAGAAGTGCCTCAAAATAAAGAAGGGTGGAACTCCTTTCCCCCTCACAGTGGGTAGATATACGTGTCTAACTCACCACAAGGCAAAAGACATGTTCGCAGAGCTGGAGCTGCTCAATCTGAAACATGACTTCCCAGCAAGGCCTACCTTCGACCCGAGAAATTGTCTTCCTAGGGCCAAGCTCGATCCAATCCACATCCCTCAGATCGAGGATATTTACATTGACCTATATCATGAGGTGGAGCTTAGGAGGAAGGACCATTCTCGGTTGGCCTTGGCAGAAATCATCCAATACGGGGTACCCATCGTCCCCAAAGGCTACCAAACTACCGAGGAGGAAGTAGATCAAGTATATCTTAATACAGGTGGGGACGATTGGCCTTTTGTGCGAAATTGATTGAACCAAAGCTCCTCAAACAATTGAGGAAAGGGTCAAGGAAACTCTGCTTGAAACAGCATTGGTGCCGAATGAACGGGCTCATCTACCTTAGAGTTGATTTCACAACCTCTCTGTTAGGTAACGCACCTCCTGATCAAAATAAGCGGCTGAAGGCAAGGGTAAAAGCAAAGAGGGTGAATCCAGCACCACTCAGGAAGAAGCTCCTGAAAGTCCTCCTTCCGTTGCACCAGAATAGGTTGAAACTCTGGCTTCTCTAGAGAAAGAAGCAGAAGAGGATGTTCCAATAGACCCATCCACTTAGGATGTCGGCAAGATTTGTGTTGTCCACTAAAAATTCCCTGCTCTTAAGAAAGTGAATTTTCAAAATTTTGAGTTTAAGTGTCTTCTCTGTTGTACTGAAAATGTTAAAAGTCGTGAAATTGAGAAAATCTACGTTTTTGGGTCATTTTGTGTGTTTTTCGGGCCTGTCGGACATTTTTGTCCCGCATGTCCCAAGTTCAAAAGTGCGCTCTGTTCCCCGATCGGCCGATTTCCCAAAGTTTGTCTTTTTCGGGCCCGTCGAAACTTCTTGTCCCAAATGTCCCAAGTAAAATTGTGCAAGTTGTTCCATTTTTGGCCGAAACACCCGAACCGTGTACTTCGCACTTTCTTGTCCCAAGTGTCCCAAGTTCAATCGGGCAAGTTGTTCCATTTTCGGCCGATTCGCCCGAACCGCGTACTTCGCGCTTTCGCGTCCCAAATGTCCCAAACTCTTCCGGACCCATTGTCACCTTTTCGTCCGATCCGGCCGAGTCACGTGTTTCGCGTCCTTTCATCCCGCATGTCCCAAAAGGCATTTGTGCATCTTTTCCCCGCTTCGCCCGAATCGGCCGAGCCGCGTGTTTCGCACATTCACGTCTCACATGTCCCAAATGAACCAAGCACCATTCATGCTTATTTTTCCCGCTCTACCCGAATATCATGCTTATTCAAATTGGTAGGTATGTATTAAATGCGCATTCATTATCTTTCTCTCTCCTAATCGGCTATATAATGAGCGACCCTCCTACGCGTTTTTCACATTGCTTTCATGCTATCCTTTGCTCGAACCCTTGCAATCTAAAAACCTGCGCGTGTATCCCCTCCCTCTGTAATTCCTTCCCGAGTCTAGTTTGTGTCTCTGTCCTCCGAGTTACTATCAATATGAAGATCAAGTTTCAGGGACAGGAACAAATCTCGCCACTTGAGTCTGCCGTTCACAATATTGGGGACAGTGAAGCTCGTCATCTTGATTTCAACGATTTTTGGGCAAGGATGGCAGACGCAAACCCTACACCAATGGCACAGATGATTCACGATAGCGGTTTGGCTTTTGCTGGAGGTTTCCCAATCTCGGTGCAATGTGCTGATACAGTGCTTTCATGCGGAGCTCACTTCGACCCTGATTCGAGTGAATTAACCAATGTACACGGGAACTCATCGCTAAGCCGGATCTTTGCCACCACCATTAGCTTGCTCTGAGGATCCCGAGATGGATAATGCCATAGTTGTTTCCCGGATCAAGCACAGGCCCTGTTTAATCAAGACAACGACAAATACAAGGCGCGGGTGGCGAAGTCATGGCTTAAAAACCCTAAGAAGGGAGCGTCTCGTCTATCCAAGACTCTCTTCCAAGCAGATTTCAATGAAGAGTTGTCAGATTTCATAATCCTACTGGCTCGGGTTATGGGCTTACCTTCTACTAACGAGTTCCATTTATGGATGTGCTCGCTCATCAGCATGGTGTGCGAGGGAACTCAAAATATCAATTGGGCGAAATCATCAGCATGAATTTGGCGGAGTAGCTATCCAATGTAAAGCAAATGAAGAAGTTCTACATGACTTCGTACCTGATGTATACTCTGGCGGCATCAAGGCAATGGTTTGGTTTTTCTTACATTCATGCCCACAAGGATGATCCTATATACGCCTATTGCCTTTAGTTCACCCTAGAGACCAACAATCATAATTTTAGAAGGGTAAATGATGCTTTCACCATGTACGTGGTCAGGCTGCTTGAGGGTGACACTACTAGAAGGTTTTCTGATGAAGCCATGAATCTGATATCACACTACGGTGCTTACTTTATCCAATTCAGAAAATTCTCTTATATCAGGCTTGCTGGCTATGAGAGCACCCCTTTGAGGCTTCCCATGTTCTGCAGTGATAAGATGGCCTTGATAGAAGTATGCAGGCAGTTAGATAAATTGCACAGAACCTACAGAGACAAGAAGATTTCTGGTTTGCACTTTCCCATCTCTTTGGGAAATTACACTTGTAAAACAACCCTGGACGCACAGAACATAGAAAGAGCCCTGGTTCCTATCACCGTTCATTTCTTTAAGCCAAGAACTTGCTTTGACTTGAAGAAGTTCATTGAGCAGAACATCAAGATAATCTATCATCATAGGGCAGATACAGAGGACTATTGGGCTGACTGTGCGGATGATTTTGAAGCTAGAAGGAGGCACTATGGCAGGTTCTCTCTACAATTGATCCAAGAACTCGGCTTGTACCAAGTTCCTGAAGGACTCCAGGATGACAATTCTGATCTATACTCATATGAGTATGACAATGTGGTTAAGCACACTCCCTTGGAGGACTTGGATTGGAACAGGAAAGAGAAAGATGATCTGGCCGAGATCCTAGCTCCAGTCTTAGTCAAGACTAAGGTCTGGTTTGACAGGAAAGTTCGAGAGCTCAGAAGGCACTCAGGAGAATCCTCTTCTAAGGATGTTTCAACACCAAGGAGGGAAGCATCGACTCCCATATCAGACACACCATGCAAACCCCTCCCGCCTCATCAATGTAAGGACCTGCAGCTTCCACTCCTTCTTCATCCACTCAAGTGTACCAGAAGAAACTCAAAGAGGTTAAGAAGGAGCCTGTGGAAAAAGATCCTCAAAGTAAACAGGTAGAAGTGCCTTTGGGACCAGAGAACATCATTTTTCTCAGTGAAAGTGAAGAGAGTGAAGTGTCGGCCCGCAAATGCTCCTGAAGATCCAACGGATAAAGATAAGGAAGTCCAGAGCACTGAACTTCCAAGTGCTATTGATTCTTCTGCAGCAATTGTCTCCAGCGCCCCACTCACATCTCAACTTGAGACCACAGCTGTGCAAACCTTGAGCATCATGAGCTCTATGTCTCTTAGTCCTCTTGCCCCTCCTGCGCTACTTCCTCTTCCTCTTTTGCGTGGGTTCAACCTTTTGTTGACAGTAGGAAGAGGAAATATTCCTCTCGGAGCTCAGGGCCAAATTTTGATGTTGTGGTAGCCATGTTGGGCACTACTCCTTCTCGCGCCAAGAAAGCCAGAACCACCTCCAGGATCGTGTCTGATGCTCAAGGTCAGCAATTCTTGGAGATTGCTAAGCCTACAGTAGACAAATCAGAGCAGGACTTGCAGGCATCTGACTTAGAACTCTCAAGAATTCCAATGGGAGAGTCTACTCCTGAAGGTGAGATCCACAACCTCCAGGAAACAGTCACAAGAGTCATTGGGAGGGTAGAGAAAGGGCAGCAAACTATTGAACAGTTGGAGGAACAAGCCCAGATTCTCACAGGCTTTATCAAATCTCTTTTGTCTAAGGACAAAGTTTTGGACCCTACCCCATTGACTACTCTTCCACCACCTGTAATTTTGAGCCAAGATGAAGTACAGAGTATCAAAGATATGCACAAGTATTCTGTCTATGGCAGAGCTATGGAGGCCATGGTGGAAGATATGCTTGTTGCAGGATTGAACTTCATCGATGAAGCTTTCAAACTCCATGGAAAGGTGAATAATTTGCAACAGAAGTTCTCCTCCACTATCGGGGTCATAGATAAAGAGCTCAAACTCTGGAGCAGTTGCATAGTAGACCTCCGTCTCATGGGATAGACAGATGAGAACATTTTATTGGAAAATAAGGTTTTTGATGATGCAAAGGATAATCTGTCAAAGTCCTGGGTTTACAGCGTGGAGTGGAAGATCAAAGTCTTGGAGGAGGCTTTGGGAGAACTGAAGAATAGCTGGCAGAAGGGTGAAGCTTTCAAGACACTGGTTATATCTACTTTCAAAGATATACATTGTCATCTTCAGGATGAAACTTCTGGTGTGCCCCTTTCCTTGCAAGAAATCAAAGCTCAATTCAGAGCTTTTGTCAAAGATAATCTATTCAAGGAAAGCTCCATCTCCAAAGAGAAAATGAAGGAGATCTGCTCTCTTCAATCCGCCATTGAAGAAGCAAATAAAGATTATCATACTCATGTCGAGTTTGATAAAGAAATGGAGAAGTGTCTCAGATTTTGGGGTCAATCTACAGCCAACACGTCAGTCCCCCATGGCAGAGACATAGCCGAGGCATTGAAGAGATTCAGGCAGTGAATTTTGAAGTCAGTGGGTCCCTCCCAGTCTTAACCACCTGTCTTCTTCTCCGTTTTCTTCTCTTCCTTTCTAATTCTTTTTCTCGAATTCATTGTAATTAGTTGAGGTATTGCGATTGGCAATCCTTAACTAATATTTAGTTAAAAGAAGTAGTTACAAAGAGTAACTGATTTGTAAGCTATATAATGGCCTCTCCACGCCATTTTGAAAGGAGGAAGAACTTGGTTTATTTTCTGAAAGTGTAAATAGATCATAAAGAAATCAATATAGAAGGGCTTTCCATTCTTTGTCTATCTGATCTCTGTTATCCCTAAGCTTTCATTTAATTTTTGTGAAGATAATTTATCTCTAGTTTGTTAGTCTTGCCGATTGCATACTCTCCAACTTTGCAAGCAAAGCATGACGATCTTGTATAACCAAGAAGGAACTTTGTGTCCTTGATTAATGAATCAGTAGAACTTTGTGTCTTTAAATTCCATCTTATTTATATGATACAAATGATCTTTTTCAATTCATCAGTAACTTCACACACATAAAGAATTACTCATTATCTATAATTCTACATGTTTCCTTTCTACTCATTCTCGAACTCTCATTCCTCGGTCCTTTTGTAATTGATGATCTTTATAGAAAACACTTTCGTAATATCCAAGTTTAACCAGAAAATCATGTTTTGTATATTTGTAAATAGGTTCATTTCTGAATAAGGGAACCTCTCCCATTAAAGAGGAGGGACTTCTTGTCCCCTGACTGTTGCTCTTCGTAAAGTCCTATTTGACGACCAACAGTTTTTGGTGACTCCACTGGGAAAATCATATTCCAGTTCTGTAATTTTTGATCATCCTTTGATCTGGCGACTCCGCGTTTTACTCGAGGGAGAAGGGCCCTTGGTATTGAAGATTCTCAGTTTCAACTTTTGGAGCAGCAGGGTTTTCCTTTCCCTTCAACAAGAAATAGAAGGACTCGTTCGACAAGCACTCCACCTGTTCAAGATAGAATTCCTACGGGTGGTATTTCTTCAGAGCCAGCTAGTCCTAATCTTCAAGCTTTGATTCTTGCTGGTGTTAGAGTTCCTCTCCAAGCCGTTTTTCAAAGAATGGCGGTACCATTTCCTGGGTCATTGTGTCGGGCCCTTGCTCTTCCTCGGCCTTTGCATGAGTTACCCAGAGGTAACCAGAAGAACTTCCCTAAATTCAAAGGTGATGGCAAAGAGCACCCTGATGAACACATCGCAGCCTTCATAGTTGCATGTGGAGTTCTGGGAGTTGAACACGAAGACGTCTCTGTGAGACTATTCGTTGAGACTTTACAAGATAATGCTACTGATTGGTTCTATCACCTTCCGGCTGGTACTATCACTAGCTGGGACACCATGAGAACTAGGTTTGAAAACCATTTCAAACCAGCAGAAGATGTGCATGCCTTGCTAGCCCAAATCTCTCAGATAAAGAAAGATTCACCAGAGCCCATGAGAGAATTTGTGGCCCGATTCAACAGGTTAATTAATAAAATTCTGGTAAATACTCGACCTGTTGATCAAATCCAAAAATGTTTCTTCCTAAATGCCCAATCGCCTGAAGTTAGTTATGCGCTGAGAAAGGCTAATCTTGCAACATTGGTTAAGGATCAAACTCTTGTTGTTAGTGTCGAGGATGATTTGATCATGTCGGGGAAGTTGAGGAGACCCTTCCAAATCTATGTCTGCATTTGCTTCCTCCTCTTCCACCCTGGACCTAATCTTGATCCATTAGTTCAAAAACTTGAGAATGATCTCATTCTATAAAGAAACAATTGGCTCAAAGCATGCTCCTTATGCGAGCGTTCCAAGGAGAAATTTTCATCCCAAAATCGTTTGCACTTCTCAAACAAGATTGGAACTTAAAGGACCTCTGTTAAAGTTCTGTCAATCGACTTTGTGAAGTTGAAGAGCCGAGATGATGATGAGGATAATGAAGCTGCGAGGAATTTGTGGAAGAACTTGATGATGAAGCAGATGAACTTGAGGGATCTCGAGTTAATTTCTTCACCATTGAGGGAATTGATGATGGAGATGATTATGATGAAGTGGTAGTAGACATGAATAGTGAATCATTTGCTGTCATGACTCGAGAGCAGACAAATCAGAGGGAGAAAGTGATGTAGCCCCCCAAGAAATCTAAGGAGCAGCCGGTAACTATCCCTGTAATTGCAAAAAGAGGATCTCCTATCCCCACTTCATCTACACCAAAGGTGAGTCCTGTCAATCCTGCTATTAAAGTTACTTCTTTTTCCCCTAAAGTTGATAAACCTAGGATCTCAAGTGATGATGGCCCGTCTACTTCTGGGTCTTTTGATATTATTGATCATCTGAAAAAGACTAAGGTTCAAATCTCAGAGGCTGAGTATTATCAAACCCATCCCAAAGCTTTTGCCAAAATGATTCAATTTGTTAATTCCCATTCTAAAACCACCTCTAAAGGCCTTTTACCTACTCCTTCTTCTGCACCACAGCCTAGTCTGGTAGCTGCTGTCACCTCACCTAATGACAAAATTAAACCATTTTATGTAACACTTCTTATAGCTGGCCATAGGCTCAGTAATTGTGTCATTGACTCAGGAGCCTCAGACAATGTGATGCCTGCTAAAGTAGCTCATGCTTTAGGCTTGACCCTCACACGCACTTATGGATCTTGTTACTCCATGGAGAGTAAGGAAGTGCCCTTGGTCGGAAGAATTAAAGATGCACAAGTGGCTTTTGCTGCTTTTCTGAAAAGAGAGTTTTGGCTACCATCTTAGTAGCAGATATTCCTCCTTCATACGGGATGTTGCTAAGTAGGAACTTATGTAAGGATGTGGGTGGAGAAATTCAAATGGATTGGTCACATGCACTCATACCTGTTAATGGACAAATGAAGAAGTTGATGCCTGAGAAGAAATCTGAGTATATTGTACAAAAAATGAATGATCCTAAAGCACAAATTCTCTATGAGGATATGGGTCATGGCAACTACATGGTTATGTCCCCTGATGAAATCCAACTGCCCAAAGTGTCACCTAAAGATCCTAATGGTGTTTGGATTTTAGAGTTTGATGGAAGTTGTTCCTCAGCTAGTTCTGGAGCTGGTGTCCTACTGGTGTCACCTGAAGGAAACCTTCATCCTTTTTCATTTAAGTTGCAGTTCGAAAATACTAATAATACAGCAGAGTATGAGGCTCTCATTCTTGGGTACAGTGGCTAAAGAACAAGGTGTAAAGAATCTTCGCTCGTGGTGATGAAGAATTGATTGTAAAGCAAGTGAGAAGCCTTTTCCAAGTAAAAATGGAAGGTTGAAACATTACCGAAGTCAAGTTTAGGATTCCATTGAATTTCTTGATGCTTTCTCCATCGAGGTAATACCTAGGGAGAAGAACAGCAGGGGCTGATTCGCTTTAGCGATCTCGGGTCACTACTGATTCCTCATCCTGACTTCTCTCAGGATAAATTGACCATTGAGATGGTCCATTGGCCTAGTGTACCTGATAATACCAATAACTGGCAAGTTTTCAATGATGATCAACACTTGCTTTCTTTCCTTGAACTCAAGGGTAATTTCGAACAGTGTATTTTGAAGGAAGTGACAACCTACCTCGTGAAAGCGTGTCCTCTGACGAAGCAGTCACCCAAGGAGAAGAAAAGGATCAGGATGGGTGCATTAAACTCAAAGGAAACAAGATTCCTAAAGGATTGGTGAGTTTGGAGGAACTATTTGATAAACATGACAGGTATGTGAAGTCTAGAGCTTCCACTGGACCTCAACAATCAGCTGAGTATGACAAGATTGATATTGGGAATTCTACTGATCCTAAGCTCGTGAACATTGGAAAATGTTGCACAGCAGATGAAAGGAAGAAAGCAATTGATCTTTTAAAGAGGTATAAGGATGTTCTTGCTTACTCTTATGAAGATTTGAAAGCTTTCAAACCAAAAGATATGCAGCATTTTATTCCACTCAAGCCTGGAATTAAGCCTTTTAAGAAGAAACAGAGGCAATACAACCCCAAAATAGCTGACACCATCTTTCAGGAAATACAAAAGTTGTTGAAGGCTAAAATCATTTTTCCCATTCACCATTCAACATGGATTGCAAATATTGTGCCTGTTAGGAAGAAAAATGGTGAGATTCGCATTTGTGTTGATTTCAGGAATCTGAATCAGGCTTCCTTGAAAGATAATTATCCTTTGCCTATGATGGATCAGGTATTGCAAGCAGTAACAGGATCTGAAATGTTATCTATGCTTGATGGATTCTCGGGATATAATCAGGTAGAGGTTGATACTGCAGATCAACACAAAACAGCTTTCACTACTCCTTGGGGTACCTTTGCTTACAAGAGAATGCCTTTTGGGCTTATTAATGTTGGTGCCACTTTTCAGAGAGCTATGGATCTGGCTTTTGGAAGTTTGAAAGGGAAGTGTATTGTCATATACCTTGACGACTTGACAGTGTTTTCTAAAACAAGGGCGGATCATTTTGATCACCTGGAGACAGTTCTGCTAAGATGCAGAGAGCATGGGATTTCTTTGAATCCTAAAAAATCTATCTTTTGTGTCACAGAGGGAAATTATTAGGGCACATTGTCTCAAAGGATGGTATTAAGATTGATCCTGAACGAGTACAAGCTATCCAGCAAATTCCTCTCCCAACCAGCAAAAAGGGCGTGCACTCTTTCTTTGGTAAGATCAATTTTTTAAGAAGATTCATCCCTGATTTTGCAGAGTTAACTTTGAATATTTCTCAAATGATGAAAGGGAAACAAACATTTGGTTGGTCTTCTGAAGGAAAGGAATCCTTTGAGGGTATTAAAAGAGCTATCGCTAAAACTCCTGTTTTAGCCTGTCATTCTGATTTCAGCAAAGATTTTATTATCTATTGCTATGCCACAGATAATACCTTGGTTGCTGTTTTGACTCAAGAAGACTCTAACGAGCATGAACTCCCAATTGCGTTCATGAGCTATATTCTGAAAGATCATGAGTTAAAATACACCATGATGGAAAAACATGCTTTTGCAGTGGTCAAAGCTGTTAAGCAGTTTCACTTTTACATCCTCAACTCTCATTCCATGGTGTTGGTTCCAGATACAACTGTTAAGTCAATTCTCACACAACAGAATTTGGATCCAAGAGAGGGAACTGGGTTGCTAAGGTCCAAGAATATGACATTGATATCAAACCGACCAAGCTGGTTCGTGGAAAAGGTCTTTGTGAGCTCATTGCTGAAGGAGCTAAGCATGAATTACTGGAGAACAAAGTTGGCCTTCCTACCGTTCTGTTCCTTAGCTCAGTTGATGAATGGTATGCTGACATCGCCCATTTTCTCACCTATGGGGAATGCCCCTCTCATTTAACTACCAAAGAAAAGAGGACTGTTAAATTGAGGTCAGTGCAATATGTGTTGTGGGAAAACGCCTTGTTCAAACGTGGATTAGATGGAAGATTTTTGAAATGTGTGGATAAGGAACAACAGAAAAAGTTGCTCTTAGCTTTTCATGATCAGGCATGTGGAGGGCACTATTTGTCAATGGTCGCTGCTCACAAGATACTTCGCGAAGGATATTCGGCCTTCCTTGTTCAGGGATGCATCCAAGTGGGTTGATAAATGTGAGGCTTGTCAGACCTTCGTGGGAAGACCCAAATTGGCCTCTTTGCCTCTTAAGCCAGTTGTAATTGAAGAACCCTTTCAACAGTGGGGTTTGGACTTCATTGGAACACTTAATCCTGCTTCTAGTGCTGGTCATACTCATGTACTAACTGCCACGGATTATTTCACCAAATGGGTAGAAGCTATTCCAGTAAAGAGCACTACTTCTGAAGTGGTGTGTAGCTTCATCAAAGAAAACATCTTGGTAAGGTATGGTGTACCTAACAAGATTGTAACAGATAATGCTTCGAATTTCTCTTCAACCGAGATAATGGATTTTTGCTATGGGTATGGCATTTCTTTGGCTCACTCCTCAGATTACTATCCTCAGGGAAATGGGCAAGCAGAATCCACTAATAAAAATTTGGTGACTATTATAAGGAAATTAGTCAATGAGTCTCAACGAAATTGGCACAAGAAGCTCTATGATGCTCTTTGGGCAGATAGGATTACACCAAAGAGAGCTATTGGAATGTCCCCTTTTCAAGTGGTATATGGAGTAGAAGCTCAATTGCCAGTAACAGTGGAACTGCCAGCCTTGCATCTAATGAAGGCTATTGAAGATACTAGTTTCAGTGATGCTTTGGATAAGAGAATTATGTACCTTCACAAACTGAATGAGGATAGATTGGAGGTTGCTGATAGGATATTTGTTCACCAGCAGAAGGTAAAGGTCTTGTTTGATAAGAAAGCCAGGTTCAGAGATTTCCAAGTTGGAGACACTGTGTTGTTATGGGATAAAAGGCATGAACCTTGTGGCAGCCATGGTAAGTTCGACTCCCTTTGGCTCGGACCTTTCAAGATCAGACACTTTGCTGGTAAGAATTCCTTTTATCTTGATTACATGGATGGTTCTCCTCTCCCACTTCCTTATAGTGGGCAGTACCTTAAGTTGTTCAAGTCTTAGGTGATTAGGGAGTCCTTTGTATATTCTGTACAGCATTTTTGTTTTTCTTTCCTTTTTGTTTTGGTGTGTTGTCCTCTGTATTGGTCTACTTTTTGACTCCGTGGCCCAAGGGATAAGGTACTGGTCTGCTTTCCCAAGTTTGTCTAAGTTCTTACCTTGTCTCATTCCTTGAATTTATGCCAAGTCATCCCTAGAAGGAGCCAACTGTTGTCCACTCAAAATTCCCTGCTCTTAAGAAAGTGAATTTTCAAAATTTTGAGTTTAAGTGTCTTCTCTGTTGTACTGAAAATGTTAAAAGTCGTGAAATTGAGAAAATCTACGTTTTTGGGTCATTTTGTGTGTTTTTCGGGCCTGTCGGACATTTTTGTCCCAAGTTCAAAAAAAGTGCGCTCTGTTCCCGATCGGCCGATTTCCCAAAGTTTGTCTTTTTCGGGCCCGTCGAACTTCTTGTCCCAAATGTCCCAAGTCAAATTGTGCAAGATGTTCCATTTTCAGCCTAAACACCCAAACCGCATACTTCACACTTTCTTGTCCCAAGTGTCCCAAGTTCAATTGGGCAAGTTGTTCCATTTTCGGCCGATTCACCCGAACCACGTACTTCACGCTTTCGCGTCCCAAATGTCCCAAACTCTTCCGGACCCATTGTCACCTTTTCGTCTGATCCGGCCGAGTCGCATGTTTCACGTCCTTTCGTCCCGCATGTCCCAAAAGGCATTTGTGCATCTTTTCCCCGCTTCGCCCGAATCGGCCGAGCCGCGTGTTTCGCGCATTCACGTCTCACATGTCCCAAATGAACCAAGCGCCATTCGTGCTTATTTTTCCCACTCTACCCGAATATCATGCTTATTCAAATTGGTAGGTATGTATTAAATGTGCATTCATTGTCTTTCTCTCTCCTAATCGGCTATATAATGAGCGACCCTCCTACGCGTTTTTCACATTGCTTTCATGCTATCCTTTGCTCGAACCCTTGCAATCTAAAAACTTGCGCGTGTATCCCCTCCCTCTGTAATTCCTTCCCGAGTCTAGTTTGTGTCTCTGTCCTCCGAGTTACTATCAATATGAAGATCAAGTTTCAGGACAGGGAACAAATCTTGCCACTTGAGTCTGTCATTCACAATATTGGGGACAGTGAAGCTCGTCATCTTGATTTCAGCAATTTTTGGGCAAGGATGGCAGACGCAAACCCTACACCAATGGCGAAATGATTCACGATAGCGGTTTGGCTTTTTCTGGAGGTTTCCCAATCTCGGTGCAATGTGTTGATACAGTGCTTTCATGCGGAGCTCACTTCGACCCTGATTCGAGTGAATTAACCAATGTACACGGGGAACTCATCGCCAAGCTAGATGCTGCCACCATTAGCACTGCTCTGAGGATCCCAGAGATGGATAATGCCATAGTTGTTTCCCGGGATCAAGCACAGGCCCTGTTTAATCAAGACAATGACAAATACAAGGCGCGGGTGGCGAAGTCATGGCTTAAAAACCCTAAGAAGGGAGCATCTCATCTATCCAAGACTCTCTTCCGAGCAGATTTCAATGAAGAGTTGTCAGATTTCATAATCCTACTAGCTCGGGTTATGGGCTTACCTTCTACTAACGAGTTCCATTTCTAGATGTGCCCGCTCATCAGCATGGTGTGTGAGGGAACTCAAAATATCAACTGGGCGGAAATCATCAGCATGAATTTGGCGGAGTAGCTATCCAATGTACAACAAACAAAGAAGTTCTACATGACTTCGTACCTGATGTATACTCTGGCGGCATCAAGGCAATGGTTTGGTTTTTCTTACATTGATGCCCACAAGGATGATCCTGTATACGCCTCGCCCTGCAGCACTTCACCTTGAGACCAGCAATCACAATTTCGAAGGGTAAATGATGCTTTCACCATGTACGTGGTCGAAATGCTTGAGGGTGACACTACTAGAAGGTTTTCGATGAAGCCATGAATCGATATCGAACTACGGTGCTTATTTTATTCAATTCGAGAAAATTCTCTTATATCGGAAGCTTGTTGGTGAGAGCACCCCTTTGAGGCTTCCCATGTTCTGCAGTGATAAGATGGCCTTGATAGAAGTATGCAGGCAGTTAGATAAATTACAGAACTTGCAGAGACAAGAAGATTTCTGGTTTGCACTTTCCCATCTCTTTGGGAAATTACACTTGTAAAACATCCCTGGATGCACAGAACATAGAAAGAGCCCTGGTTCCTATCACCGTTCATCTCTTTAAGCCAAGAACTTGCTTTGACTTGAAGAAGTTCATTGAACAGAACATCAAGATAATCTATCATCATAGGGCAGATACAGAGGACTATTGGGCTGACTGTGCGGATGATTTTGAAGCTAGAAGGAGGCACTATGGCAGGTTCTCTCTGCAATTGATCCAAGAACTCGGCTTGTACCAAGTTCCTGAAGGACTCCAGGATGACAATTCTGATCTATACTCATATGAGTATGACAATGTGGTTAAGCACACTCCCTTGGAGGACTTGGATTGGAACAGGAAAGAGAAAGATGATCTGGCCGAGATCCTAGCTCCAGTCTTAGTCAGGACTAAGGTCTGGTTTGACAGGAAAGTTCGAGAGCTCAGAAGGCACTCAGGAGAATCCTCTTCTAAGGATGTTTCAACACCAAGGAGGGAAGCATCGACTCCCATATCAGACACACCTGTGCAAACCCCTCCTGCCTCATCAATGTAAGGACCTGCAGCTTCCACTCCTTCTTCATCCACTCAAGTGTACCAGAAGAAACTCAAAGAGGTTAAGAAGGATCCTGTGGAAAAAGATCCTCAAAGTAAACAGTAGAAGTGCCTTTGGGACCGAGAGAACGTCATTTTTCTCAGTGAAAGTGAAGAGAGTGAAGTGTCAGCCCCTGCAAACGCTCACGAAGATCCAACGGATAAAGATAAGGAAGTCCAGAGTACTGAACTTCCAAGTGCTGTTGATTCTTCTGCACAGATTGTGTCAGAGTGCCCCACTCACATCTCAACTTGAGACCACAGCTGTGCAAACCTTGAGCATCATGAGCTCTATGTCTCTTGGTCCTCTTGCCCCTCCTGCTACTTCCTCTTCCTCTTTTGCGTGGGTTCAACCTTTTGTTGACAGTAGAAAGAGGAAATATTCCTCTCGGAGCTCAGGGCCAAATTTTGATGTTGTGGTAGCCATGTTGGGCACTACTCCTTCTCGCGCCAAGAAAGCCGTAACCACCTCCGGGATCGTGTCTAATGCTCAAGGTCAACAATTCTTGGAGATTGCTAAGCCTACATGAGACAAATCGAGCGGGACTTGCAGGGCATCGACTTAGAACTCTCAAGAATTCCAATGGGAGAGTCTACTCCTGAAGGTGAGATCCACAACCTCCAGGAAATGGTCACAAGAGTCATTGGGAGGGTAGAGAAAGGGCAGCAAACTATTGAACAGTTGGAGGAACAAGCCCAGATTCTCACTGGCTTTATCAAATCTCTTTTGTCTAAGGACAAAGTTTTGGACCCTACCCCATTGACTACTCTTCCACCACCTGTAATTTTGAGCCAAGATGAAGTACAAAGTATCAAAGATATGCACAAGTATTCTGTCTATGGCAGAGCTATGGAGGCCATGGTGGAAGATATGCTTGTTGCAGGATTGAACTTCATCGATGAAGCTTTCAAACTCCATAGAAAGGTGAATAATTTGCAACGAAGTTCTCCTCCACTATCGGGGTCATAGATAAAGAGCTCAAACTCGGAGCGGTTGCATAGTAGACCTCCGTCTCATGGGATAGACAGAGATGAGAACATTTTATTGGAAAATAAGGTTTTTGATGATGCAAAGGATAATCTGTCAAAGTCCTGGGTTTACAGCGTGGAGTGGAAGATCAAAGTCTTGGAGGAGGCTTTGGGAGAACTGAAGAATAGCTGGCAGAAGGGTGAAGCTTTCAAGACACTGGTTATATCTGCTTTCAAAGATATACATTGTCATCTTCAGGATGAAACTTCTGGTGTGCCCCTTTCCTTGCAAGAAATCAAAGCTCAATTCAGAGCTTTTGTCAAAGATAATCTATTCAAGGAAAGCTCCATCTCCAAAGAGAAAATGAAGGAGATCTGCTCTCTTCAATCTGCCATTGAAGAAGCAAATAAAGATTATCATACTCATGTCGAGTTTGATAAAGAAATGGAGAAGTGTCTCGGATTTTGGGGTCAGTCTACAGCCAACACGTCAGTCCCCATGGCAGAGACATAGCCGAGGCATTGAAGAGATTCAGGCAGCGAATTTTGAAGTCAGTGGGTCCCTCCCAGTCTTAACCACCTGTCTTCTTCTCCGTTTTCTTCTCTTCCTTTCTAATTCTTTTTCTCGAATTCATTGTAATTAGTTGAGGTATTGCGATTGGCAATCCTTAACTAATCTTTAGTTAAAAGAAGTAGTTACAAAGAGTAACTGATTTGTAAGCTATATAATGGCCTCTCCACGCCATTTTGAAAGGAGGAAGAACTTGGTTTATTTTCTGAAAGTGTAAATAGATCATAAAGAAATCAATACAGAAGGGCTTTCCATTCTTTGTCTATCTGATCTCTGTTATCCCTAAGCTTTCATTTAATTTTTGTGAAGATCATTTGTCTCTAGTTTGTTAGTCTTGCCGATTGCATACTCTCCAACTTTGCAAGCATGGCGATCTTGTATAACCAAGAAGGAACTTTGTGTCCTTGATTAATGAATCTATAGAACTTTGTGTCTTTAAATTCCATCTTATTTATATGATACAAATGATCTTGTTTCAATTCACTGTAACTTCACATACATAAAGAATTACTCTGTTATCTATAATTCTGTATGTTGCCTTTCTGCTCATTCTCGAACTCTCATTCCTCAGTCCTTTTGTAATTGATGATCTTTATAGAAAACACTTTCGTAATATCCAAGTTTAACCAGAAAATCATGTTTTGTATATTTGTAAATAGGTTCGTTTCTGAATAAGGGAACCTCTCCCATTAAAGAGGAGGGACTTCTTGTCCCCTGACTGTTGCTCTTCGTAAAGTCCTATTTGATGACCAACACACTACCACAACATTTGAGGTCCCTTCTGTCCCTTCTTCTCCTCCTCCTTCCCCTCCTCGAGTGACTCAAGCAACCATTCCTTTGGTCGTGTCCTCTCCCCCTTCTTCTACTGTTCCTCCCGCTTCTTCGTCCATCTTCTCTTCTCTCGCGGACCTGTCCCCCTCCATTTCTTCCCTCATCTCTGAGCTCCCTTCCCTTCCTATGTCTTCCTCTCCTGCAGTATCTGTTCCTCCCGTGAGCACTTCTTCGGCCTCCCTCTCAATGCCGCCTCCAAGTGTCTCTACGTTTTTCCCTTCTACTACTGCAGCTGCCCCTTCTCTGTTTCCGGCCCTTCTCCCATAAGTCCAGCCTGGATCTCCTAGCACTTAAGTCAGCAGAAAAGGAAAGTTCCCATCGCACCGATGGACTTTTCCGTAATCCCATCCAAAGGGGCAAAGAAACAGAAGCCTGTCACACGCTTCTCTCAGAGTGCTTCGGGAGAGAGGGTAATGGAGATCGCATACCCTAATCCCCTCAAGGATAAAAAGGATCTGTCTCCGACAGATTATACAGTGACTCAAGTCACAATGGGTACATCTTCTGAGAGCCTTCAAGGAGAAGCCTTATCTGCAGTTGACGCCCTCTGCAAGAAGCTTCAAGAAGCTAAAGAAGAGAAAAGGCTATTGAAAGAGAAAAATAAACATCTGCTCCAAGCCTTACAGAAGATGGGCAGTGCACCTCCCACAACTACCGCCGAGACTCCTGAGCCTCTGAGCCAGGATAAAATTAATGAATATGCAAAGATCGGCGAGCAGGGCATGGCAGTTTCCACTTGGAGGAGCCAGATCCTCAAAGACAGTGAAAAAGTGATCGCCGAGTTCTCTGGTTTGTATTTGAACATCAACAAGGCGAATAAAGAGCTCCAAGCACTAGCAGGACCCATATCAGAAGAGCTGGACCATGCTAGGCTGCAGCATGAGACCTTTCAACAAATGTTCGACTGTTCAGTCGAAGATCTGGTCAAGTTCGGTGTCTTCGGTCATCCCAGAGCCCTCAACAAAGTCATTTCCACTCTAGACTACCGGATGGATCAACTAGAGTTTGTCCTTGAAAAGATCGATAAGGTAAAGGAGGAAGCCCTGGACGCGATGCACCAAATGGAACAAATCGTTCTCAACATGTCTCCAGGGTTGCTTACTCCTTCCTTTGCCTTAAGGAAAGTTGATGAAACCATCCAGATCTTTAAAGAGATCGTGTCACGAGGGCTGGGGCCAGAGGTCTCTTTTGACGCAGAGTCCATTAATAACCTGCTGGCCTGTCGGGATTTCATCGGGTTCCTCATAGAAGCTGAAAAAGAATATTCCAAACTCCCAGAGAAGCTCATAGACGAGCGGGAGACTTGCGAGGCGATCAGTGAGCGACACAAGGATCCTTCCCAGGATCAACTAGGGCCCATGATCAGCAAGTTCATGGAATACCACGCTCAATTCCACATCTCGTCACCTGAGTAGTAGCAGAAGCAGGCTACTCCCTTTTGGCCGCAGGATGACAATGATGAATAGTGGCTTCTTCTTCTCTCTCTTCTTCGACTTTCTTTCTGTGAATATCTGAAGTATGTTGGCACAAACGATGACATCATCCATGTTGCACCATGGGATGATGTCATCCATCAAGTTGTCAAAAGTCAACATGACTTTGAGATATTTTGTATATTTTGTAAATATCTTTGTAAATAGGTGGTTGGCTCCTTTTTGCCTTCTTTTCTCTCCTTCTTCTATAAATACCTCAATACTTGTTGTATTGTGAAGGAGTGAATATCTTTCAGATGAAAAATAGAAGTGAGGAGAAAAGACTTTGAGCTTTTTGTAACAGAAATAATTATTAATACAATATTTAGACTTTGTGCTGAATACATGTGTTATTTGCATCAGATCTTTCTTATGTCAGATCTATGTGTTTATTCTGTTAAATCTGCTTCTGTTTTATTGTCATTTATTCATCAATATTGCTTTGCTTGTTTATGCAAGTAGGTTTGGCTCTGTTTACTACCAATCCCAAAACATAAACCTTCTGACCTTTCTGCTTTGGAATTCATTTCTTTTCTTCCTTCGAATCTGCTCTTTCTTCATCTTCTCTTTCATTCCTTTCTTTTCGCAATGAAACACCCTACTGGGATGAGATCCCAAACCCCGAAGGTAGAATATTGTGAGACTTGCATAGATTCCTGCTGGTAGAATAGCAATAAACCAGTTTCACTTTGCTGACTCAAAGAGGGGCTATGCCCTGCACACTATTGGCTCATCTATCCATAGATCTGCCCAAGCGACAGATTTTCGAGACCAACAGTTTTTGGCGACTCTACTAGGGATCGAACAGATCTATCAGATCTATGATAGTGGTAGGATAGAAAATCAGGAAAAATCAGAAAAATCACTATCTGTTTGCAAACTTTAACTTTTTGTCAAAAATCCAAAATTTTGCAAAAGTGACCCGAATTGAAAATTTTCTTCTGAGATCCATAGATCTGGCCTAGTTGGAGATCTTTAGTTCACTGAGTTCTTACAAAAATTTGTGTTTTTCCGTAGATCTGAGTTTTTGACAGTTTACCAAAAATTTCAAACTCTTTGAAAAAGTCGATTTAGATCCGAAAATCAGCTTGCTAATCTTCACTGTCATTTTATCCTCACTATTATTTGTCATTAACCGCAATCGGTTTTAAAAGAGGATAGTTTTTAAATATTTAAAAAGTACATGCTGCTGGTTTTTGTCAGAAAAACCAGAAAATCAGCAAGTACACCCAAAAATAAATTTTAAATCTGCACCACAGCGTTCCAGATCTGGAAGGTACGCTGGCAGGTGAGCCATTTACGCGTGGCAGAGCTCGTGGAGAAGTCGATCCTACTTTCAATTGGCTTCAAAGGCACAATTTCAGTGTAGCACCGGCGCGCTTTTCATCACTAAGTTCAGCTGATCGGTCAACCAGAAGCGCCTCACCCCCACGTAAGAGCCGGTTTTCACAAGGAGCCTCTACATCCCTTTGCAGTGCTTTATTGCTCAGTGGAACCGCACTCCCAGCCCGCGTTCTTTTTCCAGCTGTCCAGATGGCGGTGCCATGGGGAAATGCTATGGGTCCTCTCACATTACCACATCCTGTTCACGCGCTCCCTCATGGAAACCGAAAGAATTTTCCCAAATTCGATGGGAGCGGAAACCAAAGCACGGATTCGCACATATCTGCATTCATCATGTCGTGCAGTATCTTGGATGTAACTCATGAGGATGTGTCGGTTCGCCTTTTCTGGAAACTCTACAAGGACTCGTAGAATTTGAATGGTTTCAAAGATTTGCCGGCCGGATCTATTACCAGTTGGGCCACCTTGTGGATGCTTTTGAAGACAGGTACAAGCCTTCAGAAGATGCATTTGCATTATTATCATAGATCACTCACCTGAAGAAGGAGGCCAATGAGACCATGCGTGATTTTATCGCCAGGTTCAATGCATTAATCAACCGTGTCCCTGTTGCCATGCTTCCAACACTGGAAAATCAGAAGTGTTTCTTCATGAACGCTATGAGCTCGAAAGTTAGTTTCTTGCTCCTTCAAGAGCGAGTGGCTACCTTGATTCTCCCAGGCCACGCTACCATTCGAATAGAAGATAATTTGATAATATCTGGCGAATTGAAAAAGGAATCATCCAAGCCTAAATCTTCAGACCCTTCTCCCACTACTTCGTCTGATCCGGTATTTCAAAAGATGGCGAACGACTTGCTTGCATTGAAGAAGCAGTTGGCCCAAGCTTCTCCCAGTTCCTCATACCAGGATATTCCACGGAGGAATTTCATTTCTAACAATGTTTCACAAAGCCGCGCTTACCCGCAATCGCCTGCGGTTGGTGCTTGAGGCTCCTCCACCAATGCTCTGGCCAAAATTGAAGAAGAGGAACAAGATTATGAAGAACCTTTGTCTCAAGGTGAAGATGATCAAGACGTCGGTGAGCCGACTGCGACTCTACTATCAGGTATATGGAATTTGATGAGGAGGAATCTGATGAAGAAGAGGGTACCCAGGGCTATGCAAGTGGACAATCATATGTTGTTTTTACCCGCTCGCAAGGAAAAGAAGCAGAGGTCGCTGCCCATGTGCAGAAGGAGAAGGCCATGTCAAACGTGCCTCCAACCATTGCTAAAAGAGGTAATCCTCTTCCTACTCAACTCCCTGTTAAGTCTTTTACAAGGAAATCTTTTCCCCCCATCTCTCCTCCAAATCAGCCCTCTCATATTCCTATCAAGACCAGTAATCCTACTCCACCATCATGAAGTGAGGGACTCATTCCTTCACCAACGCAACCCTTGGCCGCATTTGATATCATAGATCATGCTAAAAAGACCAAGATCCAAATGTCTGAAGCCAAGTATCTTCAGTCAAATCCCGAACAGCTTATAAGATTGACTAAGTATATTCAAAGCCAAGCTGTTATATCTAATCAGGTTTCCCCAAAAGGAATCCTTTCCACTCCTCCTGAATCCCGCATAAATGTTGCTTCAACATCTGCATCAGGCAAGATAGAGCCTTTCTATCTCTCCCTCCTAATCAATGGTCACAAATTGAGTAACTGCATAATTGATTCAGAGCTTCGATAACGCCATGCCGGGTAAAAGTTGCCCATACTTTGGGCCTCACCTTACCAAGCCTTTTGGCGATGTTATTCCTTGAAACCAAGCAGTTCCATCATTGATTGGTCAAATCAAAGACGCGCAATTTGCATTTCGGCGTTCCCAGAGAAGAGAGAGTAAAGATGACCGTCCTCGTTGCGACATTCCAAAGAAATTTCTACGGAATTTTGTCAAGAAGTTTTTGCAGCAAAAGTTGGTGGGGAAATTCATATGGACTGGTCTAAGGCTAGAATCCCCGTCAAAGGTGTAATGCAGACTTGGAGCCAGAATCACAAAAGAAGTACTTGGTTACTAGCTCTGAGGACCCCAAAGCTCAAATTCTTTTTGAATCATCAGGAATGGGGAACTATTTCTTGTCTACCGAGTCTGACAAAATGGTTGTTCTCACTCAAGAAGAAGATCTTAATAAGATCTGGACTTTGCAGTTTGATGGCAGCTGCGCAACCAGTGGATGTGGCGCCGGAGCCGTGCTAATATCTCCCGAAGAGGAGATTATTCCTCTCTCTTTCAAGTTGCAGTTTTTTAATACGAATAACACTGCTGAGTATGAATCTTTGTTACTCGGCATGCAGGCAGCAAGAGAGAGAGGGATCAAAAATCTGAGAGTACAAGGTGATGCAGAGCTAGTCGTGAATCAAGTTAGGAGGATATATCAAGTGAAGAATGAGAGGCTCAGGCACTACCGTAATGCAGTATGGGACAACATTGAAGAGTTTGATGCTTTTTCAATTGAATCCATTCCAAGAGCTCAAAATGACATGGCCGATTCATTGGTTGTTTCAGCATCCCTCATGCTACCTCACCCAGATTTAAAACAAACAAATACACCATTGAGGTGGTCTTCCGCCCGAGCGTGCCAGAAAATTCTCAACATTGGCAAATATTCAACGATGACAATCAACTTATTGCCTTTCTAGAGAAGGCGGAAAATTTTAAGGAATTGCATTTTGAAGGATCTACTTCCACTTGTCGTGAATCAGTCACCGATCAAGACAATGAATCCGAAGGGAACGACGACATATGTCAGCTCAAAGGAAATAAAATTCCAAAGGGCTTGGTTTCTCTGGAACGGTTGTTCGATAGGCATGATCGTTTTGTGAAAAAGAAAAGGCAAGATGATCCTGACTCATCCCCAGAAACCGAACCGGTCAATTTAGGTTCGGTAGAACACCCGCAGTTTGTGAACATTGGAAAATGTTGCACGCCAAGAGAAGCGGAAGTTTGTCAAACACTGAAGAAATACATGGATGTATTGGCATGGTCCTACGCCGATCTAAAGTCTTTTAAGCCAAAGGACGTCCAGCATGACATCCCATTGAAAGAAGACGTTAAAGCCTTTCGCCAGAAGCAGAGGCATTATAATCCTAAGATCTCAGGTACTATCCAGGCTGAAATTCAGAAAATGCTGGATGCGAGAATCATTTTTCCTATCCATCACAATACTTGGGTAGCAAATATTGTGCCAAGTACAAGAAGAATGGTGAAATACGCATATGCGTAGATTTTGAAACTCAATCAAAGCTTCCTTGAAAGACAACTACCCCTTCCTATAATGGATCAAGTTTTGCAAGCAGAATCGGATCGAAATGCTGTCCCATGCTTGATGGTTTTTCAGGCTACAATCAGATTGAAGTTTCACCTGAAGATCAATTTAAAACAGCATTCACTACTCCCTGGGGTACATTTTCCTATAGCAGGATGCCTTTTGGCCTAACCAATGCTGGCGCCACTTTTCAGCGGGCCATGGACCTGGCATTCAAAGGTATGATGGGGAAAGTCATTGTCGTTTATCTGGATGACTTAACTGTGTTCTCTAAAAAATGAAATGATCATTGTGATCATTTGGAGCAAGTATTGGCCAGATGCCGAGAACATGGGATTTCCCTGAACCCGAAAAAGTCCGTTTTTGGAGTCACGGAAGGAAAGTTGCTAGGGCACGTTGTTAGCAAGGAAGGAACGAAGATAGATACCGAAAGAGTCAAGGCTATTCAGAGCCTTACTCTGCCTACAAGTAAGACTGACATTCATTCTTTCTTCAGAAAGGTGAACTTTCTCAGGCATTTTGTTCCTGACTTTGCTGAGAAGACTCGTCATATATTGGACATGATGAAGGGGTCACCAACTTTCCGGTGGAGCGAGGAAGGAAAAAGGTCGCTTTGAAGAAATAAAGCTTTGCTGCTCACGCACTACCCCCGTATGTCCCGATTTCTCCAAGGACTTTATCATGTATAGTTATGCATCTGAGCATACTGTGTCTGCCATCTTGATGCAAAAGAATTCGGAGAATGTTGAATCTCCGATTGTGTTCATGAGCTCTCCCCTTAAGCCTCACGAACTAAAAATGTCTCAATTGGAAAAGCATGCCTTCGCCATTGTCAAAGCAGTAAAAAATTTCAGGTATTACATTCTAAACTCTCATACGGTGGTGCTGGTCCCTGACACGGCGGTCAAATCAATTCTAACTCAACAAGAGTTAGGAAGCTTGCGAGGAAATTGGATCGCAAAGGTCCAGGAGTACGACCTGGATATAAAACCAACCAAGCTAGTAAGAGGCAAGGGCCTATGTCAGCTTATGGCTGAAAACAAAGATTCAGAAAGTCCCGAGGAAAAGGATGATTGTGTCAATGAAACACAAAGTCAGCTGGAGACAGCCCATTCTCTGCCTCTAGTTTTATTCGTTGCAACCAGCGATGAGTGGTATTCCGACATTGCTTTCTTCCTCACCTACGGTGAATGTCCAACTCACCTAACTACAAAGGAGAAGTGCACTATAAAGCTCAGAGCAGCGAAATATGTCATCTGGGATGACGGTTTATACAAACGCGGGATAGATGGTGTCTTCTTGTGATGTGTCGACAAGCCACAGCAGGTGAAGTTGCTCGAAAGTTTTCATAATTCAGCCTGTGGAGGCCATTTCTCCTCTTCCGTGACGGCACACAAGATCATCCGAGCCAGGTACTATTGGCCGACGCTTTTCCAAGATACAACCACCTGGGTAGCAAAGTGTGAACCTTGCCAGCAGTTCGTCGGCAAGCCCAAGTTGGCTGCTTTTCCCCTCAGGCCGGTTGTTGTCAACGAACCATTCAGGCAGTGGGGAATTGATTTTATCGGTGCACTCAATCCCCAATCGAGTGTTGGACATAATTATTTCCTTACAGCAATGGATTACTTCACCAATTGGGTGGAAGCCATACCTGTCAAACATGCCACTTCTGAGGTTGTTTGCAGTTTCATTAAAGAAAATATCATTGTCCGGTTTGGCATTCCAAACAAAATTGTTGCTGATAATGCTTCTAACTTCTCTTCACGGGAAGTTATTAGTTTTTGCTATGAATATGGGATAACTTTGGCTCACGCCTCAGATTATTACCCTCAAGGTAATGGTCAGGCGGAATCTAGTAACAAGAACTTGGTGACCATCATACGAAAACTAGTGGATGAGAATCAACGAATGTGGCACAAGTCTTTATACGACGCTTTGTGGGCAGATCGCATTACTCCCAAGAGGTCCCTCGGTATGTCACCTTTTCAAGTGTTATACGGCACTGATGCCGAGCTTCCCATTTCTGATTGAACTCCCTACTCTGCGCTTGGCACGAGCAATTGAAGATGAAACTTTCCAAAATTCTCTTGAAAAGAGGATCATGTATCTGACAGAACTCGAAGAAAAGAGAGTAAGAGTGGTCAACAGGATCACCGAACATCAGAATCAAGTCAAGAAACTGTTTGATAAAAAAGCTAAGCAACGGAATTTCCAGGTGGGGGACCTCGTCCTTCTGTGGGACAAGCGAAGAGAACCAAAAGGCATGCATGGAAAGTTTGATTCCCTATGGAGAGGGCCTTTCAAGATAAAGCAGCCTTTCAATGGAGAGAATAGTTTATATCTCTCATATCTGGATGGAACCGAACTCCCGCTTCCCTATAACGGCAACATCTGAAAATTTTTAGGAAGTAGAGCTTGCTCTCTTCTTTGTACAGTTTGCTTTAGTCAGTGTGTATATTTTCGTCGTGTGTTTGTTTTCTGTTTGTTGCATGTTTCCTTTGTTCTCCTCCTCGGTCACCCTTGTTTTTGACTCTTACCCAATGGATAGGCACATGAGATCTAGGATTCTCTACCCCCAAGTTTGCTCAAAGATAGTCCCCGAAGAGCTAATATCCCGTAAAATTAACAAGGGCAATTTTACCGATAACCTTACCAAAAATTTTGTTTCGATCCTCGTCGGGGATCTCTTACATTTGAACGCTAAAAATCCCTTTCCGGAAATCTGGTTTTTCGAACTTTTTCATTTTTGATCTTTTGGCCGGGCGCATAGAATGACTATGCAACATCAAATTTTGATGCACCCCCTTTAAAGCCTTTGGCGCATGTCTTCTTGTGTCAACAGGCGTTCTGGTGCGCCTCTCTATGTTGAGGCTTCCCTGTGTGCGCCAAGGCGCATGCGCCTTTCTGTCGACATATCTTTTGTTGTGCCAATTTTTGGTGCGCCAAAGGTGCACATATCCTTCTGTCAGCACCACTTCCAGTGCACCATAGGCGCACGTATCTTTGTGCTGACAAGTCTTTCGGTGCGCCAAAGGGCACATGTTTTCTCATGTCAACAGCTCATTTGGTGCGCCCCTTTAAAAATTTGGTGGCGCATTTATTGCTTCCTTGCCTATATATAGGCACGTTTGCGCTGTCATTGTCACCTGAACAAACACGTGATTTTTCTTATTTTCTCGAGCTTGTCAAACACCAGCCCCGCCGCTTCCGAATTGATTTGTGGACCCGCTTCTCACGCTTTTTCATCGCTTATATCCTGGTAAGTGGCCTTCTATCTTTCATGCGTTTTGTTTTTGTGGTTTTTGGCTGCTAGGTGGGTTCAGTATGGATTGAAAAGAATAGATTATGAGTTTTCTTCCCCCTCTTGCTGTCTTTCCACATTTCCTCCTCTTTCCGATCTCGCCTGGAAGAGGAAACTCTTCCTAAAATAATAGTTTGAAAACCCTTTTTGGTATAGCACCTCTTCATATCCTACAATGAACCTTGTTATAAAAGCTAAGCCATATGTGGAAACCCCTCTGGGAGAAAGATCAAACCTAAAAAAGAAAACTGTTTTTCTTTTTGCATGAGCTCGCCACGTGACATCAAAAACAGCGATTTGCGCCCTCGTGGCGCACTTCCCTCGCATGCTGCAAATGCTTCCCATGCGCCCCGGGCACATCAAACTTGGATGCAACATAAAGAATTCCTGTGCCCTTTGGTGCACCCCGTGCCCATGTAACAGCCCTTTCATATGCGCCAAGTGTTAAAGCTATAAAGGTGCGCGCATTCCTCATCGCAAAGAACATCATGTTGTGTAAACCCTCCATGTGCCGCGCCAATTTCCCTTAAGTGCGCCAAAAGCACATGTTACACAAACCATATATGCACCTTTGGTGCACTCGAAGTTCCATGTAACGTAAAGATACATGCATCACAGCATCATCTGCTCCCATGTAACATAAAGATTTCGTGTGCCCTTTACAAAATGCATCCACATGGCGCAGGCGCACTTGTCCTTACAGCAACACAAAATGCACCCTGCAGTGTCTATGCGCCATGCGCCCTTTGGCGCTGATTTATCTCTGCAACAACCTTTTCCTATGCACCTTACCTATTTAGCTCTGCAATCTGCAATATCTGTGCGCCATGCGCCCTGAGGCCTCAAAATTGCTAACTCTTTCTTCTGTCAGCATTTCAATGGAAAATCAAGCAGCTGACACGACTTTCTTCGATTGGGTTTCACGTCTTATTCTTGCAGATCAGCAATTAAACTCAGAAGAACATATGTCAACATCAAGCAAGAGGCCTACCAAATCCAAAGGCAAGGCCAAGCTCACAGAGGAAGAAATGAAGTATAAATATCAGAGGGTCAGAATGCCCGACTCCCAGGCCGAGTGTGACCTGGACATCAGAGACTCAGAGTTGGGTCATATTGATTTGGAGGAATTCTGGGTCAGGACTCAGAAGGTCACAAGAAGTCCATGGATTGACAAACTAACAGGCAAAGGCTCCTCGCACTTCACCGGGGAATCCCAACACACGGCGTTAACAATGAATTCATAATGGTGGTTTCCGTGCTACAACAAAGACACAAGGTGTGTCATAAATGAAAAGTGCGAGATCGTAATCAACCTCACCGCCCACCACTTTGAGATAATACTCAGCATTCCTCATCACCGGAACTTTGTGGCCGTCAGCCGAGAGGATTGTATTAAAGCCTGGGATGACAATGAAGATCAGTGCATGCAACTGATGAACGAAGTCTATTTGAAGAATAAAAAGGTAGTGACCTGTTAGCCACAAATCATTCACCGCAGTGATTTTTCAGAGGAGCTTAGTGACACCATCACGTTCCTGAGCAGGGTGTTTGGGCTTCCTGATGCCCACTTTTTCCACAAATGGATGTTGCGGTACCTTGAAACCATGAACAAAAATGTGCCTGATCAACGCTTCGAATGGGCAGAAATTATAAGCAGCATGATATCAAAACAAGCTGCAAATAATTCCTACACAACTGGGAGATTCTACATGAATTCCTATGTTGTTTACGCTGCAGCTTCAGAGAGGGACTATCCAGCCTTCTAATACGGAGTGGGGTTTGGCCCTAGGTCAAAATATATGAATACTATCTAGAATTGAGAGCTGGAAAATAGCATCCCTCAATTTACAAAGATCAACGATGCATTTTTCTACTTCATCATCTGCCTGTTGAGGCCAAATATGACTTACGGTCACATGACCAAGAGCATAGTGACAGCCACTGAGAAATGGGGGGCCCTGTTCACCCAATTCCCCACGTTCACTTATCTGAGGGTGGCTAACTTCTTGGGAGAGCCAACTAGATTGCCAAGGTATGCTGGACCAAAGTTGATTCTGCTAGAGCTGTCAAGACAACTAATCACCTACCATGAGAAGTGCCTCAAAAGAAAGAAGGGTGGAACTCCTTTCCCCCTCACAAAGTGGGTAGATATACGTGTCTAACTCACCACAAGGCAAAAGACATGTTCGCAGAGCTGGAGCTGCTCAATCTGAAACATGACTTCCCAGCAAGGCCTACCTTCGACCCGAGAAATTGTCTTCCTAGGGCCAAGCTCGATCCAATCCACATCCCTCAGATCGAGGATATTTACATTGACCTATATCATGAGGTGGAGCTTAGGAGGAAGGACCATTCTCGGTTGGCCTTGGCAGAAATCATCCAATACGGGGTAGCCATCATCCCCAAAGGCTACCAAACTACCGAGGAGGAAGTAGATCAAGTATATCTTAATACAGGTGGGGACGATTGGCCTTTTGCGGAATTGATAGAACCAAAGCTCCTCAAACAATTGAGGAAAGGGTCAAGGAAACTCTGCGCAGAACAGAGCATTGGTGCCGAATGAACGGGCTCATCTACCTCGGAGTCGATTTCACAACCTCTCCGTTGGGTAACGCACCTCCTAGATCAAAACAGCAGCCTAAAGGCAAGGGTAAAAGCAAAGAGGGTGAATCCAGCACCACTCAAGAAACTCCTGAAAGTCCTTCTTCCGCTACACTGTAACAAAGTTGAAACTCGCTTCTCTAGAGAAAGAAGCGTAAAGAGGATGTTCTAATAGGCCCATCCACTCAGGATGTCGGCACTGCTACAATAATTGAGGTCCCTTCTATCCCTTCTTCTTCTCCTCCTTCCCCTCCTCGAGTGACTCAAGTGACCATTCCTTTGGTCGTGTCCTCTCCCCCTTCTTCTACTGTTCCTCCCGCTTCTTCGTCCATCTTCTCTTCTCTCGCGGACCTATCCCCTCCATTTCTTCCCTCATCTCTGAGCTCCCTTCCCTTCCTATGTCTTCCTCCTCCCGCAGATTTGTTCCTCCCGTGAGCACTTCTTCGGCCTCCCTCTCAATGCCGCCTCCAAGTGTCTCTATGTTTTTCCCTTCTACTACCGCAGCCTGCCCCTTCTCTCTGCTTCCAGCCCTTCTCCCATAATTCCATCCTGGATCTCCCAAAGACTTAAGTCGCAGAAAAGGAAAGTTCCCATCGCACCGATGGAATTTTCTCGTAATCCCGTCCAAAGGGGCAAAGAAGCAGAAGCCTATCACATGCTTCTCTCAGAGTGCTTCGGGAGAGAGGGTGATGGAGATCACATACCCTAATCCCCTCAAGGATAAAAAGGATCTGTCTCCGACAGATTATACAGTGACTCAAGTCACAATGGGTACATCTTCTGAGAGCCTTCAAGGAGAAGCCTTATCTGCAGTTGACGCCCTCTGCAAGAAGCTTCAAGAAGCTAAAGAAGAGAAAAGGCTATTGAAAGAGCAAAACAAACATCTGCTCCAAGCCTTACAGAAGATGGGTAGTGCACCTCCCACAACTACCGCCGAGACTCCTGAGCCTCTGAGCCAGGATAAAATTAATGAATATGCAAATATCGGTGAGCAGGGCATGGCAGTTTCCGCTTGGAGGAGCCAGATCCTCAAAGACAAGAAAAAGTGATCGCCAAGTTCTCTCGGTTTGTATTTGAACATCAACAAGGCGAATAAAGAGCTCCAAGCACTAGCAGGACCCATATCAGAAGAGCTGGACCATGCTAGGCTGCAGCATGAGACCTTTCAACAAATGTTTGACTGTTCAGTCGAAGATCTGGTCAAGTTCGGTGTCTTCGGTCATCCCAGAGCCCTCAACAAATTCATTTCCACTCTAGACTACCTGGATGGATCAACTGGAGTTTTTCCTTGAAAAAATAGATAAGGTAAAGGAGGAAGCCTTAGACGCGATGCACCAAATGGAACAAATCATTCTCAACATGTCTCCAGGGTTGCTTACTCCTTCCTTTTCCTTAAGGAAAGTTGATGAAACCATCCAGATCTTTAAAGAGATCGTGTCACGAGGGCTGGGGCCAGAGATCTCTTTTGACGCAGAGTCCATTAATAACCTGCTGGCATGTCAGGATTTCATCGGGTTCCTCATAGAAGCTGAAAAAGAATATTCTAAACTCCCAGAGAAGCTCATAGACGAGCGGGAGACTTGCGAGGCGATCAGTGAGCGACACAAGGATCCTTCCCAGGATCAACTAGGGCCCATGATCAGCAAGTTCATGGAATACCGCGCTCAATTCCACATCTCGTCACCTGAGCAGCAGCAGAAGCAGGCTACTCCCTTTCGGCCGCAGGATGACGATGATGAATAGTGGCTTCTTCTTCTTCTTCTTCTCTCTCTTCTTCGACTTTCTTTTCTGTGAATATCTGAAGTATGTTGGCACAAATGATGACATCATCCATGTTGCACCATGGGATGATGTCATCCATCAAGTTGTCAAAAGTCAACGTGACTTTGAGATATTTTGTATATTTTGTAAATATCTTTGTAAATAGGTGGTTGGCTCCTTTTTGCCTTCTTTTCTCTCCTTCTTCTATAAATACCTCAATACTTGTCAGATATTGTGAAGGAGTGAATATCTTTCAGATGAAAAATAGAAGTGAGAAGAAAAGACTTTGAGCTTTTTGTAACAGAAATAATTATTAATACAATATTTAGACTTTGTGTTGAATACATGTGTTATTTGCATCAGATCTTTCTTATGTCAGATCTATGTGTTTATTCTGTTAAATCTGCTTCTGTTTTATCGTCATTTATTCATCAAGTATTTCTTTGCTCGTTTATGCAAGTAGGTTTGGCTCTGTTTACTACCAATCCCAAAACATAAACCTTCTGACCTTTCTGCTTTGGAATTCATTTCTTTTCTTCCTTCGGACCTGCTCTTTCTTCATCTTCTCTTTCATTCCTTTCTTTTCACAGTTGGAAACACCCTACTGGGATGAGATCCCAAACCCCCGAAGGTAGAATATTGTGAGACTTGCACAGATTCCTACTGGTAGAATAGCAATAAACCAGCCGCTTGCTTTGAATCAAAGAAGGGCTATGCCCTGCACACTGTTGGCTCATCTATCCATAGATCTCGCCCCGATGATTTTCGGACCAACATACCTAAGTGTGTACAAACACTTTGTGTTTTCTCAAATTTTTTGTCATCCAAATGTGTTGGTGTTGGCATGCTCCATCATGAAACTTACAACATAGAGTGCATTCAATGTGCATGGTTGAAATTGAATTATAAATTAAATGTAAATATAGAATTTGAAATTTGTATAAGATTAAAAATAGATCAAAAACATGGAAGGAATACACATGTTTTATTTCAAAGGGAAGATATCTCGAGTTTTACTTATAGTTAGATATTTTTTATTTTGTTTCTAAATCTACTAAAGGAAATGGGGTGATAATCCCCAATCATTATGAAGGAGAAACAAGAGTATTGGGTGCATGCAACCCAACACCGAATAGAGAGAGAGAGAGAGAGAGAGAGAGAGAGAGAGAGAGAGAGAGAGGTACTAATGCACCTCATGAAGAAATAAGACCTGTATAAAAGTTATTAGTAATATTTATATCTTCCCCTTTGAAATGAGGATAGGAAAGGCTTCCTACAAATAACTTAGCTACTTTGATATTCCAAAACCCACATACCACACCACTATAGACAGATCTATGCCCAAATTTGTATATAAGGTGAAAGGGTATAAAATCAAATGGGTTCCCTCATGTCATTCCCATATGCTGTAATGATGAGTAGAAGTGTGTATGATGCTAAGATGATGATGGAGAAGGAGACTCATGCCCTTAAAACCCTATATTTTGTAACTCAAACCGAGTAGTGAACTATAAGGATTCAAATATTTCATGCCACCTATAATTTTCTTTGTAACTTGTCAACTAATTATGAGATTATGCAAAAAAATTATATCCATAAGTGGAAATTTAAAATTGTAGAAAAATCCAAAGGTAACATCCCTAATGGTAAAAACATGTATTAGGTCCAGGATTATCCATACGGTCATAAGCTTGGTGTATATTCTTGCACTTGTGTAATTTGTGATAAATTTTGGTATTTTGAAATTTTTCTCGAGGGCTTGTTCCCTGTGAAAACATGTGCCTAAATCTAAAAGTATTCACATAGGTGTAGAATATATCTTGATGGATGCCACCTCTTTTGAGGTACATGTGATAAAGCATTTAAGCATGTGGTTCAAAAGAATAGATGTGTACCCATGTATTATATATCTAAAACATGTCGAAGAATATGGAATATTTAAGGGTTGGACACCTTGTACAACTTGTACCTATAAAAGGGGTTACGCATGGTGGATCCATAATGTGTATAATTATAAACAACCATAACAATAATAGAATTAATTACCAATAAGAGAAATAGTAATAGTAGTAATGTAGATGTAATAGAAATATTGTGGAGACATAACAATAATAAGGTGAGAAAACAAAATCCATTGCATGTAGAGAAGATTCAAAACAATGCATAGATCTACAAATATGGGACACCAATTGTGTCACAAGGAAATCAAAAATTTAAGCCACATATCGTAGAAACAATGTCAAGTAAGAAAGGCATAAAGCCATAAATATGTGACACCCATAGTGTCACAAGACAAGAAAGGCACACATGTCACATACAATTAAATAGACAAGTAGTCACACAAGAAAGTTGTACAATGCATAGAAAATAATGAAAACAATGGTAAAAACAATATAGAAAGTAGTAAGAAAACACATGAAACAAGATATGTCAACATTACAAAAGACACATGTGTTAGTCATATTATCTCAAAAGATAACATGTACACAATATATGTAATCAATCATAATGAGGAAGTAGAAAGGAACTATAATGAAATAATAACACCTATATAATGTGGAGGGATTTCCCCAAGAGAATAATGCAAGGAAGAAAGCTCTCTCTTATTAACATGTAATGATATTTGTGTCTTGCATCAAGCTCAATATACCTCATGAACACATGTGTGTCAATATTAGAAAATATATGATATCATCCAAACCATAATGACAAAAACATATGTAATGTAAAATGATAACAATACAAGCTATTTTTATAGGTCATGGTGTTGGTATCCAATTTTGACCACCTTGAGAGCTAAAAACATCATTGACACACTAAGTTGGATGCTTAGAGAAAGACAGACTAAAGATTTAGTCGTTTGTAGCCATGGACATGTCCGAAAGAATATTTGAGACTTGACTCGAAAGATATGGGATTACACTCACAAAGGGGATGAACTTCCCTCTTACTTTAGGTTATACCTTTAACCAGGTGAGAGGACCCATTTTGTAACCTGTAATTGTGAGAAAGGTGGATGAAATTGCAGTCTCTAAGCTTTCTCTTGGAAATATGGAGGGTAATCCTGAATAGACACAATCAATGCAAGCATTATTTAACTCTCATAAGTTATCACACTAAGTAATGTAGATGTATTTCAAAATAGGACTCGCGTTACTCTAGACAGTGTAAATTTTAGCTTACGTCTGCATATTTATGGAAAGGGACGGTAGAGATGGTAAAGTCCCTTGGAAAATGTTATGTTTGTGGAGCCTATTTGCATGTTAGAATGTGGTACACCTTCTATGTGTTACACTCGGGTATTTTAACGGCGGTCCCACTCGCCGGTGAGCAGTCAGGGGGTTCGGGCGAAGCCCCGAAAAATTTTCATGGGTGGTTTATTAACCCATGGGTAATGGGTAACCGTTATGGGCTATTTTTGGGCCCATGGTTTTTTTGATTTTTGCCCATTGTTTTGATACCCATGGTTTTTGCCCTTGGTTTTGATACCCATGGTTTTGTATCAAATTGCTTAAGAAATTGTCTATTTATATGGTCTTATGCATATGATAGAGGAACAAGCAAATGTATTGCAGATGTGTTTTGAATTCGGTGTGAATTCTGTAGAGTTTTTTGAGCATAGCTCCAAATGGATCTGGGTATTGTATTGAGAGAGTGGAGGCTTGTAATAAAATTTGAGCAAGTGATTCTTGGTGGATGTAGCCCAAATTGGGTGAACCACGTTAAATCTTGTCTCTCTGTGTTGTGTTATTTATTCTACACTTTTATTTGAGATCTGTAATATTTTCTGCATATTAGTTTCTACTGTTGCGATTCTATAAGGGATTATTCCACATATTTTATCTCTTATTTCCTAACAATTGGTATCAGAGCCTGGTTTAGTTTGCTGAAGTGTTGAATCGCAGGGAAATTTTTTAGCTTGAGTGGGAGCTATGGCAGATGAAGGAAGATCTAGGATTGATAAATTCAATGGGCGAATTTCACTTTGGAAGATGCAGATGGAAGATTACCTTTATCGAAGGATCTTTATACTCCGTTGTCTGAGAAGGTGAACAAACCCTCGAGTATGACAGATGTGGAATGGGATTTGCTAGATAGGAAGGCACTTGGGACAATCCGGCTGTGTCTTGCATCTTCGGTATTATTTAATGTTTCAAAGGAAAAGACTACAAAAGATATAATGGATGCATTAGGGAAGTTGTATGAAAAACCCTCTGCCTCTAACAAGATATTTTTAATGAAAAAGTTGTTTAATATGAAGATGTCTGAGAATAGTTTAGTAGCAGATCATTTAAATGATTTCAATACGGTTGTGAATATGCTAGCTTCGGTTATAATAGAATTTGATGAAGAATTTAGGGCTTTATTAATTTTGTGCTCTTTACCTGAGAGTTGGAATAGCCTGGTAATGGCGGTAAGTAACTCGGTTCCAGCTAACTCGAAGTTGAAGTTTGAGGATGTTATAGGGGTGATTCTAAGCGAGGAAATGTGAAGAAAAAGCTCCAGGAATCTTCTACTTCAGGGAATGCTTTGATAAAGGGAAACTAGAGGGAGACAAAGAATAGAGGAAACCATGGAAAATTAAAAATTAGGCAAGGTCAAAATCCAAGAACAAGATCAGTATGTTGGAATTGTGGAAAGCCTAGGCATGCAAAGAAGACTATTGGGAGCTTCAAGATAAGAAGAAACAACAGAAGAAAACAAGGAGGCAAATGTGGCATCGGGTAATGTATGTCAGATGTTTTGATTCTTTCTTTTCATAATATTATCAATCTTGGGTTTTAGATTCAGGGCTTCTTTTCATGCTACTCCACATAGGCATTATTTTGTTGATTATGTTCAAGGGGATTTTGGGCATTTTTTCTTGGTGATGATGAGCCTTGCAAAGATAGTTGGAAAAGGTTCTGCTTCGTGTTAAGATGCGAATGGGAATACATGGCTATTGAAGGATGTCGACATGTGCCTACATTAAGGAGAAATTTGATATCGGCGGGCAATTGGGAAATGATGGTTGTACAAAGATATTTACAAATAACTCTTGGAAGGTTACCAAGGGTGCTCTTGTGGTGGCAAGAGGTAAGAAGGTTGAACCTTGTATTTAACCACTAATAGTACTAATGAGTGTAATCTTGTGGCTTCGTATGTAGATACAACATTATGGCACTATAGGCTTGGTCATATGAGCCATAAGGGCATGGACATCATAAAGAAGAATTTTCTTGGATATACGTAAATAGGTTTGGAGTTCTGTGAGGATCGCATATATGGGAAACATAAGGGAGAGGTTTCTCAAGGTTGGACCTACAAAGAAAGAGAGTAAGTTAGAGCTGGTGCATTCGATGTGTGGGGGCCACTGTATCATATCTTGGGGTTCAAGTTATTATGTTCCTTTTATTGATGATGCAACAAGGAAAGTTTGGGTTTATTGTATTAGAAACAAATCCGATGTATTTGACACTTTTGTTAAATGGAAAGCCTTGTAGAGAATGAAACAGTCTTAAGCTAAAATGTCTCAGTCGATAATGGAGGGGAGTATTACAGCAATGAATTTAATGATTATTGTTCTAAGAATGGAATCCACAGGTAAAAGACGGTTCCAGGAACTCCGCAGCAGAATGGGGTATCAAAAAGGATGAATAGAACAATAATGGAACATGTTAGGAGCATGAGGTTACATGCAGGACTGCCTCTTTCTTTTTGGGTAGAAGTGGTGAGCACAACTGTGTACTTGATAAATAGAGGACCCTTAAGTGCCTTGGATGGAGGCATACCTGAGGAGGCTTGGTATGGTAAGAAATTTGATTATTCATTTCTTAGAGTCTTTAGATGTGAGGTGTTTGTTCATATAGACAAGGATGATAGGACCAAGCTAGAGGCTAAATCAGAAAAATGTACTTTCATTAGTTATGGTGGTGATGACTTTGGATATAAATGTTAGAGTATTAAGGATAAGAAAATCATTCGATCTAGGGATGTGGTATTTAATGAGAAAGTCATGTATAAGCAGCAGTTGCAGGAAAATAGGGAAGAATCCAAGAAAGAATATGCAGTGGTAGAGGATCTTCCGGATGGGAAAGTGACACATGAATCAATCCAGAACCCTCAACAGAACCCCAAACTCCTATATTGAGGAGGTCTTCTAGGGTAAGAAGAGAACCCAACATTTTTCTCCTTCTCTTTATTATTTATTACTCACCGATAGTGGAGAGTCATAGAGCTTTGATGAAGCAATGCAAGTAGATGCAGGAAGAAGTGGGAGCAAGCCATGGATGAGGAGCATCAGGCTCTCATGGAGAACCGACATGGGATTTGGTGAAGCTACCCAAGGCAAAAGAGTATTATAGAACAAGTGGGTGTTCGTAGTAAAAGACGAAGGAGGAAAGAAAAGATATAACTTGGGCCCTATTGGTGGTCAAAGGGTTTGCACAAAAACAAGGTATAGATTTTGATGAGATTTTTTCTCCCGTAGTAAAAATGACTTCTATTAGAACTGTTTCTAGGAATAGTTACAGTGAGAAGACTTGCACTTAGAACAGCTTTCATGTAAAGACTGCATTTCTCCATGGTGATTTGGAGGAGGAACTATATATGCAAAGCAAACCGAGAGGGCTATGAGGTCAAAGGTAAAGAGGAGATGGTTTGTAAACCAAGAAAAAAGCTTGTATGGCTCAAACAAGCTCCACATCAATGGTATAAGAAGTTTGATAGCTTCATGATGGAGCAAGGTTATATCAGATGCCATTCTGACCATTGTGTGTATACAAAGAAATTTGAGGATGGAAGTTATATTATCCTATGTTTGTATGTTGATGACATGCTGGTTGCAGGTAAAAACATGTAGGAAATAAAAGTACTCAAGAAGCAGCTAAGTGAATCCTTTGCTATGAAGGATTTGGGTGCAACCAAAAAATTCCTTGGTATGAGGACATCTCGGGATAGGAAGGAACAGAAGCTGACTTTATCTCAGGAAGAGTACATTAAGAAGGTCTTGGAGAGGTTTAATATGCAGGATGCTAAACCGGTTGGGACTCCTTTAGCATGCCACTTCAAGTTATCAAAGGAGCAATGTCCCAAGACAGAGCAGGAAAGAAACCAGATGTCAAAGGTACCTTACTCATCAGTAGTTGGTAGTTTGATGTATGCTATGGTGTGCACTAGGCCTGATATTGCCCATGCAGTGGGAGCTGTGAGTAGATTTATGAGTGATCCAGGTAAAGAGCATTGGCAAGCAGTAAAGTGGATCCTTCGATATTTGAGAGGGACCATGGGGACAGTTTTATGCTATAGTGGATCAAACACCACTTTACGTGGTTATGTAGATTCATACATGGCTGGAGATGTAGACAACAGGAGGAGCACAATAGGTTATATTTACACTGTAGGTGGGATAGCAGTGAGCTAGATTTCATGACTACAGAAGCTGGTGGCTTTGTCAACCACGGAGGCTGAGTATGTTGCTGCCACAGAGGCAAGCAAAGAGATGATTTGGCTACAACAATTGCTTGAGGAGTTGGGGCATAAGCAGGAGGAATGTAAGCTATATAGTGATAGTCAGAGTGCTATACACCTAGCTAAGAACTCTGCTTTCCACTCCAGGATGAAGCATATACAGTTGAGATATCACTTCATCAGGACAACTTTGGAGGAAGATAAGTTGAAGTTGGAGAAGATTCATACCACTGTAATCCCTGTAGACATGATGACCAAGGTGGTCACAAGGGATAAACTAAAGCTATGTTCAGCTTTGGTTGGCCTTCGCAGATGACAGTGAAGGGTTGAGAATCTTGCTCAGTGGAAATCAGTCTCCAAGTGGGAGATTGTTATGTTTATAGAGCCTATTTTTATGTTAGAATGTGGTACACCTTCTATGTGTTACACTCGGGTATTTTTACGGTGGTCCCGCTCGCCAGTGAGTGGGTCGGGGGGTTTGGGGGTGAAGCCCCCGAAGCAAATTTTCATGGGTGGTTTATTAACCCATGGGTAATGGGTAACCGTTATGGGCTGTTTTTCGGCCCATGGTTTTTTTTTGGTTTTTTCCCATTGTTTTGATACCCACGGTTTTTGCCCTTGGTTTTGATACCCACGGTTTTGTATCAAACTGCTTAAGAAATTGTCTATTTATATGGTCTTATGGATATGATAGAGCAAAAAGCAAATGTATTGCAGATGTGTTTTGAATTCGGGTGTGAATTTCAGAGAGTTTGTTGAGCATAGCTCCAAACAGATCTGGGTATTGATTGAGAGAGTGGAGGCTTGTAATAAAATATGAGCAAGTGATTCTTGGTGGATGTAGCCCAAATTGGGTGAACCACGTTAAATCTTGTCTCTCTGCACTTTTATTTGAGATCTCGTAATATTTTCTGCATATTAGTTTCTACTGTTGCGATTCTATAAGGGATTATTCTACATATTTTATCTCTTATTTCCTAACAGAAAATGGTTATAGGTAGGAAAACATGGGTAATTCAGAAGGATTTAACAATTGTAGGTTGTAATTTTTGTGTATGAATGGGATATTAAAGTAGGATAAAGTTGATTATACAAGTTTCTCAAGAAAACCTTACAAATGTTTGGAAATTTCCCAAGGCAAGAGGAACACATCACACAACCAAGAAGCACCCTTTAACTAGAAGGTATGCACTCATGGAAGCCCAAGAGTACAAGATTTCACACAACCTTTGAGAATTTAAACACAAAATATCATGCTAAAATCTCAATAAAACACTAACAGTTTCTTGCTCAACTACACTCAAGATACACTCAAAAGCTTACTAAGATCTTCTCAACCAAGCAGAGGCAATATGAATTTAAAATTTTTTATCACACCACAGAAGAAAATATCTTTCTACAGGCAAATTACGCTTTCCAAAATGCCACTAATTAAGATAAGATCTAGTGTAGTTCAAAGAAACTATCAACATAAGATTGCAACAGGGAAGGAAAGTAGTTGATTTAAAGTATTTTACCTTAGGAACAAATACAACATTGCTTAAGAGAAAACACATAGTTAATTTCAAGAAATTAAAATTTCTTAGCAAGGGGCCATAAATCCTACAACCTCAATGCTTTCCAATGACTGTACACTTGCAATCATCTTATCATGAGAAGGTTTGGACAAAATAAAATAACTCACAGGTCTCTTGGTTTGATTCAGGTTCTTTAAGAAGAGTACAATCAATTTTTCTCTGTTTTCTCTAAGAAGTTAGAAAAATTTAACCCCGATACAAGAACATTCCTCTCGTATATATACAACTATTTCTCTCTCTCTCACCTTTTCCTTTGTCCCTCCAAAAATGAGAGTCTTCAAAATAATATTCCTCTTTAAGGCACACAATTTGATCCATTATCATTTCTTTGAAAATACTCTAATTTCTTGATGCCAAGTGGAGGAATTACAAATTATTTATATTTTTTCACTCTCCTAGAATGACTGGGATGTCATGTCACCCTTTTGGTATCATTTGTTTAATTATTTATTTTTCAGGTAAGTCAAGAGACTTTTCTTGGCAACTTTTTAAATATCCCCAAATGTTTTGATGTGAAATCTATCAATCTTGCCCTTTGGGGATTTCACTTTGAAATATGCAAAATGATTATCAAATCCTTTCTATTTGAGCATTCCTTCATGTGTAACACCATGTCAATCCAAATACCTTTCTCTTCAAATGATGTACATTATTTTCATCTTTACCTCCTCTATGTGGATGTAACAAGAAATCTTCAGTGATTTAATTGCTATGATTTTGTTTAACCTAGCTTTCCTACTTTAATTTTACTATAAATTTAACCCACTTCCTTTGAAAAAGTGCATACTTTATTCATACTTAAGTTCAGGAAGTTTTAGTCAAGTTCATTGTTCTTGAAAATGGTGAGGGTGATTGTGGAAACTAGTCTAAGGAGGTCTCATCTAAAGATTTGAATCAAATCTTCGACTTGACAGGCCCTGATGAGGCATTTGTGAGGATGTTATTCGATATTATAGACCCATGAGATGATAGTGGACCACTGAAAAATCAAGATGTTCGAGTTGATCTTCTTCGGAGATTGATCAAGAACAATCTTGTCTTCTCTACTTTTCGACAATGTATTTCCACCTCTTCAGGTGGGAAAACTAGAAATCTCTAGAAAGCACTAAAGCAATTATGGCTTCATAGGAGGCATGTTGTGATAGGAAAAATTGACTATAATTACCATTTTATATGCAATTAAGAGTTTGTTTTGAAGAAAATTCCTTCATATTCCTATGTACTTTATGATGGGACCGCCTTAGATATTGTACCTAGTCTTTGTCGTCGAGTGACTAAGCTAGAGAAACGTATCTCCTCTTTAGAGAAAGATCCAATAGGGCCCATGCAATCGTAACAACTTGAAGCTCCATCTGTAACTATGAAAATGTACAAGAGCGAGTCTAATTCTCAACCTCCCACTCAACCAACTTCAAGGACCACTGTACTTGCACTTCTAGCCACGTCAATTGTTCCTGCTCGCCCTCTATCTACAAAGAAAAAGGGAGGAAATAATTTCCCAAAGGTGGCTTGGATCTCCTAGATTGGGTCTCTTCTTATTAGAAGAAGATGGAATTAATGATTATATTAGATGGCCCTAGGATGAATATTGAGAATATCATGGCTATGGGGATGTCTCACACTTTGGCAGGGGAAGTTTTGTTTACATAGATGGTTGTTGGGTCAGAGGAGTTTGTTCCAAGGAAGAATAGGCTTCTGGAACAAAATTCCTCCTTTCAGTGAGGATTTTGTGGTAGTGGAAAATGATTAGGTTTCCTTTTCTCTAGTTTATTTTTGATGTAATTCACAAGAATGTATGTAACTTTTCCATGGGTTGGGGCCCTTATAGAACCCCATTTTTCTTTTTCATCAATACAAAAATTCAAACTGTTACAATAACTCACATGCTTCATAATAGATTTAGAATTCTATTAAAGAAACATAAAAGTCTATTATATTGTATCATGTTACATTCATAATTGAAATTAATAGTTCAAAGTAATTTTTAACTATTATAAAACAAGAGTATCAATTATGAAAATATGAGAGTTGTTAAGAAAGAAAAGCCTAAGCTTGCTCACTCACAACATGGTCACAACTTCTTCTTTATCGGGTTATCTATCCATGTATGCATCATATCTCTAGAACAAATGCTTCATATCATTTTCATCTAGGCCTATGTGGTGTTGGAATATTAAATTCTCCCTATTTATTTCATCCACACACTTGTCCATTCTTCACCTATATTCCCTCGACTTTCTTTTCAACTCTACAATTGTGTCCTCCACAGAAACCAACCTCTTAATAACATCATATGAATAGTTCTCCTCATGGATGTATTTTTCAAAGGAGTGGACCAGAAAATCAATCTTCAAGTCACCATAACTAGTTTTGTGTTTATCAAATACCATGTCCTCCAATCTCATGTTTATGGTGTCAATGTTTTTCTCAATCCATTCTTTTTCTACCTCCATATTTTCTTTGACCTGATTCACAACCTCTATCCTAATTTTGGAAAAATATTATTGAGTTACCATTTTATTCAGTGGCATGATTCCCTCTTTTTCAACTATATTCTCATCAAGTTGGTTGATAATGTTTAACTTGGGAAGAATCCCTTCAAAGTAGAATAGCTCATTTTCACATTGTTCAATTAAATCATTAATATCACTAAGCTTGGTGGTAAGTTCTCCATACCTCTTTTTTTCCTTCTCAAAAATCTTCTTCCCTCTTTCAGATAAGTCTTCAATCCAGCTATCAACAACCTTGACCTTTTTGGTAGCCTTTTCTATGCTTCCCCAACCTCTGGAGTGATAGTAGTAGTAGTTTCTTGATTTTCCCTTGATGGCCCCACTAACTTGCTATAAGCATGAAGTTAAATATTTGAATTGGTATTTTAATTGATTTTTACTTACATTATCTTCATCAACTCTTTGGAAAAGACCCTCAACTGCTACTACTACATCTTGCTTAAGGATTTCCCTTGTAGGTCTACCCAACCGACATCCGACTATAATTTTATCCCTTCGAGATCCTGGTGAGGAGTTACATTTTGAATATTTTTAAACTCTTTCCTATCAATATGTTTTTGAGTTATAACTCTTACCTTCTTTGAATCCTTTGTGGGTTTTGGGAAATCAATGCTGGTAATGTCTAAGGCTCCTCCTTGGACAACTTCTTTTCCTTTTTCTTTCTCTTAAAGAATTCCTCCTAACCAAACCCATGGGAGCATTACCAAATTTTACTCATGTTGGTGTGATGTTTGCAGTCTAGGAAAACAATACCATTTTGTGGATGCTTCTTGAGTATTCTAGGGTATTGGTGTTTCTATATGTGGCACATCCACTCTTACTATCTACTTTTACTATCAGATGCCTCCATTTCTGTATATCCTTCACTTTAGTCCAGGTTTTGAGGTTGTTTGTTGTTCTCTAATTTTTTTATCAGTCACTAATTTATCCTCTTAACCCTTACTTTCCATTGGACCAATAGGTGGACTTATTGTTTCCTTCAATCTCATAGTAGGGGTAACCACCACACTTACACTTTTTGTTAAATCTTCTATAGCAGTGGCCTTCTTTCTTATTTCTTCCTCTAAATATTTTGATGGGGCAACAACTACTTTCTCTATTTCTTTTGGAGCTTCTTTGTCGGGGCTTGGAGTTTCAATTTGCTCCTTATTCTTTATGAAACTTTCCAAAAGTGGCTTTGTAGTAGGCACCTCCATCTGGGATTTTCCCTCACCCTTCTTCTACTTTGCAGGGTCTTCTTCTTGTTGATCTGCTGATTGGGGTTGGGAAATTGAACCTTGATCTTTTCTTTCATCATTAACCTTTTTACTTACTACAACACTACCCTCGATAGGGGTACTTGTATCTCTCACAACTTCAGTTGTGCTTTTCTCTAGGGCAACAGTAGTTTGAACTTCTTCACTTTCTTATGTCTTGTCTACACTTTTAGATGGTTGACTTACAATGAGAGTGACATCTAGGGTAGATGATTGATCCATAGATGCTTGAATGATTTCCTTTCCCTTCATAGGAGGGGCTATATTTTCAATTTGGGTACTTTGGGGTTAGGCCCCCATTTCAATGTTTGGATGTTAACCAATATCTGACATTTGTATATCCTCAAAAGAGACACTTACACCTTCTTTTGTATGAAATTCACTTCTAACATCCTCAATCTCAAAGTATGGACTATCCATAAGTTCCTCCACATTAATTATTTCAATCTACTTTTTTGGTTGCCTTTGTGGTAACTCTGCCTTGATGTCATATTTCATACCATGTTGCACTATAACTGGCTCTTTTTGTATTTGAATTGTTGCAACACCACTTGATTGGCTAGATATTTGGGCACCTTAAATCATCCTTGTAACTATTCTAGTTAGAAATGTAGATAGATCCACAATAGGTGTTGGTTTAAAAGATCAAAATGAATACCTTTAGGATCTTGTGATGGCATGGTTTGATGGGATAATTTAGTAATAACCTTTTTCTGAGTTTCAGTCAAGATAGGAGGGTCAATTACCTTGGGCTCCTTCCTCTTATGCTTCCTTGCATTATGCTCACCTTCTCCATCTGAAATACCAACATACCTCACCAAAGGCAATATCACTTTGGGCCTTTTTATGCCCTTTCAAAGTGTTTGAGTTATGGACCCTCTCTTCCTTTAGCACTTTGAACTATAAGAGTTGGATCAGCATTAGGAAATCTCCCCTCATCTTCTTGGATGTGTTTGATGTCCCTGGTATTTTCACTATAGGAGTCCTTGGCTTGGTTACACTAGTTCCTTTTAATTGCAATGACACTAATGTAGTCGTAGGGCCATCTTGCATTACCCATAAAAGCATATCTTTTGCCTTTTGAACTAAATCAATCTTTGATGTTCTAGTTTTACTCTTTGCAGTAGTCCATTCATCAAATTTTTCTGTGGTGTGTTTCCCACTTTGGAAATTGAGGGCTTGACCATTACAAGGTTCCATAGTATCAACTCCCTCTCTCAAAGGAGGTATTTCCTCTTTCAAAGTATTCATGTCAATAAAATCCTTCAATACTATTGTATTTTGTAAAGACAAATCAATACCCTTTCCAACTAACCAAGTTAAAGTTCTTCTCATGAAATTAACAATTCTTTGGTGGGGATTATCTTATTCCTTTTTGTTCCAATCTACAGGAGTAATTGATTTTGATTCTAAATTTTGTTCAAGATAAAATTGGCTTACCACATTTGGGTCATCCTCTATTCCTTGGGGAATCACAAAAATTTTGAAGTCAATTATTTTCCTCAAGGTCATCCTAGAGAAATCCCTTTTCCTGGCCTCTTCTTCATCAACACAATTCATCCAATAATCCTCAAAATGAGGCTCATGCTCACCAGAAGTAACAATCCATCGAATATCAAAGTTATGCCTTGGAGTAAACTTACCCATTTTGAATTTCTCCATTTCCCCATCCATCATCCTAGATTTTGCCATTGTTTGACAAGAATATCTCCTAAGTTAGAGAGGAAATTTTATATTGGTTTTATGCCTTCTTGATAGTTTATTGTGCACAGGGACAATCTACCTTGAAAGATCCATTAGAACCCACTTATCATCAACATACCTTGGTAATTTGTAAGGCCTCCCTTCAAATCCACTCACTCTAAGATATATAAAAACCTATATTGGATAAAAATACAACCATATTCCAAAATCATAGCCCTTGCCTTAGCAGATAGTCTATATTGCTCCCATTCAAGCTTGAAAAGACATGAAATTGGGGCAATGAAGGCATCATTTACTTGTCAGACATTCCCCTTCCAATTTTCCAACCTTAATTATGTGTATACATCATAAACTCTATGGGTTTCAAACTTGGCTTTTAGAGGAAGACCTAGGAATGACTTAAAGCATGCAATATTGTAAATGAGATAAGACATCATTGAGAACTAGATGTCAATTGTATTACCTTATCTAATATTTGTTACAATTGTCATCAATTGGGAATGAATTGAAGCTAATATAAGACTTCCTAACATAAATTTCCTTTCTTTTCCAAAATACCCCAAATAAAAGGGCACATCCATTCCTGCAAGTTGTTGGACCCCTCCAACCCAACCATTCTGCTTAACAAAACAATAAGATCTTCAACCTCCTCGATGAATAGGGCTTGGGTTAATTTCTTAGGAAGCCTCTTAGTAGATGGTTTTCTCTCCTTTAGCCATTGGGAATTCAATACCTGGGCATAGTCATCATGTTTTACATTATAACTTTTCTGTGCACTTTCAACAGTTACAACTACTAGTTGATTTACTTGTGGTAACCCCAATATGGTATTAAAAGCACCAGGTGTTAAATTAATGACCCTTTCACCACTTCCATCTAACACTTCCATTTTCTCGGGTTATAATTTTCAGCACACAACCAAACTAATTCAAGCATGGAATGAAGGTGGGAAAGTAGCTGTCAAAGCAATATGGATGTCACCGATTGCTGCCATCCATTGGCTTTTGTTATGGGCATGAAGTCTCCCCAAAAAATCCCCCAAATCCACATCCAATAAATTTGTATTTATTACATTATTCGGTCACTGGTGATACTAGAAGAAACTTGAAAACTCGAATCCAAACTCTTCGTTTTGCTACTTTCAACTCATTTCCCCTAATTGCTTCAAATTTCACAAATTAATTGACAAGAGTATGAGGATACAACACAACTTTCCAATTTTCTCCGCACACTCTATGAATTTTGCTTTCCGCAATTGTGTTTCAAACTCTTTCATCTTAATTCCACCATTTTGCAGTCGATTTTCCTTCTTTTCTTCACAAATTCTTGTGGCTAGGGCATCCAGATCTTCACATGCAATGGTAACAATTTGAAATGTTTGAAAACTTCTAAAAAATCTGCCTTGATTCGTGTAAAAATGCATTAATGGTGGTAGCCATAAATGCACCACATCTCGGTCATCTAATCTGCTTCTTTCATTTGAATGTGGACATCCACGTGGCTTGATTTGGGGCTTTGCGATATTAGGAGTCTTTTTGCATTTTTGCATTACTTTTCAAACGAGTGCAAGTTTGTAGATTTGACCCAAAACCCCACCTCTTGAATTTTGTTGAGAACATGACACGTGTCCCTGGCAGCCTCAGAGGTTTCTTTGCATTTTGCACTCCATCGGCTTATTGATGTAAAAGTGTATTATCAACCCGATTCCTTGTTCCAATCCCATTTTGACACGTATTCCTTTCAGGAGCGGGCTCAACTTTTCCTTTTGCATTATTTCACCTAAATATTCATGGGAATATTCTTCAAAGCTTCGTAGTTTGGTTTGCAATATGCGATTCTATGCAAATTATGTAGTTTTGTAAATAAATCTTGTTATAGCGCAGCCAATGGAGTTACACCACGTGTTTTTAGACGTTAGAGGAAAATATGGAAAATGCAATTAAGATCACAGGATGATATACATATGGGATTTTTTTGGTTTAATATGATAGATCGATGATTTTTTCACACGATCACTCAAGGACGGTATGGTTATCACATTCCTTGACCGAAAAATAGGGTTTACATTAGATTCATGACTCAAACAAAGGATTTTATTGTATTCAACAAGATTTAATTCTTCAAGTATACGTGTTTTTAATTTTGACAAACCAAATATGGAAATTTTTGAAGGCACGCTCAAGATAGAAGGGAAAGATTAAAATGAGCACTAACACATGGTTTTTTATTTTTACAAATATGTGAATGTTTTTTCAGTTTTGAACTTAAGATATGTACAGGGAGAGAGGAGTATCACAAGGGCTTAGTAGTCATCAAGGAGATCATCCATGTCAAGGTTAAAATTAAAATTAAAATTAAAATTCCCATATAGATGATTTTGAATCTTAACTTGTACTTATCGTTGTGTTTCACTTTTTGTTGAATCCTAATGTATGCGGTGGGCCCAAAGGTTTCGACTAAGCCATTCAAATATGCACATAGTTAATTCTCTTAACATCATTTGAATACACTTATCGGTGTTCGTCGAATCCAAAGGACCCTTAAACCCTTTTCTCGGTGAAACCATTCCGTGAATATGTACGGTGTGCATGAGAAAATCCTTAATTATAGATATATACAAAATGTTTTACTAGATTTATTTGCATGTTTGAAATATTATTCTATTTTAAAATTTCTTAAATGGAGAGAAATCTTGCCGATCAAGAAATTATCGACCACTATTCAATTTTTCACAAGTTTTTAGTGTCACATTCAATTTTTAAGCGTAATTTATGTGACATGGAAAGGATTATATGCCATTCAACCATTTGTACTTGTTAAAAAAATTGATTTGTCAAAATTCCCCATTTCGGGAATGGGGAATATTCGAGACCTTAATCACTTTTGCTAATGTTTCCTCATTTATAAATCTAATATATTTTTATATTTGTAGGAGTAGCACAAGGTCTTAAGAGTCATCAAGTATATCTTTTTTAACTTTTGACATTGGTGATACAAAAGGCCGACCCCAAATATAAAATTCAAATAAGAAAAGGGTGATGAAGAATCTCATTACAAAGGTTATCGAAAAAACGAGGGGGCCAAAGGGGATGGGATGGCCCATAGCATACGAACGATATGGGCCATTCCATATGCTTCACTATGAAAAGCTAAGAAAATAACATAGTTAAGACATGATAATAGGGTTCCCTATGACACAACTAAAAGTGGAGAAATAAGTCCATGAAACATGAGTATAAATTGGATAGATAAAATCAATAGAAAACTAGGAATTTTTCCACCAATGTTTAATCTTCTTACTAGAAAACATGTATATAAAAACATACTAAAAGTGTAATGTAATATTAATAAATGCATATTTTAATGTCTACACCTTTACATAGCTTATAATGCATATTTTAATGTCTAAACCTTTACGTAGCGTATAACCTCAATGTTTTTTTCACTCATTTGGTCCTTTTCTAGCCATTTTTATTTGAATATCCAAATTAAATTTACTTATATGTGATATGTGATTATTTATTTCTCCATTTACCTTCCTAATTAGTTCACTTAGTCCGAAATCCCTTATATATGACCATTTCCACTTTTTATAATCTTCTAGCTCATATAAAATCACCTTTTTGAACACTTTGACTTTGTTACATCTTCGGTTTTCTTCCATTGCACACTTTTCCCTTACTTAATATTTTTAACAAGCTCCTTGATTCTTCACAATCTTTACCAATCAACTTGTGTCATGTGAATAAAAAATCCAAGAACTTTTTTGGTTTGGATGTTCCATCTTCTTATTCCTACATAAAATTAATCACAAAACTATAAAATTTACAAAAACTCTATCTACCACACCATGCTTGAAATTTAAATTCATACTCTACTAATGTGCATAAGGATCTTATTTCTTCATTATTCTTGCATAATCAATGATGTACGCTTTGATCCTAATATCATTTATTATTTTAGCATAACATTCTCCTATGAGTCATGTGTTTTACAACCTAATTACTTTTTGGATGGAAAGTACACAATAATAAAGGATGTAATGGTTTGTGTGAGAGAGATTCTTATGATCTAAGAAATTTATAAGTAACCATTCACAACCATAATTATGACTTAATACTTGTAACGATTGATAAAATGATAAACAATAACTCAAATACATAAGAGGAGAAAGATACTTAGTTATACATTGCAAAATAGATAGGATTTGGATACGTAGATATGTGGAAAAGGTAGATCAAAATATAGGAATTCTTAAATGAAATTTCTAGAACTAGAAATTGAATAAGGGTAGGATCAGTATAACTACTTTAGTTCTATCTAGAACTATACTGGTCATGACCTAGGTTTATAGGTCTTGGACCCTTTGACATCGGGGTTTAAAACTTCTCATGTGCTTCACTTTACTAGAAATGACATGCATTATGCTTTATCTAGCTCACACAACCACATGATGACATGCAATCACTTGTAACAAAGTAGAAACCCTAAAAATATATAGAATCCTTCATCAAAACATTAGCAAACCAAAAGGATAAATCTTTTGTGTGTGGTGAGGTTGAACTACCCTTGTTAGTCAACCCCAGTTGTTGAGATAATCCAAGTGTTTTATTACATACCCTCATGTGGGATCATGCCTCATGTTATTCTCCTAGGTTTTTGTTCAAGTGTGCTCGTGTCTCTTGACACCAATATAACAGGCTAACTATATAGTATAAAATGTACCTAGCATAGTAGTAGTGTGATGTGTTGTGCCTCAGTTATGTGACCTAACCCTTTATTACTTAAAACCATTGAGCAATTCTTGGAGTGATTTTTCTCTTACTAAGACATGGGTATATGACCTTTTCATGCTTATAAATGAAGGGAGTTATACTCTTTGTTCCTTAAAATCAATCAACAATCAATTATCATCCTTTTTGCATGCTCTTACATAATTTTACACAATCTAAGGTTATTATCGGCCTTCCAATCCCTTCATTTTTCCCATTGAAGGTACATGAGTTTTCATATATTATTTTCCTACACTAGAGGAGTTATACATATCTTCTAATTTTTCCTATCTACATTATACCTTGACATTATCAATGTGCAATCATAAAAAATATACAAAATACGTCAAGTCAAATTTTATGACTCAATACACATCCAATTGAGTAATGTTGGATGGGTATTAAGACCTAAAAGCTAGCTTGATGTATTATGTATATTTTTGTATGATTGCACAATGGATAATGTCAAGGCATAAGGTAGATAGGAAAAAATAGAAGAAATGTATAACTCCTTTAGTGTAGGAAAAAGAATATATGAAAATATCCTCTACCTCGAATGGGAAAAGCGAAGGGATTGGAAGGTCGTTAGTCACCTTAGATTGTATAAAATTATGTAAGAGAATTACATAGAAGGATGATAATTGATTTTGTATTGATTTTAAGGAACAAAGGTATGAAGCACTCAATTAGGTCAAAGAGTATTGTTTCCTTCATTTCCAAACATGAAAAGGTCATAGACCCATGTCTTAACAAGTGAAAAAACACTCCAAGCATTTTTTATAGGGAATAAAGGGTTAGGTCCCATAGCTAAGGCACACTACATCACACTACTATCACACTAGGTACATTTTATACTATATAGTTAGCTCTGATATATTGGTGTCAAGAGACACAAGGGAAACTCTAGGGGGCTAGATAGATTTCACTCACACTTAAATAAACACCTAGGAGAAAAACATGAGGTTTAATCCCACGTGAGGGTATTTAGTACAACACTTGGATTAGTTCAATAACTAGAGTTGACTACTAAAGGTAGCTAGCCTCACCACATACACATGATTTATCCTTTTATTTTGATAATGCTTTGATGAAGGGTTCTACATGTTTTCAGGATTTTACTTTGTTACATGTGATTATAGGTCATCATGTGATTGTGCGAGATAGAGAAAAACAAAATGAAGGTCATTTCTAAGAAATAAAAACACATAGGATTTTTCATACCTTAATCGATAAAGGGTCCAATACCTATAACACTAGGTCGGGACCGTACATGTTCTAGTATTCCTACCCTTGTTTAGTTTCTAGTTTTAAAACTTGCATCCAAGAATTCCTAGTATTTGATCTTCCTTTTTCACCTATCTACATATCCAAATCCTATTTATTCTGACTTTTATAACTAATTCTCTTTCTCCTCTTGTGTATTTGAGTTTTTTTATCGGTTTATCTATCGTTACAAGTATTAAATCATTATTATGGTTGTGAGTGGTTAGTTATAAATTTCTTAGATCATAATAATCCTCATACAAACCCTTACATCCTCTATTATTTTGTACTTTTAATAACATAGATTTAATTAGGATGTCAAACATGTGACTCATAGAAGAATGTTATACTTGAAAATAATAAATGATATTAGGCTCAAAGCCTACATTCCTTGATTTCGTAAAAACAATGAAGAAATAAGCTCCTTATGCATATTGATAGAGTATGAATTTAAATTTCAATCATGGTGTGGTAGATAAAGAGTTATATAAATTTTATAGTTTTTTTATTAAGTTTGTGTAGGAATAGGAAGATGGAACAACCAAACTAAAAAAGTTCTCGATTTGTTATTCAACAGAGACAAGTTGATTGCAACATTGTGAAGAATATAAAGGAGATTGTTACAAATATTAAGGGAAAGGTGTGTAATGGAAGAAAACCAAAGGTGTAGCAAAGTCAAATTATTCAAAAAAGTGATTTTATATGAGTTGAAGATTGCAAAAGGGAAAATGGTTAGATATAAGGGATTTCAAGGTAAGTGAACTAATTAGGAAGGTTAATGGAGAATTAAATAATTATATTCCACATACAAGTACATTTAAGGTGGTTATTCAAATCAAAATGGATGAAAAAGGATCAAACAAGTGCAAAAAATTGAGGTCATAACCTCTCGTAAAGGTGAGAATGGAAAGGCAAAAACACCATTTTGTGACTATGTATCCTAAAACATAAGAGCTATAGAATATAAGATATCAAAACTAGAGCAAGAGAGATGAGGAAGTAAATTCTTGGAAGGAAAGAAATTTAAACTAGGTAATAAAAGATGAAAATCCTTTTACTTGACCAATTGGACTTGTAGTTCAATGCATGATGTAGGAATGAAGGATCACATTTTTGGAATTAAATGACACCGATAGGAGGTTATGGGCATTACTTGGTATGATCGGAAAAAATAGATGGAGTGACCCACTACACTATGACCTAAAAGAATGGTCTAAACAATTATAGAAAGTGGAGATACGATACCAAGAACATAGGTAACATGAGAAGAAATGGTCACAAAGGACTCACTGCAAATAACTAATATGGATATGCTTGCTAAGTTGCCATATTTGGGTGAGTACCCATAGGTCATGCAAAGCATGATGTAATCTAGTTCAATGCATAATATATAGTACTCATTAATGTTACCACAATAACCAAGGTTACATGATTACTAGATAATGACACCTTAATGTTTGTGCATATGTATACTAGACCACCAGTTTAACAAGAAATGAAAATTTAATTTGGATCATTATGAAAATGAACATGGATCCCAATCATTGTAATTGAAAATAAGGAGGTGATGATTTTAGCACTCATCATGAGGAAGTAAACAATCCTTTCTCGAAGCTTCGAACCTATGTACATAATGATTCATATGTGGGAATAAAATGAGGAATTCAATGGCTAAAGTTCTTAGCATATGAGTTGATTGTAGATTCATAGAAGGTAATGTTGTAGCTCATAATTGCACCCTTGTATGGATCATAGCAGATCTAGAAATATATAACAACATGAGATGATCTCTACAACATGGGACTTGCATGAATGAGATCAACCTCCAGAGAAGGTCAACTTCCTCTTTTCCCTCTAACTAACAATACTTCTACTCCTAAACTAATGCTAAGAACCAAACTACATATGAAAAGGAAGAGGAAATGCATGAAAGGAAACTAAGCTAAAAATAAAAAGGATGGTAGTGCGCTAGAAGAAGGTGATCACTCTCTCTTGAAGTCTCAAAAAGCAAGAATATCTAATGCAAGGTTAGAGGGGCATATGCTTTCCACTTTCTAACTCTGCAACTAAATCAACTCACAACCCTGTATAGTTGACAAAAATGACATGAAACTCTGCAAAACATAGTTGATACACATCACAAATGAAAGAAAAGAAGGAAAGAAGACAATAATGCAACACAAGAGGCGATTCAAGCCACATTGACATCATATTATTATTGTAAGTATGCACAAACTGCTACAATCAATCGGAGGGTAAGATGCATTACAAAATGCATGCCATGGGTCTAGCAAATCCTTATTTTTGTCAAATTTTGACATAATAACATTACCAAACAAGAGAGGACGCATTTACAAAGCATGAGTTCCATACTTATAGAAAATGGGAAGGAGAAAAAAGAGGGAAAATAGAGAGAGATGTGTCAAGTCTTCATGCCAACCGCCCACCAAACATCAAAAATATTTGCAAATGTGCATGGGAATATGGAAAATACATTTCGTTATGCCATTTGATCTACAAGACAAAGTATGGGTACCATGAAGCAATAAATTTGGTTGGTTGAAGTGGTTGCACATTTTAAACAACAAAACTATCCTTTTTCACTAAAAACCCATGTTTTCCTTTTTCACCGTAAAAATCAATTAAATCTTGTATTTCTTTATGCCAAAATGAATCCCTTGAAGAGACGGTTCCAACACCACCGATTTCATGCAATTTGGAGCTCCACAACGAAAGTTATGGCTAAAAATCCAATTATGCCTTGTTCCACAACTTTGACAATGTTTTGCGGCTTCCTTTGAATTTTGCTTTATTTTGTGGGAAATTTCTTTGTTGTGCGGATTTTAAATGTTGATATTCTCTGTAGATTGAGAAACCTATGAGACACTACCTCCCACGCACCCACAAAACTCTTACCTTTCTCCACATGCCACGAGGTCTATTCTACGTGTTGCATGACATTTCTTACTTGTGACCATGTTCCCTCATTCCATGGATTTGAAGAACCCGCAGAACACTAACATCAATTTTTCACCCTTAGCCATATTTCAAATGTTTACCCTTTGTTGTGCGACCATGTTTCTTCATTCATTCAAGTTAGGAGAACCTGCAGAACTCTACAATTGGGAAACCCACGGTACACTAGGATAGTGTTTCGTGGCTTCCAACCTTAGTTGCATTCCAAACATGCTTTTCCTTTGTTTTGTAGCACTTAGTGGCGTGTCCTTCATGTATCGCGGCTTCGCTCACCATACTCCAACCATTATTTTGTGGAATTAACAATCCCCACGGAGCTCCAAATTCTCTAAGTTTTTGGTTGTGAAGCACTAACCTAGTTGAAATCTGCCTAAGTCATGAGCTCAAATTCCTTTGTTCCACGGGTTAGGAGAACCCACAGAACACTACATTTATGCACTCCGCAGATACTAACTTCCAATGTTCCGAGGATTTTATGAGGAAAAAGTGTCAAGTTCCAACTTAAATGAGTTGTATAAATTGCACTTGGAGTGCAATTTTGGACAACATGTAGTTGAGGCCATGACAAAGCCATTCATTTATCAATTGCTAGTTATCATATTGTGTTTCACACATTAGAGATCACCAAAGGGAATTATTGAGTTAGAAGATGGATACTATTCTCATACATTCTTGGAGAAGTTTTTCCCTTGGAATCCATATACCACATTTGATGATACATAGAAGCTAGGTACCTACCTCATAAAAAATTAAGAAGATGTTGATTTTTGACCCCATAATCCCAAAATAAGTGCGCACCTACACAACACCACGGGAAAGCTTACCTTTGTTGCATGATGGAGGCATTCTTCACTCAAAAAAGAAAAAACAAAACACCCCCACAAGATTCTTGATCCTTTGTAGATTTGGATATTATGAAGGCCAAACCGAGTAGAAAACATGGCATGATAGGGATTAATGTTCCACCATTACACACTAAAGAATCAATACAACCATTTTGTTATTATAACACCCCCATTTTTGAAATGTTTTCCTTTTAAATTAGGGACCCTCTTTGGTTCGAAAGCATTGGTTACGGTTGGATAACTAACTTTGATCTTCAAATGAACCTTGTTTGCCCAAATCATTATTCAATACTCTTATTATGAAGTTGCTTAATATTCGCACTAAATTGGAATTAAGTCTTTACACTTAGTTAAAATTTGGTACTCATGCTTCAAAATTTGGTACCTACACTTCATGTGTGCGAGGACTCGCACTTGGCTAGACTTCTTAGTCCTCACACTCACACTTCAAAATTTGGTACTCGCACTTCACATGCAAAAGTTTGACTTTTTCCTTATAGTTCAAGGAGCGAGAACTCACACTTTCCAAGAGAAATAATTTTTAAAGAAATGACTTGCATATGTGAGTATTTTAAACTTGCACTTCCCAAGTGCAAGTATTTAAAGGATCACTCTCTAAGGATGCGAGGACTCGAACCTTCAAGCTCACATCTCACACTTTATGTGTGCTCTATGCTCACATGGACTCACACTTCACAAAATACGAGAAAAGTCAACGTCGAAGAAAAGTGAAGGACACTTCAACAGTCAAGAATAACGAGCCAATCCCTACATTACACGTGGCCTCCTACATATCGCATACATAGCCTTCGGTGAAGTCATTAGTCAAGTAGAGGTCATTCTTAAGAAATGATATAATTTCAGGTTCTCATTAGTTTCCGTACGTAAACAAGTACTACACATCTCTTTTCCTATAAGAAAATCGATTACTCGTAACCAATGAAAATGTTTCATTGGAAAAGAATTTTAGTAGCCAAAGTGTGATATTTAAAAATATTTATTTCAAACATTAACCATACGGACGTACCCAAACGAGTTAATCACCGCACGTGAAAACAACATTATTGATGCCGCTACATGTACTAACAATTGTCACGTAACAGCAAAAACATTGTAATGATTTAGAGCAACATCTCCAAAGCCAGAAGGTGAAATTGGTGACCTCTCCAAAATGTGAACAACGGACAAGTAGAAACTCGGTACTTACATCCTTTCTTAAGAATGATGGGGTAAATGACATCATGGCTTGAGGGTGTTACCCTTTCCACTTTCATTGTTTAAAATATTTGTGGCTCATTGTGTGTACATTTTGAATTAACCAAAAGATGTCTTTGCATAATAATGCCATGCTTTTAATTAAAAAGTAGATTTTTAACGATAATAATATAAAAAGTCAAAATAATAATGATTTTTATTAAAGATTTTATTTAAATTAAATTCATTTGTACTATTACCATTTGACAAAATTGTATGTGTTTAATATTTCAAAAGTGTCTCCATACGAGATTCATTCTTAAAATTTTATGTGTATTTTTAATTGGAACACATTATTATATTATTATAAGGTGGTTACAATAAATAGGTAGTTGCAAAAGTTATGACTTAAAAGTAATGTTGGAAATTACACACGATCAAAATTCAAAATTAAAGTTGAAGAGTGCATGGCATCACCAACAAACGCTAAAAAGACAACTAAATTACATGAAAACAAGTTGAGAGAAATTAGACGCGTGCACCATATTATGTGTATTTTCAATTCTACAATAATAATTGTCAATAGGCAACTTTAGATGACAATTAGGAAGGGTGATGAAATTGTAATGTTTATGAATAAATAATTAATGATGATTTTAAATTTGATGTTTATTTGATTGTAACAAGATAATTAGAACATAAAATTCGACGTTCATTTAATCATCACAAGGCAACTATAACATTAAATTTGATGTCCATTTGACCGTCACTTACATTTATTTTTTTCGGTCTAATAAAGTCAATAAAAATAATAATGAAATTTGGAACCCAATTTCTTTCTTCCCAATATAATTATCTGGCCATTAGCTATCATTTATATTCAAAAATAAAAATGTTAAACATGATATCTAATATATTTAATTAATAGTTACAATCTAAATGACGTGAGGACCGAGCAAAGCTTGAAAAGTTGCTATAAGCTGAAAGGGAGCGTTCAGCTGTATATCATTAAAAACCTCAACACAAACATTAAGGTCGTTAACACACATATAAACATAGTAAGACCTATGCCAAGAGCCAGAAATCTTTGTGCCACCTACTATTTATTATGTATCCGCCAACGCTCCTGCTTTGTTTCCTCACGCTCAATGTCAGGCATTTCGCATTATTAATGCAATAATCTATGAGCTCTTCGTGCTTGCTTCGGAAAAACCTGCGGCGCAACATTTTAGTCATGTATAAGCAAAACATTTTAGTCATGTAAGCAAATTGTAGTATTGACAAACAATTTTTTTAGAAACTAGAAGGTAAATGATCTAGCCAACTGACACACTTCCTCCTAACAGGATTAGTTATGGTTTACCTGTGAAGCAAGGATGGCTTTCTTTGACCGAGAACGAGCAGAGAAACCTGGAGTTTTTGAGCATATGATACGATAGTGGCAGACTTGTGTCCATGTGCTTGCATCATTACGGCTTCAACGTCTACTTGAGGCCTGCGTGACCTGCACAGGGCTCGCATGGAGTCAAGAATGTGGCACCCACGAAGGTAGAGGCGCTCAGGCTTGCATTTACATGGGGAGACGGACTTGGTGTAGTCCAGAACATGCAGCAATATGAGCGTGTCCACCTTATTCACAAGGTATGACAGAGCCCACAACATTGCTGTCTTCGACTGTGGAGAGCCATCCACCACTACCACCACCTTCTTTCTCATCTCATTCACTTCACACTCCCATTCCCATTCCCACTCCCACTCCCATTCCCACCGCCACTCCCATGCGATACTATTCTTCTCCTCCTCCTCTTCTTCTTCTCGTCCTTGTTTTCGTGAATTGGGAACTCTACTGAGACTGAGCTGGCGCAGAACAGAGCTGGAGCTGGACCTGCCCGCCTCATTCATTTTGGCCTCTGCAACTAGTTAGTGTGGAAGTGAAGCAAGTGGTGACCGTGTTATATATTGGATCTGATACTGTAATCATCGCTTCTGGGCCTTATGGGAGCGGGATGCATCATGATGATAAGCTATAAAAAGGGATAAAGAAAAGTCGCCAAATCAAAGATTATTAATCTCCCCATAAAATAGAATGTCGCAGGCCCTTACTATATTCGTGAGCAAGTAAAGATACAGAGCCCCATAACTATGGACCGCCAGATAGAGAGAGATCCAATGGTGGAGAGAGGAGTGGTAGCGTATGAGTACTGATATATGTCCTTTTCGTACCCGCTCTGTTTTCCAGTGAAGCGACAGTGGGTTAAATGACACGGAATAGGAATTCATGACTTTTCAACTAGGCACTTGTCGGACGCGGCTTGGCCACAATCATAAAATTCCTATCTTTTTTTTCTCCAAACATACATGGCTGATGGCGTCCAATCTTATATTTAGGCCGTTAATACCTAGGTCATGTAAAGCAAAGCGCTGCGTGGTAATTGCTTTCGTTATTTTGTGTTTATTTATTGGATGGTGGTGTTCTCTCTTTCTTTTGTTTTTGGGGTTGTGTATTGTGTTCAACTTTTAACTTGTTTTATGTGTATTGTATTACTTCCTCGTATTTTGTTTATTGCTTTTATAATTTTCCCTTCCTTTCATAATTTTTTTCTTTCTCTCTATTTTACAAAGAGACCATTTCCATACCATATACAATTATTGAATAAGTCTATGCCCTTTATGTTCCTTGATTTCAAATTTTCCAAACGTTATGTTTTTTCTTATATACTTTTTTATATATGGTATGTTGGTGAGTTTTTATTTTGAATTTATGAAGTTGATAGATATATGAGTATATTATTATGTTTAGAATAATGAGATATAAATTACAATAGATAAAATTCAAGTTTGATTTTAAGGTTGTAAGAGTAAAACTTACTGCTTCCAAAAATGTCTCCATGCCAAAAGCAAAAATCATGTATTTTGAGACCATTTTGACATTTAGTAGTAATTTTGCATTCATTGAAAAATAAAGGTTGGAACACTTGCATAAATCAAATTGTTTGTTGACTTACATCAAGTGTTGATTTCAAGATTTTTTTCGTAAAAGGAGTTCTGATTGAAACATGCCCCCAAACCCTATGTTTTACTCTTTTATAGAGTGTTGATGCAAGATTCGTGTTTTCAACCATGGAAGTTTCCTAGTTATCTACATCAAATTTTAAGAAAAAGCAAGATTTCTTTTATCCAATTTTGCACCCCTGCAAAATTGGACAACTCAAAAATGGACTTAGTCATTTTAACAAGCTTAGGACGTCCATTTGACCATTAACTTTCCCTTTCCAAAGCATCGACCGTTGTTTTTTTCAAAAAAACCCACGGGAGGTTTATTTAAATTCATTAGCATGTTCTATTTAAAAGTCGACAAACGTCCATTTGGTCATCTATTTTAACGTCAACATCAAGGCGAGGACACGTGGCGGCATATCAATGGTGCAAGTTGTCGACACATGTTTCTGTTCGGTTTTCTCAAGGCGATTAGGCTCATGCAGACTTCAAACCACTAGAATAGGTGAATTTCAAAGAATTTTGGGTCCGGATGGAAGGGCGAGGCAAACACGATGGAACACGCAGGGACGGATGGCCCAACCGATCGATGACACATGACGAAGATCAACGGTCCAAGCAGGACACATGGCATCATTTCACTATCCTCAAAGGTTTTGGGCTTAGCGGACTTCAAGTCTGCGCAAATTAGTTGGACTTCATATTTCATTGGGTCAGGACTCAACTAAGTCAACAAGTCGGCGACATGAACATAAAAGCAAAGGTGGACACGTGGCAACAATTTTTAAAGAGAAAAAGTTTCTAAGTCATCCCAAGCAAAAGATTGTGATGCGAAGGCACGGTCAATCAAAAGCAAGCAAGTGCTCAAGAGACCGACATTTGCGGCGAAACGTGGAGCCTTTTCATTGGCTCGTGTTTCACAAATTTCAACCAAGGCTATCAAAATATCGACATAAGGTACATGGAGCTTTCCTATTGGCCATAACTTCACAAATCACGATTAAGGCTTTGAAAGAAGAATTCGACATGCGAAGCAATGTGGAACGTCCTCATTGGTCGGTATTTCACAGTCTGACATGGTCTTCTATATAAAGGGTAAACTGTGAAGGTATGTAGCAAGTATTCCATTGGACTATAATTTTAAGGAGGCTAACAAGGTCTAAGGATGGTCTGACACTGCAAAGAAACATGGTTGTTTCTTATTAGCTCATATTTTCATAAGGATAAAGGCCAAGGAAATTAAAAGAAAAGTAAAGGGAAGCAGAGCTCGATACCGCGATCCAATGGGTGACTGACACATGGAAAATACAAAATTGGTGCACACGTGGGTAGAGGCCAATCCCCAAACCAATCAAGGGCTACCACATGTTGTATTTATGTGCTTCCCGACATACCAAAACTTCAAATGGCCATATCTTTTGCTACAGAACTCTAAATCTTACAAAATCGGTCTCATTGGAAAGATCTCCTCGAGACCTTTAATTTGACATCATCAAAATCCAATTTTGGAAAGATTTGATAGGAAAAAGGAGAAAACAATTTGAGCCATTAATGAGTAATTACAGGCAGTTCAACTACTATAATTGATTAAGTATAGGTGTCATTTTTTGTTTCAAATCTATGATAACGTGTTTTGGAGCATGTCGGTTGCCCATCCCTTCTCTACAAGATTGGTCCTTTGCATGGATGGGTATTTGAAGCCATTAAAACTGTCTTCCACCTCTCTCTCTCTCTCTCTCTCTCTCTCTCTCTCTCTCTCTCTCTCTCTCTCTTATCTCTAGAAAGCTATAAATTTAAGTGTTAGGCACTTTGTAAAGGCAGATTCAACTGAAAAAGTAAAGGAACTCTGTCAAAATTGTTCTAGAGATTTATTTAGTTGGAGGCCTCAGAATTTGATGTTTTACAAGTGGATTCTTACATTGTAATGAATTGTGCATCCCTCAAGCAATAAAATTCATGTTTTGTGGCTCATATCTTCCCTAGCTTGTGTTGTATTGCATTTCTTGCCTTTCATTATAATTATGGGTGTATTGTGCATACTTTATTCTTCTTACGGGGTCAAATCTATTGTGCTCCATGAAAATGGTCATTTGAATGTTTTTTTGGATTGTGGCACTTTTGTCTGCCCTTCCTTCCTTCATTTTCCCTCTCATTTTCACTCACTAAAATGTCTCCACCTCCTTTTTTTGGTGTTATCACCTCCCTTAGCTTAGGATTTTAATTTTATGCATCCTCCTCTTTCTCTTGGTCCCTTGGAGTTATAGGTTAGTGTTAGGTAGTTGTATTTTCCTTTCTAGGAGTAGTTTTAGCATTTGGAATAGGTAGAGGAACCGACCTTCTTTGAGCTCTGTCTCGCCTCAAGTCCCACAACTTGGAGATAGTCTCATATTGCCTCAAAGCCCCAGATCATTCTGATTTGGGATGGGTGAAAATTTTAGCTCCAACATTTTCTAATGACCAAAACCAAATAAGCACATTCATCCAATAATTTTTGTTTTTTCCATAGAAATCTATTTCCGTCTTACTTGTGGAACTAGTCAACCATTTCCATAATCGATGCCTAGTTGGTCAAGGTGGTCGTGCAATATCTAATTTTTTGTTTCAATTTTCATTATCACTTGGACCTTTTTCTCGAAGTCTATCACTTTGAAAACTATGTCCAAATTCATATGAAACCACATAAGGTCAAACCACAATGAAGGCCCTCACCGAAACCACTAATCACATAATTTTTATTAGGCCTTTATTCCTTGAATATTTGATTAATATCCATTTTTCTATTGGTTGGATGATCAAATTTCAACTAGCAAATGTTATTTCATAGTAGGTATATATCCCTTAAACGTCCAATCAATAGCCAAAATTGATATATAATACTTATTTCCCTCTAAACTTATCTCGGTACCTAACACGCTATCCAATACTTTGTACTAAATTAATGAAATTCTATGACCAATATATATATATATATATATATATATATATTAACCTAGGGTAGAGCTTGAGTTAAGTTGTTATTTGATTAGTATTAATTTTAATTAATGACAAATAATTAGTATTTATTTAATTATTTATGTAATATAAAACTAATAAAGAATTGTATTATATTTTTTCGCATTAAATTTCCTCGGCGGAAAATGATATTATACATGACATACTATGACACACAAAAATAATTTGAAATTAGTGACAATATGAATTGAATACACGAGACAAACCAATTAATCAAATTATATGACATTCGGATATACAATTGTTGTGTCCCACGAATTGCTAGCTAAAAATATCGATCATGCATTAAAAATCTCGAATAGAGTGGATGAACCTCAAATATCTTAGCCACAGAAAATATTACTTGGAGATACATGGAAGCATATGTAGATACTTGCAATTACCTACGAGACACTTGTGTTTATTTTTATTATGACACAATAAATGATCGACATTATTGATAATAGAAATTTAATACATTACCCGATGTCTTGCTTGGCATGTTAGATCATTTACTAGGTACTACACGAGTTGATCATCCTTCCATTAATTAAGTTATATGGATTAGGGTTTAGGGTTTAGGGTTTAGGGTGGTAAAAATAGGGTCTCTGGTGGACTATACGGTTACGAAGGTCTTTTGAAAACAATACTAGTGGCGGTAACAAAAAGAGAGTAAAAATGGTGAAAAAAGGTTATGGGAGGATGCTACCGTTGCGATCCTGACATCAAGCCGAAACCAATGACTGCTATATTGTGAAAGGCCCGAAAATTTTCTAGACTTTTTAAAACTTTTTTTTAACACTCTATTTTTGTAAAAAAATTCCCGAGCAACACTACGAGTGATGGAAAAATTCAAAAAAAATCAAAATTGCAACTAATTTTTTCCTGTTGCCAATTGTTGGTAGAAATAAAATTGCCACAAAGAAGCTTGCCATATCGACACTCTGGAACCACTTGTAATGAACCTTAGATATTGTCAATAACAGATTGTAGATAATACCGAAATGATCAATGAACAACAAAATAAAACATAATAGAATAACTTATATCACTCAGCCACTTCGAGGGGCAACCTCCAAAACCTTACAATAAGATTATAATGCTCAAGATGATCCTCAAGTACTACCCCTACCTTCTATATATATCCTACTTAGGAAATGGTTAGTCCATATGCCAACCCTACTATAATATGAAAGCATAGAAAGATGTGACAAGACCAAGGAGAGATTATGCTAGCCACATGTCGGCTAATCATATCCCATTACGAGAGAAAATTAGATTAAGGGCGTGTGAGAGCTTATGTGGCATATTAGAGATGAGTTGAGTGGGATAGGGAGTGAGCTAGGTAGGAGCTTGACGGTGAGCTCGGGTGAGGTGGTTGGGGATTTAGGGAAACATCCAGCTAAATGGAGATCTTAGTGGAGAGGTGAAGCAATAGGGAGATCAAGGAAGATATTTGCGATAACTAAGCAACCAAAACACCTCCAAATTTAGAACCTTTCCAATTTTATTTGTAACTAGCTAAATTTAGTGAAGAAAACCCTAACTCGCACAACCACAAAAACACCAAAAATAGTAAAACTCCACACACAACAAGGATAACTAGATAATGCCAAAAATACACAAAAACCAATGTAGATAACCAAACTTACACAAAGAGTTAATCAAACCATGAATTCAAGATTAATTGACAACAATGAAGCATGTGACATGATTACATAGATCCGAGCTTTGATACCATAAAAGAGGGCACAAAGATCATCCAAAATGCGTGCACATCTATAGAGTTGCAATCTAAATGAAAATGCATAATACTCCAATTAATTAGCAAGAAAAATATCTAAAGGAACTTGTGCATAAAAAATTATATACTCATGCTCAAAAATTAATAAAATAAGTGCATATGAGGGAGTGTTTTGTAACTCCCATGCCTAGAATTTTCATACTCCAAAAATGGAGAGGGGAGTTACAATCCAAGAATGGAATGTAACTCCCATATGACATATGACACACTGATGCATATGATAGATTCTATGACAAAATTTGTCATACGTCATATAACTCCCTAATGACTCATATCTTGATATACTACTAATGAGATTTGTCATACCTTAATTTTATCCAACAATGACATTTCTTTCTTCTAGACACCGGATCAATTGTGTTCCATGTTTACTTGCTTTATTACATGTACTAGTTCACTACTCATGGGCTTTGACCACTCTTTTAGCTATCCTTATTTTTGTACACGTGATGCTACTTGCTAACGTGATTGATTTCTTACATTACATTAATATTGTACATCATTGATTGTTGTATGACATTTATTGACTTCACTTCTCCCTTTTTTTTCAAGATACGTTTCTTGACTTCTTTAGGATATTTCTTAACTTGAATACTCTATATGCTAATGTATTGCATGCTTTTATTACCATAGGATATCTTGATTAACTTGATTACTCCATGCATTTATATGTTACATGCCATTTATTTTGGTATGAATTTCTATCACATCAACTGGTCCATGCTCATGTGTGATTAGTATGTACTATTATCTATCTTGCTTACTTTAGACACTTGTTTAATTTGTGATATTGTATTCTCTAACTTATTCATGCAATTGTATGTCATCTTCCATGTTTCCTCTTACTTGTATGTTGTTAGGAAATCATGTTAGTGCTAACATTATGTTAGTGGGAAAAGTAAGAGAGCAATTAGTAAATGTAATTATGTGGATAAGTTGTTAATAGGGTTGAGTGAGTTATAACAAACCACATATATAAATTGTATGGAATATTTGTAAGTTGGGTAGTTAAAGATATCTCCACTAAGTAAGGAGTTTAGTGAACCTATATATTTTAAACAAGTATTTTGAAGATTAGTAGAGGAATGAAGATTTTTTTGTGTGAAACTCCAACTCTAATTTTATTTGGCATCGAGCAAATAAATGATTGTGTTACTATGATGGAGAGGTGAGTTGATTTGCGAGGCAACTACGGTCATGTATATGTATGGGATATTTGTTGTATGAATAATTCATACATATCTCATTACTCATTTGTTATCAATGTATTATCCGAGTTCATAGAGTCGTAAATTTGAGTGTAACGAGTGGTTCAAGTTGCATCCTTTTGACTCGGCTTGATCATTCTTTGGTATCATTCTAAATGTAGTAGTGTAATTGTCCATATAATAGTGAAATAAAAACATTTATTTTTCAAGACGTCGATATCAACTAAAAAAGTGTCCATGAGATAAAAAAAAATTACAACTTTTACAATGACACTTTTTTTGACATTAGATTACTAACACAATTAAATCGCTTGACACCTAATTACCACTATACTTGAATTACAAACAAGAATCATTGATTTATACAAATGAATTTTGACTCTAGACTCAAGGAAAACAAATCTAAAACCAATTGAAGAAGACAAGACTCACAAAATGATGTTTGAATTTTTTTAAAGACACTAACAAGATTTGAATAATACACTTTTGTCTTAAAAATACACTTTTCTATGACCAAGACTATACTTAAATATTATATGGACAATTTTGAGTCTAATGTTTAATCTCATCATTTTAAATGTAGTAGTGTAATTGTCCATATAATATTTAAGTATAGTCTTGGTCATAGAAAAGTATTTTTTTAAGACAAAAGTGATATTATTCAAATCTTGTTAGTGTCTTTAAAAAAATTCAAACATCATTTTGAGTCTTGTCTTCTTCAATTGGTTTAGCTTTGTTTTCCTTGAGTCTAGAGTCAAAATTCATTTGTATAAATCAATGATTCTTGTTTGTAATTGTCAAGTATAGTGGTAATTAGAGTGTTAAACAGTTTAATTGTGTTAGTAATCTAATTTCAAAAAAAGTGTCATTGTAAAAGTTGTAATTTTTTTTTTTTTATCTCATGGACACTTTTTTAGTTGATATCGACGTCTTGAAAAATAAATGTTTTCACATTGTAGGGGGAGATAAAATAAACACACTTTGTGGAAACCGATGAGCTTCAACATCAAATCTAGATGAGTTAGCAACATCCAATGGATGAAAAGGTACAAGAGGATGGAGGAAAAGTAATGTCCTCTCGGCAGCTACAAGATAGGGATGCACAATTATATTGTGGCATTTTTAGTTGTGTTTTTTTGTAGTGTGTTTCACTTTTATGTGCTAGAAAATAAGAACAGATGCAACATTCTTGTTCAATTAATAATTGAACTCTTGCGTGAGCAATATTTCCTGCATTTTCCCTTATGTCAAAATGTCGTGGACAAACAAAATCACTAGTGTAAGACAATTCACAGATCTTGAAAAGTTTCATGAGATCCATAAAACCACATGAAGTGAACTATCGATGGGTTCCTATTCACGTTAAGGTTTGTGGTAACCTTGTTTAAAACCATTGAAGGAGAGAGCCTTTCTTTTGTATCGAGTCCATGATCCACGAAGATGGGAATGCCACATAGAGGTGAGAAAATGTAAGTTGAGAGAGTGATTGCGTTTCTACCATGTTCACACTAAGGGGAAAATTTTATGAAAACATGTTAGTGCTAACATTATGTTAGTGGGTTAATTAAAGGATTAATTAGTAAATGTAATTATGTGGGTAAGTTGTTAATAAGGTTGAGTGAGTTATAACAACTCATGTATATAGATTGTTTGGAATATTTTTAAGGTGGGTAGTTAAAAATAACTCCACTAAATAAGGATTTTAGTTAACCTATATATTTGTGAACATTATACTTGAAGATTAATGAAGGAACAAAGAATTTCTTGTGTGAAACTCCAATTCTGATTTCATATATTATATACTATGTTTGTTGTACACACTTATGTGATCTATGTTGTGTTTTCTTGGTATACTTTTATGCTCTATTTAATCATCAACATGGATGTTTCTACATCATTCCTATTTCTTGTTTTCTTTATGCTCGTTTACTTTTTGGACATACTACTCCTCATACTTCCTATAATACAAAATTTTTATGATCTTAGTATAAAACAAACATCCTATGATATATTGACTACTAAATCCTCGATAAAACCATTCATACTATGAAATACTTCTTACTTTCTTAAGTGATTGTCATTAGATACATATTTTCATGACATACTTAGCTTATGAGTTACATTAATTTATTACACACTTTGTTTTTTACACATTGATTAACACACATGGATAACTCACATACTTTCTTGATACACATTGCTTGATGCATTATTGGATCTAGGTGTTATGGTTGGGTTACACTACAATTAAATCTTGATTGATATCACTTCTAGGACATTGGTTTGTTAGAAAATTTACAAATAAATTGCTAGTTCTTACTCATTGCTCTTGAAACTTTGTATGATTACATAATTCGATTTATAACATTACTTATTATACATTGCTCTATACATATTGGTTGATTATGAAATGTATTATTACACAATAATCCATGTACATTGATTTCTAGATTACACTATTACGACATTTCTTTTTATTAGATTAGGCAAAAAACAAGGATTGGCTCCCAAGGGCCGGTCTGAAAAGAGAGGAATGCAACGGCCGAAACAAAATAGGAAAAAAAATCAGAAAGGGGTCCCAGATAGATGAGTTAAACAGACTTAACTCTTACATTGTAGGATCTGGACCCCAGAGAGGACAAAAAAGACAAAAAAGCAACAGGACACCACAATTCTCTAGTAGTCCGCACACGCCCGTTCGAGAACAAAAAACCTTCGCAATAAACAAAAAAAACCACCCCGGAGGCCCCAGGGCCGCCAACGGCGGCCGTCCTAGATTCTAGTACCATCCATCACCTACTTCTCCTCCGAGCTACTTATGCGAAGGTTGAATCTCCTCCTTTTCTTTTCCCCTTCAATCCCCTCCACTCTGTCGCGGCAATTTTAACCTAAATCTCCAGCTCCTTCATTCTATGTTTTATCTGGACCTGATCCGTGACCATCTTCTTCGAAATGTTGATGATGTTCAAAATGGACTCCCTTTGCCCCTCGTTTGTGTCCTCCATGGCTTTTAGGACCCCTTCTGTAACACTCTGATTTTGTATGTTAACTTGGTGAATGTTTTACATACTGTTATAGCTCTTGGAATGAAAGCAAACATGTTAAGATACGTTTTGATCTTAAGAGAATGTGTTGCTAATTTGGATTCTTGCATACTGTGATTTATTGCATGGGACAGCAAATATTGTACTTGTGTGTTTGCTGATGTGACGATAGATTGTCGTATAATTGCTTGCTCTTGTGCTGATTGACAGCATACCCTGAATAAACTCCATTGATTCAAGAATGCTGAGGTCCTCTTGTGTTTTCTATGTTAATTCACACTTGAACTGGACTAGGATTATTATGAGTGTGCAGCGCCTGATTACAGGTGTGAATAGCTAGCACGAAAATGCCAACGACAGGGGTTCGATTCTTGAACCCTGTACTGTCGAATTCGGGACCTCGTGGGGCGAGAAACGCCTGGACACGGGTGGCCTTGGCCTGTAATCTGAAGGACGGAACGTCCTGCTCTGCGTTAACGTGAATGTTAGTAAGGGGCTGGAAGGAAGTTGTTAGTGTTAGTGGTTAGTGTGAATTAAACCTAAACTAACCCTAAGACCTAACATACATCCTACACTACTATCCTAAGTGGATTTTTAAATTACAAAAAAAAAAAAAAAAAAGAGGAAAAATAAATCTAAATTCTAAAACCTAAGGTTTAACTAAGACCTAGGTCGAATGAGTTATGTAACCTAAACTAATCCTAAACTAAGGGGTACGCAGACCCTTGGGAAGAAAGGGATAAGGATGGGAAGGAGGCATTCATTGGAATTAAATGAACTGTCCCTTCGTGGACGGCGCCAGTTTTGGCGGGGCAGGTAAGGAATTTAGAGGCATCTATTTTGAAATAGAGCCAAGTTCAGTTGCTTGGAAAATTTGAAACTTAGAACTCGCCAACCCAAGTGGCGGTGGCGCGGAAAGTGAGGAAAAAGGCAAAGCCTTTAATGCATTAATGGTTTTTGGTCCTCGCGACCAGTTCGCCTTGGAAACAGCATGAGGAAAAATTGATTTTCATTTTTGTTGGTTCGAGCCTTTTGTAAAGTTGCTCTGCATTTGGTTTTTCTGACCTGGTTCGGTCGAACCAGCTCTTGGCATTTGACATTTTGTGGAGATTTGGAGGCTGTTGTTAAGCCTGAAGAAGGAAGGAAGTGTTGGAGAGATTGTGCTGTTGCTGTGGAAGGAAAAACACGGCAAACAACGTTTTCTTCGAGTTCTGGAAGAGAGAATACAGGCATGTTAAGCCCTTCTCTTTAAAATCTTTGCTTGATTTAAATGTTTCATTAAAACAACCCTGCTCTTGGGTTGGAATTGCATGATTGCTGTTGGGTTGATTTTGAAATGGATTTGTGGATTCTTGCCTTCTTTTCTTTGGAAAATGATAAGAAAACGGCCCTGGTTGCTCGGCCTTGATTTGTTGTTGCTCAAATTGGGTTGGAATATGAATTACTGTTGTGGTTGCGTACAGTGTTGTGGAATGAAATAAACATTTTCTTTCTCTGTACATGTAGTATGGAGTGGACAGGCTGTTTAATCTTTTCCTTATAGTGTAATCGTTCTCCTTGTTGTTGTGCTTGGAACTGCTATTACATGTGAAGAGAAAAATGGAATTACAATCGTGTTATATTGCTGTCATTTTGGAAATAATATGAATTATTGTTATGGGTCGCTGAGTTCGACTGTTCTAATATTCACGGATGAAATGCTTCCTGTCGTGCTGTTCGTTTAACAGTTAGCAATAGCTGGTTTAAGCTGTTCTTATTGAAACTTATAAGGAAATAGATCCTCTTCCTTTTACTATTATGGATTTTAATGAAGATGGTATTTGGGTTTTCTATGAGTATCTGATTTCGCTTGAATGAAGTAATTGCGATATTTCCATCATGTGCCTTTTCTTGTTTAAGAAATGAGCAAATACGTTTTGGTACCCTGAGAATAGAGAAAAGGTAGCTATTTCTCCTTCCGAGGTTGTTGTTGGATTATGTTTTCTCTTTCTTTGTGAGAATGGGTTGGTTTTATGGTGATTTAATGATGTTTGTTTGGTCTCCTGTTTCGGATTGTATACACAAATACAAATTGGGTTGTAGTCAGTGCAGTGAATGATTATATTTCTTTATGCTGTGATGGAAAGTTGATTCCATGGCGACTTGTAGATGAGGTTTGACCTTCTGTTTGAATTGTCTTGTGAATGTGAACCCGACTTGGATTTCTTTTTAATAAATGGAAAGTGTGGGAATTAGCTTGTTTTCTGAGTCTATTTTGACTGTACCAAGCTTATGCAATTAACCCCCTAAATGGTTTGTCCTTATAGAGGTATTGATATATGAATGTTATATTTTGAGTTCTGTACCTCCTTAAGAAAATGGAAAATGTTGTTTTGGAATTAACGGTTGATCGAGATAGAACTCGAATTGGTTATTCATTGTTGAGGCATGATTGGATTGATTCTGTACAGGCTATGTGAGTTGCTATTCATTAAGGACGATCGCTCGCTATCTTTATAATTGAGTTGTCTTGATTAGAAAAACATGATTTGAATGTTTTTACTTCATTCTCGAATACAATGATTGTTCTTAATGAAATCGTAGAGAATGAATCCTTCTCTTTTTTGCTATTTGGAACTCTGAAAGTGACATTGGATTTATAGTGCTTATGACTCGGTCTTGCTGTAGGTAACAGCAATGTACCACTTGTTATTAAGAACTATATGTGTTCAGAGGTATAAAAGATTATATGAATATACATACTCGTGTGGTTGCAAAATTGTTGTTGGTTAGCTATACAGTGTAAGAAGTAAGGAATCTTCTAGTATAGCAAATACCTAGTATACATATTGATATGGCTTGCTCCACGATAAATATAATGTCTTACTAACCTGTTGGCATTCATATGAACTGGAAATAAATGGAATTATTCTTGCTGCCAGAAAGTGAATTCCGAGTGGATTTTGTAAGTTTCACTCTGAACTGTTATTTGATTTATCTTTCGTCTGGATCCCACTGTATTAGGACAGTCATGTGAAAGAGATAGAGATATGAATTAATGTTTTAGAAAAATGATCTTTCTTCTTTCATTCAGTTAGAAATCTGAATTCGTGAATGAAGAATTTTATAGTGCTTAGATGGGAGCTACTATATGCATTGCTGTTCGCTTTCTTGTTTGTACTTGAATGCTTTAAATTTAACATGCTTCATGAACGGAAAGGAACGTAATGGATTTATATTCAGTTAGTTTCATCCTTTGCATTTGTTATTAATGAAAGGCGTGGAAAGGATAACTGTATGCTATATAGGCAGCAAACTACTTGTATTCCTAACGTTACAAATATTGTAAATTGATACTTGCAATGATTATGTGGAAACGGGACAGCAGTCCCTTGGCTGATTGTGATGATATTTTTCTGATAGTTCAGTTGTTATGCTGATCTCTCCTTTGTGCCTATTTTGAGATTGATGTTTTGCTGTCGTTTCATAAAAGCAGGGTTCTTTTATTGAAACAGTTAGTTGAAGCATCTTATTTTAAGGATAAGTGCTTAATGTGCTCAGTTCATTGAACTGACCCGTGCAATTCATTTTGCAGATGGAATTTGATTAGAAAGAAGGCTTGGCTGTTTTCTGATGCCTCTTGATTAGATGTAAAATAACTTGTAATTGTTGCTTTTACTCCTCTTCGAGGAATTGCGAAAGAAGAAAATATATTCTTCTGTCCATGAGTTGAATGGATGCTTTGTATAAACTATACCCAATCAGCTGGATTGGCAAATGTACAAATTATGTCTTGAAATATTGAATACAATTACAGGTGTGATATTTTCAATAATTATATCAGTTGATTTTGTTGTTTAAATTGGAAATATGATGTTATTTCCTGATTTGGAATTGTTTCATTATCCTTGGATGGATGTTGAATTGAAACTGATATCTATTCTTACTTAAATACAACTTTTAAGTTGAACAATGCAATTAGTTCATACTTGGGTAAAGATGAATTTTTAATTGACATTAAAAGGATTAAGAGGAATATGATTTCATAATCAGAGGGAATTCAGGATTAGCTTAGGAGCTAAGGAATATCAATTTAAATTGGGAGTATTCGAACTTCGTTTTCGAACCTCATTAATGATCCCGTTTGATAAAATTCAGAATAAAGGATATAGGATACATATATCCATAACTAATGATCCTTAACTATATAACGTTAAGGGAACAAATGAATTCATTTCTCGAAGATTAGACCTCGTTTGAATGACGTCTAATAAGTTAATATTCTGAAATTAGTTGCAGTTGGAAACATCTTGGCTAAGTTTAATAGGTTAAACTTATTATGTCCGTCGGTACGGACTGCTTAATCCAATGATTAAGAAATAAACCAAGTAAGGAAATGTAGCCCTTCGATATGAAGGAGACGATACTTGGCAAACTAATGGACAGTTTAGTCCCTCTTAGTTATATACAACTGCAACGGAAACGAGGATCAAGGGATCAGCGTGGATGCTGAAAATTGCTTTAACTATTAACTCGTGGCTAAGTCACTTGGGCAGGATGTGTATTCTCGATGGGAGAATTCTGCAGGACATTGGCATACGCCAGCTACAGCAAGGTGTCTTCATGAAGACGGGGTCTTCATGACGACACATTGTTGCAGCTGACATATAGCAATGCCCTCCCGAATTAAAACATTTAGAATACATAGGCTGAATGTGTAGATCTTAGCTGGGGTGGGGATAGGGTATGATCTGGTATACGGAGTGACTCAGGAATACTAAAGATAAGTAGACACACGGAGTCGTGGGGTAACGACACCGTATGTCTGCGTATCTTTAGTTACCAGGAGTGCCTTCCTATACCCGTTCATATTACTAGTTGGAATTGAAAAGTTTAAAACTGAACTTAAACGTTGAGGACTGGTAGGAACCAGGAAAGACCATTCTAGATAACAGGTGAAGTGAAGTGAAGGACGTATTCCATAGATGTGTATCACATCCAGGAATATGATCATGCAAAGCATGTGAAAATCTTTGGCCAAAGTATCGCAATTGCTGGTTGCGTTGTCCTTATCACTTAATTTAAGATGCAGGATGTCAGATGAATATCAGTAACAGATATTCAGATAGGCTTCTTAAATGGATCACTTCGATAACCGGGGAAGGTTATGAGAACAAGTATATAAAATATACTATGCATAAACAAACATGAAGGATCGGTTGTTGCCGAGTCATGTACATGAAGGATCGGTTGTTGCCCGAGTCATGAAATGAAGGATCGTTGAAACTCCGAGCCATGAAAATGGAAGGATCGGCAGCTTCATCGAGTCATTTACAGACAAGCATATAGAATCTATTATAAGATTGAATGGCATTGAATGTGTGTTCCATATTGTAAATATGTGAACAGGGAACATTCATTTTTAAAAGAAATTGTATGATCCAAACTGTGTTGTTTGGGCAGAGAACAATTATTAAATCTTGAACGTGTGTTTGAATTTTATAATTCATAACAGAGAACGTTATATAAAAAAAAAAAAAAAAATTCCCTTGTTCTGGTGTTTTAAAATGGGGATGTTACATCTTGGTATCAGAGCTGAAGGTTGCAGCTCTTGGACCTAATGAGTCCACGTTATTAATAAAGTTTACATTTTCTTATTGAACAGAAAATGGTCAGGACAAGAGGGAATGCTGCGAATAACCCGTTGCAGGGTGGAGAAGCAGCAACTGCCCAAAAGCTGGATGAAATCCTTGCTGCCCTACTTGATACGAGGGATCGTTTGACCGTGTATCTTGGAGCAGAACAGAGTCAATGGGCAATGAAGAGGAGGGGAATGAAGCTGAAATAAATGATCAGCTACCTCCTGTGGACAACATCAACGGAGGGAATCCGGGTGTTGATGATAATAATGTAATTGCTCCTAATCCCCCTGAAAATAAAAGGGCAAGATTAGCAGCTGAACTTACAAATGATATAAAGAGAATAAGTCCTCCAAAGTTTGATGGAACAACTCTTGGGGACGGAGCTGAGAACTGGCTCAGTGAAATGGAGAAATACTTTGCAATAAGAAACTTCTCCGAAGAGACTAAAGCGATATGGGGAGCATATCAGCTTTCTCATGAAGCATCATCCTGGTGGGACAACCGTAAGGTTGAGCTGAATATTGTCGAATCAGACATAACTTGGGATCAATTTAAGGGTTATTTTAGGCAAAGATGGCTGCCTCAACTCTATTTTGATAGGAAAATGACTGAATTTCAGAACTGGTCGCAAGGAAGGCTGTCGGTGACAGAATACTGGGAAGGGTTTACTAAACTCCTTAAGTATGTGCCGCAGTACCAAGCTGACGAGAAGTTCAGAATACGGAAATTCATAATGGGATTGAATCCCATCATTGGTGGCGAAGTGGATGTCCACGGCCCAACCACCATGGATGGAGTTGTCGAAAAGGCAATCAGACAGGAACAGAAATTGAGAGCAATATCTGCTCACAGGGAAGAGATAAGGAAGAAGATTCCCAATCTTTTTTCGTCTCTTGCACCAAAAAGGGGACCTTGGAAAAGGTTTGGTGTGAAAAATAAAATTGTTGTTGATAACAACAAGAAACCTGTGATGAACAGACCTGTAAATAGTGTGCGGAACAACTTTCTAAAAGTTAATGGCATTGGACAGAAGTCCTATGGAAGCCAGAACGATAACTTTAAGGCTGGTAATAAATTTGAACCTAGAAAAGGGCCAGCTGGAGGATGCTTCAACTGTGGAAAGGACCACTATGCGAATCACTGTCCTCTGAAGAAGGATGATCGCGGACAGCAGCATAGGATACATGCTGCAGTGTCTAACAGACAAGCTGAAAAGCAAGTGACGCCCATAGAAGTTACGGGTAAGTTATTCGGTAAACCTGTAGTTGTACTTTTTGATACTGGAGCTACAGAATGTTTTATTTCTACTGAACTTGCTATGAAATTAAAAAGAAAGGCTGCGAGAATGGATAAAACATGGACAGTGCATTATGGGAATAATGCTATCCATACAGTTGAAATGTGCCTTTTTGGGGCAATTCTTGACCTGCCTGGTTTCTCCACCGAAGTTGACTTGTATGTCACTCCTCTAGGATCATATGATATCATTATTGGAGTTAACTGGTTGGCTGAACATAAGGCAAGGGTTGGCTTTGTTATGAAAAAAATCGGTTGCCTTGATGACTGTAGAAAGCGTAGTCATTCAAGGTGTAAACGCGGAAGTTGCGGTTAGGAAACCGACGCTATGCAACTAAAGAGGGCTAAAAATGAGGTTGCACTTTGTATGTGGTAAAAATGACGAGAAAATGAAGAGGAAGATAATGATTTCATGGAAAGATACCCCCATTGTTGAGGATTTCCGTGATGTGTTTCGGAGGAATCGCGGTCTTCGCCCAAACGTGAGTTTGACTTCGCTATAGAGATCAAACCAGGAACGGAACCCATATCTAAGGCACCTTATAGAATGACTACCATTGAGCTGGTAGAACTGAAGGCTCAGTTACAAGAACTTCTGACTAAGGGGCTGATCAGACCGAGCGTCTCACCTTGGGGAGCGCCGGTAATTTTCGTAAAGAAAAAGGATGGCACCTTGAGGCTGTGCATTGATTACAGAATGCTGAATAAAGCAACCATTAAAAATCGATACCCACTTCCAAGGATCGATGATCTGTTTGATCAGATGCGAGGAGCATCAGTCTATTCAAAAATAGATCTGCGATCAGGGTACCATCAGCTGAGAATAAAAGAGGAAGATATTCATAAAACAGCTTTTAGAATGAGGTATGGGCATTATGAGTTCACGGTGTTGCCTTTTGGGCTGACTAATGCACCTGCCGCCTTCATGAATCTAATGAATAACATTTTTCAAGAATACTTAGACAAGTTTGTGCTTGTATTCTTAGACGACATTCTTATATACTCTAAAAATGTCGAAGAGCACCAAGAACATCTCAGGATAGTGCTAGAAATCTTAAGAAAGAGGAAGTTGTATGGCAAACTGTCCAAATGTTCCTTTTATGATGCAGAGGTGCATTATTTGGGACACGTTATAAGCAAAGACGGGATAGCTGTTGACCCTTCAAAGATCACAGCTATAACTGAGTGGCCTGCGCCTAAGAACGTGCACGAAGTGAGGAGCTTCATGGGCTTGGCTGGATATTATAGAAAGTTCGTTAAGGACTTTTCAAAAATTGCTGCCCCAATCACTTGCAAAAGAAAGAAAAGAAATTTGTCTGGACAGACAAATGTGAATCTGCCTTTAAAAAGTTAAAGGAGCAGTTAACTACAGCACCTATTTTGACTGTACATGATCCAAATGGAGATTTTATGGTTGTAACGGACGCCTCAGGAGAAGGCCTTGGAGGTATTCTGTTACAGAATAACCATGTTATCGCTTATGAAAGCAGAAAGCTTAAGTTACATGAACAGAACTATGCTCCACACGATCTTGAGCTCGCTGCCATTGTACATGCGCTTCAAATATGGAGGCATTACCTCCTTGGCAAGCCCTTTGAATTAAAAATGACCATCCGGGGCTGAAGTATATTTTTACTCAGCCAAATCTGAATGCAAGGCAACGAAGATGGTTAGAATTTCTGTCTCAGTATGATTTTGATATAAGCTACATTAAGGGCAAGGAAAATAGAGTAGCAGATGCTCTGAGTCGAAGGAAGCATATCTCTGCTCTTATAACGTTAAGAACTCAATTTAAGGATGAGGTAAAAGATGCCTTGGAATCGGATCCTTATTTCCAGCAAGTCAAATCAGCACTTGCTGCAGACCCGCAGGACAGCAGGTATAAGGGATTTCGTTTTGATAACGAAGGAGTTCTGAGGTTTGAAAACAGGGTATATGTACCTGTGGCAAATGACTTAAGAGGGAAATTGCTAACTGAATTCCATAATTCACCTTTTTCTGGGCACCCTGGCATTACAAAAATGCTTGCTGATCTTAAGCAGCAATATTTTTGGAAGGGAATGAAAAAGGATGTGGTAGAGTTTGTAACACACTGCTTGGAATGTCAGCGTGTTAAAGCGGAACATATGCACCCTTCTGGATTATTGTATCCCCACAGCATTCCGCAGTACAAGTGGCAAGTGATAACGATGGATTTCGTTCAAGGATTGCCTATGTCAAGAAATAAACATGACATTATCCTGGTTGTAGTCGACAAATTGACCAAAGTGGCACACTTCATTGCTGGTAATTTGAAGGACGATGCACCAGTTTTAGCAAGAAGATTCGTGCATGAAATCTTCAGGTTGCATGGAATACCGGAATTAATCATATCGGACAGAGATCCGAGGATGACATCAAGGTTTTGGCAAACGCTTAATGCAGCCTTGGGAACTAAATTAAACTTCAGTTCTGCATATCATCCAGAAACGGATGGACAGACTGAGAGAGTTAATCAAGTTTTAGAGGACATGCTGAGGATGTATTGCATGGACCAGCAGTATAAATGGGAGGAATACCTTCCGCTGGTAGAATTTGCTTACAATAACACCTATCATGCCTCTTTAAAAATGGCGCCCTTTGAAGCATTGTATGGAAGAAAATGCAGAACCCCCACACCGGGACAGCGTTGAGGACAGAGAGGTAATTGGGCCAGAAATCCTTATGGAAATGGAACAGCAAATCAAAATGATTCGGGAACATCTAAAGGAGGCTGCCAATAGGCAGAAGAGCTATGCAGACTTGAAGCGGGTTGACAGGCATTATAAACTTGGAGAGAAGGTCTTTCTTCGGGTGAAGCCGAAAAAGAGCTCCATAACTTTTGGCAAGGCTGCCAAGTTGTCGCCACGTTACGTGGGACCTTTTGAAATTATTGAAATAATCAACCCTGTAGCTTATCGTCTAGCATTACCTCCTGCTTTGTCTCAAATGCATGATGTTTTTCATATTTCTTTGCTTAAGAAATACGTGACAGATTTATCACATGTGCTAAATTGGAATTCCTTGCAGGTCCAAGACCCAGGAATAATCGTGGTTAAGCCCATTCGAGTGTTGGGAACTCGCCAGTTGTACTTGAGAAATCGCGAAGTGAACCAATGTAAGGTCCAGTGGGACCAGATTCGTAAGAAAGTGCAACTTGGGAGAATCTCAAGAAATGAGATCTACTTTTCCACACCTGTTTAACTGAATTTGAAATTCAGAGAACTGAAAATTCTACCAAATTTAGACAATTATTAGTCTATTGTACAGTTGTCTTAAAACATTGTTTTTAAGAGAGAATCTGTTTTTGGTATGAACTTATGAAGGAAAGGACAATAACTGAACTTTGTCCTAGGAACTCCTTGACTTGTTAATCTGATTATCGGGACGATGATTCTTTAAGGAGGGAAGAATGTAACACTCTGATTTTGTATGTTAACTTGGTGAATGTTTTACATACTGTTATAGCTCTTGGAATGAAAGAAAACATGTTAAGATACGTTTTGATCTTAAGAGAATGTGTTGCTAATTTGGATTCTTGCATACTGTGATTTATTGCATGGGACAGAAAATATTGTACTTGTGTGTTTGCTGATGTGACGACAGATTGTCGTATAATTGCTTGCTCTTGTGCTGATTGACAGCATACCCTGAATCAACTCCATTGATTCAAGAATGCTGAGGTCCTCTTGTGTTTTCTATGTTAATTCACACTTGAACTGGACTAGGATTATTATGAGCGTGCAGCGCCTGATTACAGGTGTGAATAGCTAGCACGAAAATGCCAACGACAGGGGTTCGATTCTTGAACCCCGTTATCGAATCGGGACCTCGTGGGGCGAAACGCCTGACACGGGTGGCCTTGGCTCATAATCAAGGACGGAACGTCCTGCTCTGCGTTAACGTGAATGTTAGTAAGGGGCTGGAAGGAAGTTGTTAGTGTTAGTGGTTAGTGTGAATTAAACCTAAACTAACCCTAAGACCTAACATACATCCTACACTACTATCCTAGGTGGATTTTTAAATTACAAAAAAAAAAAAAAAGAGAGAGGGAAAAATAAATCTAAATTCTAAAACCTAAGGTTTAACTAAGACCTAGGTCGAATGAGTTATGTAACCTAAACTAATCCTAAACTAAGGGCACGCAGACCCTTGGGAAGAAAGGGATAAGGATGGGAAGGAGGCATTCATTGGAATTAAATGAACTGTCCCTTCGTGGACGGCGCTTGATTTTAAGGGGCAAGTAAGGAATTTAGAGGCATCTATTTTGAAATAGAGCCAAGTTCGATTTGCTTGGAAAATTTGAAACTTAGAACTCGCCAACCCAAGTGGCGGTGGCACGAAAGTGAGGAAAAAGGCAAAGCCTTTAATGCATTAATGGTTTTGATCCTCGCGACTACTTGCCTTGGAAACAGCATGAGGAAAAATTGATTTTCATGTTTGTTGGTTCGAGCCTTTTGTAAAGTTGCTCTGCATTTGGTTTTTCTGACCTGGTTCGGTCGAACCAGCTCTTGGCATTTGACATTTTGTGGAGATTTGGAGGCTGTTGTTAAGCCTGAAGAAGGAAGGAAGTGTTGGAGAGATTGTGCTGTTGCTGTGGAAGGAAAAACGTGGCAAACAACGTTTTCTTCGAGTTCTGGAAGAGAGAATACAGGCACGTTAAGCCCTTCTCTTTAAAATCTTTGCTTGATTTAAATGTTTCATTAAAACAACCCTGCTCTTGGGTTGGAATTGCATGATTGCTGTTGGGTTGATTTTGAAATGGATTTGCGGATTCTTGCCTTCTTTTCTTTGGAAAATGATAAGAAAACGGCCCTGGTTGCTCGGCCTTGATTCGTTGTTGCTCCAATTGGGTTGGAATATGAATTACTGTTGTGGTTGCGTACAGTGTTGTGGAATGAAATAAACATTTTCTTTCTCTGTACATGTAGTATGGAGTGGAGCACAGCTTGCATACAGTCAATTTTTAATCTTTTCCTTATAGTGTAATCGTTCTCTCTTGTTGTTGTGCTTGGAACTCGCTATTACATGTGAAGAGAAAATGGAATTACAATCGTGTTATATTGCTTTGTCATTTTGGAAATAATATGAATTATTGTTATGGGTCACCGAGTTCGATCGTTCTAATATTCACGGATGAAATGCTTCTGTCGTCATGGCTATTCGTTTAATAGTTGGCAATAACTAGTTTAAGTTGTTCTTATTGAAACTTATAAGGAAATAGATCCTCTTCCTTTTACTATTATGGATTTTAATGAAGATGGTATTTGGGTTTTCTATGAGTATCCGATTTCGCTTGAATGAAGTAATTGCGATATTTCCATTCTTTGTGCCTTTTCTTGTTTAAGAAATGAGCAAATACATTTTGGTACCCGTGAGAATAGAGAAAAGGTAGCTATTTCTCCTTCCGAGGTTGTTGTTGGATTATGTTTTCTCTTTCTTTGTGAGAATGGAATGGTTGGTTTTATGGTGATTTAATGATGCTTGTTTGGTCTCCCTGTTCGGACTGTATACACAAATACAAATTGGGTTGTAGTCATTGCAGTGAATGATTATATTTCTTTATGCTGTGATGGAAAGTTGATTCCATGGCGACTTGTAGATGAGGTTTGACCTTCTGTTTGAATTGTCTTGTGAATGTGAACCCGACTTGGATTTTTGTTTTTAATAAATGGAAAGTGTGGGAATTAGCTTGTTTTCTGAGTCTATTTTGACTGTACCAAGCTTATGCAATTAACCCCCTAAACGGTTTGTCCTTATAGAGGTATTGATATATGAATGTTATATTTTGAGTTCTGTACCTCCTTAAGAAAATGGAAAATGCTGTTTTGGAATTAACGGTTGATCGAGATAGAACTCGAATTGGTTATTCATTGTTGAGGCATGATTGGATTGATTCTGCATGTGCTATGTGAGTTGCTTTATTCATTAAGGACGAATGCTTCGCTATCTTTATAATTGAGTTGTCTTGATTAGAAAAACATGATTTGAATGTTTTTACTTCATTCGAATACAATGATTGTTCTTAATGAAATCGTAGAGAATGAATCCTTCTCTTTTTGCTATTTGGGACTCTGAAAGTGACATTGGAATTATAGTGCCTATGACTCGGTCTTCTTTGTAGGTAACAAATGAATGTACCACTTGTTATTAAGAACTATATGTGTTCGAGAGGTATAAAAGATTACATGAATATATATACTTGCGTGGTCGCATAATTGTTGTTAGTTAGCTATACAAAGGTGTAGAAGTAGGAATCTTCTAGTATAGCAAATACCTAGTATGCATATTGATATGGCTTGCTCAACGATGAATATAATGTCTTACTAACTCTGCTTGGCATTCATATGAACTGAAATAAATGAAATTATTCTTGCTTTGCTGAAAAAGTGAATTCCGAGTGGATCTTGTAAGTTTCACTCTGAACTGTTATTTTGATTTGTCTTTCGTATGGATTTCACTGTTAGGACAGTCACGTGGAAAGAAATAGAGATATGAATTAATGTTTTAGAAAAATGATCTTTCTTCTTTCATTCAGTTAGAAATCTAGAATTCGTGAATGAAGAATTTTATAGTGCTTAGATGGGAGCTACTATATGCATTGCTGTTCGCTTTCTTGTTTGTACTTGAATGCTTTAAATTTAACATGCTTCATGAACGGAAAGGAACGTAATGGATTTATATTCAGTTAGTTTCATCCTTTACATTTGTTATTAATGAAAGGCGTGGAAAGGATAACTGTATGCTATATAGGCAAAGAAACTACTTGTATTCCTAACGCTTACAAATATTGTAAATTGATACTTGCAATGATTATGTGGAAACGGGACAGCAGTCCCTTGGCTGATTGTGATGATATTTTTCTGATAGTTCAGTTGTTATGCTTGATCTCTCCTTTGTGCCTATTTTGAGATTGATGTTTGCTGTCGTTTCATAAAAAAGCGGGGTTCTTTTATTAAATTAGTTGAAGCATCTTATTTTAAGGATAAGTGCTTAATGTGCTTAGTTCATCAATCCCGACCCGCAATTCATTTTGCAGATGGAATTTGATTAGAAAGAAGGCTTGGCTGTTTTCTCGATGCCTCTTGATTAGATGTAAAATAACTTGTAATTGTTGCTTTTATTCCTCTTTGAGGAATTGCGAAAGAAGAAAATATATTCTTCTGTCCATGAGTTGTATGGATGCTTTGTATAAACTATACCCAATCAACTGGATTGGCAAATGTACAAATTATGTCTTGAAATATTGAATACAATTACAGTGTGATATTTTCAATAATTATATCGATTGATTTTGTTGTTTAAATTGGAAATATGATGTTATTTCCTGATTTGGAATTGTTTCATTATCCTTGGATGGATGTTGAATTGAAACTGATATCTATTCTTACTTAAATACAACTTTTAAGTTGAACAATGCAATTAGTTCATACTTGGGTAAAGATGAATTTTTAATTGACATTAAAAGGATTAAGAGGAATATGATTTCATAATCAGAGGGAATTCAGGATTAGCTTAGGAGCTAAGGAATATCAATTTAAATTGGGAGTATTCGAACTTCATTTTCGAACCTCATTAATGATCCCATTTGATAAAATTCAGAATAAAGGATATAGGATACATATATCCATAACTAATGATCCTTAACTATATAACGTTAAGGGGAACAAATGAATTCATTTCTCGAAGATTAGACCTCGTTTGAATGACGTCTAATAAGTTAATATTCTGAAATTAGTTGCAGTTGGAAACATCTTGGCTAAGTTTAATAGGTTAAACTTATTATGTCCGTCGGTACGGACTGCTTAATCCAATGATTAAGAAATAAACCAAGTAAGGAAATGTAGCCCTTCGATATGAAGGAGACGATACTTGGTAAACTAATGGACAATTTAGTCCCTCTTAGTTATATACAACTGCAACGGAAACGAGGATCAAGGGATCAGCGTGGATGCTGAAAATTGCTTAAACTATTAACTCGTGGCTAAGTCACTTGGGCAGGATGTGTATTCTCGTTGGGAGAATTCTGCAGGACATTGGTATACGCCAGCTACAGCAAGGTGTCTTCATGAAGACGGGGTCTTCATGACGACACATTGTTACTGAAATGACATATATAGCAATGCCCTCCCGAATTAAAACATTTAGAATACATAGGCTGAATGTGTAGATCTTAGCTGGGGTGGGGATAGGGTATGATCTGGTATACGGAGTGACTCCGGAATACTAAAGATAATCAGACACACGGAGTCGTGGGGTAACGACACCGTATGTCTGCGTATCTTTAGTTACCAGGAGTGCCTTCCTATACCCGTTCATATTACTAGCTGGAATTGAAAATTTAAAAACTGAACTTAAACGATGAGGACTGGTAGGAACCAGGAAAGACCATTCTAGATAACAGGTGAAGTGAAGTGAAGGACGTATTCCGTAGATGTGTATCACATCCAGGAATATGATCATGCAAAGCATGTGAAAATCTTTGGCCAAAGTATCGCAATTGCTGGTTGCGTTGTCCTTATCACTTAATTTAAGATGCAGGATGTCAGATGAATATCAGTAATAGATATTCAAATAGGCTTCTTAAATGGATCACTTCGATAACCGGGGAAGGTTATGAGAACAAGTATATAAAATATACTATGCATAAACAAACATGAAGGATCGGTCATGTACATGAAGGATCGGTTTTTGCCGAGTCATGAAATGAAGGATCGTTGAAACTCCGAGCCATGAAAATGGAAGGATCGGCAGCTTCATCGAGTCATTTACAGCAAAGATATAGAATCATGTATAAGATTGAATGGCATTGAATGTGTGTTCCATATTGTAAATATGTGAACAGGGAACATTCGTTTTTGAAAGAAATTGTATGATCCAAACTGTGTGGTTTGGGCAGAGAACAATTACTAAATCTCGAATGTGTGTTTGAATTTTATAATTCATAACAGAGAACGTTATATATAAAAAAAAATTCCCTTGTTCTGGTGTTTTAAAATGGGGATGTTACACCTTCTAAATACAACATCTTCCTACTCCATTCTTTTGGGGTCTCCCAAAAAATTCATTGGGGTCACCTTCTAAATACAACATCTTCCTACCATTCTTTAAAAACATTCATTCTTCCTCGAAGTGTTGGCTTCCCCAACACCACCCTCATTTTTGTCTTTATCTTTCTCATTCCCGGAGGATACCCTTACCCGCTTTCATTTTAGTTAGACACTCCGCAAGAGTAATATCATCTTCCTCGGCTTGCTCCTCCAGGACCGTTGTCAAAGGATAATCTAGAACCAGCTTGCCATTCTCAACCAGAAGAAGAATCAGCCCTCATGGAGGGGCAACTCAGCTTTCTCATTCTGGAAATCCATCAATGAATTTGAAAGAGAGGTGGCAAGAAAAAAGGGAATACTAACCATAAACTTGTGATGGAACATGTTGAGGAAGGTCATGTGATGGGTATAGATTTTTCTATACTTACCCTCCAACGTAATATATTTCATAACTTGAAGGAAAACATCCTTCCAGACCCCTAGGAATGCATGAATGCGCAATGCCATCCATGAAGAAGTAACATGTCTCCTTGCCAACAAAAAATCAATCAATCTCGAGGTCTCTACGGGTTCTTTCCTTGTAGATCTTTAACCCTTCCATCTTCATATCAGTCACCCTGGCAATATTGGACTCCGAGACCTCAACCTCCACACCATGGATAGTAAAAACCCCCTCTTTCCGGCAATACGAAGTCCTTTGACAGAGATGGGTCATGACCATGTAATTTAGCAATATAATTGCTAAATCCTCCAACTTTAAGCTTGTTCCAAAGATCTTGGTTACTCTCCTCCATGTTCTGACTGGCGGGTTCCACTCGAATCCTGTCTCCACCCATCTACACGTTGCCAAAGTTGTCATCCCAACAAAATCTTTCCACAACCAACAAGTTGTTTACCCTATCAAAGGTCGAACAGAAACAATGATTTTTGTAAAAGCTAGCATGGTACCTGGAATACTTTCCCCACTCGTGCTGGCATCATTTATCCTAGCGCCTTCTATCCTTAATGATTTCATCATTAATATTAGAGGGTAATCTCTCTCCTTTGCACCAAATTTTGTACTCATTACTAAGGACTCCCACATTGGCCATCTTGTCCGCACATTTATTTCCCTGCCTCAAGGTATGATTGATAGATATCTTATCAAAATACTTTAGCAATTCCTTGATATCTTGAATGATGTTTTTTAACGACCAATTGATCTTACTCCTATTGAGGAGAGCATTTATAACAATTAAGGAGTCACCTTCAATCTGGATGTCCTTAAGGCCTTTTTCCTTAGCAACCAAAATACCCCATAGGAGGGCTCTAGCTTCAGCCATGTTATTAGTCTGCTTTCCCAAGGGACCCACATAGACGAACAACCAATCACCCTCACTATTCCTTAAGATACCCCCTCCCCCAGCTTGACCAGGATTCCCCTTTGAAGCCCCATCAAAATTGATCTTGATCATATTTCCCATAGGTCTAATCTAGTAAACATTCTTACCAGGGCTTTTGATCTTGACCTGGACTATAGGCGAACTTATCCAGCACTTCCTGCTCCCATTTCGGCAAGGATTTTTTGTTTTACCTTTAAACAGTTTGAGATTTTCCTTTATGGCAGCTAGGATTTTCCTTTTAGCCACCACAATCAGAGGTTTTTGATCTCTAAAAACACTATCATTCCTTATTTTCCACAAACCCCATAAGAGATGAGGTAGAGTAATCTTCCAGCCCAAGCCAGATAAGGGAACCTAAAAGGGCTCTCCCATTGAGTACAACAATCCTCCATATTCGAAGGCATAATCCATTGCATGTTGAAAAGTTCCGAAATCAGAGAAGACACCTTTAGAGAAAGGGCAATGTAAAAAAAGATGATTCACATTCTCTTCCCCTCTCGAAAAGAGTGCACCTATTACCTATTTGGGATCTGCATTCCTCTTTTTATAAGATTTTCAACCGACAGATTCTATTTTGAACAACCAACCAATAAAAAATATTGATCTTAGGGATCAAGTCCTTGATCCATAACTTACCCCAATACTCTTTTTGAAAATATTTCTTGAAGTGTAAGCTATAGCGCATTTAACAGAATAGTTTCCAGAGTCTTCCTCTTTCCAAATGATGGAATCCTCCTTAGTTTGGAAGATGGGGATGTGGAATTCCCTGAGTTTCTTATTGAGATCTTGAAAAGGTTTGATATCACCATCATAATCAGGAGGAGGGACTATGGTTTCCCATTGGACCTTATCATCATGACTCCAGAAATCTCTTATCTAGATTTTACCATTCTCCTCATAGAATTGAGCAACCTCCTTCCATATATCCTGATCTGCTAAAGGGGAATCTTCAATCCAACTATCCCACCAAAATCTGATCATGTTCCCCTTTCCAATCTCCCATAAGGATCCCTTTGAGAGGATATATTTCAATTCCAACAGAGAATTCCAGAAGAAGGATCCTCTAGGGAGATTTTCATGAAAGAAGAACGAGTCAATTCTGCCTAAATTCTACAGGTATTTCTTTTTTATTATATCAATCCATAGTCCTTCCTCTCTAGCAATTCTCCAGCCAGCTTTAGCAACCAAAGCTTTGTTCATGATAGGTATACTTTTCAAACCTAGACCGCCACACATCTTTGGCCTAGTGACCTTCTCCCAGGCCACCAGAGGGAATTTAAACTTTTCCGAGGCCCCAACCCAGAGAAATCTCTTCTGAATTTTTTCCAGAGCGTCAATTATTTTGGCCAGGAGTTTAAAGAGAGACATAATGTAAATGGGGACACCTTGAAGAGAGCTCATAAGGAGTTGAATCTTTCCAGCTTGTGAGAGAAGGAGACCTTTCCAGGAGGAAAGTTTCTTGTTAACTCTTTCCAACAGGGCATTCCAAACAGAGATGTCAGGCCTTTTGTAGATAAGAGGCATTCCTAAGTAAGAGTCTGGAAAACACTTGATTTTGTAACCTAGAATGCGAGCTAGCCTTAATTGGACTTGTTTATCCACATTAATAAAGTAAACAACACTTTTGAGAAAATTAACCATCTGCCCCGAGACCGACTCATAGTCCTTGAGAGCAAGTTTGAAGTTGGTGGCTTCTTGGATAGAGGCCTTTCCCATCAGGAAGTTATCATCAACAAATTGGTTGAGGCAGATCGGAGGGAGACCATTAGAAATCTTGATTCCCGAATACTCCTAGAAAGCAAAGCCTACTTACAAATTCTACACAAAGATTCAACCATTATAACATAGAGGAAAGGAGATAGGGGGTCACCTTGTCTCAAGCCTCTACCAGCTTTGAAGAAGCCCTCCGGGCTGCCATTAACCAAGACCAAATAACTAGCAGTAGATATGTAGGTCATAATCATTCTAACCAGAGTATTATCAAAGCCCACTTTATTCAGGATGGCACCAAGGAAAGACCAAGTAATCCTATCATAGGCCTTGTGCATATCTAACTTAAGGAACATAGCCGATCTATCAGAATTAACAATGGAGTGGATGGCTTCCTGAATCACCACAATACTATCAGTAATCTACCTACCCGGGACAAAAGCACCTTGATTTTCAGAGATAAAATGGGAGAGAACCAATCTAATTCTGCCAGCTAAGATTTTAGTCAAGATTTTATAACTCGTGTTACAAAGACTGATCGGTCTAAAATCTTTGACTTCATTGCCCCTGCAATTTTTGGAATAAGGACCAAGAAATTATTATTAAGCTGGCTAAGAAGCTTCCCATTATTGAAGAAATATTGGACCATTTCAATGACTTCTTTCTTAATCAGCTCCCAAAATTTCTGGTAAAAGAAATCCTAAAAACCATCAGGCCCAGGTGACTTGTCAGGTTCCATATCAAAGACCACAAATCTGATTTCCTCCTCAGAAGGGATCCTTAAGAGCTCACAATTTTCTTCAGGGGAGATGAATTTCGGAACAGGTTCAGGATATTGTTTTGATTCTGCTCCTCAATCCCCTGACCTTGCTGAAAAAGATCCTTGAAATAGTTTATGATGACTTGATTTATTTCCTTGCTCTCCAAAAGGATCTCACCATTCTCATTCTTAATTTCATTTATCTTGAGGAGGTTTTTCCGGAGGTGGCTGAGAAGTGGAAGAAATTGGTATTCTGTCCCCCTCCCTAAGCCATTTCACCCTCGACTTACTTCCAATAGACTTCTTCCTTAGCCAGGATGTCATGATACTCAACCAAAATATTTTGTTCCTGCTCCTTTAGAACCATTAAGACCATCAAGATCGATAAGTTCCTCAATATTCCTTAAATCTTCAGCCACTCTACTTTTTTCCTGGAAAATATTACCAAAGACCTCTTTGTTCCACTTTTTGAGACAACCTTTGAGATGCTTTAATTTGTAACTGAGTCGGTAACTAGCCACCCCAAAGACCCTGATATTCCACCACTCTTGTATTCTATTGAAGAGGTCAGGGTGGTCTAACCAAATCTTTTCAAATCTGAAGGGTCTAGCTTTCTTGACCGGATTTAAACCTAGATTAAGGAGGATAGGGTTATGATCAGAGCCAATTCTGGGGAGAGTCTTCAGAGAGTAAAGTTGATTGATCATACAGAGATGACTTACAACAAACCTATCAAGTCTGATTTGGATAAGCTCCGTCCCAACTCTCCTATTAGCCCAGGTGAACTTAGAACCTTCCAAATCCAAATCCACCAAACCATTATTGTTAAGGAAATCAGCAAGGTCCTCCATACTCTCAGTAAAGGAAGTGATGCCACCCCTTTTTTCCCCGGAGAAAGGGGGAGTTGAAATATCCTCCAATAATCCAGTCTTTATCTTTGAATAAATTCCTAAAATTAGAGAGATCTTGCCACAATTTTCTTCTCTCACTTACTAGATTAGGAGCATATATGTTGGAGACATACCAGGATTTCTTTGAGGTCAGATTCAGTAAAACACATTGCCACATGCCCCGGAACTGCAAGTATAGGAATACCTTGCACAATGTTGGGATCCCAAAGCGTGACTACTCCTCCAGAGGCTCCCAACAAACTACACCCTTCCCAACAGCTATCTTTCCAAATAGACCTTCCCACTTCTTTAAATCTTTCCATACTCATTTTAGTTTCTTGAATCATGAAAATATCTGGTTTATTTTTCAATCTAAGATCCTTCGCTATTCTGTGTTTGCTGGGGTTATTCAACCCCCTAATGTTCCAGGAGAGAAGAATCATTTAACATTTCTTATTATGGGGGAAAAAATTCCCGAGTTTTTGAATACCTGCATCCACTTCCTTTCTTGAACTTGTCTCCCTTACTTCCTTATTACTTTTCCTACCCTTTTGGCTAGAATCTTTACCAAAGTCATCTCTTGAGCTACTACGAGTGATAGGTTTGGATTTACTCACAGGTGTCTTTGGTGATCCTATCACCTCATAGGTGTCAGCTACAAAATTTGTTAGGATCCCAAACCCATTTGACATTGTTAAATCTTCTTCTTTTCTTTGTCCAAAGGAGCTCTGACCTATAGATGATACTTCGTCCAACGATAATCCATCAGCAACTTGTAGAGCAAGTTTGTTGCCTTCCATGTCTTTTCTTTCCCTGTCCTCGAAATCTTGGATTTCTTCTTCCAACACCTGATGAACAGGCTCATCATCCTTTTCTTTAGTTTCTTTATTGGTACTTCTTTGTTGTTGAATACTAGTCCCCACTCCTTCCTCTCTAGTTTTGATAAGTAGATTCAAGGGCTTTACTTCAGGGTTTATCTGGAGAACCTCTTGTTCCTTGATTTCAACAACCCTTCCATTCTTCCCAATCCTTTTCCATTCCTTCGCCTCTTTTTTAGTCACCATCTTTTGAGGCATGAATTTTACTTCAAGCTTCTTCTTTTTGAGATCTGGACAAGAGCATTGTTCATGACCCACCAACTTGTAATTTTTACAAGCAAAGGGGGTAGGATCATAATCAAAATGCTGCACCCAATCACCCTCAGGGGTCATAAGCTTAATATTACTTTCCAAACATGAATCTTGATGCATATTCACACAGAATCTGGCATGAGTGAGTCTAGTTTTTGCTTTAGTTACGGATCCAGAGAAATAGGTTTGCCTAGACTTTTCACAATACCAAAAAGGACCTCTGGTTCCTAGAATTCCAATGGTAAGCCCGACAGGTTGACCCATATCGGAAACTCCATAACAGAATCCCATAAGGATTGAAATCGACTCCCATTTCTGAACAATTATATGATATTTTCCAATGAACCATGGTCCTTCTGCCAAAATTTTTACCACATGATCCTTACTAGGCAGAATAGCTAAGAAGTACCCATTAGCGTAAGCTGAGACCTCAATGGTACCATTAGCCACCCAATGTCTCTTTTCCCAACCTCTAAAATAATCTATATTTGGTCTAGAGCCCATGCATTTTGCAAAGAGTGCCCCTTCCATGGAAACTTTTGTTCTAGCCAAAAAAGAGACAGGAATTTTGAGGGATAGATTACCTTTTTCTTTAACTCGGTTCCAGATTCTTCGAGACACCTGGATCTTGTTTTTTCCCCCAAAGTTTTTCCCATGTGCTTGGTCTCCCATCCTTTTCCTGTTTCCAATGGGCTCCATGATCATGTGATCCTTCACCAGGTTCTTCTCCCGTTCTCCCTGCAAATTCGGCTCTGGACATTCCTGCTCGCTTTCAAATTTTGAAAAATCCCGCTCCTCCCGCTCCGTTGACAACTCCACATAATTTTTTTCTTATTTCATTTCCTACTATATGATGTTTATCATTTCTTAATACATTATTTGTATCATTTCTTACTACATGATGATTATCATTTCTTACCATCCAATGTTTATCAAGGATTACTATACTATTCTTATCACTTTCTTATTACACACTTGTTTTATGTCATTGTTTGTTGTGTGATTGTTATTTCACACACAAGCTAACATCTAAAACTACTCAAGCCTATCATGTATTATTACTCACATTTATTTATGATGATTCATTCTTGTTATGTTGTATCATGTCATGTATAAGGTAATTATGGATCCATTATGTGTTTATTCATGTGTTGTTATCATGTACTCGTCCCTATCACGGTTATGGTATGTAGATAAATCTTTCTAGTACACATTAATGATATGTTTATTCTCTTGATGATGCATACACATTATTTAGATTGCATTGTTATTATATTCTGACTTATACACATTTATTGTGCTTGATTTGATAAATCTATATACAAATGTTATCAAAACATGTTTATGCCAAACTTCATCTCTCGAAGGCAAAGAAACTAGCCTTCCAGGTCCTCTCTCATAAATATCTCGATGGGCACCGGCATGAGCTAATTCTTTCCAGCTCCGAGTTACCGAAGGGCTCTCATATTTGGAATTTCCTGTGTAATTCCAAAATCTCATCGCTGAGAAGGTCTCTTGGAAGATAAATAATGGTCGGCTAGTGTCATTTTGGGATGAAAGCTGGAATGGTTTCCCTCCCCTCAATTTGCTGCCTTCTCTCAATGGTGTCATGAACTCCTCCAAACTGCATTGGGGTTCTCTTGTCTCAAACTACGGTTGCCAACACCCTGACGGCTCGCCTTCTTGGTTTTGGAAAGACATAATGTCTATTGGCGCCTCTGCCCAAGAAGCTGCCTCCCTTTTGAATTCTATTGAAGATAGACATGCCGCGTTCCTCGACAGTGATGATAGCTTATTATGGGTTGGCGATAGAACTGGTTCATATTCAGTTAAATCAGCTATAACATTCTCGTCTCTCAGCAGGCAAGGGTTCTCCGAGTTCTTTTGGTTGCTGGCATCCTCACATCACCCCGAAAGTAGCTTTCTTCGATGGTTAGTCTTAAACAGAAAGGTTCTCACCCATGCTAAAAGGCGTGCGTGGGGTTTCCCTGGCCCCTCTAAATGTCTTCTATGCGGTGCGGCGGAGGAAGACCTGGATCATCTCTTCCTGTTCTGTCCCTTCGCCTCCAATTGCTGGGAATGGCTCCTCAATAAGTTTAATCTCTCCTGGGTCCCCTGCAACAAAATTGATGATAATCTTTCTTCCTGGCCGTCTTTTTCCCCCAATAGCTTGTTCAGCTCTATCTGGCATGTCAGTCCTTATTTTTTGCTCTGGCATATCTGGTGGGAACGTAACCTTCGTCTTTTCGGGAGCAAGCGGTTGAGCTTCCTACCTTCCTTTCTAAGCTCGAGGTGGCCATTTCTGAATGTGTTAGTGCTAAGTGTCCTTCCTTTCCCTCCCTTTCCTCCAAGGATTTCTCTATTCTTCACCATTGGCCACTTATAAAAATCCCCAAACCTGGGTCAATTGTTCGCAAAGGGCTCTCTCAAATTGAAAAGATGTTACTAAGGAAGAATACTAGGTGGCGTCCTCCTCCAAAGGGGCACTGGAAATTAAACTTTGACGGAGCTTCCAGAGGTAATCCGGGTTTATCTGGGGCTGGCTGCATTCTTAGAGACGATCAAGGACTCCTCATCAAAGCTGGTTCCTTCCCTCTAAAAGAAGGCACTTGTAATATCGCTGAAGCTCAGGCTCTTCTTGAAGGGGTAAAGATGGCCGCTCTTCTTGGTTGTTCAGATTTATGTATTGAAGGGGATTCTCAAATCCTTATTTTCGCTGTTTCCAGTGGAGCCTCTCAGTCGTGGAAGTTGAACCTCCTCATTCCTCCTATTCTTTATTGGCTTGGTAAATTCCACTCCTGGAACATTTCTCACAATTTTCGGAAGCTAACCGGCGCGGACTTCCTGGCCAACTATGCAATTGACAATCCCTCTGCTATCATATCCTCCAGTGATGTACATGTGTGGCATGGCCTTTCCCACTTTCTCTCCCAAGATCGAAGGAGTACCAGCGGGTAACTTGTCAGCGCCTCCACTGCGCCTGGCAGCTCCCTCGTGCGTGTTGTCTTCTCTCCCTTCTTTCGGCGGCGTTCTTCCCTTCTCCTGCCGCACTCCCACTCGAGGCTCTGGCCTTTCCGTCATGTCCGCGCGCCCCTTGTCTACCTTCTCCTCATGGGGTTGCTTCTTCTTCACCTTCATATGCTCCTGTCCCTCATTGCCGCCTTCCAGGTTTGTTTCTTTCGGCTTCTGTTCGGCTTCTTCCTGGCACCATGTCATTCGTCGGCTTCCCCTTTGTGGCCCTTCGGGGCAGTTTCGTGAACTGGCGACGTTTCCGCCATTGACAGGCGCCGTTTAGCAATGGTCTTCAAATATTCTACGTCTGCTGAGGCCGAAGCCATTGAAGCCATCCTCGGTGATTCCTTCCGCTTCAATGCTCGTCGCCCCCGGACTGATTCCGACATCGCTTCCGCCTTCGTCTCTTTCTGCCTGTTGCTTCACTCCAACACGGCGGACGTGGAACGGGTCACCTCGGACCAAATCTATGCTGTCCACTGCGTCGGCCTTCATGAACAACTCGCTGATTTCACACTTCCGGACCCATTGCTGTGGGTGGAGGAAGTCGACGAGCTGGCCATCGGCTCTGGTCGGGACATACGTTGGCTCAGCGGGCAGTACAGAGATTTAGTCACTTTCGCGCAGAACTTCCATCCATCATTGGACCAGCGCTTTCTTCCGGTGGTCGATATCGAAGCGGCCCTCTTTCCTCTTCACTCCGCAGTGGATCAGTTGAATGCTCTCAAGGATCGTGCTCTTCCAGCCTTCAATTTCTTGTTGCACGCGGCCTCTTCACGCGCTGGTCATTCTTCAGCTAACTGGTGTAGCCCTCGTCCCTTCGTAGCGCGTTCGTCATCTTTGTCTCTGCGTTCTCTTCCTCCCTTCGTTTTCAGTTTTCTTCTACCTCCTTCTCTCCTTCCGACTTCCCTCTTCTCCTTTCTTCTTCTTGTTGTAGGGTTGGGGTCCCTCTCCCCACCGGTTCATAGCTCCGGTAAAAAGTGTTTACCAATAAAAAAAAACATGTTTATGCCTATGATCATACACATGTTTGGATATCACATTGTTTATTTCTTGAATTTTATACAATACTCGTGCAAACAAATGCTTTATCTTATGATATATACACATTTTACCATGTTAGTTGATACACTAATTTTGGTTTATATCATTAATCATGTTGCTAGTACAATTTTATATTATTAATATTATATCTTGAGCTAGTTCATCCTTTTCAACATCCCTTATCTAAGAAAGGGGCATATTATGATGTTTTCTAACACATTCAAGAAGATGTTAGATACATTGCTTCATATGACACCATATGATGATATTTACATAGTTTTTATATCACAAAATGTGCATGACTATTACATCACAATATTTACACATGGCTTCACTTAACAAGCCCAATTGTTATGTATGGTTATACAAGGCTTTACTCAAAGCAGACCTAATTATTGCATGTGGTTTACAAAGTTCACTTAGTATGCCCAATTGTTCCAAATGGTTTATAGGATTCACATGGTAGGCCCAATTTATACAAGAATATTTATATTTAGTCACCCTACCCTCACATACAACACTAAGATAAAATAGGTGTATACATTTTATAAAATTTCCTTTTTAGCTACTCTTCCCTCATATTCGGCACTAGGGAAAACATGTGTATGTAGGAACCTAAATTTTGCACAAAGTATTATTACATAGCCTTTTTAAAAATTATATATGTGGGTATTAAATAATGAATAAGCATCTAGTGGTTGTAGACACCTAAATTTAAAAATTTATCATTTGGCAATGAAAATATTGGATTTACGCATAAAGCATGATTTGTGTGCACATTCCAAGCCTAGCTAACTTTCCTTATCTCTCTTACATGAGATTATTATCAATTCACACTTATATGTTTACTTTTAGTAATCCAAGATATTATACTATCCCCAAGCATCTCACCCAAAATCTTAGAAACTCCCTAAAACTACATGTCTGGGACCATTTGGATATGAAAAAGCATAAAACATTCTAGTATTGTAATGCCCCAATTTTGCAACCCAAAACACCAACAACTATTTGGTTACAACTGAATTTTTTTATAACATTAGTTAAAAATTACACACGGTTAAATTTTTTTAAACAATTAACTTTCTCTCAAAATAATTGAACTATTATTACTCATGCCTCACTCCAAGGTTTTTGCGATTAAGACTAGTCAATTTTAAAACATCCCTTGCCACTAAGTGGGTAAACAAAGCACCAATAAATCTATACTATGTATTTATAAGTCACCCCATATCGTTAATCCTTAATATGGTGACCCTAATACTTCTTAAGGGTATATTGACACAAACCTCACGGACCCATTATGTATATCACAAGCATTGCCTACTAAAATTGGCTAGATACCATATCATGGTTATTCAATGGCTCTAGATCCAAGGTCATGTAGGGTTAAAAAATAACCAGTCATTAAATATGTTATGAGAGTGAGGTACGAATCATGTTATCACTTACATGAAATGGTTATCAAGTCTAACTCATATTTTTTTCTCACAAGAATTTTAAGGTGATTCAAAATACTACCAAAATTCTACAATGCCAAGGACTCAATTAAATTTAGGGATGTGTCAATCGTTTACCAAATTCGTCATAATGCAAGAAACAAGGAAAGTGATTTTTAAATTAGAGTGCACCAAATGAGGTGCTTTACTCCTCCTAAAACCAATATGAAGAAATATAGCTTCATTTGAAAATAATTAAATTAAAACATTGAATCTAAGAAATTACGAAACTTCTGTATTCAAAATCCATGTAAAGGTGTCCACTTGGGGCCCATTTGGAAAACAAAAAGGAACAAGGGAAAAATAAACCCTAGGATTAAGTTTTTTTTTCCACTCCTTTCATTTTAGGGCAACCTATGGTTACCCTAAAACTCACCCAAATCTTTCAAGCATTTCATTTATACCCTGGCTTATTTTGCTTTACTTCCTTTCCTCTATTTAATTTCTTTCTAGTTGTTTGGATTTACATATATGTCACGGAGGAGGCGTCAAAGGAAGCATAAACTAAATTTGATTCTTTGTTATTTATTGAGTTATATATATATATATATATATATATATATAGTTTCGAGATGTGCCCTTCTTAGGGTTTATTCTTGCACACAAAGTGAGACACATTTACCTTTGAATGAACAATAAAAAACATAGAGCGGCCAGATCTGGAGTTTTCATGGAAATTTTTATCAAGTTCTTCCGGGTTTCAAGTTCATATTCTTGCTTGGGTTATGAGATAAGATAAAAATAAAACATACATATTTATTAAATCAATAGGTGTGTGTGTGTGTGCGCGCACGCGTGCGTGTGTGTGTACGCATTTGGGAGAGAAGTACCCAAGGAGTGGGAAGCCATAGTTAAGGAGGCTCAGGGGCCTAGGAGTAGGATATGGAAGAGCCGCATAGTCCAAAAAATAAGAAGTCATGTCGGGGATGGGGAAAGAAGTGGCGGCGCACAATAGAGCCGAGCCCCCAAAACAATTCGTAATAGTCCCGAGGGAGGGGAAGGGTTGCGGGGAAGGTCCATGCCCAATGTGCCCCCACCCGATTATTTTTATTTTTATTTTATTTTTTAATTTATTAAGTATATATATCCGATTGGTATATAACTAAACATAAAACCCTATCTACCATATGATTTAAATAGAATATTAAGCTCTTCCTAGGGATAGGTATAATTTTTATTTTATTTTACAAGCAATCTACTTGAAAATAATTTCCTTATAATAAAAGAACACCATGCTTTATTTCTAAAACCATATTTGTAATTTCCTCATATATGTATACTATTTATTTATTTTATTTTTAAATTTTCATCTATAAGAAACCATGATAAAACTATCTTAAAAAATTATAACAATAAATCAAAATTTTGGTTCTATACAAGGTTCAAAAAATGATTCAAGAGCTCCTTATTAGACAATAATACAATATTGCTTGTCCCAACACAAGGTTTTAATAGGAAAAATAACATTTGTATTTGCTTACAATATTGAGTTAGCAAGTAAAACAAGAGATTTCTCTTTTACAATCTTCACATCTATCATTTCAAGAGAGACATACATTTCACAACTCCAACTAAACAATAAAATCAACTATTAAAATGCAAGTATAACAATCCTCCCAAAATGGCAACAACGTGCCCAAATTTTTGGGCACCCCTCACTAATCAATCCTCTAAATTAAATCCACAAAGAAACTCCAATCTTCACATTCACACATGCTCCAAACACCACCAAAATGAATGACTAATATGCCCCCCAACCTACATAAATCATCACATGTCTTCTTCCCAATGTAAGTGCATACTAGCCTCCCCCAAGCTCATGGGAAATAGGTGTAGCATTCTACAAAGAATGCCAACAGAAAAAAACAAGTTTTTCAAGACACTAAAACAAGGGTAGCCAAGAGAAACAAAAGACAACTTAACCAAAATTCCAAACCACCAAAAACCACCAAGGAGAAATGGGAAAAGGAAAGAAGGAAGGAGGTCACATAGTGCCAAGAATATATGATAACAATAGTGTCCAAGTAACCTCCAAGAGTATCTCCAAAATCATCAACATCTCCCAAAACCCTTATACCTCATTTGTCTCCTCCTTGCCAAGGCTTTTCAAGCCTTGCAAGCTTCCTTGGCAAGGATAGGAGGGGATTCCCAAACCAAATGGGAATCCCTCCTACTTCCACCAAGGAAGGGAGTAATAATAAAACATCCATGGCTTCCCTAAGAATCCATGGAGATAAGAGACCCTCCCATTCCCAATTCCCACTCCAAATCCACATCCAAATGGAGTGAAGGAGAAAATAAAATCCAAAAATAAATCTTCAACACAAAGCAAGAACTCAAAAATATTCAAATATCCCAAAATCAAACCATAGCAAATCAAACATGGCCACACACATACCACAAGTTATACAAATCAAAATACGAGGAGGAGTGAGACCTACCTCAACTCCAATGCTCAAATCCATAAGCTCCTAGATCATTTTCTCCTCGGTCTCCCAAATCTCCCCACCAAATTTCTCCACCAAAAAGTTCCCAAACAACTAAAATTCCAACAAGAAATAGGAAAATCTCCAACCCACAATCCCATGGAAGGGTGACATGTGTCACCCTTCCAAGTAAGCAAATCCTACATGTCATCCAAGTCACTTTCCACACTCCCCAAAATAATAAATGCAAGAGGGGAAAAATCCCACTTAGCCCCCAAAGCCCACATAAAATCCCAAAGCCACACATGTGATATAAGGAAAGGAGATTTAGATAGTGACTTGAGAGAGGGTGGAGTGGGGAAGAGGTTTTTTGGGTTCACAAAATCTTTCCCTCACCCATAGGTTAGGTCTCATGGACCAAATTTGAGGTAAAGAAGACCCTTACCTTTTAAAATAAACCTTCAAAAATTCCCTTAAAGGTTAAATTTGGGATTTGGGGTTGAATGAGAGAATCTAGGCAAGGAATGTTCCCCACCAATTTGCTTAGCAACTCCCAACACATCCCTAAAACAAGTTTAAGACACAAAAACACCCCATAACATAAATAATCCACAATTGACCTTATTAACACAAGGAAATCTAAATTAGGTGAGCAATGAAGTAATCAAGTTTTACCATGGTGCTCAAGGTTAGGAAATATAACAAATAAATAAATCAAATCACATGTAAAAATCAACCAAATTTCCCCAATTACAACAAAGGAAAAAAGGGAAGATGGTGGGATATAAGGGTTTGGTATGACAGCTTTGACATCCTTTGTAGTGATACCACCGAGTCCCACATTCGCCAAGTGGTGCTACCTGAAATTTTGCACACTCAAGGCAAACCTCAAATCTGCTCAACATGATAAAATATCCATATAAATCAAAATGAAATACGACTATACAATATCAGCTAAATAAAATCTCACAACATCTATTCTACCAATGATACATATAAGCATGATCCAATATCCACAATGTATAACTCAAAATCATGATCATCAGTGAATACTATATAAACATAATCCATAAAATCTAAAACATCATAATATCATCATCTATTATTAGAATGAAATAACTAATGTCCTAAGTATCATATAGTGTCTTCAAAGTGTCCTATCAAATACAATGTCATAGACCATAGGATAATAATCGTAGAAAATGCAAATCAAAATATACCAAAATCAAATAACAATGTCTCATATGCAATAATCAAACTACTTAGATGATTCAACAATCTCTAGGAAAAGATAGTGGTGGACACTACATCCCCCTCCCCTAGAATTAGAATTCCTCTTGGAAGTCACAGGAAGAGGTAGGGATATGACCTCACAAGGTATCATGTTGTATCATGGGGTTGTTAGTCACAACAAGCATGTCCCACCAATTCAAACTTGGTCATGTACTAAGTGTTTCTCTCATTAAGAGTAAGTTAATTAAGGAAAATTGTAACTTCCAAGGAATTCATTAACATTATTATCTAAAACCTCTACACGGTCCCACGTAAGTGGATGTCCAACATAAAGGTCACTTTAAGGGAACTATTGTTGAGTGAGCCAAGGGAACAAAAAAATTTGTCTCGAAAGGGTTAACAAGTTATGAACACTTGATGTTCATGAGCCCACTCTAGAAAACCATCCAAAGTCATTACAACATCATACTAAATGAGATAATGCTTTCCGAATTTACGAGAGGATTTATTCCCTAGCTCATGCTTAACTTTAAAATATGGACACTGGTTCACAAGGATCTTCAAATTGGTTCTATCATTAGCACTATTCCTTGAGGGGTCAAGGATGAAGGTTCACACAATGCCAAACACAATAAGAGGGTGATGGCCTGATTTGGAAAATTTTAGTTTTTTCACGTTAAGTAAGTAACCATAAATTAAGTAATGTTTTAAACCACCATAAGGTTAAGAAAAATTTCCTAATTTTATCTTGGGGTTCCATAGCTTAAACACTACCTTCAAGTATCATATAACACACTCATAACTTTTGATTTAGGAAATAGATAAAGATAGTTCAATTTACTATTGTTTAAAATTTTACCTAAGTTTCCATCATGAAAAACAATTTTCGCACTTTCTACACCCCAACAAAGCCACAATTACTTAATGAAACAACAAACAACTAGTTTTTAATTCAACAAGACATATGAGAAGTTTACTTAGATTTATATTTCCTTTATCACTAAATTCAAGAGAAACATGCATGAGCTAGGTGGAAAACATATTAAAAAAAAGGAGTTTCAAAACCTATCAAGATACTATGTAAATTACCAAATTAAAATTGGATGAGATATAATAACTTTTCCGATGATACCTTCCTAAGAGATCAAGAGGACAACACACATTTTCCCTTGAGGAGAGTATATCCTAACTCTTCTCAAAATATGAAATCTATGTTAACTTTAACTCCACCATTATCTTGGTCATGAATGACCCTTTAAATCAAAAGAGATGTCTATACACACACACACACACACACACACACACACACACACACACTTCTCAAAATAGAGTGGGTGAGTCCATTTTCACACACAGAACTTCATTTGCCACCCTATTGAGTGGTAAAAGCAATGTGCCATGTGTTTCAAGAGTACCCCAAAAAAACATAACTTTTGATCCAACTCCAAATTCACATTTCTTAACTAGGGTTTATATTGATAACAAAGGATATTGATAACAAAGGATATTGTTACCCAAGGTAGGTGGAATGAATATAATTTTGTAGTTCTTAGCCTTATGCAATGGGGGTTAAAATATTTCTCTAATAATAAGCAAATGAAATATCCCTAAGTCAAAATATTATACCAAAGTCTCGTAACTTAACTAAAAGAATGTCCAACATGAGAGACAATAACAACCCTATATTATTCACATTACCTTCTCATGTAGAACCTAGAAATGACAACACAATGCCTATGTTAATCACATAAGACCATCAATTTAGTGTGTAACCGAGATTAGATGAATATCGCACAACCAATAATAAACATCACTTATTTCCTTTGAATCCATAAATTATGATAACATCAAATTTAGAGTTTAAGGGGTAATTGACGATAACAATTTCTTTCAACCAAGGTTGTTCAAATATATATTCTACAAGTTCCCAATTACATAAAATTACTTGATTTTACTCTTGTTTATAGGGTACAAGTACATAATTGTACTTATAGATATTATTTTTTTATTTGTGGGTTATGGATTATTGTATTTATCATTATTACACCATATTACTTGCAAATTTCATGGGCCAAATCTAACGTTGGTATACCATCTTGCCCCAACAAGAGAGCGACCGACATTAAGTCATTTGTCTTTTCTTTGGGAGAGAGGATGAGAGAATGTTGTTATTTTCTCATAATCATTGTTTTTAGATCCAAGAGATAAGATAAGAGTGAGAGGGAAATTCCATAATTTCCACACCTAAGTCTTAAGTGCCATAACATGGCCATTTAAAAGTGTCCTAACCAATTTGAGAAGAGTTACTATTATGAGTGTACCTTCCATGGAAAAATGTTGAACCAAGTTTCATTGCGATGGCCCGTGCGACAAGACTAATAAAATACTGCAATATGGAAATGATCATATTGAGCTCAAGAAGGGTTATAGAGAACTAGAATATTACCAAAATATTTTCAAATTTTATATTGAGGGGCTCTATGAAATTTTAATTTGTGGAACCCAAAGTCTACTTCCAAAACCTCAAGGGGTTTCTAGTTTACAAGAAGGATAAGATAACTATGAAGAGTGCTTGTATGAAATCATCATATATAAAGAGATACAAAAAACCCTTTCTCCCTTAGCATTAATTGATTAAAGATAAGTTAGAGGAGTTTAAGGAAAAAAAATCACTCAAGTACGCTTAATTTAGAGATACACTTTCGAAAGGAAAGATAGGTTATAAGGTTGCTTTGGAAAATTTTCTTATAAAGAGTGTCATAAAATTGAGATGGCAACATACACATGAGGAGTAGAAATTATTCTAGTTCATAATAATGAAATTCTTAGACGTGGAAGACATTTTTCCTTCATTAGATTGTTCTACAATTGTAGACACAAAATCATGCACTTTGGTACATTTCTAGGTCCCAAAAGCATACTTGCATTTACATTATTTCTAAGAAAGAAAACTAGTGGTTGACAACTATATTTGGCCTCTTTTCTTTGTCTCTTGTTTTATCTTTGGTCTTACACACCCTACATCCCAGTCAAAACTTTACTTATTTATCTTTCATGGCTTTGGACACCAACGCCCAACCAGGATAGTAGTGCCCAAGCGATCTCGTCCTCTCTAAGCACCCTTGACCCTTTTCTATCTTACTTGCTACTTTTGAGTCTCTTTTATATTTTGGGCATCTTTTTCACTTATGGTTTGGCCTTCCAATTGTCAATTATGAAATTCAAACAAGGGAATCATATAAATACATATTTATGTTTTCAAAATGAGGGACCAAACACTAAGCATATACTATCATCACCTAAGCTTGTATTCCAAAGGCACTAAAGAGAACTAAAGGAATCTATCTAGCATCCATTCAAGGGACAAGGGACTGCATACTTTGTATACACTACATAGGAAGGGGAAGTTCATTCTATTTCATCCACACATGTTATACATTTCTACATTCTAGATCTAGCCCGCTATCAAGTGCAACTTACACTAGGGCATCCTAGGGCACCATTTCTACACATGCACTCACTATAAATACATGGAGTCTAGAGATGTAGTGCAACGCTCGGTTGTAAGTTCACTCTCGATGTGACCACTGGGGTCGATATGACTCCCCATATTACATATTTATTTTTAGATTTGATGTGGTTTGTCGGATTATGCAGTGGATGTTCTGCTTTTGCAGTTTACAGGTATCATCGACGATCATAGTGCGATCAACAAGTGATCAACAAGAAGTAATCACATTCTTACGATATAGATAAAAAATGATTCCGACCATTTGTACATTTATGGGCTCCCAGTAGTAGTCTCATGTGCTTGGATGCCATTGTCCTAGTGTTGGTACCTTTGTCCAAAGCATTATCTGTGGACTCCTAAATTTACTGAGATACTTGTTACGAATTTGTTTACTTCCTTTCCAAAAAATTCCCTATTCGATCAGTCCTAGGGTGAGCATAAATCAGCTAAGTTTCTTCATCTATCTCTTGTGCTTAGGGTTTCATACTTTATTTGCTTATTTACTTGTGTCATATTGTATATTAGCATCTCAGTATATCAATGTTTACATTAGTTACTCTACAATAGGGTTTAATAAATCATTTTTATTAAATCATTTGGTGAACTCATCGCTCAAACCCTTCCTTTTGAGAATGCATCTCAATCTATCTCCTTCTTCCAAATCCATGGATCAATCTTCCTATCTTTCTTTTACTCCAACCAATTTTTTTGGCATGGCTACTATTACTACGATTTTATGTGAGTTCATACTCAACACCCCCTTGTTTTATTACTCCAATGCCTTATTTTATTATCAATGTTGCCACCACTCATTTGATGTCTTCCTCCTATTACTCTCCCTATCTTTGTTCCGCCACCTATTACATCTACGAGTTCCTACCACCACCTCTAAGGGTTGTGACATCATTGAGAAACTTAACAATACACTGCCGAAAAATATATCTTTATAATCTTTTACGCAGTGCACCCGATTTTCATCAAACATTAGAGGTTTCCCTTCATTCCATTCACATTGAAAGCAATAATTCACATGTTGCCTTTTCTTGCCTCATTCAATCTCTCAAAAATCTAGCACATGCTATATATTTTAGTGATGAGGATATCCATCCATCAACCGATGACTATCCATTCACACCTTTGCTTATCACTACTACTATTAGTTCTATCTCAGTATTAAGCATGTACTCATTGACAATAGCTCTACTATAAATCTATGTGATCTATCCCGTCTTAGGTAAATCGGCATTACTGATGATTTAATTAACAAATCCTCTCAAGTGATTCGCGGCTATGATTCCACTACTCGCACATGCATAGGAACTATCACCTTACCTATCCAAGCTAGGCCTAAATTTATTCCTACTGTATTCTTTGTTATCGATGCCTCATTTCAATTTAATATCTTACTGGGTAGACCATGGATTCATGTAATGCATGTTGTCCCTTCTATGCTTCATTGGTGCATTAAATTCCTATATGATGGATATGAACATACCATTTCTACTTGTTAGGAAATCATTATATTATAGTGCTCCATTGTAATAGTTAGTATATTTGTGAGGGTTATTGAATATCTAGTTATATGATTTACGTGTATAGCGGTTGTTATAACCACACACGTAAATAGGTTTGGAGGTATATTGGGTGGTTGTGAGAACACCCGTAGGATAGTGTGTTGGAGAGATTTGCGGAGTTTGTTCTCCTTGAATGTAGGAGAAACTCCTCATATATATTTGTATATTGCTACACTGAAGATGAGAGTGAGACTAGTATATTGTGTGTTTATTAATCTATGTGTATTCAGTATCAAGTAATATTTGCATGAGATAAATATTAGTATAAGCTCTTCCAAATACTAACATTGGTATCAGAGCTCTATGGAGTGAGAAAGGAGGACGGTGGACAAAGAAGAGAATCCCATGCATCCATCTCATTCGAGTCGGGTAGACTGGGTTCACCGCCATTCAAGCAAAAGGAGATCAAAGTTTGTTGTAGTTTGGGAGAATACTTTGTACATTGAATCTCTAAGATTGGCATAGCATTTCCCTGCACCACGTCACTGCCATTATTGTGGCCTCATTAGACAACCATCCTATAAAAGCACTTTTATTATCACCAATGTATTTCTACTTAGTGTGCGGCGTGCCATTGAATACTGCAGTTTTGTGCCTCATTCCTATTCTATAGATCTAATACCTGAGAACAATATGTGCAATCTTTTATCATGCATTCAGGTTCTGGTTAAGTCTTGAAGACATCATCGATTCAGATTGGAGTGGCCTTAACTCATTAGTCTTCAAGTTGCATTCTATACGTGTGCAAAGGAATACTTCCTTCTCATGCGTGGATGTGAAAGAGGGGGCACATTGAGATCCTTGTTTTGACGGATTCGTAGAATATTAGATCTATGCAGGCACCGCCCAAGCGCGACCCTTGATCTGTGGAATATCTATTTCAACTTTTTTGGTATATTGGTATTGTGCAATGAATACTTCTCCCTCTCATCCAACCTAAATGCTAAATTCTATCCTTCAATGACAATACCAAGCAATGCGAAGACTCAGTCAAAACCTTGTCTCGTGCCACTAGTAGAATAAGATTTCATATTTTTAATGTTTGATAGTCATATGTTTATAGATTGTCTACTTTGGTAGTATGTCTATTCTAGGTATTTTACATATACGTTTGTTAATTGCTTTTATTAAAAAAAAAATTAAATGTATTGTAGGTTAATAGTGAGTAAGTCATTGAAAGAGTCATTGCAATTTTACACTCATTTGTCGTGAGTCAATATAAAATTATATCATCTAGCATAGAGTCAAAATTACGTAGTCATTTATGTGTCTATCATTGGTCTTTTAAGTCCTTTTTTTTTTTTTTTTTTACCAATTTTTGCATAATATGTTTAGTCATTGGTGTCTCTAAAAAGAGAGTCAAAATAGTCTAAGTGTATTGTCAATATATTTGAGTTTTTCATTAAGTCAAGTGTACTTGTATTATAGTGTCCTTGTAAAAAAAAAACGTTAAATTTCTCGAGTCGTTGTCAAAAGTTGTAAAATAAAAAAATTGTCTCATTGTTCAAAAATTGGACGCATTTTCACTTATGCACGCAACGTTCAAATTTTGGAGGTTATTTTTTTAGCTTCATGATCACATCCGATGACTTAGTAACATGTCATTGGAGGATGAAGGCATCAAAGGTTGGAGGTCGATTAATGACCTCTTGTCAATTACCAACGATGAGGTTGCGCATAGCTATGGTGGCTATTTTTGGTGTGATTTTGTTTTCAGTTGTGTGCTTCATTTTCATAGTACCTATTTTATAGAGTGTTCTGTTTCCAGCTTTGCAATTGTTTTTGTGATATGTTTGAAAAATATTCCTATTCAAATTTGTATTTAGTGAGCAAGTATTTCCTACATAATTCCTTAAAGGAAAAACATAGTGATGAGATTTAAAGCACAAAGGAAAAGCAACATCATGTTGTTGGTTTTCCTGTAAAACCATCCTTTGTTGAGGTTGTTGGTTATCCTGTAAAACCATCCTTGTTGAGGCATTGGCTATCCTAAAAAACCATCCTTGTTGAGGTCACATTTATCCTAAAAATCCATCCTTGTTGAGGTTGTTGGTTGTCCTGTAAAACCATCCTTGTTGAGGTTGTTGGTTGTCCTAAAAAACCATCAAGATCATGAGCACACATGGGCGGAAAGCTACAAAGGAAGTTTGATTGTTTTTATCCCATGTTCGCACTAAGGGGGAATGTTAGGAAATCATTATATTATAGTGCTCCATTATAATAGTTAGTTTATTTGTGAGGGTTGTTGAATATCTAGTTATATGATTTACGTGTATAGCGGTTTTTATAACCACACACGTAAATAGGTTTGGAGGTATATTGGGTGGTTGTGAGAACACCCGTAGGATTGTGTGCTGGAGAGATTTGCGGAGTTTGTTCTCCTTGAATGTAGGAGAAAATCCTCCTATATATTTGTATATTGCTACACTGAATAATAGAGTGAAACTATTATATTGTGTGTTTATTAATCTCTATGTATTCAGTCTCAAGTAATATTTGCATGAGATAAATATTACTATAAGATCTTCCAAATACTAACACTACTGACCTTGATTCATTCAAGTTTTGTTGCATAGATCTCATTACCACTATGCCTATTCCTCCATCACAAGCTATTCCATATCAAAATATTAATACATATGATGTTGTTCAGTCTAGTGCTTCACATCCTTCTTCTACCTCTTCATGTCTGCGATTTATTCCTACTCATACCACCAATATCCTATCACCCACCATGTCTACCCCCATGCCTACTACTTGTCCATCTATCATGGATCCTCTCAAAGTTACATCTAGTTCCACCCCTACCAACATCCTTGATCATGCCATCCAACAGGATAATTCTAGCACCGATGAATCTAATAACGAAGTCAATGATTTAGATCTTAACAATGACACGTTGTGCAATATTAACTTTACTCCTATTGAAATAGATGAGTCCTAATTCAAGGATACTTTTGTTGCTATTGGCCCTGGTGAATATCAATTCACAAAACCCCCTCCTTCCACTAATGCCATGAATATTTTTAAGGGATTTGTCCATATATTGGACATCATACCACCTGCCTCACCTCCCCAAGTACAATCTGCATTGATGCTTTTTCCTTTCCTATGCACTCTTTTCATACACGACTCTTATTGGCCTCACATTCCATTCGATCATACTTACTATGAAACTATTTTTGGTATGCATGATGGCTTAGCCCGGTTAGGATTCACACTTACTGATCTCCTCCCACCGCCTCACTCTCCTCACCTTTATCACATATGTGTATTTGTTATTGTTACTTATGGCCTTCGCGTCTTCCACTTATTAGTCTTCCCTACACATACTCTATGTTCCTCTCCACTCATTCTTAGGTAGTCTTGACTTGACTATATTGGTGGCACTTTGGATCCTAATCATACCGATAGATTTGGGTCAAAGCATATAATTTTGTCCCACTTTTTGTAACTTTAGTAAAATATGTTTGACAACGTATACATAACCAAACACATTTTAAATTACCAAACATGTATTTTTAAGAGATTATAAATACCAAGGTGCAGGGAATCCAGAATTTGCCATATTTTTTACGGTTTTATAGTATTTTTAACTATTTATTTACTAGTCAAATTTTAAAATATTTTTGTCCATTAAGTGGGACACACTTATATGATTTGACATGCATTCCCATACCTTTTGGCCACATTTCTATTTGCAATGATTCATTCCTTGACTATACTTGAAATTTCACATGTTAGTATGTGGATGATTATCCACAACCACCTTACACTGATGAATAATATGCTATGGGCATGTATAATCTACATCACAAAGGCTCTTTTATGACCATCCCCACACTATTACTTATCAAGTCTCTAACCCAAATCCAATCGGCTATGATCCTGACACCGATGATCTCTTAGATGAATTTAATTGATCCTACTACAATCACATGCTTGGGGCATTAAGCTTTCTCCTCCCCCTTATTGTCATTAGATCTCTATTATCTCTACTACCATGCTTTGTGCTTTACACCTAATCTTTCTCACTAGTCTTCTAAACTTTGATACACACAATGTATCATCATTACCCTATGATGCAATCTAGTTCCATGGTTCATACTCGACTACTTTGAGGGTATAGTTATGAGATTAACCTCACATCTTCCACATTTCATGCTCGGTGCTTCATGGTACATATTTCTAGAATTTATTCTACACACTCATTTCCCGATGACGCACTCTTGTTCTATGGTTCATTCTTGATTGTTGAGGGGTCTTTTATAAATGAACCTCATCTCATACACATCCATTGGGGGCACACTACTCCTATCACATTCACACATTGCATACCATCCCATCACACTCATACACTACATTTTCATATATTGGTTGCACTTACTCTTACTTTCTTATACTACTTATATGATTGCACTTTATTTATTATGTTCTCCAAATACTCAGTATGTGATTATATTTATCATATACACATGTGCATTCACTTGGTCTCTATTTTTGAATGCATATTTCTTACAGGTTCTTACATGTTGCAATGATGCTTGACACTTTACCTTTTACTAATCCCATCAAGGCTACTGGGGGCATCTACCTTTATTACTCTCACACATTACAGGTGCTATTATTTCATTATATATTGCTTCCTATTCTTACTAGCATAGTACTTTCCATTGATACATACATGTCTTGACATACTTTTATCTTTCTAACATGCTAACAAGTGCTTCATATGTAGAATTTTCTTTGCAGGACTATATGCCACCATGGTTGTCTGATATATCTTGTTTACCATTATTTTCTTATGTATGATATTGTTTGTGGGCTTTTCCTGTGTCTTGTTTGATCATTGTTTTCTTTCTTATGGCCGCTTCGGCCTTGATTGTCTTGTGACATTGTGAGTGATGTCCCATGTATGAAACCCATTTTTCGTGGTCCACTTTGTTTGCACACTTGCTTGTTATATTGTCTTCCATTGCATATTTTCTAACTCTTTCTACTAATAGATGTTAATAAACACTTTTTTTTACATGTTCCTTGGTTTCTACCATGCACATCACCTCCCCCTCTATAGGGATACAATACAACACAACCTCGGTCCTTTCTTTTGGGTTGCACACTCCTATAGTCATCACATGCAAAAAAAAACAACAGGGGCATACATTGGGTGAACAAATCACCCCTGCAACATCTCAGAGATACAAAACAAATCTACACAATACAAAAACATAACAGAACATAGTTATAGAACGACCCAAAATCTGAATTGGGTCCTTAACACAACACTCTTGAAACTAGTGCCCAACATCACCCATGTCCTCCCTTGGGCGCTAATGTCTTGGGGAACACATAATTATCTTAGCATATCAACATAGTTCACATAAGCATCCAGAATAGTTTCATAGCTACAGCACAATCCTTCGATTCACGACATGCATGCAATCTCATACAATCCATTTCAATTGAAATAATCAATATAGTAAGAACTAATTCGGAACAATCGAGACAACAAGAAATAAATTAGGACACACCATCTATAATGGTGCTTATCGAGCAAAGTCATGGAAGGAGAGTAACACTAGACCTCTCTCCCCAACACTTGCTCTTTGGCATGAGATCACCTAAAAAATCACTCTTGGCATGAGATCAACCAAAAACTCTCTCTTAGCATGAGATCGCCTAAAAAATCTCTCTTCATAGTACTTCCATGACATTTTTTCTATCCTTTTACACTCTTACATATCAAGTGCACACTTTCCTTTTTATACACTTTTACATACTTATGCATACTTCACACAAATTTTCCATATACATGACTATGACTAATTTTTCACTCTTCGTTTGGAGGTTCGTCCTAAATATGTAACAAGGAGAAACTTACTTCATCAAACACAGGTACAACACAACACATACGCTTTACCCCTAGGGTCACTGTCATTTCCTAGTCTCCACATTTCACTTTGTATCATTCCATGCTTCACTTGTCCACTTGGCACCCTATCCGCCGCATGTTCTACAAGATCATAAGGTACGCATCTATTATGTATTTTGTGTTATCGAGTATTCACTCAAAAAACTAAAGTGGGGGAAAATGTAGAAAAAAAATCACGCACTTGTGTACATTTCTAGGTCCTAAAAGCATACTAGCATTTGCATGATTCCTAAGAAAGAAAAAAGTGGTTGACAACTATCTTTGGCCTCTTTTCTTTGTTTCTTGATTTCTCTTTGGTCTTACACACCCTACTGACCTAGTAAAAAATTTACTTGTTTATCTTTCATGGCTTCAGACACCAGCACCAGTGCGCTCCTGTCCCCTCTAGATGCCCCTGACCCTTTTCTATCTTACTCACTCCTTTTGGGTATCTTTTATCTTTTGGGCATCTTTTTCACTTATGGGTTGGCCTTCCAATTGTCAATTATGAAATTCAAACAAGAGAATCATATAAATACATAGTTATGTTTTCAAAATGAAGGACCAAGCACTAAGTATATACTATCATCACCTAAGTTTGCATTCCAAAGGCACTAAAGTGCATTAAAGGCATCCATATAGAATCCATTCATGGGACAAGGACTGCATATTTTGCATATACTACATAGGAAGGGGAAGCTCATTCTATTTCATCCACACATGATATATATTTCTACATTCTAGATCTAGCTCGATATCAAGTGTAACTTGCACTAGGGTATCCTAAGGCACCATTTTTACACACACGCTCACCAAAACTACATAGATTCTAAGATGTAGTTCAACGCTCATTATAAGTTCACTCTTGGGGTGGCCATCGAGGTCAATATGACTCCCCATATTGCATATTTATTTTTAGATTTGATGTGGTTTGTGGGCTTGTATAAGTGAAATTTCTATTTTACGGGTTACATATATCATTGTAGATCATAATGCGATCAACAGAAGTAAATGCAACATTATTTTTACACAACAAAACCATATTCTGAAAATTTTCGCAGTCATAAGTTCCTAGTAGTAGTCTCCAACACCCAGGCACCCTTTCCCTAGTGTGGGTATTCATGTCCAGGATTATCTATGGACTCCTGAATTTACAGAGACCTGTTACGACTTTGTTTACTTCATGTGTAGTACTATTCCTAGTTCATATTTATCCCGTGTCGAGCGTAAAATAGCTAAGTTTCTTCATCTATCTCTTGTGCTTAGGGTTTCATACTTTATTTACTTATTTTCTTGTGTCATATTGTATCTTAGCATTTTTATATAAGTGTTTACATCATTTACTCTGTAATAGGGTTTAATAAATCCATTTTTATTAAATCAATAAAAAGGTACAATTATTTATTTCACACCCATCCCAAATGGGATTTGTTAGGTTTAAAACAGATGTTTTTAGTCTTTATGCGAGTGTCCTAAGAAATTTTCTCAACTCAAAGGGGAACATAAAACTAACCCAAACCCCAAGGAATAAACCTTATATTTAGGGAACAATTCTACGGTTCCATATTGAATTACTATTTATTTGTAAAACCCCAATCCAAGACATTTATGGTGACTAAAATGGTCAAACTATACCAAAGTAGTTAACATCCAAAAACACCTCTTAGCATCTAGTTCATCTAGGTCATATAATTCAACCAAGAAAACATGAGTACCACAACATGTTTCCATCATTAAAAAAAATTCACCCTCTAATAGTGTCCTGAAATGTCAAACAGGTGATTAAGATTCAATTCTCCCATTGCACAATCAGCCAAAATGGATACGAAAAAGGCCTACCAAATTTTTTTCCAAATGCCTAAATGGAAAAATAAACACATCTACCCAATTATTTGTTACACTTAGAGTCCAATGAGACGTTGAACCAAGAACTGATGAATATATCTCGAATTGGAAGCACCTCTCCAGGGCCAACTATTAAAGTTTTATTATTACACTTTAACAATTTTAGCAAAAGTGGCTACGAAATGGGTTTCAAAACAACTATCTACAAATTGAAAACTTGTTGTATCAATTCTCATATATTATCATATATATAGAGAATCTAATGCAAATAACATAATAGAATTATGATAACCAAGGCTCAAACTATGACCTCCTTTCCGAGTCTAATTATCATGATTGACTAGTTTGTTTTTTGTTATAGCACGACTAGAGGCCTCCAAAACACAATTGAAAAACTAGCTCCCAAATAATTTTTCTCAAAACCAATGGTTGCAACCAATTGACATGGAGAAATACTAGAGGTTAGAAGTGGTAGATTTCAGTTTCCTACCAAGGCTCCCTAAACCATGGGTCCAAATTGAAATGAATTTCTTAGTTTTTAGTTCTTTATCCCATTCAAAAAAATAATCGTTGGGCTTAGAGTGCCCTCAATGAAATGATAAAATGATCCTAAAATTTTGGTTTAAACGCTGTTATGACATCCCATGTTACTATAGAACATGATCATCCCAAATGACCTCCGTTATGGGATCCACATAGCCATTTTGCACACTCTTTTTTGGAACAACATTTCTTAACTTTTACCAAGTGTTTTAAATTATAAAGTTTTGAACGTCTCGCACTCTGAACACAACTAGTGGTTCCATTTCTCAAAATTTCTTATCTAATCTTGAAATCAATCACAAAACACATCTTGCATAAGAACAACACTCCCAAACGATTGTTGTAGATGTAATGTGTTTAATGTCTTGTCACTTCGTTTGAAAAACAAAGGAGGAAAGTGAACAAGTTCAACCTAAATGATTTCGTAAAATGGAAAGCCAAACCAAACCAAACTTATTGTGTAACACTCGATCGTTCCTAGTACTCGGTGTTGGAACTGAGCTCGATACCAATTGTAATGCCTCAATTTTATAGCCCAAAACACTAACAACTATCCAAGAATAATTGCATCATTTTTATAACATTAGTTAACAATTACACGTGGTTAAAAACATTTAAACCATTAACTTTATCTCAAAAGAATTGAGCTATTGTTACTCGCACCTCACTCCAAAGTTTGCGTGGTCAAGAATAGTCAAATTTAAAATGACCATTACCACCAAGCGCAGGTAAACAAAGTGCCAAAAAATCTATACTATGCATTTATAAGCCACCCCCATATCGTTAATACTTAATATGGTGACCCTAATACTTCTTAAGGGTATATGGACACATAACCTCGGTGACTCATTATGTACATCACATGCATTTCTGCCAAAATTGGCTAGATACCATATCATGGTTATTCAATGGCTCCAAATCCAAGGTCAAGTAGGGTTAATTATAATCAGTCATTAGATATGTTATGAGGGTGAGGTATGAATCATGTTATCACTTTCATGAAAGAAATATCAAGTCTAACTCATATTTTTTTCTCACAAGAATTTTAAGGTGCTACAAAATATTACCAAACTTTTACGGTGTTAAGGACTCAACTAAATTTAGGGATGTGTTAGTTATTTACCAAACTCGTCATAATATGAGAAACAAAAAAGTGATTTACAAATTGGAATGCACCAAATGAGGTGCTTTACTCCTAAAACCAATATGAACAAATATAGTTTCATTTGAAAATAATTAAATTAAAACATTATTTCTAAGAAATTATGAAACTTCTATATTCAAAAATCCATGTAAAGGTGTCCACTTGGGGCTCTTTTGGCAAATAAAAAAGGAATAGGGGAAAATAAAACATATGATTAAGTTTTTGTTCCACTCCTTTCATTTTAGGGAAAAATATGGTAACCCTAAAACTCACCCCAATCTTTCAAGCATTTTGTTTCTACTATGTGCTTATTTTTCTTTACTTCCTTTCCTCTATTTTATTTCTTTCTAGTTTGTTTGGCTTTATAGGTGTGCGGTGGAGGAGGCATCAAAGGAAAAATAAGATAAATTTGACTTCCTTTCCTCTATTTTATTTCTTTCTAGTTTGTTTGGCTTTATAGGTGTGCGGTGGAGGAGGCATCAAAGGAAGCATAAGATACATTTGATTATTCGGTGTGTGTGTGTGTGTGTGTGTGTGTGTGTGTGTGTGTGTGTGTGTGTGTGTGTGTGTGTGTGTGTGTGTGTGTGTGTGTGTGTGTGTGTGTGTGTGTGTGTGTGTGTGTGTGTGTGTGTGTGTGTGTGTGTGTGTGTGTGTGTGCGCCCTTCTTAGAGTTTATTCCTGCACATAGTGGGGTGCATTTACCATTGAATGGGTAATTAAAAACACAAAGTAGCCAAATATGAAGCTTTTCATGGAAAATTTTACCAAGTTCTTCCAGGTTTTCAAGCTCATATTCTTGCTCGGGTTATGAGGAAGATACAAATAAAACATGCAGATTTATTAGATCAAATTATATGTATGTATGTATGTATGTATGTATGTATGTATATCTATATCTATATATGTGTGTGTTTATACATATACATATACATAATACATACATACATACATACATACATATATATATATATATATATATAATATACATACATATACATACATAGATATATGTGTGTGAATACACACACACATATATAGATAAATATATATAGATATATATGTATACACACACACACACACACACACACACACATCTATGAATTTGGGAGATAAGTACCAAGGGAGTGGGAAACCACGGTTAAGGATTCCTAGGGCCTATGAGCAGGTTATGGAAAGGATGCGTAGGAAAAAAATAAGAGGTCATGCTTTAGGGAATGGGGAAATAAGCGGCAGTGTACAATGGAGTCGAGCCCCCTCCCCCAAACAATTCATAACAGTCTTAAGGGAGGGGAAGGGTTGCGGGTAGGTCCATGCCCAATCCACCCCCACCTAATTTTTTTAATTTATTAAGTACACAAACACACATATACATATATCCGATTGGTATATATGTAAATATAAAACCCTATCTACCATATGATTTAAACAAAATAAGAGGCTCTTCCTAGGGATAGGTATAATTTTTTTATTATTTTACAATTATTCTTCTTACAAATAATTTCCTTATAATAAGATTACTCAATGCTTTCTTTCTAAATACATATTTGTAATTTCCTCATATATGTATACTATTTATTTATTTATTTAAATTTTCTTCTATAATAAACCATGATAAAATTAACTCTAAAAATTATAACAATAAATAAAAAATTAGAGTCTATACAAGGTTGAAAAAAATGATTCAAGAGCTCCTCATTAGACAATAATACAATATTCCTTGTCCCAACACAAGGTTTTAATAGGAAACCAAAATAAAATTTGCATTTGATTGTAATATTGAGTTAAGTAAAACAATAGATTCCTCTTTACAATTTTCACGTCTTACATTTAAAGATAGAAATGCATTCCATGAATCCAACTAAACAATAAAATCAACTATTAAAATTCAAGTATAACAAGCCTCCCAAATGGGAATAACATTCCCAATTTTTATGCATCCCTCTAACTAATCAATCCTCCAAATGAAATCCAAAAATCAGCTCCAATCTTCACATTCAACATTCTCCAAGCACCACCAAAACGAAGGCATGATATGCCTCCCAACCTCTGAGGAATCTTCACATGACTTCTTCCCAAAGGAAGTACACAAGCCCATGGGAAAGAGTTGTAGCACTCTATAAAGAATTCCAAGGGAAAAAAGCAAGGTTTTTAAGACACTAGAACAAGGGTAGCGAAGAGAAAACAAAAGACCACTTAACCAAATTTCCAAACCACCAAAAACCACAAAGAACAAATGAGAAAATTTAAGAGGGGAGGAGGTCACATAGTTCCAAGAATATATGATAACAATAGTGTCCAAGTAACCTCCAATAATATCTCCAAAATATTCAACATCTCCCAAAACCCTTATACCTCCTTTGTCTCCTCCTTTCCAAGGATTTTCAAGCATTTTAAACATCTTTGGAAAGTATAAGAGGGGGTTCCCAAACCAAACAGGAGTCCCTCCTACTTCCACCAAGTATGGGAGCAATAATAAAACATCCGGGGTTTCTCCAAAATCCATGGAGATAAGATACCCCTCCCATTCCTAATTCCCACTCCAAATCCACATCCAAATGGAGTGAAGGAGAAAATAAAACCAAAATGAAATCTTCAACACAAAGTAAGAACTCAAAAATATTCAAAGATCCTAAAAACAAACCCAAAATCAAACCATAGCAAATCAAACATCCACACACATATACCGAAGTTATCCAAATCAAAATACAAGGAGGAGTGAGACCTACCTCAACTCCAATGCTCAAATCCACAAGCTCCTAGATCTTTTTCTCCTCAAGCTCCCAAATATCCCCACCAAATTTCTCCACCAAAAAGTCCCCAAACAACCAAAATTCCAAAAAGAAATAGGAAAACTCTCTAACCCACAATCCCATGGGAGGGTGACATGTGTCACCCTTCCAAGTAAGAAAATCCTACATGTCATCCAAGTCACTTTCCACACTCCCCAAAACAATAAATGCAAGAGGGGAAAAAATCCCACTTAGCCCCCAAAGCCCACACAAAATCCCAAATCCACACATGTGATATAAGGAAAAGAGATTTATATAGTGACTTGAGAGAGGGTGGAGTGGGGAAGAGGTTTTGGGTTCACAAAAATATTTCCCCACCCATAGGTTAGGTCTCATGGACTAAATTTGAGGTAAAGAATACCCTTACCTTTTAAAACAAGCCTTCAAAAATGCCCTTAAAGGTTAAATTCGGGATTTGGGGTTGAATGAGAGAATCTAGGTGAGGGATGATCCCCACCAACTTGCTTAGCAACTCCCAACACATCCCTAAAACAAGTTTAAGACACGAAAACACCCCATAACACAAATCATCCACTATTTTCCTTAACAACACAAGGAAATCCAAATTAGGTGAGAAATGAAGTAATAAATTTTTACCATGGTGCTCAAGGTTAGGAAATATAAAAAATAAATAAATCAAATCACATGAAAAAGTTGACAAAATTTCCCAATTACAACAAAGGCCAAAATGGAACAAGGTGAGATAGAAGGGTTCAACATGACAGTTTTGGAATCCTTTGTAGTGCTACCACTGAGTCCCATGTTCACCAAGTGGTGCTACTGCAAATCCTGCACACTCAAGGAAAACCTCAAATCTACTTGACATGATAAAATATCCATATAAATCAAAATTAAATATGACTATACAATATCAGCTAAATAAAATCTCACAACATCTATTCTACCAATGATACATATAAGCATGATCCAATATCCACAATGTATAACTAAAAATCACAATCATCAGTGAATACCATATAGCAACATAATCCATAAAATCTAAAACATCATAATATCATCATCTCTAATCAGAATGAAATATCATATAGTGTCTTCAAAGTTTCCTCTTAAATATGATGTCATAAACCATAGGATAATAATCGTAACAAATGTCAATCAAACTCTACCAAAAAATTAAGAAAATAAGAAAAAGAATCCAAAATCAACTACACAAGTGCATTCAATAGAATTCAACCATAGATGAATAAGCTATAGATATATAATAACTTAGTTTCATAAGTAAGATTCAATCATAGTTAATGGATGATGAATTTGGAGAAAGAGTAAAAAATCACCTAAACAACTTTGTCTAGCAAAAGTGACTTCATCCTGCTTACATAATTACACTCCCATTTTTTTTAGGATAGCTTGACAACAATGCACTCCTTTCTTGAACATTTTTAAACCATTATTATCACATATCAATCTATAATTAGTGCCCTCTTGTCTAACCCTAGTCTTTGCATTCCTATTTAGTTAATCTATGTTAATACAATTTACCATATTTTACCCAAATATGATTTAAGATTTAAATTTTTACTATTTTCATCATATCATGATCTTGTTTCATTAATACATAATTGTTTAATTACTTAATTAGATTAACCTAATCAATCTATAATTAGTTCCCTCATGTCTAACCCTATTCTTTGCATTCATATTTAGCTAATCTATGTTAGGACATTTTACCATATTTACCCGAATATGATTTAAGATTTAAATTTTTACTATTTTCATCATAATATGATCTTGTTTCATTAATACATCATTGTTTGATACCTTAATTATATTAACCCTAATATTTGTACTACACATATGAAAAGGATCAAATAAATATTACAAATTATGACACAACAATATCAATGCTACAAAAATGTAAGCATAAGAAACTCAACTACTTATAGGAATAAACATAATAGTATCATAAGGTACAACCCAATAACAACCCCAACCTAAGAAAACCATGCCACCTCCTTTTACGCAACCAAAGTAAGTAGAAGTTCACATTTTTTTGAAATTTTTGACATTTTTACTACTTATAACAAATCCAATATATGAAGAACTACGAACAAGATTAGGAAGGTTGAAAAATCGTAAAGGATAGCCTTTTAAACTACACCATCATGTTGGAAATCTAATAGGATAGTATGTTGGTAAGCTACTTAGTTGAAAACCTGCAAGGATGTCTAAGTGGTTTGTAGGAAATGAAAATTACTAAACAACATTTTTGGTGAAAAACTTCAACTAATACTTCATCGTGTAGAAAAAAAAATTAAAATAATGAAAGGCATAAAAAAGAACAACATATGTCAAACTATGACAATGTTTATATCATTGGATAAAATAATAGTTTAAGTTTTAGAAAGTATTGGAACTTCATTTAGAACCTAGGCTAACTAAATGTAATAGTTTGTAATATTTAAAGATTGGATATTTATATGATGATGTTTAACCCAGTATAAAATAAAAAGGAAAAAGAATATGTAACACTCTTAGAATGAGAAAAGAAGAGGAAATTATGTGTTCGGAAGATCAAGAGCCATACTATAAGATGATGTTTTATTTGGTATAAAATAATAAGGAAAAAAGAATATGTAACACTCATAAAGTGAGAAAAGAAGATGAAATGATGTGTTTGGAAGTTTAAGACTCTATAAAAATGTAAGGAACCATATATAGAAGGTTAGTTCAAATGAATTATTAACAATTTATTTGCATATCTTTGAATTTAAACGAATTATTAATTCCCTAATATTTATCCTTTACATTTTCCAATGGTGTACATATTTCCAAATCACTAGTAGTTTTGAGCAATGAAAATTACCAGATAAATGAAAGATAAAGAAATAAAGCAGAATATACCTTCTTTGTAACTCTCTTGCAAACCTCAAGAATATTTGTGAAGCACTTGGGCTTGTGAAATCTTAAGATTTGATGAATAAGATAATATATCATATTAATAAGTAAGATAATACATTATAATTCAATAAAAAAGTGGGAGGTATGAAAGCACGCCCCAAAGACACAAACAAACTAGGCCAGGCCTAGGAAAAGTCAACTATAACAACATAACAAAAAGCATTGAGATAAGGAAATTATGTCACTGCTACAACATTTTACCAAGAAAGGGTAGATCATGATCATTATGCCAACAAGATCTAAAAAGTTACTTACCATTGTTCAACACCTCCCAACTAGAGCCAAGGTGGCCCTCTTCTTCATTGTCTTCCACAATATCACGAGTGGGCGAGATGGCTAAAGCCATTCTAGGAAATTTATCCGACAGAGGTGGGAGGCTCCATCCATTGTTGGTGCATGGCTCGGGAAGCTAGTGAGCCCCAACCGAGCTAATGAGAAAGAGGAGGGGAGATGTAATCTTGGTGGCAAGTTGGGGGTGGAGAAGAGAAGCTCCACTGCGGCGACTGACTACACAAGGACTGATGAGCATGGCTGAATGAGAGACACTAGGAGAAGCTCTGACAACCACCTTGGGGATGACTATCATGGGACAGAGCACCGAGAGGGATAAGGAGGCTCTCGAGAAACATTTCAAGGGGCATCACCCCAATGAAAGAGAAGGGTCTGGAGGTGTTCCACCTTGAGGGAAACCTTAATTTCTTGCACTTGAATCTACAACAACACATTGAAGATAACCACTAACTTATTATATATAGATAAATGTTGATCAACTTCAACATTAACAAATAAACAATAATTTCTTTCTTTCCAAAGCCAAAAAGAATTTCCCCTTTGAAAGCATGCCAAATTTGGGAAAACATGTGAGGAATTCTAGGGTTATCTCCTAAAATAATATGATGTCAAGTGAAACATTCTGTCTGAATGGGAGAAAGAATGAGTGAATCCAATTCCAATCCTTTTGGGCTTTACTACAATACCAGAATAAGTGGGATAAGGTTTCCAAGTGTCCACAGAAGGGACATTTGGGAGCCAAGACACCAAGCTGAACCAATCATACACCAATTGGAAGGCCTTGGTGGAGAACACACCACAAAAAGTGAGAAATTTTGGGTTCCACACAAGTGGACCAAACAATGTCGAATCTCCTTCTCTAATTAGAAGGATAAAAATACATCCCCACCAAGTGTTGAGTTTTTCAACCATGGGAAGATGTGGAGATAGCCAAGCATAACCTTTACTAGCAGAGTAATTCCGAAGGGGGTATCCACGAACCACTTCCAGTCTATCCACCATGGATGGGAAGGAAGCACAAAAATTTTGTGACTCATATGATCAGGAACAAAAGAGATGATTTCAGTGATATTGGCATGATCATGTGAGGCAAGGTTGAATTGAGATTTGAGTTCATTCCAAGGATACCAAGCTTGGATACACTTGCAAAAAGGTCTTGAATGGAGTGAATTCCATGCCTTAAAAACTCAAGAGTAGGGATCCTAGGGACCTCAGTAAGGTAACGATCCTAAAATTGGATGACTTGTGACCACCAAAAAGAGTGATGGTTAACAGAGAGGCCATTACGAAATTCATTTAGTTTAAATTAAAGCCATGCCTTCCAAATAATTTTGAGGAAAAATGTGCCGACCAATTTGACATGAACAGGAACAATGAGAAGATTGGAAAATCCTAAAACCTTCCAGGTCAGGCATCCATAGGGGGAACCCTCCTCAATATCATGATATCGAACCACTCTCCAAGATTCTTGTCCTTTGATCCTATGAATTATCCATTTGGCACATAACGCCTACCCTTGACACAAAATATCAATAAGGCCCATTTCTTTGAATTCTCTGGGAAGATAACAGGTTTTCCATGTAACTCTATGAAACCCTTTTCCAGATGAAGCATTAGACAAAATACAATATTTAAGCATATTTTCCAACTTATACATAATTTTTTTATGGGATCCAACAAGATGAATAATAAACATGCGTGGATTCAAGAACTTTGGAGCAAATTTGGAACTTACCCGCTAGAGACAATGATTTGGTTATCCAGTATTCAAGCTTTTTAGCCACCCGTTGAACAACATATTGCCAAAGATCTACAAGTGATGCTTGAAAGAAAAAAGGAATGCCAAGAAATTTAAACATCTCACCATGGTCAATCATCTTCCAATCATACGAAGCCATCCAGGGTGCGGGGAGGAAGGATTTCTTGTAACACTGTGTTTTTCACCATTGAATGGATGAACTAGAGGCTAAACAGAAAGTTTCAAGGCACTACATGACATTGCAAATGTTACTTTCATCCTTAATTAGCATAAGAAATTAGTCTTCAACAAAGTGTTCATTGAGCAGTTGAGAATTATCGGAAGAAGGCAAGGTAATTCCCCTGATAATCCCTTGGTATTTGGATTTGGCAAGAAGATAGCCAAAAATTCTTCCAAAAAAGATAAAAGCACGAGCTAAATGGAAACCTGTCATATAGATTGAAATATTTCAAACATATCCTATCTATTACCATTAATGGTGATTTGAGCCAAATCATTTACAAAGAGCATCTTGATAGATTGTATGAAAATTGAGCCAAATCTTAATGTCTGAAGCATAACAAGAATGAAATACCACTCTATCCTATCGTAGGATTTCTCAAAATCTATTTTAATGAATAGAGTCAGTTCACTAGACTTGCGATCCCATTCCATACCTTCCCAAATTACTATGATATTGTCTGTAGAATGTAAGGCCCCTAGATGATGCCTTACATTATAATGGAAGGAAGAATGTACCACAGCCCGAACGACAAGAGCTTTGGCAATAATCTTGTAGGAAACATTGAGCAAGGTAATAGGTCGCCAATTGGTGATCAATTCGGGGTCCCCAGGCTTAGGGATGAACTTGATATTCCCTTTGTTAATGTGGGCGCCAAACGATTGACTCTGAAATCCCACTAGATAGACCTAAAAGAGGTCCAGGCCAATAGTATCCCAAAGTGATTTATAGAACTCACAAGGAAAACCATCGCAATCGAGTGCCTTGTCATTTTCCATTTGCATGACTGCTTCGTGAAGGTCATCAAGGGTGAGCATGCAATCACATGTGATTTTATGCACCTAGGAGAGATTGCATGGCACCGCAACCAAGAATTGATCTAAGGCGATCGTTTCTCATATGAGGGAACTTAAGCTTGAAGAACTAGCTTGTAATGGCTGAGAAAGTCCTACAACATAATTTGGGGATCGAAAATATGAGTTTCACCATCGCATATGGCATGGATTTGCTGAAAGGAATGTTTGGCTTTGAGGGAAAAAAATAATTCCTTTGAAACATGATCCCCCACTTTAATCTATTGTAGATGGGAATGAATTTGAGCACCCTAAGAGTTATAGTTATGTGTGATTTAAATTTTATGACGAATCTTTGTCACATGGAGTTGCAAAGGAGGTAGGCTGAGCATGAACTATAGTGAATGTTATCCAGGTTAATTGACCATAGATTATAAGGAATATAGTCTTCCTAGTCATCATATCCTCCCACCACTGGGTCCAACTAGAATGAAGAAGTGGATGATAATTTTGTAGATGACATGGCCGAGGTGTTAAATTCCACACTCGCTTGATATGATTGAGTGTGGGACCATGCTCCATCAAGGAAATATTGAGAAAAAATGTCCTTTATGAGAGAAAGGTAATCTATCTTACTAGGTGATACAAAATTGGATAGGGAAGTGGTCCAAAGGATGAAATCTAACATCACTTCCATAAGCAAGGAATAAGTGTTGTCAAACTCAAAAAATATTGAGTTGACAACATGGCCCTATCGAGCCATTTAAGAACTTAATCTGATCCACCTCGGAGATTGGACCAAGGAAACCAAGATTTATAGGTTGGTGTGCGAGAGGTGTTGGGATCATTAAACCTAAATTTATTATGCATATAGAACCATGCCTCCCTTTCGCCAACTGTCCATCACATAGGCGAGTACTTTTTGTACTTATCTAAGGGAAGCTCCACCATATTAAAGTTTTCACATATGACCTAATAAGCATCAAGAATTTCATTTTTATCCACCACCAAATATTAGATCTTTCAAGTGCATCATTAGAGGCATAAATATTGATGAAGCCTAAAGGGCGGCTTTTAATATTAAATAAGGCCCAGATGGCATGATTGGTGGGGTTGACACCGTGGTCCATAAATAAGGGCCACCATTTGTGGGAAAAATAGATATTGAACCCTCACACCCAGTCCTAATGATTACTAGTAAATGTCAGAGTATCGGAAAGATGGATTTATAAACCATCATCAAGTAAAAACCTATAACTTTCACTTCCTACAAACACAACATATCTAAGTTGGCAATTTTTTTACAAGCATCGTGAATGATATACTTGCGATTAGAGTATGTGAGACCCTGCTTATTCCATGACATGAAATTCATGAGAAACAGTGTTCAAGGGCCATACCATCCACATCCAAGCCATCTAAGGCATCAATTTATTTTGTAGAAATTGAGCATTATTGTGCTTCAAAAAATCTTGCAACTCAAATTTCCTTTGCCCATCATAATCTATATTATACTCCTCTATAGATTCCACACTGTGTGTTGGGCTATGATCATGGTTGGTCATGGAGTGGTGAGAAGGACTTCGAGCCCTTTTGGATGGGCCATGTGAACCAATTGTTAATAACAATTGTGAAGTCGAAAGAGTCGAGGAAATTTGGATGGAGTTTTTCGGTTCCATAAGAACCATGGCCACCTTAGGTGTGCTAGAGAACTTAGGAAAGGGTACTAATAAGTCATAAAAAAATAGCTCCTAAAAGCGATGTTGGCTAGTGGCATGTTCCTTAACAAATTGGCTTAGTCGAGCCATTGTTATTGGACACCTTGGCTTGAGCCATTTTGTTCTTGTTTTCTGCCCTCTAATGGTTTTCCACCCTTCCTCCCGGGGGTTTGAATTATTTAGAAGCCGCCTTAGGTGTCGGGTGATTATGTGGAACATAGAGAGGATAGTCCTTGATCTTATGATCAGAGGCCTAACAATGAAAATATGTGTTAGGTAGGTTAATGTATAAAACATGTTGGGAGTATTGAGTATCTCCCATTTGAATTTCCATAAACTCCTTTAACTCTTGGGAGAGGTCAAATTCAACACAAACATGTTTATGAGGCCAAGTTTTGTAGGAGCATTGAGGTTGCATACAAACAACTCACCCTATCGAGGAGGTGATTTGGTGTAGAAAATAGACACATGGCTATGGCAAACCATGGAACTCAACCCAAATGGGGACTTTGAGAACCACATACTCAAATACCACAAAATATTTGGTCCAATGAGAAAGGACCAAAAGTGAGTTACGCACATACCAAGTGGTGAGAGGTTCACAATAGTAGAGGCATGCAATTGGTCAAAAAAAAGGAAAAGGAAAAAACCTTGATCATGTTCTACACACTTTTGATTTGGATGTTGTGAGTAGCCAAGGCCAAGTCAACCCATGATTTCAACATGCTTTCAGAGGGGATGTGGTCGACAAAATATATAATAAGAAAAAACTATTATAACCATTGGCATGTAGCATTAAATGTAGGAACAAGTAAAATAACATCAAGAAGAGAGTTATTACCTCATAAAATACCTTCGGAATGAACTTCCTATTGGTCAAGGAAAATTGACTAAGTAACATTCGAGAAAAAGGATTACGTGTAAGGGAACATGTGTACAGAGGATCAAAGTAGCATGCGAGGGTGCACGTAACAAGTAAATAGGTCATTATTTGAGGTTGTTTGCATGCATAACAAAGATCGGGGATGTAGCCAATTTTCTATACTTGTCTAAAAATAGAACAACATAGTTAGAGTGCCGCTCAAGTAAAGATCTGAAAAAGAGAAAAAATGAAGACTTAGTTCCTAGGCAAGGGAAAATAAATCACATGCAGAGATGGATAAAGCACACGCATGGACCGACCTAAACATAGGGATTAAAGCATTTTATATATTTAGTCGAGTTATATTTAGGAAAGGATACAATCTATTTTATATGCACTCCTATTAGTAGGAGAATGTATGCAACGGTGAAGGGAAAGTCCCCACCCTTATATATAGGTAGTGTGTCCTTGTTGGAGATATTCTTGCGTGTGTGTAGGAGAAGCTGTTGATGTATCGAGTAAAGTGCGAGTGGAGAGTTCAACAAAGATAGGGTTTGGAGTGTGTTTGATAGCGTGCATGGTCCAGGTGCATGGATGTATTAAGTGAACTATATTGTAATCAACTACTTATATTATGATTAATGGTTTACAATGGACAAATGTATTTGTATTGATAAATTAACCATGTCTACGAGTATGTAAAATATAAAATATATTATTCCTAATCGAATGCATGATTGTAGTAAATGAATAACAATTAAGTACAATAAACATACACAAGAAAATTAAGAAATAAATAATGAAATCCTAATTGCAAAGAGAGGGTAAAATGCCTTAGTTGATTCACAGAGTTCTAGAAAGTGCATAAAATGGAAAAAATAGAATTACAAAGCACTAACCATCGCACCTTTGGATCGAAAAATTACATATCGGAGGAGGCTAGACTTCAATGCCTAGAGAGAGACAGAGAACACGTGGGTGCCCTAGGTGTGTTTCTAGGTGCCTGGTATGTGGAAAATCTCATAAACTTGAATTCTCAAGGTCATAATATGTTCATTGATCCTCCCATTTTGTCACTATGGATTCACACAATGATCATTTGGAGTCACCGGAAACTGTAATGAAACATAGAATTGAAAAACCCTCAAATAGACATCAAATCCTAAAAAAGAAAGATGCAAAATGAGGGTTTAGATTGTCCTCATCTACCACAATGATGGACTTACAACTGAGCACTACACTACATCTCAGACCCAATGTAGTTCTGTGTGTGTGTGCAAATTATGCCCTAGGCTTCTCTTGTGCCAATCGCACTTGGAATAGCGAGAAAATAACTAGATATAGAATGTAGTAAATGTGTGCATGGAATAGAATGAACTTCCTTCCTATGAAGTGTGATACGAGAAAATCATCCCTTGTGTCCCTTGTGATGGAGCTAGATGGATGCAATGAAGCTATTAGATGCCTTTGATGGATGTAACCTTAGGTGGTGATATTTAATGCTTAGTGCTTGGTCCCTTATTATGATCACATAACTTTATATTTATATGATTCCCTTGCTTGAATTTCATAATTAACCCCAAAAATTTTGACTATTAAAAAGATAAGATGCTTAAATGGCTAGAAAGGAACCAAAAAGTGTGAGTAAAGTACAAAGAGGACAAAGTGATACCCAAAGGGGATGAGGGTGCCCGACGTTAGCGTCTGACTGGACACTAGTGTCCGGATAACAAATGCCAAAGAATAAAAAGGCATACTTGAGAAAATAAGGGTATAAGATTGAAAGTAACAACAAAAAGCAAAGAAATGTGGCCAAAGACATGGGTTAATTAGTATCATTCTTGCTTAGGAATCATATGAATAGTAGTATGTAATCATGACTATATAATTACCCAAAGTGCATTATTTTATATCTACATTTGGACCCACTTTATATTGGTGAGTAAAAGCTTGGTAACATAAAGTAGATAGAAATCATGCTTGATAACCATGTAGATCGATGATGCAAACGTGTCGAGGAACTAGACAAAGCGTGGAGTGATAAAAATGTGAAGTGTGGATGCTAAGGAGGAGAAAGTGTAAAAAGTGATGATGAAAATGAACCTAGGGAAGAAATGCATGTGTAGATATCGTAATGTATATGTTTTTGGCGTTGATGTCATTTTTGGTGTGATGTGGATGATGTTGACTACCGATTCCCATACATACGAACTGTAAAACGAGAAGTTAAAAGTAGTCAAATACACATGTATATGTGTAAAAAGTATGTAAAGAAGTATGTAAAAATGGAAATTGTGAAAAAATAACATGTGCACTGATCTATGATGAGGAAAAGAGTGTACATAGGATCCACTGTAGATGATGTAGATGCGTGAGTTTTTTGGGCAATCTCACACTAGTGTAATGGAATAAGTGTAGGGAGAACTATCTGGTGTCATCTACCAACCTTTAACTGCTTCCCAATATGTAAAACAATACTACATATGGTGTGTATAAATGCATGTTAAGGACTATCTGCCTTGTAAAAGATGATTTGTATGGAGTTTTATAGATCGCGTGCCGAACTACCAATCGATGTGTAACTACCCCCTCGTCTTAGGCATCCAAGAAAGATTGTTATATTTCCCTAATTTTAGGCATCCAGGAAAGGTCATTGTGCTAAGGATTTAAGTCTAATTTTGATCCTTTTCTAAAACTAAAAACTATGGTGTACCAGTACCATGTTGTGTATAATGTTGTATGGGGTGACTGATTCACCCATATGATGCCCTCCTCGTTTGGGGTGCATGTGACGTCGTTAAAGGAGTATACGGACCAAAAGAGGACCAAATGCTATGCTTTGAAACTATGCCTTGCAAGGGGAAGGAATGTGCTTTATAGAAACTAAGGCACATGTAAACAACTAGCTAGTAAAACAAGTGTTAGTACAAGAAAAGACAAACACTCATGTAAAAGATGAAATGTAAGCTACGCAGACAATGTGTAAGCTAAGACACAAGTAGAAGGAAAGAAGAGAATAGACCACAAAAATCATGTTGCAAACATGGGACATCACTCACAATGTCGTAAGACAATCAAGGATGTAGTGGACATAAGTAGAAAAGTGTGCACAAGAAAAAGGGAAAAGACTACAAATAAGAGCATACAAAGATCCAACAATGGTAAACAATGTAACAACCAACCATGTGGAAAAATATAGTCTTGCAAAATAAATGTTGTACATGAAACACCCATTAGCATGTTAGAAAGATAAAAAATTATGTCAAAGTGTGTATAATTGGATAAAATATTGTGATATGAAACAATAACACCTATAATGTATTAAATTAGATGCCCCTAAGAGATGTTGTGGGACTGGTAATAGGTACTACATCAAGCATCCATGTTGTGTGTAATAGATCTGTAGAGTTTGCGATCACAACTAGAAAGCAAGTGAACATGCATGTGTGTATGATAAAGATAATGACATACAAGATATCTATCTAACATGTGTAATAAGATGAACATGTAACAAGTAAATGTAAGCAAGAGTAAATGCAACCAATATATGCAGTATGTTGTGGATGGTATAGAATGGAATGCAATGTGAATGATAGGAGCAACATGCCCCGAGTGGATGTATATGTATGCAATGAGGTTCATTTATTTATGCCCCCTCAATAGTCAAGAATGAACTGTAAATGAGAGTGTGTCATTAAGAAATAGTCTGAATGATGTGTTGTCATGTGTTAGAAAGAGTTAATGAATAAATCATGGAGTATTGATTGTAGAATGATGATGTGTAGATGATATTGAATGTGACATAGGGATGATTGATCTTGAATTTGTAGAATGAGGTACCATAATATGTGATGATTTAGCCTAAAGCATATACCACTAAATGGGTGAGCGTGATGCTGGTGGAAAATGTGATGATGTAGCATAAAGCATATATCATGAGATGTATGGATGGAAATGATAGAAAACATGATGATGTAGCACAAAGTGTATATCATGAAATGTGTGAGTAAGGTGATGGTTGTAAATTCCGCATAGTGTTATAGAAGGGTCGATTGATTAATTGAATTGTGAAGAGGAGATGATATTTAATTTGGAATTAGACCCTCAACAGTCAAGTATGAACCATGGGGCTAGATTGCATCATAGGGAAATGATGGTGCAAATGTATCGAGATATGCATGATGAATGTAAAATATTAGATGTGATGTGTTTAAGATGGAAGATAGTTGATAATGGGAGAAGAGAATGGGGGAGGAAATATAATGCCCCCAATTATATGGTTATGAGTGTGTTATTTGATGAATGATGTTTAGTGACAGATGATGAGAGAGTGTATTTTATGTGCAAAGACATGGTGATAAATGTATGCCTGTATGAATGAGTATGTAGTAGATAGATATAACTGGTAGATGAAATGGGTTCTTATTGTAAGAGATCCCTCAACATTCATGTAAGAACCATAAGAACACGAGTGTGTCATCGGGAAATGATGATATGCACACGTATCAAGATTTGTATGTGATAGTCTAGGTGTGGCATGATGAGAAAATAAGATGCTTGTTGATGTTAGGGGTAATAAGTGTGATGTCCTCCAAGTGTGTCATGATGATGGAGATCTATGTAGTGACACTAGAGGCGTATGACATTGTGGGAGAGCATTGTCTCTGTCATGATAAGAGTGATGGCCAACACAATGGTAGGTCAAAGAAATAGTAGGACCATGTAATGGTATGGGAATGTGAAATGTGTCTTGGCTATCGGTAGAAGAATTAGGTGATTTGACAAAATGAATTGGGAACATAAGTGGATTAGGATGGGGAGGAATCTTGAATGGTGGTAACTTAGGTGGGATTGATTAAACTACAAAAGTCTTGATATGAGAATAAGGTAATGCCATAGATGACTTGAGAGGAGGGGGTACGATATTTAATTTGAGAGGAAGTTTCTTAGGTGGTTCTTGACTTTCCATAGAAGGAACCTTGGAAACGATGTCACAATGCTCCTTAGATGTTGACAAATTAGATTTAGGAACCCATTGAGATATAAAAATTGGAGAGGATGATGTAACATGACATTGTGTTGTGAATTAGATAAAAACTTGATGCTAAAGATGATTGATTCTTTGTTGTAAAACATAGTAATCATTGTCATTATTTCCATTAATTTAATGATAATCACAAAATGGGAGACCATGATATTTGACCAGTCGATAACGAGGGTAGCAATGAGTAGTCAAAAAATTGGTCAACTGATGAATAAGGAGGTTAGTAAGAATGACATGTGGCTTAGCATCATGATCAAACATGAGAGGATATGGTAATGAAAATACTTGAGGCTCACTAATATGATCACAAGTAAAAGACATAGAATGAGAATGCAAAGAAGAACTAGCATGATCCTGAGAAGCATTCTTAAGATGTTGGATTTCAAATTTTAAAGATGTAATCATGGATTCCATAGCCTAAAATTTATCTTGAAATAAAGAATGAAGAGCTTGAATGGATTTACAAATAGATTGATTGGAATTAGAACCAAGAGAGTCATCAGAAAGATGATAAAAAATAACATTGATTTGAGCAGACAACATGCCGATAGGTAGATACATAGTGTATAGGGTTTTGGAGAGCATATTTACAAAATGGGTATATTTTAAGCAATTGATGAAGAGAGACTTGACAAACCTCATGAGCCATGATGGAAGAAAAATAAATATCCAAGAGTATTCGAGTGCGAGTTCACCAAAATGATTATGTAAAATATGAAATATATTATACCCGATCTAAATGCAAGATTGTTGTAAATGAATAAGAATTAAGTAAAAAAAAGATACACAAGAAAATTAAACAATAAATAATGAAACCCTAATTAAAAAGAGAGGGTAAAAGGCCTTTGTTGATTCACCGAGTTCTGAAAAAGTTTAAAGAGCTGGAAAATAGAGAAATGAGAAGCACTGACCGTCACACTAGAGCTCAAAAAATTTAGATCTAGAGAAGGACACTAGATCGGGGCATTTGGAGAGGGACAGGGGCACCCGTGGGCACCCTAGGCTTGTTTCTCAAAGCACTGGGTCTATGGAAATGCTCTTTTCCAGTCATACTTGGAATATCAAGGAAATAGCTAGATGTAGACTATAGTAAATGTGTGTATGGAATAGAATGAAATTCCCTCCTATGAAGTGTGATGTAGAAAACCATCCCTTGTGTCCCTTGTGATGGAGATCTATAGATGCAATGGATCTCTTAGATGCCTTTGATGGGTGCAACCTTAGGCGGTGATATCTAATTCTTAGTGTTTTTTCCCTTATTATGATCACATAACTTTATATTTATATGATTCCCTTGCTTGAATTTCGTAATTAACCCCAAATTGGTTGACTACCAAAAATATAATATGCTCAAAATGATAGAAAGGACCCAAAAAGTGAGTAAAGTAAAAGGATCACATGGGCATCTAGAGGGAATGAGGGCACCCGACACTAACATCTTGGCTCGGTCTTTGGTGTTTATGATGACAAATTTCGAAGACTAAAAAGGCATCTTTGAGTAAGTAAGGGTGTAAGACTTAAAGTAACAATAGAAATAAAATAAATCTTGCCAAAGACATGGGTTGATTAGTATCATTCTTTCTTAGGAATCACATGAATAGTAGTATGTAATCAAGACTAGATAATTACCTAAAGTGCATGATTTTGTGTCTACACTAATCATCCCTCATGTGTGTTGAGTTTCCTTATTATATGTGTTGCTAGAACTGTTGATATGATTTTATGAATGAATGATATGGTTATAAATATGAGTATACATTCTAACATAGTGATAGGCATAACAAAGGAGGGATCGACAACTACACGCACTTCGAGTGAGCATCCAAACTCCTATGGATAAAGTATCAACACACATACCTAGGTGTTGATGAAATAAAAACTACATTTTGGTTCCATTTTTGGGACCTCTTTTCAATTTTTCATTAGGATGTTGCATGCAAATGACATATTGATTATCTTTAGAGAGTATTGAGAGCTAGATAGAAGACAACCAAGACCCTTTTGTACAGATATATATAGCACTAGACCTAACTTTGATGCATGAAAGTGGGTTGAAAACAATATATGACTGCTTGTATAAGATGTTCTTCATATTTTTCCTAATAAATTTGTACCAATGGTTGGAATTTTAAGTGAAAAACAGAGGTCTCCAACCGGAAAGCAAGCTTGGAAGAAAGAAGATTACCGACACTTTATGATTCATACAAGACTTAGAATAAAGATTTGGATCTTTGGTGGGAAGGTATTTTATGCAGCGGCTATTCTTTGGAGTATGATTTTTATACATACTCTTTCGTAAAGGAAGCATATTTTTGGTTCTTACATGATCCAAGAGGAACTTATTTACGCGCAATACCCTTAGCTATCAATATTCGATAGTAGAACTCGGAATGGAAAATTTACCTTTGGAAAGAAAAACCCCACCGTGAGAAAGGGCAGGGAGTAGGTTTGGGAAGGATGACGACATCCCCAGCAAAATAAAGGTAGGGAGAGGAAGTATGGATCAAGTATAATGAGGTAAAACATAGGGTAATTGATGAAGTGTTGAGATTGAGAAGAATGATGACTAGTGGAAGTGATGAGAACCTTGTGGAATATGAGGAACCATAGTATCATATCCTCCCGACATTGGGAAAGTGTAGTAGAGAGACCCCATCGGCTTTTGATGAGATCGTATCTAAGGAAAAAATAAGGACCTCGGGTGCACATTTGACTCTTCCCAACTACCTAGCCCTTGCACAAGGTATCCCAAATCAAGAGGTAGTTGTTAAAGATTATCATAGTGAGGGAGAGAAAGTAGGATATCCATGTTGGATAGGAGACACAAGTAGGCATATTTTATTTACTTCTCAAGAGGCGTGAAAAATTAGGGACACGCACATGGTAGTGTAACAGAACCTATGTTTGGGATAAGTACTTTTGGAGGTATTTTTATAGGCACGTCATTAGGACAAGTATTGGCATGTTGATTGTTAAAAATAATCTTATAGGTTTTTTCATAACATAGACAGTTGGTGTCCAGATTCAACACAACAATTGGGACATAGGGAAGCTCATGTACAAGACCACAAGTCGTGGAGGGAGGTTTGGTGATGTTTAGGTCAGCCACTGTAAGGAGGGAATCCTAATGGGGTTCATGTTCTAGATCTGGTCCTAACCCAAGGTAGGGTCCACCACCATGCCAACCTCCCCAACAACCACTCCAATAATATTTGTAGCAACAACATGCACAAAACTAGAAACCCCAAGTTTTCTTTGAGACATCTCTTCATTTTCCAGAATATAGAGGTGTGGAAGATGTTGTTGAGCATGTGTACAAGTGTGAATTGTTATGGAGAGCCAAGGGTATAAAAAATTATGATAAAAAGGAAAGTTAATTTGCTATTACACTTTAAGGACACACACACATTTGGTATAGAAAGTATGATCCACACCATACTATGGTGGATTATGATGCGTTGCACAAGGTATTTTTGGTTGAATTCCACACTCCATAGTTTGAGAAACAAAGTATTAGCACACTTAAGAACATCAAGAAGGGATTATCTAAAATTGTAAGGGAGTATGATGCACATTTTAAAACTCTATTGTCTAAAATATCTTATGATATCCATCAGATTCAACATGCACAATGGTTTTTTTGAGGCTTGCTGACTTCGTTTCGAAAGGCTTTATCACATAAAACATGTAGAGATCCACACGAGGCTTTAGAAGCATCTCTATACGCTGAAGTGGTTAGGAGTATATACACTGGAGTAATCCATTTTATTGAGGCAAAAATAACATCTATGGCTAAGAAATTAGAATATCTTTATGCCAATTTTGCACATGAGACACGCGCAAGGGGGCTATGGTGCACTAATTACAAAGTGGAGGGATATACAAAGGATTGTTTTCCACATAGGACTATGTACACATTATTACAATCTTGTGAGATTTTCCACAAGAATCATGATGTCCAAAATTTTCCCTCTCTTGCAACAGGCAATAATGAATAATGTCTTTGTGTATTGTAAAATTTGCAATGTGCACACCCATGATACAAAAGATTTATGTTTGATAGACCAAACTAATGATGCATACAAGACTGGACTATGAAAAATATGGTGGTGAGTATTCCTCGGGAATAGGAAGCCCATACTATTGAAGGGTGGAACAATGGATATGGTGGGTTTCAAGGTGGATATAGGAGTAGAGGCCATGGGGTAGAGGAATATTTACGCATGGTAATTGCTATACTTATGGGTCCCCGGATCATCACCGGTGTGAGTGTACCTGCAATTAGGTATTTGCGTATTATGGGAAGCAACATAAGGTTAAGGACTACCTTGATCTTTATGAGCATATGTGTAAGAGAAAAAATAAGGATAAGGGCGCAGGGATGATCAAGGTGCAACAATAAAAGAATGAACAATGGACACCAAAAAATATGCCCGATATGGAATTATGGCCTATGTTAGTTACTACTCGTGCAAAAGTATCACACACGTGAGATATTCTTAAATAAAAACCACTCATTAGGAGGGAGTAAATTACACATGTTAAGTATCCAAATGCTTCCCATCAAAAGGAGGTCTACCAAGAGACCATGGGAGTGATCAGATAATTACAAGGCATTTAGTATTTTATTTCACTTAAGCACTATGTGTGCTAGAACCTCATTCAATTTGATTGAATACTCACCCAAAGCATGCACAGATGCTAAGTATCTCCTTTGTTATGTCTATCAAAATGTTAACATGCATGACCATAATGATAATTGACTAAGAAATTAATCAAGTATACTTAGTCATTGCATTCATCTCATTCAGGTCATATTGAAAACATATATAACAAGGAAACATAATATCTTAAATAGTAACTAAGATCAATTACATAAAAACATCTCCATACACAAAGCTACATCAATGATCATAATATAACCACAATTATCCATTAGTTTGTAATAACCCCTTTTGAGGGTTTATATGAATTTTACATAATTCTAGAAATTATTGCAGCAGACTGTAATTTAATTACAGCGAGTTGTATTCCTCGAAATAAGAGCCAAAAATCTCTAATAGTCATCCACAAACAATTATCAAATGATTATTAATTGATTTGACAAATTTATAGGCCAAATCGAATTGATTTATGCAAATATATACTGCTGGAAAATACTATTTAATCTGGAAATCGCAGCAGCTTGAAATAATTCGATTTCACCCTCAAATGTGCATGGAAATTCATGCAAATAAGTTATTAGACCTTTCTAATGCAAGTCGACTTGAAATATCAATTTTATTTGATGTTATCTTCACCCAATAATTCGGAAATCACTCTAGGGAAAGTCGCATTCTAGGTATAAAGAAATAAATTTGAAAATGCATAGTTTGATATTCAATTTACTATTAATTTGCAAATACAAATTATTTTAAGTCAATATGAAGGGTTTTTGTCCTCCATATGGACATCACAAGGGGGTTTCATCCCAAGTGGAGAGAATTGAGAGTTCACCCTCAAAATCTGATTTTACAAATGAAATTTCATATCCCAAATGACTCCTCTAACCCCTATTTATACTTTTTCAAAGGTTGGCGCCAAAATTGAAAAGACATGGCTACTTCCTTACGACCATTCATTCTGCCTTAATAAATAAGGCTAACCCATATAGTCTTCACTAATACACTTTAAAATATTCATAAAATAATGAAAGACATCTTATTTTCTTCCTCTTTATCTTCTAAAATTCAACCAAGGAGGAGGGATATCCGAAGATTCAATTATGCCTTTGAATTTGGGAAAAAGGGACATTACAGTCCTCCCTCCCCAAGATTTCTTGTCCCCAAGAAATCACAATCACCTAGATCCCATGTGATCCTTGTAATCTTCATTTTTGTATCTACACAAGAAGCAAACTCCTTAGAAAAAACATGAGTGTCTAACAATACTCCTTTAGGTCCTGCAATTGTCTTCTTGTTTGTGGAAGCCCCATAATCTTCATGTATTTGATGGCTGCCCCGTACAAAGCTGTAATCAAGCATTCTTCTTTCAAAAATCAAAAAATTGGCTGATTTCCATTCCCACGTTTTCACCCATGGACCCAAATCAATCTTCAACAATACATTCATCAATGACATGGCTAAAGATTGAGCTATTGAAATGATAGGAAGGCTGATCATGGTGATGTCAATTGTAGAAGTGATGGGACAACAGTTTGAAATTTCTTTCCCAATATGAAAAGACTTCCATGAAACCTTATTCCCAATAGCAACAAACTGAAAATGACTCATATATTCAGCTGAAAATGGAATGTTTTGTGGAGAATTCATACCATATCCTTGCTTCCTTTCCAAATGTTTCCAAAATTTTGTGGTTATGCCAACATCAACAATCAAATATACCCAATGCATACCCTTCTTTGGAAGCACATCAATCAAATGCCACAACTGCTGCTCAAAATCTGAAAATGAGCTTCTTATCATGCAAAGGGTAATCCATGTATCCAGGTAGAGCTTGCAAAATTCTATTCCTTTTAGTCTCTCATCACGTAAAGCAACATATGCAAGAGTACATCCCAAAGTTCTTCTTCTTCTATGTTCACAAAGAAAGGATAAAGCTGAAATATAATGCATATCAACATAGAGAAGCCAAAGAACCTTGTACCTTACTTGGTGCCAAGGAACAAAGTACATGAGGCCAGCATACCCATGTGCCTTCTAATGAGGTACGGATCAACAAACTTATGGTCTCCTTTTCTTTCTCCCTTTCCGGTATGTTCCTTAGGCACCCAAATGTTAAGAGCAAATGTACCAACCAAGATGTGACCATTATACATCATATTCATCTCCCTATCATCCTCAAAATCATACCCATCAATGCTTAGTATGGAAGGAGAAATGAAATATGAAAATTCATACCTTGGGCTGCTCTTATCATCCACAAAACTCAGAATTTCTGAGTTTAGAACAGCACTATTTTCTTCGCCATTTTCTTCATCCAAAGCCCCTTTTACTTTCTTACCAATGTTTTTGCTAGGTGGGAAATAACCTGGAGCAACCATGAGACTCATGCTCCCTTCTTCAAATGGCTCACGGTGACAGTGAATGATGTCCTTCAAATCTGATTTGTCCATCATTTCTTCATCATGCATATGCTTGTTGCTAATGCCCCTTTCATTATGCAAGCCATAGGTCTTGCCATGAAAACCACATCTCATCTTTTCATTCCTATTCCATGTGCATAACACCTCTTTTCCCTTGATCCTCTTGGAATTATTTGAGCTTCCTTTGATAAGGTTTGATTCAACCTTTGTTCCCAAACATACAAGGATGAGGTTGCCAACAATATTGATTTCAAATGAAACCTTTTTCCAGAATTTATAACAGCACCAATGTAGAAGCAATATTGGGGTTGAACCCAATCATCCATACATTCATTACCACAAGAGACACTTTCTATCTTTCTACTCCTTGAAACATGTTGATCATAGGAACATACACAAGGCAACAACATATGAAAGAGCAATAAGGCTAAGACATAGTTACCCTTCTCCTCGCTTGTTGATTGCTTGACAATTTCCCCATATTCTTGAGTTTCAATGTAGCGGAGATTTTCTTTAATGGACCTTCTTTTTGCTGCTGCTAGGTTCAGTCCAGCCCCTTCATGTTGCTCTTTATGAGGAGTTTTCTCCCAATTCCATGGCTCACAAGTTCTATTATCAACACTACTCCAAATCATTCTTTCCAACATAAGAGTATCAAGAGGATGGCCAACCAAATTTAGAGAGGAAATGGTTACCTTAGCATACCAACCATGGATCTTGGGGAGAAGGTCATCCTTTGCTACTTTCATCTTAACTCTTGTGCATGCATGACTTGGGGTTTTCCGGAAAGGATGGGAGTACCCCTTACTACTTAATGTGCACCGTAATCTTCCCATATTTGAATCAAACCGATGATGGTGATTAGTTTTATGTGATGGTAAGCTAGGGAGAAACAAATCTGAAATGTTCTCGATCCTCAAACCTTCAACAAAACTTTCATCCATTTATTCTTTCATACCTTATTCATAAGTAACCGGGATATCTTGGTGGGTCTTTCCCAAGTTTAATTCTTCATCTTGGGGATTTTTTTGTTGCTCCTACAAATGGACCAGCGGGCTGCCTTTTATCATTTTCATCTTGGAAATGAGTTTCATTCGTTCCTAACACCACTGCTTCTTGTTCACCACCCTTTCTTTCATCTTTAATGCTGGTGTCACTTATCTTTTGAGGGAGGTTTTTATGGCCATTCACATCACCTTCAGGTGGAATGTTCATCTCCCTTTGTGCTTGTTCTTCGAATTTCTCCACCAATGCAACTTGGAAGCTCTTCTCCTCTTTCTCTTTTTGTGGCCTGGCATGCCTAGGCCTAGATCTTCCACTATCCAATTCCATGAACTCTGTGAATGACATTGCTTCACGGATTTCTTTGGGCAAATCCATATACTCCTTATAGCTTGCTTCAATACTTCTTCTTCATGTGGTGCTTGGATCTTCTTCCTGGTATGACTTCAACTTTGGTCTTCAGACTCGATCCTCGGGTTGTTTCCATTGGTTGCTTGACATTAATTAGGTTTAGGATAGATATGGTAAGAATATTCATGGCCTCCATAATATTTTCTTGTCCATTTGTTAATATATATATATTGAATTCCCTCAGGCCTTAAGAGAATCAAGCTCTGATACCACTATAATAATCCCATTTTGAGGGTTTATATGAATTTTACAAAATTCTGAAAATTATTGCAACATACTATAATTTCATTACAACGATTTATATTCCTCGAAATAAGAGATAAAAATATCTAATAGTCATTCACAAACAATTATCAAATGATTATTAATTTATTTGAAAAGTTTATAGACCAAATTGAATTGATTTATGCAAATATATACTACTGGAAAATACTATTTAATCTGGGAATCACAATAGCTTGAAATAATTCGATTTCACCCTCAAATGTGCATGGAAATTGATGCAAATCATTTATTAGACCTTTCTAATGTAAGTAAACTTGAAATATCAATTTTATTTGATGTTATATTCACCCAATAATTCAGAAATCACTCTAGGAAAAGTCACATTCTAGGTATAAAGAAATAAATCTGAAAATGCATAGTTTGATATTCAATTTAATATTAATTTGCAAATACAAATTGTTCTAATTCAATATGAAGGGTTTTTCGTCCTCCATATGGACCTCACGAGGGGTTTCATCCCAAGTGGAGATAATTGAGATTTCACTCTTAAAATCGTATTTTACAAATGAAATTCCATATCCCGAATGACTCCTCTAACCCCTATTTATACTTTTTCAAAGGTTGGCGCCAAAATTGAAAAGACATGGCCACTTCCTTATGACCATTCATTATGTCTTAATAAAAAAGGTCGACCCATATAGTCTTCACTAATACACTTTAAAATATTAATAAAATAATAAAAGACACATTATTTGCTTCCTCCTTATCTTAATCAATTCGACCAAGGAGGAGGGATATCTAGAAGATCTAAGCATGCCTTCAAATTTGAGAAAAAGGAAATTAAATATTCTTCAAGAATAACTACATAATAAGAAGTTGATACATAACATTCATTACATGTGAACATAGATTCTTACGTACATCCATAACAACATAACACTAACACACAATAATTATCATGATAACTCTCTTATAGTCGTCCTAAGCCAAGTATTTATAAGGAAAGGACTTTCCCTTCAACGTCTATGCACTTCCTAATAATAGGCGGGATCTAAAAATAGTTTACATGCATGCTTTAAAGCGTAATAATAAATTATCCTATAAAATAAAAATTTCTTTAATCCTATTAATAGCTTTCATGTGTGTGCTCGGTCTCGCAAGTTCATATTCCAAAAATAGCCTTTGTTTGTCTACCAAGGTAGCCTACTTTTATACGTTTCTTTCTCAACACTCCATCTTTGCTTTTCCTATTTTTAGCCCATTCTAGAAAATTAGATAAGTCCTGGTCTTTTCCCCTGTGTATATGCATTCTCGCAAGCATGCCTATTTCCATCCATACACGTCCTCCTATGCACTCTCCAAATTGTTCTACTCATGCTCATTTCAACAGTCTCTTTTAATATCCCGAGCATGCTCACTTTGGGACATAACCCCTTGTTCCTCTTTGTAATTAGTCATTTTTCCAACCCAACATTACCCCACACTAGGTATGTTGTTCATCCTCGGCAACATCAATAAAAAAACACCTCCTAAATAATTAAATAATATCTGACATGAATTAAATAATAAAAATATGACTTGCACCAAAGAATTAAAGAATTAATCTTCTTTAGGTGTAAGGAGTACAGAAATTCCTTGACCAATATCTTCTCTAGCTCCCTTTACCCTTCTAACACCTTAGTCTCATTAACTGGAGTAACATCAACAATTTCAAGGACGTCTGCAGAGGTTAATTCATCAATCCACCCCTTCAGCTGTTCGTTTAATTTTTCCAGCTACGTAGTCCAGCGCATCCATCCCGCATGTAATCTAAGAGAAAATTTCCTTCAGTCTATCTTTCAGTGAGGTATTCAAAAGGTTTATCAACTCCCTTTTCTACTCCATCTCAACCAAAAATTTCACCTTATTATTCTTGTTCTTGGCCTACAACTCCCTCGACTCGCTTCATCTCTTGCAGCAAAGCAAACTCATAATATGATCAAAGTCCTAGAAGTTGTCATACAAAAAAATTTCATCCTCACAACCTCCTTATCCTCTACCACCAAAGCATCATATTGTGCAAGGTGTTCTTCAATCTATTCCATGTCATTCTTCTTTTTTGGGCCAATGATTCTTCCATGGATTATATTGTAAGAGTCTTCTTTTCATGCATGATCATGCTCACCAAGTCCTCTAACAAAGCCTAAGCTTTCTCAACCAGATCCAAGCACGTGATTGTGATTAAATCTCCAATTTATTCCACCTTCTTAAATGTCAAATGCATCCATCCATTCTATTCCCTTACTCATTTCTTTAGTTTTGTAATGATTTTATCTTTCTCCTTGGTCTCTTTATTATTCTTCCTTATTTCCTCATCCTTCTCCTCTATCTCCTTACGCATATTATTTATGTGATAGTCCTTATAAAAAATTATTACCCATACTTCCACAAACAATTTTTTAAACGCATTACAAACTTTTTCATTTGTCAATACATGTAAGGCCAACTATCGGATATGCCTCTCCGAGTGTGGACTTAAGTCTAGTCTCGGTTAACATTTACATGCTAACCTTGAAATCGGGATCTTGCATGTGCGGATGAAATTCCCAAGAGAGAAAATTTCTTGTGTGCAATAAGGCCTCTTCCTTCTTAAAGAATGACCAATAGAAGATATGTTATGTGGCCATTGTACTATGATATCTTGTGCATAAAAATTTATTCAAATCATCAACATATTGCATCATAGGGCCCTAACGCATGTTACTTGGATTTCTGTGTTGGAAACAAGGGCACATAGAGGGCGTGAATTGGTTTCTAATCAAAATTTTATAGACATTTCCATTTTCTTAATATTGCTATGATGAACACAAGAAATTAAAAACAAGAAAATAATAGGAAAGAATACACATAGACACAAAATTTTATGTGGGAAACCTAATCGGTAGAAAACCCACTCAAAACCAAGAAATCTGCTTAGGACCAATTTTTCCTATGTCTGTACATTGATTTCATGGTTGAGATTCAACTCAACCTGGAGCTGCAACTCCAAAATCTGACCATGTTTCCACTTGGTATTCGACAAGATTTAACTTGTTTGGAAGCTTCAACTCCCAAGTATGCTTCAAATACAACTAACCTTTATCGAGCTTCAACTCACAGGGAAGCTTCAACTCCCCACCTGCTAAGCTTCCACTTAGACTCAATCCAAATTTTTGGTCACACTTTGTTTACTATCTCACACAACTTATAATGACCTCTAAATTATCTCACACTCTCACTTTTTCGTATATACTGCAGGATTCAACTCAATACCTGGTTCATAGATCTCATGTATGATATTACCATGTTATACCCTTATTTTTACCTTCAAGGCTCTTCCTAGTTTTGAAACTGTCATCTACACATACAACTTAGCTAGATTCATAACCTCCCATTCATTTTAACAATCTCTATACCTACTTGGGTGATCAACATATTTTTTCCTTAAATCTCATGGACAATCTTATCAAATATTTCACTCATACAATCCTATCAAATCATATCCATCTCAACTCACCAAATATGGTTATCACCTCAAAATAAGGTTTCGTAGTATTCAAATTTGTTATCCCTTTTTAATCTTAAAAATGCTCACACTTTCAATCTCCACCTTAGCTTGTATCTCACTCAAAAGATCCTACATTTCATCTTTCTAACTTACTATTATGCATTCTTCAAGTATTATTTGATACATTTGAACACTCTATTTTTGTGCCTTTATGTATCCTCAATATATACCTACACTCCCTCATGTGCTTCACCTCACACACCCTTCTAGAATTTTCACATCCTCTAGACCTCAAGACCTTATCACAGTTCTAGTAAAAAATTTATTCAAGTCACTCTATATTATTATTTCATGCACATATAAAATAATTTTCATACACTCAACCATTCACATTCATGTCATAGTTCAACACTTTCCACCTTTCTCTTACCTTGCATTGCTCAAGCTCATACCTAGTTTTTAACTTTCATTCTCTTCATAATCCTACCTTTTATGAACTCATACCCTATTGCATGACCAAGAATGTACACTTTTATCACACCTTTGCATCTTCTAATATGTTTCACACATTCATACCCTTAAAAAAGCACTTCATACCATCTATTTGCACCATCATACAAACAAAACTTATCTATGCCTTTTCAAATTCTGCACTTTTTTATTTTCACTACATTCTAACTGATATTTCACCATTAGATAATCAAATAATTGTCAATACCTCTTTTCCACCATCTATTCTTTCTTTCAATGCCCTATATCACTCTAGCTCAAGCACTCACACTTTTTCTAAACAAATATTTTCAAATTCTTGTCCCTAGTTTTCATGAACCCTTTGAACTTACTAATTATTTTTATCTTTGAAGAGATTTTCATCTTCTAGCTCAAGGTAGATTTGTGATAATCATTTACTTATCTGCTCATGACCTTTTGAGCTTCTCCAATATCCACTTTCTTTGAGAAAAATATATATGATATTGTTCAGTTACCTAAGAAGGTCAAACAACACCTTATCACACTTGCTTTTGAAGTGTACATTGTATACTTTTATAACCTTTCAATCTTTCAAAACAAGACAATCACACTTTGATGTCCCTTTATACATCTCCTTGCCCTTAAGAAATTTACAAGAGGATCTAATTTACCCTTCACAAAAAAAAATTCCTTTTGGGTAAGCTCACTTATTCTACACAATATTATGGAGATGATTACTAAGTCAATGTCACACATTTTTGAGCTTTCAACACACTACAAAGCCATTCCTTGATAGACTAAGCCATGTATAGGATTTTATAAGAGTTTCACAAGATTCTAGTTTGATTATATCGAATAATTTGCATTAGAATATAAATTTACAGTCTTGCACACTTTTTGTACGAAGACCTCAAAATATTGTCAAGAAGAACCCTTTGAAATATGAATGGAATTAAAAATTCTTGGAGAAACACTTTTGTGAGGTCAAGACAGAGAAATATTTAGGTTTTCAATAATTTACACCAATTCAACTTCTTGATTCGATCATTTTTTACCGCAAACCCTAGAAGTAGGGTTTTTTGTACTGTGCTAGCCCGAGGAGCTCAAAAAATTGATTTCTCATCCAATTTTCAATGAAATTTGAAATTTTATTCTTCTATAGACATATGAGAGTGATTTCAGTCTTCTCCAAGATTTCAATTGGTTTGAACTTCTTCAAATTTCTCTAAGAAATCTAAGAACTAGTGCACCGAGTTATACAAATTGTGATAGTGTTTTACATGCCAAGATACAACTTGAATTTGTATCTAGGAATACATTCTAAATTATTTTAGGGGAAGACTTAAGCAATGTACACCTTCTCTCGGTGCTCAAAGCACATCACCATTTCACATAATCACATTCTAGCTTGCCAACCCAAGCTTTACAGATGACCTATAGTCCACACCAAGAAAAAAGGAAGGAGATTAACATATTTCACATGAATCTATGCCATATTCATCTTGTGGAATCATACCACAAAAATCACATTTGTTACCTTTTTCAACATACACACATAGCTAGAAGAGGGAGTCATGCTTCACCAAAGATCATATTTTTGTTAACAACATATAAGACAGCTTTATGTATAATGATATTTAATCATTAATATCTCCTCCAAGGTCATACTAGAATTTCTAGCACAAGGAACTTGTCTCGGAGAGAGAGAATATAGTCATTGTTTACCTTAACAATTTAGTTCATGTTCAAGCACCTTCCTTCAACACATTCACCTAGGTCAAGAGCATACTTTTGGTAAAGGCTTTCTCCTTAAAGTTGTGACTTATATGGACCTATCTTTATCATCATTTCAACATGAATCTCCAAATAATATTCATGGAAAACAAGAGAGTGATTCAAATAAAATTTTATGTCACAAATTTTAACATGGAGTCCTTCATATCAGACTAAATGTGCAATATTTGCAAGTCGGACAGTTCCATAAACCAAAACCATGTTTGGATAGCACCAACACTACCATTTTTTCCTGGAGAGATTATTTTTCACTTCTAGGGAGTTTTCCAACTCTCACAAATCATTTGAAGTCAAAAATCACATTTTTTTCTTACCACTTCAAGAAAGAGTCTTGGACAGAGAAAAACATGGCTAGAAAAATGATCATAACTTCTCGATACTTATTCAAATTCCCTAAAAATTGCAACATTTTAGGATTTGAGTTATATACAAAAATTACATCTATGATTTATCTTAATAAGGTTCTATATTATTTCTTGGGTGCTAAGAAGACAGACAACTCATTTTGCATTTCTCAATGAGACATGTTTTGGAAAACTTGCATAACTTTCACATACCTCTTCAAAACTTGATGAAATTTGACATGAAGTACCAAAAATAACCCCTCTACATGATCCATGAGTTTATTTTTCATAAATATTTTTTTACTATTCAAACCTATCTCACTTACCTCAGCCTACATTGTCATTCCTCAAGGGCAATTTTGGTGAACTTTTACATTTTACCTCTAGGATCTAAATTAAGCCTTATTGCCTCTCAAACATTTCCTAAACAACATTCCTTATCTCTTCCCATGTTCAAATTGTCTTTTCATGTCCTTTACCAACATTTCACACATCATCACACTCTAGAAACAAGCCTAAATGAGCCAATTTCAAGTGAGACTTCCACCAAATGACCTGAAACTCACTATAAGAGCTCTTACCCATGTTAGAAACTATCATTTATGACCTTAATAACATCTGACCTAAGTATAACAAAAGTTTGAATGCTTCTAGTGAAAACCTACCTCAAAAACCCAAACTTGTAGCATCATGAAACACCTTGAAACCTCTCTGTGAGCTTCAACCATCATTAGAAGGCACTACTAATCAACCTTCACTTCACCACTCACTCCTTTTCCATCAACTCCACTTGAAGTCAATGACAACACCAATGATCAGGGTTCAACAATCTCCCCTTTTTCATTGATGGCAACACACTCAGAAACCTTTAATGACAAACACGCACTAGCACTCACATCACCCTTCTTTATTTCTGATAACACTCTCTCCCCTTTTGACATATATGGAAAAGGTTCATGTATTCAATAGGAAAACAAAAATCGGAGGCTTATCTAAAAATATCCACCTTTGATTAGCATCACTATTTTTCCACTTGTGACTTGACTAGAAGAATGAATATCTTCACCAATCATCCTCATAGATCCCGCTGGAACTATTCTCTCCATATCATCCTTATCACTTCACCATACTCATCTTCAATTCTCTGACCTTGCATTGATAAATTAGCTCCCCATGTGAAGATACTTTCCAGTTATATATCCTTTTTACACCTTGGACTTCATTGTTTTTAGATCAACTTGTTCTTTCCAAGCAACTTCACTCTTTCTTAACACCTTGTCTCCTCCATGAGCCCTTTTACAAACAAAAGTAGCTTATTATGCCCTAAAGAACTGTAATATACCATGTAAACCTTGTAACTCACCTTGTCTCGTATTATTGTGTGTCTCTTAACCTCTATTTACCATGACGTTCCTTAACAAACATGTCAACCTTACTTCCTTGAAGTCTTGAATATATGCATGAAGAACTCACTCAACTTTTCTTGTCTTAAACCATATGCCTAACATGTAGGGTACTAAATTTGATCCACTATTTCCTACCCTCAACCTATGGTGCATGAAAGTTTCACTATTGATCTTTATACAATCTTTGGATTCATTTCACTCTAACTTTTTAAGTTTCTTCTTTTCATTTATTAAATTGAACTATCATCTAACCTTGTACAAGTGCTTTTGCAATCTTAAAATTACTAAATCACTTTGATTTTTAAGGATTCTTAATGCACCATTCTAAGAACACCTTCCAAGATTTCATTACCCCTTTCAATAATATATACATTTCTAATTAACTAAAATTAACTATTATGTAGTATGTGGGGATAGTTAATCTAAGCTATGAACATATGTAAATAAAGTAAATAAATGCAATAAATAAGTATGTAGATGAGCTAAATAAATATGTAAAATAAAATGCTAACCCTAATGTGCAAGAGAGAAGAGGAAATAACTCTTAAGAATAACAAATGCTCGTGGGAATGTTTCGCAAAGGTGACTGGAAAATATGGAAGTATTAACAAATGTGTAGGAACTCGAAAAGGATGGATCTTGACTTATTCCTTATACTAGAGTGCCTAGGAAGGGACTAGGGTGCCTACGGGTGCTCTGATCTACAAACTAGGTGCCCTGATATGTGTAAAAGCTTTAAAACTAATCTTCACTGGTTCGGCAGATGGTCTGAAACCCTCGTTGGCTGTTGCATCAAATTCTTTGTCTTGCACTGAGTGTCACAAATATTCTAAGATGATGTAAGACATGCAAAATACCAAAAGAAGTATCAAAACCATAAAAATGAAAGACATAAATGAATTGGTTAGACTAACCTCAAATGCCACAATAGTGGGCTTACTAACCGAGCATTGTACTATAATTCATACCCAAATGTAGTTCTAGTGAGTGTGTGCATAATGTGCCCTAGATTTTCTTGTCTTTGGTCACACTTTTTGAAGTATAGAGCAATAGATTAATGTAGAAAATGTAATAGAATCTGTGTATGGAATAGAATAGAATCCCTCCCCCTATGAAGTGTGATGCAAATGTCCTAGAATTGTGCCTTGATGATGGAGCTATGTGGATGCAAGTAATCTCCAATGTAATAGATGGATGATAGTAGTGAATGATGTTGGGTCCCTCATTATGGTCTCATAACTTTATATTTATAGGGTTCTCTTGTTCTAATTTCATACTTAACCCTGAAATGGGCAACCACCAAAACGATAAAGATCTCAAACAACTAGAAAGAGTCCAAAAAGTGGCGGGATAGTGCAAAAGGGACCGGATGCCCCTGGTGGGACCATGGTGCCCAAGACTAATCGGGCACCCCAAATTGAAGCTAAAATAAAATAAGATGACAAAAGTTGACTAGGGATGTGGGTGAGAGAGGTCATGTGACGAAATAAAATAAAAAAATATGGGGGTTGATTAGTACTTTCTTCACTCAAGAACATTATAAATAGTAGTATGAAACCAGGATAAATAACATCTAAAGTGCATGATTTTGTGACTACATTTTTCTTCCACTTTATGTTGGTGAGTGGAAAGCTCGATAACATAAAGTAGATAGATATGCATACCTAATGTCCATGAAGATTGTAGAATAAAGTGTGCTTTGATGGACTAGATAAAGCGTGCAATGACAAAAATATGGAGGAGTGTGAAAACTAAATATGAAAAATCCTCAAAGAAAAGTGACGAGAGTGAACTTAGGGTGGTAACACGTGTGTCATTATTACTGATGTTTTATGTACTTGCATGGTTAGTATAGTGTGTGATGTCCCAAAGTGTCGTTGATGACGTTATTGTTATTGTTTCCCCCATTTGATTGATTGTTTCTCATACGGTCGTGCATACGAGAAAACGATCAAGTAGTTAAATATGTATGTATGTATGTATGTATGTGTAAAAACACAATGTCAAATATGCATGTAAAATTATGTGAGTGTAAAATACACAAATGAAAAGTGTAAATGGAACATGTGCACCTGATCCATGTCGAGAAAGAGAGTGTAGAAGGATATCCTATACTGCGAGTTTTTTGGGTGATCTCACGCCACCCTAGCCAAAGAAGTGTAGAGAGAAAGTTGCATTATTCTCCTTCCTATAATTGCTTTCCGAATATGTGTGTAGAGATCTTTGTGTTGTCCTAGTTTTTGGGAGATCCAATGTGGCGGTAAAATAAGTATTGGGAGGAATTCTAATGTATCCTCTAACCATTAACTTCTCCCCGAATGTTAAGGACACAATGTCATGTAAAATTCGTTGTGTATGGGGTTCGTAGAATGGTCTGAACCCACTCGATGTATATAACTAAACTGAATTGGTGTAGAATCTATGTGTTAGTATGTAAAAACCCCCAAATGATTCCCCCCTCTTTGGGGATGCATGTGACATTGCTAATAGGAGAATACGGCCCCAAAAGAGGACCAACCGCATGAACTGTACCTAGAAAGTGCTTGGTAAAAACCAAGGCATGCACAAACAAGAATGCTAGCCAAAGACAAGTGTGAACAAACATGCATATAGAAAATAATGTATAGTCTACACAAACAGTGTGTAAGCTACCAAGAAATGTAGTAAACACGTAAAAATATAAAGTAAGTCATATAAAGGGGTTGCAAACATGGGACATCACTCACGATGTTGCAAGACATGTAAGGCCATCATGGCCACAAACAAAAACAAGTGTGCACACCAAAAATAGAAACTATGTTTTATTTTATCGCATGTCATTGTTGATCAATTTGTGATTTTTCATAAATTGTATGTTTTATGTTCACACACATTGAGTTAGTACCACCCATAATTTTTCCTAGACATATTTTTATCTATATCTTTATATTGAAACAAGTCATGTATGATGTATTACTAATATTTCTTGAGTTATTTGTGTTATACATACATTTCTCATGACACGCATAGTTTAGACATACATTTCATATAACATAAAATATATATGGTAAAAAAATAGAACACAAAAACTATAAACATGCTTTCTAAACACACATCACTTATTACATTTATTGATCTAGGTATAATGGCTTATGCATATTATCACTCTATCATTTCTTGTTACACTCCTAATTTCATCACATTGATATTACATTTCTTTATTTAGATATCACTTCTTTGAAAACTTATTGATATATTTATGGATTTAAAAGTTCCTCATGGCACATTACTTGTTACATTACTTTATCTAGACAACATTGTTGGACACATACTTGTTTTCTCACACATAAATAACAACTACTAACACTAACCAAGTCATCATTATTGTTAGTTATGTTTGTGTATGATGGTCTTATCATGTCATGTTGTGTCTTCTCACCTCATAGGTCGTTATGGATCCATTAGGTGTCAAGTTTTATGTTGTTTTATTTCGACATCCTATAATATTATGTTATGGAAATCACACAAATATATATATATATATATATATATATATATATGTAAGGATTCATTATAAGATGTTATTCTAATGTAATTAATTCATAATTAATCATGCATTATCAAAACAAAACATTAATACTTTCAAAAATGATAATATTAATAGCTCAAATAGATAAGAAGATAGTAATACTTAGATGTATAGAATGGAAAAGAGGTGATATGGATTTGTAGATAGGTGAAACATGGTGGTAATAGTCTATAAATGCTTTGTTGTTGATATTGGAACTAGAAATTGAGTTGGTGTAAGACCGCTCCACTTTCCTAGGAATGGTTGTATGTTCTTGACCTTTATGTATAGTATTGGACCCTTTCACAATGAGCTTATATAATTTTTGTGCCCTTCACTTGTTTATAATTGTACCTCATTGTATGTAACTCTTACTAGCACAACCTTAGCACAAACTATAATGACCTATAACAAAGTGGAAACCATTGATTCCTATAACACCACCATCAAGTTTTTGTGTTGTTCATCAAGATCAATATGCCTCATGAATTCATTTGTGTAAATGGAATATGAAAAACAATATAAATGAAGTAGCAATCTATATTCTTAGAATTTATCACTGTGTGTTGAGGTATGTCTTCATATAATGAAATACATAAAGGTGGAAATAAAATCCACTCCCATCATTTCTCTTTACTTAACCATTTCAGACATGGAAAAACTATGAGCATCCCCTTTTTCTTATGTTTTTATTTGGAAGCTACAGTGTTAGAATACTAATATGATAATAATTATGCCCATATTCGCCAATATTTAAACATCCTCTTATTCTCTAATGGAAATTCTTCATTTAGCCCAAAACTAACCCCAATTTTGATTATGTGTAGGTCAAGAAAAAAAAAGGTAGAAGACAAGAAGTATGTTACCCTATCCAATGACACCGATAATAACTCTTCTCGAGAATGGATCTAAGTCTGATTTAGAGCTAGAAAAGATAAATTCAAGGGTAATGAGGCCCCTAAGAAATTTAAGGGAAAGTTGAAGAAGTAGGGAAAGGGTAGTACTAATAATATTGTGGATAGCCCTAGTAATGGAGGATCCTCCCAAGGTAAATATAAAGAAAACATGGGGATAGAAATCCATACGGATTGGAAAATTCCTAAAGTGGGGGTGATCTCCATGGGATGGTTTCTATTATTAAGAAATATTTTGACATCTAGTTGGGATTTATAAATGGGTTGGTCTCGGAGGCAAAGATATTGGATGAATATGTCTTGAAGATACAAATGGATGTTAAGATAATTAAATAAAATAGTGTCATCCTTGAGAAAAGAGTGGGGCTTAAGAAAACAAAATGGAAGAGAAAATAGGTAAGGAAATTTAATCATATTTCTGTGGGTATGACAGATTGAGGAGAAGGATAAAGTTGAAGATGATTTCAAGATGGCTAAAGAGGAGGGTAAGAAGAGGAATTTCAGGGGGTGTAAGAGGGCCTAACATGGTGAATATAGGATACAAAAGGAAGAAAGAGAGGAAAAATACTGAGAAATTAAAGTTTGAGGCTCTACAAATATTTAGAAGGACAATGCAAAATAAAAGAGCCCAAACTATAATGAATTTTTTCTCAAGCTAGTGTGGGTTGGAATTTTCTTGATATTTTGATAAATTTCTGTTGTTCAAAGGTCTAATGTGTACGGTCTTATGTTAGTTTTTGTTGATCTTCATTTTTTTATCTTTCTATGTTGTATGCATTTATTAGGCCCTTTCAAACCCCTTAACTATTTACCATATAAAAGAGTAAGTTATCCAATCAAACCATAAACATGTCTTGATTTTGTAATTTTTACAAATATGTGATTGTTTTAATATTATGTGATTATTTGAAAAAAATTAGTTGTTTCGAAAATAGCTATGTACATGGAATGGGGTAACACAATATCTTCCCAATAAGACCTCATAAAAAGGCACATCAAACATAGAAGGTGAATAAGACTCGGGCCTCATAAGTGTTAGAAGAGAAGAAGGATGCTCATGCATAATTTTTGTATAAACCATAGTATATGTTGTAGAATAACTAGGGTTGGAATACCCATGATGAGTGATATGTGTAGAAATTTATCTAGTCAAATTCTAAGGAGAAAGTGACTTATGATGAATAACATTAGAACTGGAACATTTATGCATATATGTACTATGAGGGAGTGACCTCCTAGGAGTAGTATGAGAAATGAAATACCTAGATGTAGATGCACTAGGACTGAGATTAGTAATTGTATATGTCAAGGCAAGCTACTTAGATAGTGCGTCCTCAATTGGTATACCCAAAATTGTGATCACTTGTTTATTGTGAATGAACTTAACACAAAGGTGATGTAGTATTGAGGTATAGTGACAAAATTGTGTATCTAAGGGAAACCAAACACATGTCACATAAGAGAATAAAAGATGAAATTGAGAATGGTATATCACAAGTACCATAACCAATTGTGAGATGGAGAACAATATGCCTTAATTTTATATTAAGATCAAATGTTATTTTTTTAGTGTATCTAAGAGAATAAACTAAATTAAGAGTATATTTATTATGTGGAGAAATACCATTAACCAAATCACTATTCATAGGATGTTGATTAAAAAAATCATAAATGTAAAGTATATCAAAAACAAAACTATCATCCATATCATTATTGAAAAAATTAAAAACTAGAAAATAATGGATCCTAGTAGTAATAGTACCAATCATAACATCCAATGAATGATCATAAGAAGGTGGATGCATTACGCCAAGATAAACATGGTACACCTATGAAGGATATTTAGTAGTATTATGCTTGGGAAGTGGGTCACTAAATATTTTTATCTTTACATTATCATGAATAGGCTTAGACTCAATGGGGGCATCCCATTCAATAACACCAAATCAAGATCTTTTATAACATGGAGAAGCTTAGTATAATGATTAGTAGTATGACCAAAACATATATGATAATCACAAAGGGAATCAACATCATCAACTTTACTATGAGGCACACTTGTATCAACCTCAAGTGGTGGAGGGAGATATATAAGGTTGCACTCAAGTAATTGTTTAAGAACAACATTCGGTACACAAGGAAAATGTGTGAATCGTCACCAAGGAGTTTGAAAATGTATAATTAAGGGTTGAGATACAACATTGATAGTGGATTTAATTTCATATTTATTATCATTATAATTTATCTCAAAATTATATTTTCCTTAAAACTTATGATTAGATGTGTTAGGAGGAGTAACAACATAATTGATATTATTCATGTTGAGAAGCTTAGCTTTGCACTCTTTAAAATTATGGCATAAATGAAAAAATGAATGAAACTAGTCAAAAATAACTAATTCTTGAATAGGAGTAAGAAGAATTTGTGTTAAAAATTTTGAAGTCCACTTAAATGTACTTCATTTTAGTAAGCATAGCCTTATAGCATATGACATAATTGTTATCGCCAAAAAATAGCACCCTTTGATTTGTCATGAATGAGTAGTCGGTGTTTTGGGAAACATGGGATTGTCTCTAAGTGTGGGAATTTCTACTTGAGACAAACCTCTAGAGAATTTTGGTTCCTCTACCTAATCCTAATACTAAACTACTCCTATAATAGGAAATGCAACTATCTAATCCTAATCTAACAATCAAAGGGACCAGGGAAAGAGAGAGATGCATGAAAAGAGAAATCCTAAGATAATAAGTGATGATAGTACCAGAAAATGGGTGAAGACACTCTAATGAGGAAAAAGGGAGAAGGAAAATGGAGAAGGGAGAGGTCAAACATGAGTGACACAGATCCAAAACAACATTTTACCTTTTATTCTCCATGAGACACAACTGAATGAGCCTGCAAAGGATAAATACATGCACAAAATACAACAGCAAGAATGGAGAGGCAAAGAATTGCAACAAAATACAAGTCGGGGTTGAAAAACACCACAAAATAGAGCTTTATTGCTTTTAAAGTATACACAAACCATTACATGTGAAGAATAAGGCACAAGAACACATTTCCAAGATCAAATGGAGGTCTGCAACTCACAGCTTCTCAAGAATAATTTTTGACATAGTTCTTTTACATTTTAGAACATCCCCCTACAAATGAGAGATTTTACATTATATATCAGAATGGGAGAAAGAGAGGAGGGAAAAGAGAGGGAACTTGGATTTCCACCTTCAACCACCAATAAGATGCATTAAATTCCTGAAAATAGGCATGGGTACCTTGCCAAGGCCATTCCCCCATGATAATTTGCTTGTAGGAGAAGGAATGGGCACCATACCTCATCAAATTTGGTAGTTGAGCTACTTGGAAATGTTCCTCTAATGGAGTGAAATGATGATACCTTTTTAAAAAGTCTAATTTTGTGAAATTTGGAGTTACAGGGTGAAATTTATGGCCATCTAAAGTTAGGGGGTTCATACTTCAATAAATGCGAGTGGTTGAGTTGTTAGATCAAGCCTCTTTCAGGATCTCAACCTTGCATAATACCCAAGGAAACTCGACACAAGGGTCATCAGGTTTTGGAATTGGTAGACGTGTAGCAAATAGCATTTGTTTAGGTCATCATGTTCCAACGCAAGAGAAACCCAAAACCCGAAATGAAGGATACCATCGAAGCTTGATCTTGATTTACACCTATCAATATTTGAAATACAAAGGATGGAACTCAAACTTGCAAAGAAACATCTTATTCCTAATTTACTCTTAGCAGAAGTTGGTACTTTTTTTACAACCTTTAACTTTTGAAATGGTCTTTGACAGAATTCAAACCTTGCAACGCACATTGAGAAACCCGAAACACACACGTTGGAATTCGACCACATTTTTGCAATTTGGTTGGGTTTTAAGTTTGGGGATAAAATTACAATTTACATGTAAATTACAATTGAAATCCCGAACACAAACGTATTGTTTCTTTGTATTTTAGGAATCGAGGTTTGATTTGCAATTTACATGTAAATTGCAAATCGGAACCCAAATGCACTAGGAAGGTCAAGTTTCGGGAATCGGGTTTCACGTTGCAAATTATAATTTGAAACCTTAAACCTAAAATACACTAAATCATTTATATTTCAGGTTTTGGGGTTTGAGGAACAATTTGCATGTAAATTGCAAATTGTTTCTGAAACCCAAAATTTGAAATGCAAATAAATACTTTGAAACTTGGGCATTTTTCCAGATTTCTCAAAAATGATTTTTTGGGGTGGAGAACAAGGAGCATGGAACATGTGGAGATGTAAGAAGATCCCGAGAAGCTAACACACTTGAATTGAACCCCTCCATATTGAAATAAGTAAAAATTTTCCTAAGTAAAAATAATAACGTAAGTTATCAAAATAACCCAAGGGGGTGTTTTAGATAGCAATAATGACAAATGTTCTCATTATAACCTTGTTGCATTTTATCCATTTGAGCATAAGAAACTTTGTCTTGAATATTGATGGATATTTTTGCAAGAAATTGATTAAATAAGGTAGTTCAATTCAAAATAAAATACATGGGAAGATCATAAAACCATTGTAAAGAAAATTCATTTAAACTATGAGGAAAGAGCTTGATAAGTTATGTATCGTGAGAAGAATAATTCAATAAAACAACACAAAATACAATGATGTTCTTCAGGATCATCCTTTTCATCATAGACAATAACCTTAGGAGAAACAAAACTGATAGGAAAGGGATAAGAGTCAATTTATGGTGCATGTGGGTTATGAAGAAATTGAGTACAATCCATAGTATGAGAATAAGAAGATGCACCTTGTTATAATTATAAGATTTTATTTCTCAATGTATGAACAAGATATTCAAGAGCCTACATGATAGAATAATAAGAACACAAACCACTATGAGTATAAATATGAGATAAGAATAGTAGATGTGTGCACATTATAAAATGGAGGAGAAGGTGGCCCAAAGAGGTACATTTCATCATATGGTTGATCACGAGCAAGATTTTTAGTAAGAAGAATTTGTATAGGAGGCTCAATATGATGAGGGTTCTCATGAAGTTGAACACAAAATTTATATACAATTTTAACTATGTATTAGTCCACATCATGAACATAACAAAAAAATTATTAGTTGTTTTAACTTCATTCAAAGGTACCTCATTAGCATTGTGAGATAATATGGGAGGGATTCTAGAAATTTGGTGTGGATAAGGGGACATTATTATTTAATGCTTGCAAGTAGGAGGAGAAATCGTAATATGTTCTATTGATTAAGGATATAGTTGATTGCTATGCTGAAAGAATATAGAGAGAAAACATATGCAAATTGAAAAATAAATGAAACCCTAGGTCCCTTAGGGTTAAAACAATAGATTTGATTTAAGAGTAAAGTTCACCAAATGATTACACCTAATTAAATTATGTTATGAAAATCACACAACAATATATATGATGCAATATTTGGGTACAAGAGGCTATTCAAATCTAATTAATTCATAATTAACCATGCATAATCATAACAATGCATTAATCCTTATAGTAATGATAAACAAATAGATTGATAGCTCAAATTTATAAGAAGAGAGGAAGACTAAATTGTACATAATGGAACAAAGGAGATATGGATGTATAAAAAGGTGGAACATGGTGGTAACAATTTGTAAATACTTCATAATTGATACTAAAACTAGAAATTGAGCTAGTGGAGGATCGTACCACTCTTCTAGGAGTGAATGTATTGTCATGACCCTTATTTAAGTTTTTAGACCCTTTCACAATGATATTTTGTAACTTTTAATTTGCTTCACTTTTCTAAAAAAATTCCTTGCTATATGACATTCCCACTTGTATAACCTCACATAAAACAATAATGAATTGTAACAAAGTGGAAACCCTAAATTCCTAAAATACCATTCATCAAATCATTAGATATCTAAAGGATAAATCATGTGTATTTTGAGGTTGGACTACCCTTGCAATCAACCCTTGTTGAACCAATCCAAGTGTTTCACTACTTATCCTTGTTCGGGATCAAGCCTCATGTAATTATCCTAGGTGCATGTGCAATTGTGAGTGTGATCAAAGCCAACCCCTATGATTTCCATTGTGCCCTTAAACACAAATACTATGGGATATCAATAAAGTAAAAATTATACACGACACGTTAATAGAATGATGTAGTATGAAACTATGTGACTGAACCATTTTGTCCCTTAATGACCTTTGACAGGTGGTTGGAGTGACTATTCTCTTTCTAAGACATGGCTCTAAGACCTTTGTATGCTTGGAAATGGAGGAAGATATATTCTTTTACCTAGTTGAGTGCTTCATAATTATGTTAGTGACTACTCTATATGAGTTCCATTGTTCCCTTCAACACAAAAACGTGGGATAACAATAAAGTAGAAAAGATACCAAACACGTTAATAGGATGATGTAGTATGAAACTATGTGACTAAACCCTTTTTCCCTTAATGACCTTTGATAGTGGTTAGAGTGATTATTCTCTTTCTAAAACATGTCTCTAATACCTTTGAATTCTTGGAAATGGAGGAATATAGACTCGTTTACCTAGTTGAGTGCTTCATAATTGTATTAATAACTACTCTATATGATGTGCAACTAATATAGGAATATTTAGGAGATCCTTGAGTGCTTTTGGAATGATATTTACAATAGGAGCTTCTAAGTGTATGGAAATCCAAGAATGCATCCCAATGGCTTACACTCCTAATTATTTCATTCTACAAGGGTATGAGGCAACGGAGGGGAGAAACACATGGATTGGCACACAATTAATTGATTTAAAAGGGGTTATAATGATCGTTAAGGTTGCATGTCCAAAGGGCGTGATACCTACACTAAATCAACTTAGGGTTTCTAAGGCCCATAGTCAAGACAGAGGAGAGTACCCTTATAGGATATCAGTTAATGGGGGAGATATGTAAATCAATATAAAGATAATACAAGCATGCAAAATCTATACTACTAAAATTTAATTAAAATTTAAATGAAGGAAAGTGAAGGAGTAGATCGTATAAGAGCAATATGCTAACTAGCATTAATGTACATATAATACTATCCTAATATAGAGCAATGGGAAAGGAGGTGAACTAATCTATGTAAAATTAAAAGAGAGTTAGAATACTTACATGTGGGGTGTTCGTGGATACATCTATCCCTCCATATAAATAGTACACCAAGAGATAATCGCTATGAATTGAGAAGGGGAAACCATTCGTGTCCTAGACTCACTATAGATGACCTAATAATACAAGCAATATAAAAACAAATAAGATTTTCTAATCCAAATCAAGTGCAAGATAGACTAAGAGTAGAGTGAGTAGATGAAAAGATGGTATAAAAGAGAAAAGGAGATGGCTTGTTCATTTCATTCCTTTATGCAGACACTAAATCACACACTTTGGGTACATTACTAGGTCCTATTCACATACTACTATTCATATGCTTCTTACGGGAGAAAAGTATCAGTTTATCAATATACTTGACCTCTTAGGTTCCTTCATAGTCTCCCTTTTTACCTTACAGACCTCACTTCCCAGTATAACCCTTCATACTTCACCTTTTATGGCTCTTGACACCGCCCCCACTGAGAATGCTAGAGCCTAGGTGCCCTCGTCCCATCTGGTTTCCATAGAACTATTTTTATTTATCTCGCTCCTTTTGGATCCTTTCTATCTGTTTGGACATGCTTATCTCTTAAGGGTCTTCCTTTTAGTGATCAATTATGAAATTTGAACAAAAGAAGCTTATAAATATAAAGTTAAGTGACCAAATTAAGGGACCAAGCTCTAAGCATATATACTATCACCTAAGGTTGCATCTCACAAGCATCTAAGAGCATCATTTGCATCTATCTAGCACCATTATAAGGGATAAGGGCTGGTTTTCTACATCACACTTTATAGGATGGATTCTATTCGATTCCATGCACATATCTATTACATATTTTTACATCTACTAATTTTTCTCATTATCAAATTTGGCATGCACAAGAGCCACCTAGGGCATGATTCCACAAACACGCACATAGAACTACATTGGGTTTGATATGTAGACCAGTGCTCAATCATAAGATCACCATTATGATAGCCGAGGATAGTCGACCCCTCATTTTTCATCTTTATTTTTTAGGATTTTATTTTATTTTGAGGGTTTTGCAGGTGATCTCTTTCTTTGCAGTTATCAAAAACATCGAAATCATAATACAACCGTATAACAAAAAATAATGAAGGTTTTAGATTATTCAGCGACCCTACAAAATTCATCTTTGGACCTCCTACGTAGATCCTAGCACCTAAGAAGGGATCCTAGCATCCAAGCACCCCAGTACCACTCACCTGGCATCTCAATCCCCAGATCCTCCTACACTTCTTCATTTTTTGGGCTTGGTCGAGACCTCTTGTGTTCCAAGTTTATCAATTTTCCATCTTCACATATTACCAGGAATATTATGAAATCAGCTAAGTGTATTAACTCTTCATTGCACTTACGATTTTACTTTCATTACTTGTTTCTTGAGTCCTCTAATGTACTTTACTACCATATTTTTTTGTTGTAGCACATCTTATAATTTAACATAGGTAATATTATCCATTTAGTATATTTTGGTTTAATCATTTGGTGAACTGACCTCTTTGAGCACTTCTAGGATATTTATTTTTTTGCACACTTTTGAGGTCCTCTCATTATGGTCATTATGGATATTTAAATTCATTCTTTCTTGAAAACTCACCCTCAAAGTAACAATATGCTCAAGTATCATTTAGCTACTACCTATATTCATCCTCACACTTTTCCCGACTATGTCTGCCATCAGTTTACTTTAGCCTTGACCTTTAATGAGGAGCAGGTCATTTTCACCTTTGATGAGTTGCCACCTCGAAACCATGTTAGACCACCCCCCTTGTATCTGCAACTTTGTGTTAATAATGTTGGGGTCAAACGTGCATTATTTGATAACGGGTTGGGCCTAAACATTTGTAACTTAGCATTTCTCCATAAAATTGGCATCTTTGAAACTTCTTTGTCTCCTTCTTTTGTGTCTATTAGAGGCTTTGACAACATCCCCAAGTGTGTCCTAGGCACCATTACATTACCCATTACACTTGGTCCATATACTTTACTGGACTCCATGCCATGTCATGCCCAATAATATCAATTATAATATTATTATTGGGAGGTCATGGATCCATGCCATGCATGTGGTCCCTTCCACTCTTTAAATTAAAATTCCTATATCAAGGATCAATATATGAAGCATCAATAGATCAATCGTCATTTGCATATCGTAACTCCATTGCACATTCTACTAGAAATCCTAAATCTCTGTCACCTCATTCTGATTTCTCTAAATATGGCATGACCTATCAATATATGTCTCGATATTGATTTTCTGGTACTAGCTTAGGCCCACATGGTCAAATGATTCTTGAACCAATCACTCTACCTTCTCAATCTAATAAGTTTTGCCTAAGATTTCACCCTCTTGATCCTATGGAAGTCTATACTATATTACATACTCCATCTCTTCAACTACTTTGCATCTTGAATTTATTAGTTACTCCGCTCTCATAGATTGGACTTTAGGTACATTTTCCACTAATGAATTACTCTTAGAACACATGGGGCCTATGATCATCTCCCTCCATTTCACCATAAGAAATGCTCTCAACACATCCTTACTACTTCATATTTTGGTGAATCGATACACCTCCTACAGATTCTCATGCTCCCGACACAATCTCCATGGATCCTTACATTGAGGATCATTCTACCTTAATAAATGAAGAAACTATCCTGTACAACTTTGGAACTGATGCAAACCCATGAATTATTTTTATATGTTTCTCTCACACCTTCTAAACAAACATATATTAAGCAAGTCCTTCACGAGTTTTCTAATATCTTTGTATGAGAATATAGTGACATGTCTTGGTATTGATCCTTCGATTTCCATCCAAAATATCATCCTTCACCCCAATGTTCTAATCCCAAGATAACAAAAATATGAAAAATGCATCCTAAAGTAGCACTATTAGTCAAAGAAGAAATCCAACGACTTTTGGATGTTGGCTTCATTTACGCATCGATTACCTAGAATGGGTGTCTAATATTATGTTAGTCATGAAACTTGATGGACGTGTCTACTACTGCATTTATTTCCATGATCTTAATAAGTCTTTTCCTAAGGATAGATTTCCATTACCACACATTGATGTTATCGTTGATTCCACTACCGGTTACGATATTCTTTCATTCATGGATGGATTTACAAGATATAATCAAATTAAAATCAACCCCAAAAATCGGAAAAATATTCCTTTACTTACTTAGTGGTACATTTTGCTACATCATTGTGCTATTTGGAATTTAAAATGTTGGGGCCACCTATCAATTGGCCATGTCAAATGATTTTCATGATTATATTCATAAGATCCTTGAAGATTACGTAGATGATATTTTGGCTAAATCCAAAAACCATTCTACTCATGCCCACGATCTTTACACCCTCTTTGAGCACTTACAACAATATAAAGTTTTTATCAAAACAAATAAATGTGTCTTTGGTGTCACCACTAGTAAAATTTTAGGCTACATCATCTTGCAACGTGGTATCGAGGTAGACCCCAACAAGATTAAAGAAATTGTTGACATGCCTCCACCTCGTAATTTACACTAGTTGCGTTCATTACAAGGAAAAATTTAGGTTATTCACCGGTTTTTACACAACTCACCAATAAAACACAACCATTTACATGCCTCATGAAAAAATACACAAAGTTTTTTCGGGATGACCACTTTCAAACAAGCATTTGACGCTATCAAATCTTACTTTCTAAATCCACATGTTCCTATCCCCCTTGCACGACCATCCTTTTTTGTTGTACATATTAGTAAATTTTCATGCATTAGGGGCTCTTCTAGCACAATATGATGACTATCAATGTGAAAAATCCATCTATTACATTAGTCGCACTTTACTCCCTTATGAGTGCAAATACAGTTACATTGAAAAACTATGTATTGGATTGGTGTTTGTTGCTAACAAACTACGCCATTACTTACTCAACAATGAGGTCCACATAATTAATCCCCTATAATATTTATTGTCTCATCCACACCTTTTCATCCATCTTACACGTGGGTCATGATTCTTATTGAATTTGACTTCAAATTTGTACCAAAAAAATCAATCAAAGGGAAAATTATCATTGATCAACTAGCGAAACTCCTATTTCCAATACACCACCAATTTTCGATTCTATTCACGACGATTTCACTTCCTACTATATTGATATAGACATGTGGACTATGCATTTTGATGGGTCTCATTACCGCTCCGGCTCTAGGGCTAGTATTTTCTTTATCACTCCTCATGGTGAGCACCTACCCTTTACGTATCACCTAGGATTCTCATGCACCAATAATATCATTAAATACAAAGCTCTCATCCTCGACCTCATAAATGCTCATTCAAAACCTTTCTATACATGGATACTCCGACTTATAATTAACCAAGTCAATGATACATACCATACAAAATAATAACATCTTGTGCCTTACAATAATTTGGTTAAAACTCTTTTGGCTAAGCTTGATTCTTACTCCATCACAACCATTCCTCGCAAATATAATAGTCATGTGGATGCTATGGCTAGTGCTACATCACTCATACCACAAGACATCATTGAAAACCATGTTATATTCATCATACAACATTTACAAAAGTCATCTACTGAGACTTCCAATTTAGAGGCTTGTCGCATAACACGTAGTCAAGATCATCCCGAATGGTTCACTCCAATTTATAACTACTTGTATCGATAAACCATTCCCGGTGACCTTCAACCCCACAAATCTCTTCACTTATGATAAAAATCTACACGCTATGTTATCATTGGTTCCACCTTGTTTAAATGGTAATTTGATGGTCATCTACTACGTTGTCTTAGGGTTGATGATATACCCACCATTATTTCACGGTTCATGATATTTTATGTGGTGGTCACTTCTTGATAAATCCATGACTCACAATATCCTACACCGTGATTATTACGGCTACCATGGAACAATATTTCCTCGAATATGATAAACGTTCGATAAATTCCAAAAACATAGCAATCTTCATCATGTATCCACCTACATCCTATAACCCATTGCATCTTCATGGCCTTTCTCGTTATAGGGATTCAATATTATTGGCATGATTAACCCTAAATCTACTGATGGCCACAAATTCATCATTACTGCCACTGAATATTTCACAAAATGGGTTGAAGCAAAGACCATTTTGAAACATTATTGGACCCAACATGTGCAATTTCATCGCTACTCCCATTATCACACATTTTGGCATCCCATTTACCATCATCACTAATAATGGATTCACAAACAAGGATGTTAAAAAAATCAATAAAAAATTCAAAATCAAACAATCATTATCTACCCCTTACTACCCACAAGGTAACATTAATAAGAGAAGGCACGAATAAAACCATCATCAAAATCCTTCGCAAGATAGTTTATGTCAATGGTAATGATTGGCATAACCAAATCATCTACTCTTTATTGGCTCACTATACTAGTGTGCACACACCAACTAATGTTACTCCCTTTTTGATGGGATATGGCACAAAGGTTGTGATTCCACTAGAACTTGAAATACCATCATTAATAGTCTCCCTCAAAGGCATCTTAAAAGATAATGAATATCATGAAAAATGACTCCACGAACTCGAAATGCTTGACTCTTTCCAATTCCAAGCTCTGGAGCATCTTCGCTAGTACAAAATCTCGTATCGAAAAGGCATAAAACCGAAAAAATTGGCCCTATGAATTCAATTTAGGAAACCTAGTATTAAAAGAAAATTAAAAAATACAAAATCTGAAGCTCCTTTAAAAGGAAATTTTAAACCTAACTAGATCGGTCCTTATATCATCACAGATAAGCTTAGGGGAGGCATTTATCATCTTGCTACTCTCCTTAGTAAACCCATCAAGAATTCTCTCAATGTCATGCATCTTAAAAAATATTTTGTATAAACTACGCTCACTTCCCAATGATGCACTCGTGATCTTAAGGTTCTTACTTGACTATTAAGGGATTTCTACTATAAAAACATCACATCACTCACTCTCCACACATTGCACTTTAACGATAACTCTTTCTTACTTACATACACATCACTCAGACCACTTCTCGATGGCACACTCTTGATATACGATTCATTCTTGACTGTTGAAGGGTCTTGTATAAATGAACCTAGTCCCACTCATACATACATACATCCATACTCGGGGGCACGATGACCCTATCACAATCACACTGCGCATTCCATTCCATCTCATCCACAATATGTTACATATCTTGGATGCATTTATACATTATTTCTTATGCTTACATGTACACTTTATTACACATGTTAGATAGATATCTTGTATGTCATTATCTTTATCATACACACATGCATGTTCACTCACATTCTAGTTGTGATCATATACTATACATAGATTGTTACATGCAACATGGATGCTTAGCACAGTACCTCATACCAATCTTGCAGCGGCTTAGGGCATCCACATTCACACACATTCCAAGTGTTATTGTTTCATTTTCATAGCACATTACTTTATCAGATTATACATGTTTTAACATAATTTATATTTTCTAACATGCTAATGGGTTCTACATGTGTAGCATTTGATTCACAAGCTTATTTTCCTCCATGGTTATTTGATGTTTTCTTATTATTGTTTTCCATTGTTTACGGGATTTTCCCTATGCTTTGTCTTGTGTGCACATTGTATGCTTTTTGCCATTGTGGCCTCAATTGTCTTTGACATCATGAGTGATGTCACGTTCTTTGCAACCTACTTTTCATGGTCTACTTTGTCTTCTTGTTTGGTATCTTATACATTGTTTTCTATATGCATGTTTATCTTGTTTGCACTAACACTTATCTTCTAGCCATTGTTTGCATGTGCCTTGGTTTCTACCAAGCACATTCCCTCCTACATACTTGGTATCAGTTCAGCATGGGGTCCTCTTTTGGGACGTATCCTCTTAGTGACATCGCATGCACCCCAAACGAGGGGGGCATCTATTGGGTGAATCAGTCACCCCATTTAGCATTTATAGTCATAGTTCAAAGACTCTACAATCATAGTTCAAGATAGTAAATCCTAGAGTTAGCATAGTCTACGAGTCTCGATAAGGCTCAAAGGCAGACTTGGGTCCTTACTTCAAACAGACACTAGCGCCAAAAATTAGACATGGGCACCTAGGCACTTATGTCCCTTCTTGGCCGCCTGAGACCAAGGGAAAATACACAAAAATTTTCAGTTTAACATAGTTTTCAACATTGTCATAGAGGCTTTTTATAGGGTAGGTAGTCCTTCAACACTGGGTAATCACATTTGATCACACTTATTTTCATTGGATCTGACTTGTACCATATGCAGTGGTGTTTTTACTTCGAGAAGTAGTCAAAGGTTAGAGAATGACACTAGACCTTTCTCCCTACACTAATTTTTCATGGCATAGGATCGCCCAAAAAACCAACATTCAACACACTCAAAAATTCTTGAAATTATTCAAAGGATAAAAAATGACACTAGAACTTTCTCCCTACATTAATGTTGTCATGGTATGAGATCGCCCTAAAAACTCACTCTTCATCAACATTTTTTAGGATCCTCTCTACACTCTTTTACTCATCATAGATCAAGTGCACATGTTCCTTTTTCACATTTTCAGCATTTTACACATTTCTTACATGCATTTTATACATCTATACACCATGTTTGACTACTTGTTCATTCTTCTCTTTTATAGGTTTGTCCTTATGGGAAGTGGTAGTCAACATCAACACACAAAAATAACGTCATCATCAACAAGTACAACATCAACAATCTACACATGCGTTTCCACCCTAGGGTCATCATCATCACTTTTCTTTTTACTTCCTCTTCTATAGTTTCCACGCTTCACACTTTTTATCACTCCATGCTTTTCATATCTCAACATGCTCTTTCTACATTGATTTACATGATTATCTGATATGCGTCATTATCTACTTTATGTTACCAAGCTTTCCACTCACCAACATAAAGTGGGGGAAAATGTAGACACTAAATCACACACTTTGGGTACATTACTAGGTCCTAATCACATACTACTATTCATATGCTTCTTATGGGAGAAAATTACTAGTTGATCACTATACTTGGCCTCTTAGGTTCCTTCCTAGTCTCCCTTTTTACCTTATGGACCTCACCACCTAGTCCGATCCTTCATACTTCACCTTTTCTAGCTCTAGACACTAGCGCCCAGGTGCCCTAGACCTATTTTTATGTATCTCACTCCTTTTTGGGTCCTTTCTAGCCATTGGGAATCCTTATCTCTTATGGTTCAACCTTTTTGTGATCAATTATGAAATTTGAACAAGAGAAGCATATAAATATAAAGTTATGTGACCAAATTAAGGGACCGAGCTCTAACCATCTATACTATCACCTAAGGTTACATCTCACAAACATCTAAGAGCATCATTTGCATCCATCTAACACCATTGCAAGGGACAAGGGCTAGTTTTCTGCATCACACTTCATAGGAGGGAATTCTATTCTATTCCATGCACACATCTATTACATCTTTTTACATCTAGATAATTTTCTCTATTAAGTGTGACACGCACAAGATCCACCTACAACATGATTCCCCACACACACACATAGAAATAAATTGGATCTGAGATGTAGTGGAGTTCTCAGTTGTAAGATCACCATTGTGACAGCTTGAGGACAATATGAACCCTCATTTTGCATCTTTATTTTTTAGGATTTGATGTTATTTTGAGGGTTTTGCAGGTGATCTCTTTATTGCAGGTTATTAGTGACATCGGTGATCATAGTGTGACCATCTAGTGATAAACAATGAAGGTTTCAGATCATCCAACGACCTATAAAATTCATTTTTGGACCTCTTGTGTAGACCTTGGTGCCTAGGAAGGGATCCTAGCGTCCAAGTGCCCCAAGATACCTCAAGTGCCTCATTCCCTACTCCTCCTGCACTTCTGCATTTCTTTGGGCTCGGTTACGACCTCCTGTGTTCCAGTTTGATTAGTTTTCCACCTTCACACATTGCCAAGAATATTGTGAAATCAGCTAAGTGTCTTAACTCTTCATTACACTTAGGTTTTTACTTTCATTGCTTGTTGCTTGAGTCCTTTAGTGTACTTTAATTTCATATATCTTTGTTGTAACACTTCTCATAATTTAACATAGATAATACTATCCATTTAGTTATTTTTTTAAATCACTTTCTTTCATGAAATGTCGGGTGTGATGTGTATACATACCAAATTTCATCGCTTGCGGGAAATGATGTCGGCCAAGGAAAACCAAACACTAACACCATCTCCCATAAGTGATGGTGTTTTCTAAGGATAACCCTAATGTCAAGTGGAGTAAAAATATGTCATGGATCAAGAGGGAGTCAACAAAGAAGTCAAATGCAAGTAAGTGTCAGGAATGCTAGAGTGTGCAACATTAAAGGACTTCTTGGGGCAATGGTAACTAAGGTTATGGCTATATAGCAAGTACATATCTTTGTGTACTATATCTAAACCCATAATGACCTTATGTATGATCATACCCCATTCACGGAAGACCCTTTAAGGCACCCGCTCAATAAATAGATGTATTGGTGACCCTTATCTACACAAAAGAGTTGTTAGTAACATGTGTGAAAAAATAGGTTTATACGCATGCCCTAGTCATTGATCACCACATGTCCTAATAGTGAAACATGAGGTTTTCAATGCAATGAATTATCTTGTAACACCAAAAGTAAAAGTAGATGCTGAAAGTAAGAAAGGACTAGATAAAATGATATATACCCACCAATATGTACTTGGTAGTTTTTTTGTCCTACCATGTCGAGTGCAATCCATGCTGAAAACCCTAAAAAAGGAAATTTTAAAAGAAACTCTACATGATAATTAGTAAAATAATACATAAATCACCTAGCTAGGGGCCCATGGGACATATTTCTTGTCATAGTGTCAAAATTTCTTGATGTCATAATGGTATGAAAAGGTGTCAAAAATAGGTAAAAATTGAAAGTCATCATTATTATATGTGTAATAGGTCAAAATGAATGGCTCAAGTATACGATCATGAATGCAACAAATGACACATTTTTCAGAGAAAAATGGTAGCCATTGTAATTTTTAGGGTTACCATGACCGATTTTGAATAGAAATGTTATTTTTATATAGTCATTTATCTAGTTATTTGTACATTTTTATTTTTGAAGTTGAGATAATTGATCTCTGGTGTCCAAACTTGGGTGTGTTTTGTGACGACATGGTATGAGTATGAGGTTGTATTAGGGACCGATAAGGCGGTGCACAGGGCGGGGTGGGACCATGTGTAATTTGTTGTATTTAATGTTGTTGAGTAAATTAGGTGTTATTTGGTTTTTTATGTTTTTGGAGTCATTAGTGTGTCATTTTTGTCCAAACTTATGTCATTGGGTAGGTTAGGACAAAATACAAGTGGGTTTGGGGGATTTAAATTTGGTTTTATTGTTGTGTGGGTTTTTAAGATGTATTCTTCAAAATGTCATGGCCACTTTTGGTGAAACCATCGGCCCCTCTAAAATAAGAGGTTCAATGGTGTCGGGGTTATTATAGAAATTGGATAGAGGCGATGGCATCTAAGGAGTTGTGTGCATCTTTTTTAATTTTTATTTTTCATACTTAATTTTTTTTTTTAGGTTCTAATTCATGTTTTTGTAATTTTGTGCATGTAGGGAGATCGTAGGATCTACCTATGGAAAGTGTTGATGTGGCATGGCTGAGTGGATTGATTACCGGTTGACCCGGAAGAGGTGGCATAGTTATAGGGTTGGGACTTTAGGGGCATCATGTAGATGCCCAGGATACCTTTAGATTTAGACATGATCTAGATGTTTTTGGTCATATGGGAGACTAGGTTTGACATTTTTGATGGTGGATGGGGCAGAAACCATGGAGATGGCCTTGAACTTACAGGATGTCCATAGGATTTTGGGGTTACCCATTAGAGGGATCCATGTGTCTTGTTATTTAAATTCGATTCTATAGAGTAGAGGACCTTAACATTATGGGCTACTAGGAGTGAGACATACGATGATGGCATGTTGTGTGTCTAACTTAGTGTAATGTATGCCTTAAGCATTTAGTTTATTTAGAAGGTGGTTATGGGGATTATTGTGGCTCAGATAGTGTGTCATATGGTAGATGGATCCATTCCATTATTTTTATAAGCAGTATGTAGGGATGTGGTAGATCATGGGGTGTCTTTTAGTTGGGGCACCACCGCATGGTTACATCTAATGCATGATCTCTACAGGTCAAATTTAGAAGACAGTGGGTCACGGTATCCATCATTCTAATGACATCCTAGATTTATGTGAGGTTTCCTATGTGTTGACTAGCAAAGTACACCATTGGTGGTAGCAAAAAATGCCTCAAGAGTACTCCGGTGGGCACGGGGGCAAGCGGTGAGAGCACTTCGAGTATTTCAGCCACTAGCACAGGTGGGTCACGATGATGTTATATGACAGCCCTGTGTAGGGAATGTGGATCAATAGGTCAGTTGGCCAATAGTAGAGCACTTAGAGGACATAATGAGGTGACATGGTGTTATTTATATTAGATGGAGACCTACTTAGTGAGTAGGGTCCCAAGACTATTTGGATGACTAACGTTTGTGGTGGTACCACCATTACCACCCTACTAACATTGGCATGCTAGAGAGGACAAAGCGGGAGAGGTGAGGGTGTCGCACTACAGCCCCATAGGATACGAGGAGTAGGATGAAATGGTCGAAGGTAGTGTAGGCATGGTGGGGGTGTTCGGGGTCCACTATAGATGATCAAGGATGTAGCAGGTATTGGTTTAGAGGAGGGATCCAATGGAGAATCCATTGACATGGTTCCTCGGGGTAGAGGCACAAGAGGAGATGGCCCTAGCACTAGTGGGGTAGCCGATAGGGTGGTTGAGGTAGAGGTAGATGTTTCAATCAAGAGGATGTGTTTTGACACCTATTAGAGTCCAAATAGCCATGCACCCGAGACATATGCCTTGACCGCAGCACATTAGGGACATGATAGTATTACCTTGAGATAGGTGGACACAATTTATGGGAGCTAAAACTCATCGTGATGATAGGGAGAGCTATTAGGTGGTCGAGGAGATGGTGAGATTATCGTGGAGAGGTTCGGAAAGATAGGTATTTGTGTCATTATGTCATTTATATGTGTTAATAGTAGTTCTTGTTGTATATGTGTATTGTAAGTAACACATGTTGTTGCACTTTGTTTTGTAGAGTGAGCAGGTTGAGAGTGGATTTCCCCGATAGAGAGTGCCCACCATGAGATCTTGGATCCTGTGTTAGATATTTAGGATACTTCAATTATTACTAATCCAATGGCACCATCGGTGAGATACTCGATGGCTTCCTTCCATTTGGTTGGAGAGGCATCCAGGACCTTGCGAAACTTTAGGGATACGCAGGCACCGGCAAATCACATGTAGCATATATGTGATGTTACCAAGTTTATTGTAAGCATAAGTGGCCTTGGTATAGGAGTAGGCTACCCACTTATCATATGCCCTGGAGGGTATCAAAGAGCACTACTTTATTAGAGGTGTAGCTAGTGAGAGCACAAGGAGAGGCCTCCAGATCCCGATCTAGGGAAAAGTCTCTAGCTCTCAAATCTAGAACTACTAACATGGCCCCATTGACCCAAAAAATCTAGAGACCCCCACGGGAGGTGAGGTTTCCTAAGATTTATCAGTAGATGGGTCAAAGTTGCACTTTTTTTTTGTATCATTTTTTAATGTATAAAATGTATTCGACACACACACACACACGTGCGCATGTGCATGCGCACACACACACGCACACACACACATAAGACAGATTTGTTCGTTAGATGTTTGTAGTGCATATGTTACTTTGATTATCAATTTCTTATTTTTTGCATGTGTGTATGTGATGATACTCATGGTACCTAGGAATAATTGTAATTTCATCGAGGATAGGTAAAGCCTGACAAGAGGGAGAATCGGTAGAATATCCCAACCCATGTAATGTGAAGAATCCAAGGGGTGGAAAATGACCATGACATCTAGTGATAGAATGTAAGAGCACTATCAAGTAAATAAATCCAAGCAAGGCCATAATCATAAGTCACGCTGTGTATAATATCATGGCGATCCAATGGAAAAGACTGGGGGTCTACAAATCAAAAATAGGAGGAATCAATACCACGACACTCCAATGGTGGGAGGAAATAGGGCATTGTTATCAGCTAATTTTGACTTTGCAAAATTAGTAAACGTGAAAATTTTAAAATAAAATAAAAATTCAAAAGTGTTATCTTGCAAGATTTTTCTCCTCCATTGCAATCGTCTTATTCTCACACTCATTCTGTTTTTCGTTTCATTCATTTTGAATAAGCCCTTCTCCCGCTACACCACAAACCGTATTTTGATTATTTTAATTAATATTTACCCTGTTATTTAATAAAATTAATATTTATTAAATTTTAGGGTTTTTAATTAATAAATATTAATTTTAATATTGGATGGAAGTTGTTCGACAAACTTGGGAGAATTTTTCTTCTTTTTATTAATTGTCGTAACTACCGTGAATAAGTGTTGGGGAAAATTTTTCTTCCACTTCTAATTGTCGTAGAAAGTTTTGATTTTTCTTCTATCATCTGGGAATTGATGAGGAGACATTCTGAAGAGGTAGAAGTAGAGGAAATTGGGAAGAAGGAGAAACAAGGAGATATTGCAGATATCCGAGCCTAGAGAAGGAAAGAATTATTCTGGAGACTCTACCCGACTTTCACACGGAAATCTGCACGGGCATTAGCTAGAGCCAGAAACATTAAGAGTTTTCATAGTTTTCTCCATTGAGGGAAGCAATAACAAGAAGGTTATGAGATCCACACTTGCAAAGGTGAAGGCAATCTCAGGCACGTGCAAGGATTGATCTAGAATCCCGTATGCAGCAGAGGAAAAGGTGAAATTCCACGTTTGTTTTTGTTTGTTATTGATTTGTGTAGGCAAAAGACAAGTTTTCCATACATAGCCAGTCCATGCACAAGTAGAATTAATCTAAAATCTCATTCGCTGCTCCAAGGAGGTGAAGCTCCACGTAGATGGAGGTCTTTCTTTTGTTGTTTTTGTGTCACATTCAGTAGCTAAAATCCAAACTAGAAGCCCACGCATTGGGCAAATTAACTACAAAGGTGAAGGCCACATATTGTTTTTGAGAGATCTTCATTGCAGCGGTGATCTGAAAACCAAATTTAACTAGCAATTGTGCACACACACTTTTCTTGCTTTGTATTGATTTTCGATTTAAATTTGTGCATTATTTCTTTTTGTATTTTTAATAAAAGAATAAAAACTACAAGTACTGTGCAAATATAGAAATAAATGAAGAGAATTCACCAGCAACGTGACGCGAGAATTGATAACGGAGTTCGGCGCTTGAGGCCTACGTCTCGGGTCCGTTGAATGGGACCGATCTATTAAAATCTTGAAAATAATCCTTTACAAAAAGAATTCTACAAAATTTAGACCTTCTCACAGTCTTCTCATTTAAAATAATAGGGGTTCCTTTTACATCTCCTTCAAATTCCACCGTTAGCTCAAGATATGAGCAATACAATATTTCTTACACAGTCCGAATGCCATTACAAATAAAATATTACCCTATTTATATTGTTTGCGCGCCTCTGTCGATGGCTGGGCGCATATCCTTTTACCACCTCCACCCGAGTTCCATTCCCTTTGGCTGATCCTTTTTGGGAATAAAATCCCACATTGGGCGCTTGGGAACATATCTTGTGGTTTAAAATAGGTGGAGGGTGCGCATTTAAAGTGGCAAGTAAGCCACCTAAGCCTATATAATAGGCGCTTTGACCTTGGGGCGCATTGGGTGGCGCATAATATGTATTTAGGCACCTAAATCCCTAAAAAGGTGGACAGCCAAATATGGCGTGAGTAATTTAATGTATGCTTTGAAAGTTTAATATAGGCGTGGGTAATTTAATATATGCTTGGAAATGATTAGACATAGGCGTGGAAAAAGCAAGGAAGTTAAAAGGGAATGAATAATTTAAGTCAAGCATGCCCAATATCCCACATGCATGGCGCAATAGAAAATATAGAGGTTTATATACACAGTTGGTTGAATGGTTAAATGAGAAGGAGGCCAAGGCACCCCTCCTAAATCGAGTGTGTCGAACCTGGCTGAGGGCCCCCAGCCAGAAAATAGCGGGGTCCATTTGTCCGAGATCGAGTGTCCAAGACCGGCGTTCCAAAACCCATTTTTTTAATACGTCACACAATTTGTCCACGTGTCGCAATACGATCGCAACACTTGGCGAGCGTGCACACGTCCAACCTGCACAAAAACCCCAAAATTCGCCAGTTGCCCAAAAATTTCAGCGGGCTATAACTTTTGCAAACGAGCTCCGTTTCCTGCAAACAAGCTGTCGTTGGAGTCGTATAATTTTTCCCCACGTTTTAAAAATGACTGCAACAATTTCTGAGAAGATCTTAGATCGGTGTTTCTCTGTGAGGATCCTCTGGATCATTCCTCCCCACTGAGAAACTTTTGGACCCCAAAAGTCAACCTAATTGGTGAATAGGTGAGGGTATTTCTCCCTCACCTTTCCGGTTTCCATCCATTTTGCCTTGTTCGGATGCATGCCTTTGAACCCAACACGAAGATACTCAATATCACCTCTTCGCGAAGTTCTTTCTTTCCTGTCCAAAATGATGTCTTCCTGCAACTCATCAAGATACTCAGGAGCAAAATCATCAATGGAAGGCATTATGTTAGAATCATCATGATCAATAATCATAGGCGGTTCATACAATCTTAAATTCTCAACATTTACAACTGAGTAGATTTGCATATATGGAGGTAAATCTAACCGGAAAGCGTTGTTACCAATTTTTTCCAATATTTGGAACGGACCATACCGTATAGGTTTCAATTTTTTACCTTCACCTGTCAGTCTTTCTTTGCTGATGTGAAGCCAAACTGAATCACCAACTTTGAACTTGTGATCAGTTCTATGTTTATCATGCCTAGCTTTGTACTTAGCCTGGCTTTTCTCCAATTGTTCATGGACATACTGATGAACCTGTTGTATTCTCTGCACAAATCTTTTAGCCTTGTCAGAATCACTTGCACCATTAACAACAGTTTCATGTCCATAATATATATCTAATGGAGAATTAGGCAGATAACCATAACAAGTCTCAAATGGAGACTTCGAAGTAGAAGAATGTAAGGCACGATTATAAGCATGTTGCACATAATAAAGATGTTCATCCCACAATTTAGGATGTTTGTTACTATAGCCCCGAGTAATTGTACCACCGTGCGGTTTACAACCTCTATTTGACCATCGATCTGTGGATGAAAAGCGAGTGCTTTTTTCAGTTTGTGTCCATAAGCCCCCACAATGCGACCAAAATTCCCCAAGAAATCTAGAATCCCGATCGAGATATGATTGAAGTAGGTAAACCAAAATGAACCCAAACAAACCGAAAGAATAAATGTGCGGTTCCTCACCGCTTATTTGTTTAGTACATGGAACCAACACACACATTTTGCTAAATCTGTCCCACTACCACATATAAGTAATCATGTTTTCTCCGTGTCATGGGCAAGCCTCCTACAAAGTCCATGGAAACACTTTCCCAAGGCCGTGTTGGAACAGGGAAGAGGAGTGTAAAGTCCTAATTTCACATTACTTGGCTTGCTTGTGGCACAAAAGAACACACCCCTTAATATAGCGGTTTACTGTTCATGCATTCTAGGCCAATAGCAATATTTTTGTAAATGTGCAATTGTTTTACTTACACCAAAATGCCCCAAATAAGAGAAGTATGTGCTTCCCTAATCATATGCACACGCTCATTTTCTGGAATACAAAGTTTTCCAGAATGATATAACAATCCTTCATGCAAATGATAATCTTTTTCTCCTACTTGTTTCCCACTTACTAAATCCTCATACACTTCTCTAAAATCAACATCATTTGCATATTGTTCCTTGTAACTAACATGAGCCAAAGAACTATGCTGTAAAAGGATAGATGCTACTACCACTGGTGGTCTGGACAACATGTCGGCAACCTTGTTTTGAATACCTTTTTTATACCTGATTACAAGATGAAATTGTTGCAAAAATCCCATCCACCTGAAATGTCTAGACTGCTGCAATTTGGTTTGTGTTTGTAAATATTGAAGCGGTTGATGGTCAGTATGGATTATTGTTTCTTTTCCCATTAAATAATGCTTCCATTTTTTAACACTTTGAACCAAAGCATACAACTCTTTATCATAAGTTGGATAGTTTCTTACCGCACTTGTAAAGGTTTCTGAATGGTAACACACTGGTCGTTTGTTCTGCATCAAAACTGCCCCCATTGCGTAGTCACTAGCATCCGTCTCAATCTCAAATGAATGTTGTAAATCCGGAAGTGCCAAGATCGGAGTGGTACTTATCTTCTCTTTCAGTGTGTCAAATGCTTTTTGTTGTTTTCCTCCCCACTGAAAGACCTGTTTAATACTTGTCAAAGCATGCAACGGAGATGCAATATATGAGAAGTTAGCAATAAATTTCCTCCAGTATTGAACTGCACCTAGAAAACTTCTAACTTCCGTCACATTTGTGGGTCTAGGCCATTTCACAATAACCTCTATTTTTGCAGGATCAATTTTCAATTCTCCATTTCCTACAATATACCCCAAGTAAATTAAAGATGTTTTTCCAAATTCACATTTTGACATCTTCAAATACAATTTCTCTCTCCTTAGTGCATCTAAGACTTTCTGGATGTGTTTAATATGTTCATCCCATGATTTACTGAAAATAAGAATATCATCTAAGTAGATAATAACGAAATTATCAATGAATGGTCTAAAAATTTCATTCATAACTCTCATGAATGTTGCCGGTGCATTGCACAAACCAAAAGGCATCACTAACCATTCAAACAATCCCTGTTTCATTTTAAAAGCAGTTTTCCAAACATCACCTTCTGCAATTCTTACTTGGTGATAACCACTTCTTAAGTCTAACTTAGTGAAATAAATTGCATTTCTTAATTGATCCAGTAAATCATCTATTCTAGGAAGAGGGTAACGATTATTTATAGTAATCTTGTTTAAAGCACGGAAATCAACACACATTCGCCAAGTTCCATCCTTCTTGGGAACCAATATAATTGGTGAACCACATGGGGATGTACTTGGATGAATTATACTCTTGAGCCAAAAGTTCCATTACACTCTCTGATTTCCTCGTTCTCTACTACTGACAACCTGTACATTCCGATATTGGGAAGAGGTGCATCCTGAAGCAACTGTATCTCATGTTGAACCCCTCTTTTGGGAGGTAGACCTTGTGGATCCTGAAAAACATCATCAAATTGAGAAACAATTTTTACCAATTCATCCTTATGTTTTAGATCGCAAGTCTCAAAAGCCATTTCATTTTCTTTTTCCTTGGCTTTGACCACCATGAGCACAAAACTTTTGCTTGAATTTACAAGCCTTTTCATTTGACCTGCAGTCACCAAGGATAGATTATTCTTTTCACGGTGAGCTCTAATAATAAACTCAATTCCATCCTTGACAAGCAAATATTTATTTTCTTCCCTATAGAAGATTGCTTTACGATCATATAAATAAGGACTTCCCAAAACCACCCCACAAATATCCAAAGGAACTACATCCAATTCAACCTCATCAATAAACTTGTCTGTAATGGCAAATCTGAAAGTACAAGTTTTAGTTACCTGCAGCTTTGCATCATCACAAACCCAGCCCAAAGGATAAGGCTTAGGATGTGGTGTAGTTTTGAGTCCTAGTTTTTTAACAACCTCCTCTGAAATCAAATTAGCTTGAGATCCACTATCAAAAAGAGTATCAATTTTTGTATGCTTTGAAATTACTCTAATGTGGAAAAGCTCATTTCTTTTCTTATCGTCCGGTGTACTTTGTTTACTAGAAGAAGATGCAACATCTGAAACGCTATTGTTGGAACTTGAAAGAGTGGACTTACCTTGTAAACCCATAGCTGTGATTTTGGTTTCATCACCTGAATCAGAACCAAGATCATGCACTATAGTGTTTGTTTTCTTTTCCTTTCTTTTCTTAACCATCCATTTGGGCTTCTTTTCAGGATGTAATTTCCAACATTTAGACTCATCATGGTTTTTTTTACAATGATTGCAAAATGGTTTTTCATCTTCCTTCTTAACAGTAGAGTTTGTTTTATGCTTACCCTTTCCTTTTCCTTGTTCTTTCGAACCTTTTCCTTCAGATTGCTTGTTCTTCTGATTAAAAGAAGAGAAAGAGGACTCCTTTGTCATTTTCCCTCGTGCTTCCAGATGGGTTGCTTGAACACATACTGCATCAAGATTAGTAGTACCTAAAACAAGTATCATATGCCTTAGATAACTATGCAATCCACCAATATATTTGAGCAGTGTTTCTTCTGTGTTCAGGGAAATTCCCAGAGTTAGAGCCCTTTTCCTAAATTCTTGTGTGTATTCTTGAACACTTTGTCCCTTAGTTTGTCTTAATGTTTGCCAATCCATCATAGCTTGTTGCTTATAACCAAGAGGATAAAATTGTTGCCTAAGATTTGAAACAAATTCAGACCAAGAAGTGATTTCTTTACCTTTGTTTTCTTCCACTTCCTGAAGCTTACTCTCCCACCAAATGAGTGCGGTTCCACCCATCCGAAGAGTTGCCAGATGAATCTTTGCTTCATCATCAACAATTTTCTGAACCCTGCAATATACTTCTATTTGCTTGACCCAGTTATCCAATTTCTCTGCATTTAGCTCTCCAGTATACATAGGCAATTCAAACTTGATATCTAACTTTAATGAAAGAAAATCAGATTTTAAGGAGTCTCTTTTTGGAATGTCAGAACTAGAGCTTTCTTCTTTCTTACCTTCTCTAGTCCCCTTTTCCCTTTTCCTTTCTTGGTACATTTCTTCCACCATTTCCTTCATCTGTTGGAAGGATTGACGAAAATTTTGTTCCACTTCCTCTCGATCCTCCATTGTCGGACTTCGAGATCGTCTGGTACCAATTTTGGGATCTCCTTCAACTAATTCTCCTTCACCCTTCTTAGATCGAGACCTTGTTATCATCCAAAACACACAACTTGCAATCCAAAACACGTTAGACTGAACCAAAAATCAGTCAAAACCAGCTCTGATACCAATGATCTGAAAACCAAATTTAACTAGCAATTGTGCACACACACTTTTCTTGCTTTGTATTGATTTTCGATTTAAATTTGTGCATTATTTCTTTTTGTATTTTTAATAAAAGAATAAAAACTGCAAGTACTGTGCAAATACAGAAATAAATGAAGAGAATTCACCAGCAACGTGACGCGAGAATTGATAACGGAGTTCGGCGCTTGAGGCCTACGTCTCCGGGTCCGGTTGAATGGGACCGATCTATTAAAATCTTGAAAATAATCCTTTACAAAGAATTCTACAAAATTTAGACCTTCTCACAGTCTTCCTCTGTCGAAAATAACAGGGGTTGCCTTTTACATCTCCTTCAAATTCCACCGTTAGCTCAAGATATGAGCAATACAATATTTCTTACACAGTCCGAATGCCATTACAAATAAAATATTACCCTATTTATACTGTTTGTGCGCCTCCTGGTCTGATGGCTGGGCGCATATCCTTTTACCACCTCCACCCGAGTTCCATTCCCTTTGGCTGATCCTTTGGGAATAAAATCCCACATTGGGCGCTTGGGAACATATCTTGTGGTTTAAAATAGGTGGAGGGTGCGCATTTAAAGTGGCAAGTAAGCCACCTAAGCCTATATAATAGGCGCTTTGACCTTGGGGCGCATTGGGTGGCGCATAGCATGTATTTTAGGCGCCTAAATCCCTAAAAAGGTGGACAGTTCCAAATATGGCGTGGGTAATTTAATGTATGCTTTGAAAGTTTAATATAGGCGTGGGTAATTTAATATATGCTTGGAAATGATTAGACATAGGCGTGGAAAAAGCAAGGAAGTTAAAAGGGCGTGAATAATTTAAGTCAAGCATGCCCAATATCCCACATGCATGGCGCAATAGAAAATATAGAGGTTTATATACACAGTTGGTTGAATGGTTAAATGAGAAGGAGGCCAAGGCACCCCTCCTAAATCGAGTGTGTCGAACTCCGGTTTGAGGGCCCCCTACTGACCCGTAAAAATAGCGGGGTCCATTTGTCCGAGATCGAGTGTCCAAGACCGGCGTTCCAAAACCCATTTTTTTAATACGTCACACAATTTTTCCACGTGTCGCAATACGATCGCAACACTTGGCGAGCATGCACACGTCCAACCTGCACAAAAACCCCAAAATTCGCCAGTTGCCCAAAAATTTCAGCGGGCTATAACTTTTGCAAACGAGCTCCGTTTCCTGCAAACAAGCTGTCGTTGGAGTCGTATAATTTTTCCCCACGTTTTAAAAATGACTGCAACAATTTCTGAGAAGATCTTAGATCGGTGTTTCTCTGTGAGGATCCTCTAGATCAGCGGTGCCCATGCGGAGCAGAAAAAGTTATATCTCCATGCACGAGCAAATAGGGAAACAACTACAAAGAGTTGGATCTCCACGCATTCACCCAAGGAGATCATACACCCACGTAAGTTAAAGAACTAGAATTCCACGCCAACACACAGCATGAAGCCACATTGAAAAAGGAAATTCAAACAAATCAAAGCAAAGAAAATCAGTCTGAAGTTCTTTTTTAGCACATTCACCAAAGGAGGTCATGCATGCATTATTTCTTGATCTATTTCCAATGCAGATCTGAGGGAGATAGGTAATATGAATTAAAAATATTCATTTTGTGTTTGGAGCCCCACAAATCCATGCATCCATTTGGATATCCACGCAACCTGCACAAAGGATAAAACAAATGCTTAGAAATTTGTGCATGATGAGTGGAAGGAGTAATAAAAAAATTCCCACATAGTCACAAACTTGAAGTCATATTTCATGCAGCCAAGGAGGAGGAACCAGGTTAAAATACAATTCAAAATAGAGTGTTTGTGCATGCTCAATGTGGTGAAGTTCAACGCAAGTTTACTTGTGTTTTCTTTTATTATTTATTATTTTTATATTCATGGTGCTACACATGCTGAGAAGACAACGAATTTCCCACATCGAGGGTCGATGGAGATACTCACACACACATTGAATGTTTTAAAAATATAAAAAATAATGAATAAATAAATAATAAGGAGCTTTGAAGATTTGACGCATCTAGGAGTGTAAAGATGATCCAAAATTGTATTATTTTTCGATGATGATTCGAGCTTCACCTCAATATTGTTGTATGGTCATTTTGAATTCGGCATCCGCTGAATCTCTTTCTATTTAAAAATTAAAAATTAAAAAAATAAATAGAAAGAGTCATATTATTCTTGCAACAACGGTGGTCCGGAGACTTAGACCCGACACCTTCTCAGTGTCTTGATTTTCTTTTCATTCTTTGTGTTATTTTAATAAAAAAATCATAATGGTGAACGTTCTAAAAGTCGACTGAAATACGCATACCAAGGATTAGTTCCAGCATCGCCTTTAAATTCGGCATATGACAACATTTTGGATACTAATTTGGGTCACATAGATATGGTTCAATTCTGTGACAGGTGAGATGGGAAGGGGGAACTATTTTCTCAAAAAGGCTTTATCATGTTGTGGTTTACCTCAAGCGGCAGCATTTCCCATTTCCATACAATGCCTTGAATTTGTCCTGGCTTGTGTTGAACACTATGATCCTGAGCGTCGGGAATTTTTAATGATAGAAATGAACCTTTTCTACTCAATTCTCCAAATCATATGGAAGATTTGTTAAGAGTGCCACTCCATGAAGAAAATTCTTGACATCACACAAGAATCGACACAATAGTTTTGGGATGAAAATCCTTTGAGATGGTCAAAGATGGTTAGTAAAAATTGGTTGGTCAAACCAAAGACTCACACTTCAAGAATTCCCAAAGAGTTGTATTGGGTAGAATTTCATGAAGAAATAGGAGATATGATTACTCTCCTCAGCAGGGTTTTTGGTCTTCCTTCTGCCAAAAAATTTCACCCTTGGATGTACAAGTTCATTTGTATCATCCTTGATGCAAAGATGTTCATTGATTGGGCAAGTATTGTTAGCAATACTTTACATAAGCAATTGATTGAGGTAAGGATGACAGGTCATTTTTACATGACTTCATATTTGATTTATGTTGTAGCGAGAAGGAGGATATTTTCAGGGCTAACAACTAGAGGTGCAATGGGTCTGACAAGAATAGTGTGTTTCATTTTTACCCACTAGAGTTCAAGAATGGTTTTCATCATTTCGGAGGGTAAATGATGATTTCTTGTTTTATATAATCTTGTCATTGAGAAGAAACCCGGGAGGAAATTTTTAAAGATGCCAGAAGCGGTGATAAAACAATGGGAACTTGGTTTATCCAGTTTCCCTCTTACTCCTATATACGAGTTGATGGATTTGTGGGAGCTCCTTACAGGCTTCCTAAATATGTCGAAAAAAATAGCATTGATGGAACTCTCACGTCAGCTTTTCAAAATCCATTGCCTATTGGTGGACAAATGCAAAAGAAGGCATTCATTTCCCAATTCAGATTGGGGAATACAAATGTCCAAATTCTCATAGTGCAGAACTTATGGAAAAAGAATTTTCTCTCATAACTATACATCCTTTCACAAGCAGGGCTCAATTCGATATTAAAGGATCTATGGAAAAAGCTCTAGGGGAAAGATATAAGCACAAGGAAAACATAGAAGACTATTGGGTGGAATGTGTGGATGATAGGGAGGTAAGATGACGACAATTTTCTCATCTCACACTGGCTCAAATAGAGAATTACGGATTGAGGGATCCTCCCTTAACCCTTGCCGATAGTGGAATTGATCTTATGGATCCTTCCTATGATCAGATAGTTTTCACTCCGCTCCCTGGTATTGATTGGAGTAGAGGAGATGAAACTTCCTAGATGTTATAAATCAACTTGTGTTAAAAAGGACTATGAAGTGGTATGAGAATCAGATAGCCAATCCTCTCCCATTTCAGGCACATATGTCAAAAATACAGAGGTTTCTAGTGAAAGGAGGAGTGACACATAAAAAAGGTGGTGCAAACTTCTTCACACCAGTCACCACCAACATCATCACATGCATCTCAGAGGCAAATCCGGTGGTTACCCAAATCTATCCCTAATAAAGAAGCAATGTCTCAAGGATCGGTAAAGAGTGTGCATCTTTGGGAAGGAAAAGAACGTGTTTCTGTATTTCTACCCCAAATTCATCTATTCACATCACTGAGAGTTCCAATAGACCTACCAAAGATCCAAATCACCAATGTCATACACTAGAATCCAAGCAAATCCCAGTAGTACAAGATATCTAATTCTTCTGAACATCCAGGTGTTAAGGATATTACACAAGAACATGAGGATAATCAAGAATGTGTTGTAGATGCTACTTCACCAAGGATTGAGACCACAGAACCACTTTACTCTGGTTTTAGTCATGAAAAAGGCAAAGAGGATTTTTCTTCCAGTTCTCAACATTTTTGTGTCGAATTAATGAATGAAACATTGACCTGGGTTGACTCTGAAATAAAAAGAGAAAGAGATTGGTCAAAGTGGCCAACATTGATTTGGAATCACTTTCTTCCCTCTCCAATAAAGTGGTTCCCAAAAATCCTAAGGTTTTCTCCAGAGTAGTGATTGATGATAGTGGAGATAAGTTTACAGAAATTGCAGTTCCTACTACTGAGAAGGATCGTGGAGACATAACAATCACCGATTATGAAGTATCCAAGATAGCCCTTGGTAAGACCACTTTTGAAAGTGATGTTGCTATGGAAAAAGATTCAATGAATAGTGTGCTTAAAAGGTTGGAGAGATACAAATCTCAAATTTCCCAACTCAAGGAAGAAAAGAATCAGTTGATTTCATATGTTCAACATTTGATCAACCCAATTGAGTCTTCTTTTCCTGTTCCAGAAATGATGGCTATCCCGGATCAAGAAATTCTCAATCAATCAAAATATGTGATCACTCTAGGACACACTCTAAGGTCATGGGTTTCTAAGATAGAAAGTGGTGGTTTGAAAACAATTGCTGAAGTGATAAAAATATTTGAGAATATTTATGCTTACCTCGATCCAGTGTTCCCATTCAAGGAGTGCCTCATTACAGAATTAATCACACTAGATCAGATTTTTCCAACTCTTTAGGATCTCACCCATGGAATCTACTTTCTTGGCTTCTAGAGGGAATACTTGAGTTCGATCATCACATGACACAAATTTTATGGTTAAATCATGCTAAGTCTAGGAAAATGATCCTAGAAGATTTGGTAATTCAGTTTGATGGTTTGTACAATGAATCCTATACCACGCTCTCTTCCATTCAGTCTTCATTGAAGAGATTCCATGCACCTTCATCAATGAACACAACCAAAGGAATTTAGTACAACACCTAGTGGAGCAGTTTACAAAATTGATACATGAAATGTATACTCATGTTGATGTTTTTTCCACTTCTTCTATGGATCAATGTTTCAGAATTAAACATCTTTGTGAAGAAATCCAATCTAAAGTTGTAGACCTACATACCATACTAGGTAAGATTCTTGAAATGCAGGTACTCTGTGAAGTTGGTCTTCTCCCAAGTTGTTTTCCAGAAGAAGAGAAGATGCATCAGACACTGTAAAAGCTCAAGTCTTATGAAATGGCAAAGAATCAGGATCCTTGTTTTGCCAACAACATAGTAGGATGATTTTCTATATTTCCTCAAGGGTGGGAGAGTCCATTTCTCATACGATTGAGATAGGTGGACCCCACACCCAATGGATAAGGCATTGGTTTTTGGTGAATGTTTTAAAAGTGGTATTTTAAATAATGTTATGTTTATTTTTCACGTTTGAGTAAACTTAAGTGGTTTCTATTTTTAGTTGTTTTTAATAAAGTTGGTTGAAAAATTCAAAGTCACTTAAGTGCCCTATTTAATGTGCATTTAAAACCTAACTACTTTGTAACCAACTTTTGGGTTATAAAAGGAAGTCAAGGGCTCATTTGTAAAGGGTGACTTTGAGAGAGGAGAAGAAAATACTTTTGTGTGCAAGCTTTGTTTCAAGGAAAGAAACTTTGTGTTCTTTTGTGAAAACATTTTGGAGTTAATGAAATATGAACTTTGTGTCTCATTCATTGTCTCTTATAACATTTGATGTTCTTATGTTCATTAGATGTTAGTGTTTGAATCTTGCATGCAAATATTGTCTTTGATCTTATTGTCAACGTTATTAATTTTTTCTAGTTCACAATGATCAAGCTCTGATTATCTACTTGCTCATGTGTTTCCTTTTACACATTCTTGTTTAGCTAACTCAAACTCCATTTTATTTGTGTTAGTTATTCATCTTTCCTCTTTGTGTAATATTAGGCTCTTTTTTACCTAACTCTTGCATGTTCTTTCAATTCATTCCATTCCATCCTTTCCTTCATTCCATTCCATCTCCTCATTCACTTTTCTTTCCATTGATGTTCCAAAACACCCCCCACATACAATTTTGAATGTATAGATGTAAATACAGTTTTGGTTTTCAATAAAGGCAAGCCTCACCTTCATTGAGGAGGGACTTCATTCCCACATTGTTTCATGTCATTTGCATGCGTGAAAATCCATATGCTAATAGTTTTTGGTGACTCTACTTGGGGATTCAAAATTGTTAACCAGTGCTTGGTTAAATCTTTATGACTATCCCCTCTGCACAAGCTCCAGTTCTTCAACCAAACCTTGTGCCTGAAAAATATTTTCAAGGAGACATTGTGCCAACCTTGAACAGTAGCTTGGAAAACCATGAAATCTTGCAGCAATTTTTGGTTGTTGATAGAGCCATTGACAGAGAAATCTACATTGAAGACCTTAGAAGAAGAGCACCCACACTGTGGCGAAAGACCTCCTGGACACGTGTTGATTGTTGTTCATCGACGCGGTCCTCTTCCACCAAGGTAATAAGTTGTATGACTATTACAAGTAACCCACCTATCTTGCAACCAAATCTTATTTTTACAGATACTCAAGAAGACATATCATCATATTTGAGGCAAGCTATTTGGGAAAAGCACACAAATAACTATCATTTTCATCTCGCATCAGTACTAGATAACGAAGAAGAGAAAGCCATGAGAGTTTCTAGAGTTATTCAGGCAAAAATAGCTCAAGAAAGAGTGAAGAGAAAAGGCTAGAGCTGATCAGAACATGCCAGTGATCCCTTCACAATAAATATTTCAAACTGGAAGGAAAGAGGTTTACGTGAGGAGAAAAAGCTAAAGGTCGATCTGATCCCATTTTTGACTTTCAAGGAAATTTTGGTTTCAAGTTATCTCCTCCAAAGAAGAACACACCTCATAGATCAAGCCTTGCATCAAGTCCTGAAAGAGCAAGCAAGGAAGGAATCACTACCAGTCAAGCACTTGTCCTTGCTCATGTTGTTTACCTTCGCATACCACCTTTCCCAAAATGGCAGTCAATGTACCATGGGGAAATGCCATAGGCCCATTGGCCTTACCAACTCGACATGACCTCCCAAGAGGATCGAGGAAGATTCTTCCCAAGTTTGATGGAGATGGGAAGACATCACCAGATGACCACATTTCTACTTTCTTTGTTACATGTGTTGTTTTTTCAGTAGAATATGAAGATGTTGTTATTCACCTCTTCGTTGAAACATTGCATGATGTTGTTATGATTGGTTTCATCATCTTCCCAATGGATGTATTACAAATTGGAATGATATGAAAACTAAGTTTGAAAATCGATTCAAGATGGCGAAGAAGATGAACATGCTCTTCTTGCCCAACTATCTCAGGTGAAGAAAGAGCCAACAGAACCCATGAGGAATTTCATGGCTAAATTCAACAAAATGGTGAACAAAGTTCCCACGGGATTCATCCAAACCTTGATGGACAAAAATGTTTCTTTATTAACACACAACAACCAAAAGTGTGCTATCAACTGAGAAGGGCTAGAGTGGCTACTTTGGAACTTGCTCAATCCTTGGCCATAGAAATTGAGATGACTTAATCATGGCAGGAAAATTCAAGAAAACTTCCCTCAAGGGAAAGAGTCAAGAAACCCCAATGCTTCAGAAGCTATACTCACTAAGTTGGCTAATGATGTGTTGGCTTTGAAAAAAGAAAGTTGCTCAAAGTAGTAAACCTACTCCTTACAAAGACATCCCAAGAAAAGGATATGTTCCCAAAAAGCCTAGGATTGCAGGTGCTCCGACGAGGCTTGCTATTGAAGCATCTCCCACAACTAACTCAAAATGTGATGTCATTGAAGAAAGTGATGATGAAGTTGAAGTCATCGAGGTTGATGAGGAAGAGCGGATTCTGAACATCTGAACCTGAAGTTGAAGATCCTAAGGGAGAAAGTAATAATCATTTCTTTGAGTACCATTTAGAAGAAGAAGATGAATATGAAGAAATTATAGAAGATATGAATAGTCAATCCTTCGTTGTCTTCACATGCTCTCAAAAAAAGGAGCAGGATACCACTAAGGTGGGAGATAAAGAGGTTTCCAAGGAACTTCCAAAAGAATCTAAGACTAAGGAAACTTCCAAAGTAATCCAAGACAAATGAGACTCCTAAAGAGTCCAAGGTGATTGAGGTTTCAAAGGTCAAAACTATCTTAAAGAAAGGAGGGCCTTTGTTAAATCAATCAATTGATAAATCAGCTATGAAGAAAGTTTCTTCTTCCACATCCGTATCAACCAAGCCCAAGCAAAGGTCAAAAGTGTGTCATCATCAAGTTCGAAAGAACTAGTATCTGAGACATCAAGTACGGTTACTTTTCCCAAATTTGATATCATTGATCATATCAATAAAACAAAAATTTCCATGTCACAAGCAGAGTACTTGAAGTCCAATAAGGATCAACTCGAGAAATTGGTCCAGTTTATCAAAGGTGACTCTATTGTTCATTCCTCCAAAGGAATTTTGAAAACTCCCAAAGATGGGAAAACTCAAAATATTGTGGCAGCCACTACACCTTCAAATGAAAAGATTGAACCTTTCTTTGTGTCCTTTTTAATCAACGGATGCAAATTAAGTAATTGCATTATAGACTCTGGAGCCTCGAGATAATGTGATGCTGGAAAAAGTAGCACATGCTCTTGGTTTGACTTGTACAAGAACATTTGGATCATGTTACTCCATGGAAACCAAGCAAGTTCCTCTGATCGGGTAGATTAAAGACACCCAAATGGTTTTAGCCCAATTCCCTCAAAAGTGAGTTAAGGTAACTATTTTAGTTGTTGATATTCCCACCTCGTATGGAATGTTGTTGAGCAAGAAATTTTGCAGAGATCTAGGTGGAGAAATTCAAATGGATTGGTCTCACACCATGATCCCTATCAATGGAGAAATGAAGAAGCTAATGCCAGAAGCTCAAAAAATTCACGGTAACTAAAACCGAAGATCCTCGCACACAGATCCTTTTCCAAGGCTCAAGTATGGGTAATTATATGATGACTATAGAAATTCATACCCCTGAGATCACTTGCCAAGATTCCAATGAGATATGGACTCTTGAGTTCGATGGAAGTTGTTGCTCGACGGGCTCTGGTGCAGGAGTGGTGCTCATATCTCCAAATGGTAAAATATTTCCTTTTTCCTACAAACTTGAATTTTCAAATACTAATAACACTGCAGAGTACGAGGCATTAATCCTTGGCCTCCAAGTTGCAGAGGAGAAAGGGATCAAAAATTTGGAAGTCTTTGGAGATGCGGAATTGATCATGAAACAAGTAAGAAATCAGTTCCAAGTAAAGAATGATCGTTTAAGACACTACAGAAATAAAGTGTGGGACGCGATAGAAGTCTTCGATGCTTTTTCCATAAAATTTGTCCCTCATGAAAAGAATGACAAAGCATATTCTCTAGCAGTCTTAGCTTCATTAATGATTCCTCATTCAGAGTTTGATCAAGTCAAATACACCATTGAAATGGTTTTTAGGCCAAGTGTTCCTGACAATGCAGAAAATTGGCAAGTATTCAATGATGATCAACAAATTATTGCTTTCTTGGAAAAGAGGGATAATTTTGAACAATTGTACTTTGAAGGAAGTGATTCTATGTTTCATGAATCAACTACCTCACCCATTCAGGAAGGAGTTGAGAATGAAGATCCTAGTGATGGCATCATCCAACTCAAAGGAAATAAAATTCCCAAAGGATTGGTTTCACTTGAAGAACTTTTTGATAAACATGACAGGTTTATCAAAGAGAAAGAGCAGGCAGGACCTGTGAATTCTACTGACTATGAGCAAGTTAACATCGGTACCAAGGATAAACCTCACCTAGTCAACATCGGTAAGTGTTTCTCACCTGAGGAGCAAGAAATTCATAAGCCTCCTTACCAAATATTCTAACGTTTTGGCTTACTCATATGAAGACTTGAAGTCTTTCCAACCCAGGGAAATGGAGCATGCCATACCCTTGAAGCCTGGTGCAGTTCCTTTCAGGAAAAAGCAAAGACAATATAATCCCAAGATAGCGGGCACAATATTCCATGAAGTTCAAAAGATGTTAGATGCATGATAGTGTTTCCTATTCGACATTCGACTTGGATAGCTAATATTGTACCGGTTCACAAGAAAAATGGAGAAATTAGGATTTGCGTGGATTTCCTAATCTTAATCAAGCTTCCTTGAAGGATAACTACCCACCCGGTCATGGACCATATTCTGTACAGTAGTAACTAGATCAGAAATGCTATCTATGCTAGATGGTTTCTCTGGCTATAATCAGATTGAAGTGGCTAGAGAAGATCAACATAAAACCATGTTCACCACCCCTGGGGTACGTTCATATAGAAGAATGCCTTTTGGTTTGATTAATGTCGGTGCTACTTTTCAAAGGGCTATGGATATGGCATTCACAGATTATAAAGACAAGATCATCATGATATACCTAGATGACTTGACAGTGTTCTCAAAGAAGCGAGAAGATCACCTAAGAGATTTAGAGAAAATATTGCAAAGATGCAGACTTCATAAGATTTCTCTAAATCCAAAAAAGTCTTGTGTTTGGAGTTACGGAAGGAAACTCCTAGGTCATATTGTTTCTAAGGAAGGAACTAAGATCGATCTTGAGCATGTTCAAGCTATCAAGAATCTTTCCTTGCCTACAAGTAAGCCTGGAGTCCACTCCTTCTTTGGGAAGGTGAAATTTTTGAGAAGGTTTGTGCCAGATTTTGCCAAGCTGACTAAAGAAATCACTGATATGATGAAAGGAAAAGAATCCTTCAAATGGTCAAAGGAAGGTAGAGAGGCATTTGAGAAAATCAAGGGTGCTATTGCAAAAGCTCCTACATTGGTGTGTCCCGATTTTAAAAAGGATTTCATAATTTATTGTTATGCTTCACCACACACAATCTCTGCCATTTGACTCAACACAATCAAGAGGGAATCAAATCTCCTATTGCATTCATGAGTTCTAGATTCAAGAAACATGAACTCAATTACACTCCTCTTGAGAGACATGTGTACGTACGGTGGTGAGAGCCTTGAAACACTTCAGGTACTATGTGTTGAATTCTCACACCAAAGTCTTAGTTCCAGACACCACAGTTAAATCGATGCTTGACAACAAGAACCAGGATCTAAAAGAGGTAATTGGGTCTCCAAGATCTAGGAATATGATTTGGATATCAAGCCTACCAAGTTGGTTCGAGGAAGAGGACTCTGCCAACTCATCGCAAAATGAACCATGAGATGACTCTGAAAAAGAACCAGTTGAGGAAAATTTACCACTGGTAGTTTTTGTCAGTACCACAGATGAATGGTATTCTGATATAGCCTACTTTCTCACATATGGTGAGTGTCCAGAGAATCTGACAGCTAAGGAAAAATGAGCTATCAAACTAAGAGCTGTCAAGTATGTCATTTGGGACAACACTTTGTTCAAGAAAGGAGTTGATGACATGTTCCTCAGATGTGTTGATAAAGAGCAACAACCTAGGTTGTTGGAAGCCTTCCACAATCATGCTTGTGGTGGTCATTTCTCTAGCCCAGTAATGAAACTCATAAAATTTTGTGAGCACATTATTACTAGCCCACTATGTTTTCCGATGCTCAAAAATGGGTGAAAAAATGTGAAGCTTGTCAACAATTTGTTGGAAGACCAAAATTGGCAGCTTTTCCTTTGAAGCCAGTTGTCATTGAAGAACCCTTTCAACAATGGGGTTTATATTTCATCGGGGTTTTGAATCCTAATTCTAGTGCTGGTCATACTCACGTGCTCACCGTAACTAACTACTTTACAAAGTGGGTAGAAGCTATACCAGTGAAACAAACATCTACTACGGTAATTTGTGACTTCATCAAAGAAAATATATTGATTCATTATGGAATTCCACAAAAGATCGTGATGGAAAATGCCACCAATTTCTCTTCTAGAAATGATAGGTTTTTGTTATGGGTATGGGATATCTTTATCTCATTCATCAGATTACTACCCTCAGGGAAACGGTCAGGTAGTAGAATCCAGTAACAAAACATCATTACTATCGTGTGTAAGTTAGTAGAAGAAAATCAAAGAACTTGGCATAAAAATTTATATGATGCATTGTGGGCTGACCGCATAACTCCCAAAAGAGCAATCGGATGTCTCCATTTCAAATTTTGTATGGAACCGATGCTCAAATTCCCATCACATTGGAGTTACCAACATTAAAATTAGCTCAAGCAGTTGATGATGAATGCTTCACCAATGCATTAGATAAAAGGATCATGTTCATAAGCAAGCTCAAGGAACAAAGAAGTCAAGTGGCAAACTGGATCGAGGAACATCAATCCAAGGTAAAGAGGTTTGACAAGAAAACCAAAGAGAGGCAATTCCAAATCAATGACTTGTTCTTCTCTGGGACAAGAGACGTGAACCAAAAGGAAAAGCATGGGAAGTTTGATTCGTTGTGGCTAGGCCCTTTCAAAATTAGGCATTTATGTGGAGATAGCACTTATTACTTGGCATATCCCGATGGAACTCATTTTCCTTTTCCCTACAGTGGGAAATATCTCAAGCACTATCAAAATTGAAAATGGGTTGTCCCCGTATGTACATAGGTATTTAGGATTTTGGTTTGTTTGTTTTCTCTATTTTTGGTTTCCTCTCTTTGTCATCCCATTTTTATGCTCCATCATTTTTGGGATCGTGTTCATTGAATATTTGGGTCTGGGTCCATTGTTGCATCATGAAAGTCCTTGTCCCCAATAAGAGCCAATTGTTATCAGCTAATTTTGACTTCAAAAATTAGTAAACATGAAAATTTTAAAAATAAAAAAAAAAATTCAAAAGTGTTATCTTGCAAGATTTTTCTCCTCCATCGCAATCGTCTTATTCTCACGGTCATTCTAGTTTTCATTTCATTCATTTTGAATAAGCCCTTCTCCCGCTACACCACAAACCGTATTTTAATTATTTAATTAATATTTACCCTGTTATTTAATAAAATTAATATTTATTAAATTTTAGGGTTTTTAATTAATAAATATTAATTTTAATATTGATGGAAGTTGTTTGAAAAACTTGGGAGAATTTTTCTTCTTTTTATTAATTGTCGTAATATGAATGAGCAAGTGTCGGGGGCAATCTTTCTTCCACTTCCAATTGTCATAGACAATTTTGATTTTGCTTCTATCATCCGGGAATTGATGAGAGATGGTTACAAGAGGTTGCAGAAGTAGAGGAGATTGGGAAGAAGGAGAAACAAGGAGATATTGCAGATATCCAGAGCCTGGAGAAGGAAAAACTTATTCTACAGACACTATCCACTTTCACACGGAAACTTGGCATGGGCATTAGCTAGAGCTAGGAAACCTTGAGAGTTTTAGGTAGTTTTCTCCATTGGGGAAGCACGTAGCAAGAAGGTTTGAGATCCACTTCCACATTCCAGAAGGAAAATCTTAGGCACAGTGCAAAGGATTGATCTGGAATCAATAAATCACCATATGCAGTAGAGTAAAAGGTGAAATTCCATGTTTGTTTTTTTTTTGATTGATTTGTGCCACCTGCAAGAGAGAAAGTTTTCCATACACATCCAGTCCATGTACATAGTATAATTAATCTAAAATCTCATTCGCTTGCTCTCCAGAGGTGAAGCTCCATGTAGATGGAGGTCTTTCTTTTGTTGTTTTTGTGTCACATTCAAAGCTAAAATCCAAAATAGAAGCCCACGCATTGAAAAATTAAGCATGTAAAGGAAGAAGGCCACATATTATTTTTGGAGATTCTTCATTTCAATTCAAGCCAATGCCCACGCAAAGTAGCAAAAAGTTTTATCCCACGCAAGAAAAGGAAAAACTGCAAAGAGTTGATCTCCACACATTCACCCAAGGAGATCAAAAAAAATTTTGTTTGTCTTTGCAAGTCAAATCCCATGCGGGAGCCCAAAGAACCCATCACGCCACAAAAGGAACTGAACATTTTTGAAGCCACGTTGAAAAAGGAAATTCAAACAAATCAAAGCAAAGAAATTAGTCTGAAGTTAAGTTTTTTTAGCACATTCACCAAAAGAGGTCACACATGCATTTTTTTTTATGCCATCTATTTCCAACGAGATCTAAATTTCCAAAGTCAAATCAAGGAGAAAGGAAATATGAATAAAAAAATATTCATTTTTTGTTTGGAGCCCCAAAATCCATGCATCCATTTGGATATCCACGCAAATCCACGCAGCCTAAAAAGGAAAAAAAATGCTTAGAAATTTGTGCATGTTGAGTGGAAGGAGGAATAAAAAAATTTTTTACAAATAAAAAAACTTAAATTCATATTTTGCAGCCAAGGAGGAGGAACTAGGTTAAAATACAATTCAAAATAGAGTGTTTGCGCATGCTCAATGTGGTGAAGTTCAACGCAAGTTTACTTGTGTTTTCTTTTATTATTTATTATTTTTATATTCATGGTGCTACATCTTTGAGAGACAACGGATTTCCACGTCGAGGGTCGATGGAGATACTCATGCACATAGTGAATATTTTAAATATATATAAAAATAATAAATAAATAAATAATAAGGAGCTTCGAAGATTCAACTTCGCTAGGAGTGTAAAATGATCTTTTAATTGTATTATTTTTTTATATGATGATTCGAGCTTCACCTCAATATTGTTGTATGGTCATTTTGAATTCGGCATCCACTAAATCTCTTTTTATTTAAAAAAAATAAATAAATAAAAATAATAGAAAGAGTCATATTATTCTTGCAACAATGGTGGTCGGAGACTTAGACTGGCACCTTCTCAGTGTCTTGATTTTCTTTTCATTCTCTGTGTTTTTTAATTAAAAAAAAATCATAATGGGTGAACGTTCTAATAAGTCGGCACTAAAATATGCATACCAAGGATTAGTTCCAACATCGCCTTTAAATTCAGCATATGACAACATTTTGGATACTAATTTGGGTCACGTAGATATGGTTCAGTTCTGTGACAGGGTGAGATGGGAAGGGGGAACTATTTTCTCAAAAAGGCTTTATCGTTGCGTTTACCTCAAGCGGCAACATTTCCCGTTTCCATACAATGCCTGAATTTGTCCTGGCTTGTGCTGAACATTATGATCCTAAGCGTCGGGAATTTTTAATGACAGAAATGAACCTTTTTGCTCAATTCTCTAGATCATATGGAAGATTTGTTAAGAGTGCCACTCCATGAAGAAAATGTTGACATCACACAAGAATCGACACAAATAGTTTTGGGATGAAAATCCTCTGAGATGGTCGAAGATGGTTGATAAAAATTGGTTGGTCAAACCAAAGACTCACACTTCAAGAATTCCCAAAGAGTTGTTTTGGGTAGAATTTCATGAAGAAATAGGAGATATGATTACTCTCCTCAGCAGGGTTTTTGGTCTTCCTTCTACCAAAAAATTTTCACCCTTGGATGTACAAGTTCATTTGTATCATCCTTGATGCAAAGATGTTCATTGATTGGGCAAGTATTGTTAGCAATACTTTACATAAGCAATTGATTGAGGTAAGGATGACATGTCATTTTTACATGACTTCATATTTGATTTATGTTGTAGTGAGAAGGAGGATATTTTCAGGGCTAACAACTAGAGGTGCAATGGGTCCTGACAAGAATAGTGTGTTTCATTTTTACCCACAGCTGGAGTTCAAGAATGGTTTTCATCATTTCCAGAGGGTAAATGATGCTTTCTGTTTTATATAATCCGGTCATTGAGAAGAAACCCGGAGGAAATATTTTCAGAAGATGCCAAAGCGGTGATAAAACAATGGGGAACTTGGTTTATCCAGTTTCCCTCTTACTCCTATATACGAGTTGATGGATTTGTGGGAGCTCCTTACAGGCTTCCTAAATATGTCAGTGAAAAAATAGCATTGATGGAACTCTCACGTCATCTTTTCAAAATCCATTGCCTATTGGTGGACAAAAAATGCAAAGAAGGCATTCATTTCCCAATTCAGATTGGGGAATACAAATGTCCAAATTCTCATAGTGCAAGACTTATGGAAAAAGAATTTTCTCACATAACTATACATCCTTTCACAAGCAGGGCTCAATTCGATATTAAAGGATCTATGGAAAAAGCTCTAGGGGCAAGATATAAGCACAAGGAAAACATAGAAGACTATTGGGTGGAATGTGTGGATGATAGGGAGGTAAGACGATGACAATTTTCTCACCTCACATTGGCTCAAATAGAGAATTACGGATTGAGAGATCCTCCCTTAACCCTTGTCGATAGTGGAATTGATCTTATGGATCCTGCCTATGATCAGATAGTTTTCACTCCACTCCCTGGTATTGATTGGAGTAGAGGAGATGAAACTTCTCTAGATGTTATAAATCAACCTGTGTTAAAAAGGACTATGAAGTGGTATGAGAATCAGATAGCCAATCCTCTCCCATTTCAGGCACATATGTCAGAAATATAGAGGTTTCCAGTGAAAGGAGGAGTGACACAAAAAAAGGGGGTGCAAACTTCTTCACACCAGTCACCACCAACATCATCACATGCATCTCAGAGGCAAAGCCGGTGGTTACCCAAATCTATCCCTAATAAAGAAGCAGTGTCTCAAGGATCGGTAAAGAGTGTGCATCTTCAGGAAGGAAAAGAATGTGTTTAGGTATTTCTACCCCAAACTCATCTATTCACATCACTGAGAGTTCCAATAGACCTACCAAAGATCCAAATCACCAATGTCATACACCAAAATCCAAGAAAATCCTAGTAGTACAGATATCTAATTCTTCCAACATCCAGGTGTTAAGGATATTACACAAGAACATGAGGATAATCAAGAATGTGTTGCAGATGCTACTTCACCAAGGATTGAGACCACGAACCACTTCTACTAGGTTTTAGTCATGAAAAAGGCAAAGAGGATTTTTCTTCCAGTTCTCGACATTTTTGTGTCGAATTAATGAATGAAACACCGACCTGGGTTGACTCTGAAATAAAAAAGAGAAAGAGATTGGTCAAAGTGGCCAACATTGATTTGGAATCACTTTCTTCCCTCTCCAATAAAGTGGTTCCCAAAAATCCTAAGGTTTTCTCCAGAGTAGTGATTGATGATAGCGGAGATAAGTTTGCAGAAATTGTAGTTCCTACTACTGAGAAGGATCATGGAGACATAACAATCACCGATTATGAAGTATCCAAGATAGCCCTTGGTAAGACCACTTTTGAAAGCGATGTTGCTATGGAAAAGATTCAATGAATAGTGTGCTTAAAAGGTTGGAGAGATACAAATCTCAAATTTCCCAACTCAAGGAAGAAAAGAATCAGTTGATTTCATATGTTCAGCATTTGATCAGCCCAATTGAGTCTTCTTTTCCTGTTCCAAAAATGATGGCTATCCCGGATCAAGAAATTCTCAATCAATCAAAAGATGTGATCACTCTAGGACACACTCTAAGGTCATGGGTTTTTGAGATAGAAAGTGGTGGTTTGAAAACAATTGCTTGAAGTGATAAAAATATCTAAGAATATTTATGCTTACCTCGATCCAGTGTTCCCATTCAAGGAGTGCCTCATTACAGAATTAATCACACTAGATCAGATTTTTCCAACTCTTCAGGATCTCACCCACATGGAATCTACTTTCTTGGCTTCGGAGGGAATACTTGAGTTCGATCATCGCATGACATGGATTTTATGGTTAAATCATGCTAAGTCCAGGAAAATGATCCTAAGATTTGGTAATTCAGTTTGATGGTTTGTACAATGAAGCCTATACCACGCTCTCTTCCATTCAGGTCTTCATCGAAGAGATTCCATGCACCTTCATCAATGAACACAACCAAAGGAATTCAGTACAACACCTGGTGGAGCAGTTTACAAAATTGATACATGAAATGTATACTCCTATTGATGTTTTTTCCACTTCTTCTATGGATCAATGTTTCAGAATTAAACATCTTTGTGAAGAAATCCAATCTAAAGTTTGCAGACTTGCATACCATACCAGGTAAGATTCTTGAAATGTAGGTACTCTGTGAAGCTGGTCTTCTCCCAGTTGTTTTCCAGAAGAAGAGAAGATGCATCAGACACTGCAAAAGCTCAAGTCTTATGAAATGGCAAAGAATCGGATCCTTGTTTTGCCAACAACATAGTAGGATGATTTTCTATATTTCCTCAAGGGTGGGAGAGTCCATTTCTCATACAATTGAGATAGGTGACCCCACACCCAATGGATAAGGCACTTGGTTTTTGGTGAATGTTTTGAAAGTGGTATTTTAAATAATGTTATGTTTGTTTTTCACGTTTGAAGAAACTTAAGTGGTTTCTATTTTTAGTTGTTTTTAATAAAGTTGGTTGAAAAATTCAAAGTCACTTAAGTGCCCTATTTAATGTGCATTTAAAACCCTAACTACTTTGTAACCAACTTTTGGGTTATAAAAGGAAGTTAGGGGCTCATTTGTAAAGGGTGACTTTGAGAGAGGAGAAGAAAATACTTTTTGTGCAAGCTTTACTTTAAAGAAAGAAACTTTGTGTTCTTTTGAGAAACATTTTGGAGTTAATGAAAGAAATTTTGTCCCATTCATTGTCTCTTATAACATTTGATGTTCTTATGTTCATTAGATGTTAGTGTTTGAATCTTGCATGCAAATATTGTCTTTGATCTTATTATCAATGTTATTAATATGTTGTTCTAGTTCACAGTGATCAAGCTTTGATTATCTACTTGCTCACGTGTGTTCCCTTTTACACATTCTTGTTTAGCTAACTCAAACTCCATTTTATTTGTGTTAGTTATTCATATTTCCTCTTTGTGCAATATTAGGCTCTGTTTTTACCTAACTCTTGCATGTTCTTTCAATTCATTCCATTAGCCAAAATAGGTAGAATCAAGACCATGGCACTCCAACAAAGGAGAAACTAAGGAGTATGGGATAATAGATCCAACCAGGGGTGGTTGACCCAAGCGAAGATTAAATGAGATACAAGGGAGTGTATGAGAACCCAAGTGGGGTTCAATAGCCCAAGTGAAGGCAAGATATAAGGAAGTGTGTGAAAACCCTATTGGGGATGAGATCCCAAGAGAAGGTGAGAGCTCAGGATGAAGAAGGAAATTTAATGCAATCATGGTACTATAGATAACTAGCATTGAGGGGTGAAATATCATAAGGTGTCAATGATGATATCATCAATCTGATGTAAGATGTGATTTATAACACTATACATGAGGTCCCGTATGGTGTGTTGTGTAATAGAAACTTACCGATGAGCTTTATATCTCATGGAAAACGGGTGTCATTTATCCGATCCTCCAGGTCAAGTGAGAATGTCACGACTCACACCGAATTTTATCCATAGTAAGATGAGGATCATAGAGTTGTGACATCCCATTAGTAGGTTTTGGTCTATTTAATCGAGGGGTGGTGGTTGATTACCGAGGAATCGGCCCTACACTTTTATCCACATGAAGAGGACTCGGAAACCTAACGCTTGCTACACATAACCTAACATCGGCATGGGTATGCATGTAATACCCATGGTGATAACAAAATAATGGATCCAAAGTAGAGGGTTATGCATTATTTATATTTTGATCTCATTTGACCTTAGTTGTGAGATTATTCATGTGTCGTTGATAATCTCTATATTTGGAAAAATTATGTCTCATGGCCTCGTGCCATGTGTAATATGGCTTAGTCGTAGGGGATCTGTGTGTCATAAGGGAAAGAGGTAGGGATGAAATTATCACAGGATGTGGAGGGATAGAGAGAGTAGGTGGGGAAGGTACTGATGCAATGGGTAAAGATAACTCTAATAGAGTAATTTATGGCTCATATATCGAGGCATAGTAGATGGGTTCGTCACCTAACCGATCATCGGCCGTATTCAAAACTAGCGACACAATCATCTATTTCTGTAAGGGAAGATGGGTTGACTATATTGATGGTAGAGTTTGGAGGGGTAGTATAAGGTAAAGAGGTTGGTGGAGTGATCTAAAACTCAAGCACTTGATGGTTAGGAGAAGTATCAACCATACTCGATGATTCCTCTTGTATAAGGATGACATTTATGTTGTGAGTGTGTTAGGTGTGAAGGATCTCTTAGTAACACAAGACTTCCCTATTATGAATCTAGGAATAGCTAGCCAAGTTGGGATCATTTGAAGCATAACCATCATCGTAGTCTAATGTGGAGGTATCCACTACACAAGATTCGATTATAGTCTATAATCAAACCACATGTTCTAATGGAGGTTGTGGTCCAGTGTGAGATGAAAACGAGAACCGAGGGCTCCTTCTTGTAAGAATGTGGCCATAAGGAAGGAGGAAACTAGGATATGATAAGCTCAAGAATATCAGAAGTATTAATTCTAAGTGTGATCTCATTAGGCTCATCATCATTAGACTCAAGTAATTTGGAGGCATATGCCAAACTGATTTGGGATGACTAGCATTGTCGCGAAGAGAATCTATAGGATAGTTGAAGTGTTAATATTCCCGAAAGGGGATGGGAGATAACTTGTCTAATGTTTGGAATTTGTATGTCCCCTTTTGTTGGAGTTTTTCATAGTTCCAAGGATTAAGATCCCCTTGAATCTTATAGATAGCTCCTAGGTGCACATATTTTACACAATCACAAGCGTAGGAAGAGGTTGTGTGTATGCGATGAGTCCAAGGCCACCCTAGGAGGATATTATAAGATATGGGAAAGTTGAAAATCATGACTTTACTATGGAAAATCCTAGGAGGAATAGTAATGGGTAACCAAATGTATCCCATAGTGGGCATCTGTCGGTGTTCATACCCTTGACAAGTGGTGCATATAGATTTTAAGTTATCGATAGAGTAACTAAGAGCCTTAATAGAATCGAATGAGGAAACACACGTGTCATATCCATCATTGATGAGAAAAAAATTTACCAGTGTGGCCAATCTGAATTGAGATGAAAATAGGTGGATCATCCACATTGAGCAAGAGATCATCAGGGATCATGGAGGCTATAGGGAATCAAATGCAAGATTAATTATTTGTGGCAAGGTCGATGTGAATAGAGAGCTCCTCACACTAACAATGGATGCTTTCCTTTGAGACATGTAATGTGGGACTCTTCCCTAAAGTAGGAGGAAAGGGGATGTTCATGTCAAATAAGGTTTTCATGAGATGTTCGTGGTGGTGAGGTGACGTATGCATGAGTTCTAGAAAAGGGATTTGGCTAGGAAGTTTGGAAAGTGCTTCAAGAGGATCCACCATCACAACCGAGTTGTGTAGTGGGATGAGAGTGATGGGATTCCTTAGGAATAGAGCTAGATGAATTAGGTATAATCAAAAAGACTTTAAAATTTGTCTTTTACTTAGTTTATATGCTTTAAACACTACAATTTTTAATTTGATAGGGTCGATATTGTTTGTAGAAGCAATGTTAGATGGCATCGGCCCTGTAGGATATTTTCCATAGGGTTCGATGGTGTTTGTAGTTAGGAAGTAATTTTAGGCACCATCATCCCTGTAGGATATTTTCCAGAGGGGCCAATGTCATCTGGAAGAGGGAGATTTCTGCCTTGGGAGGCTTTATTTTTAGGTATATCAAGGTACATAACCTTGTGAGTTTAAGGCTAGAATGATGTAGGATACTTTGTGGTTCTATATAATCTATGACATGCTTAACATAATTTATGGAAAGTTTGCTTTAAGAATGATAGTATTTTTCAAACACATTAGTTGCAACATGTTATTTCTTTTCTCAAATATCACTTGTATTATGGTGAGGCTTGAGATTAGAGAAAACCTATAATTTCTCATTAGCTTGATTAATGACTTTGTGATGACCATTTTTGTGTTGGATCACAAGTTTTGACTACTTCATCAAGCATTCTGAATGATGGTGTCATGTTCAAATTGGGATCCTATAAAGAAAGTGATGGCATCCATGCATAGTGCATAATAGTTATCATGGGAGTGATCCCGGTTAGCATACCATCAACATAATTTAATTTCATCATGTCATTGATGAATAAGTCTAGAAGGATCTAATATCATGCTAAACATCTTAGGTGAGTGAAGTTTAAATTCTCCTTGCTAATGGTTGATGATAGTTAGGCTGATTTTTGTTGTTAGTTTATTGGTCAATGTTGAAGACGGTCCTATTCAAAGAAGCAACAAGAGGAAGAGTATCACATACTATGTCATCTATTGCAATCTTTTTCTTAAGATGTTGGAGGATATGGACTTATTTTTTTAGTTTTTTCTTAAGAGAAACCTGCTCAAACTCTCTCACAAGGTAATATTTCCTTTTATCTTGTCAAATGCTTCTTCTAGAGAGTTGGGAGAAAAAGACCTCACCTTGTATTGAAGGCGAGGTTCAAGATCTCGTAGGAAAAATTTGGAAGAGGCTATTAATAAGCATATTATGTTCAACATGCATAGATAGGGTCTTCCAACATTTGATGAAGGCTTGTGTTGATTCATTTTTAGATTGTTGATAGTTGATGAAGGCATTAATGTTATTCTCAGGTAATTCATGATATTGAAATTCATTTACTAAGGCTATCACCAAGGATTCTAGTTCAACTATGGAGTTAGGAGGTAAGGTATGATACTAATCCAAAGCATCCCCAGTGAGGGTTTTAGCTAAGATCTTGGTGGTATCGTGTGATATGGATCTCATCCACTCCTTATAAAGGTTTCAAAATGCCTTAATGTGAAGGGAGGGATTAGTAGACCCATTGTAGGAGATGAAAGGAGCAATTCCCCAATATACATGCTAGAAATGTAAGGTGTTAGAGGCTCTTGTTAGACTTCTCTTAGGAATTTTTTTGGATAGTGGTTGAGAGATGGGCACCCCATTAGGCCCATTTGGTAAAGGATGGGGCATGGTGCCACAAGATCCTATTGTAAGGCAATTGACTAGTTGAGTCATGTTGGATTGCATTTGAAGGAATTGAGTCGTAGTAGCAGATTGTTGTTGGTTCATCCTATCAATGAGTTGGAGGATAAGGTTGGTAGGGTCAGAATTGGGGGTATTCTCAAATGCACCTACCTCAGGACCTTTCCCCTTTATTTCCCTATTATCAAGTTGTTTAGATACAAACTCAAGGAAACGTTTACTAATCATTTATTCTAATTCATCCTTGTACTGAGGAAATTGCATGAGGAATTTATGAATCTCAGGAGGGTGATCAGAAGTGTTTTAATTTTGATTTTCCTCTTCCTCCTCCTCAAATAGGCTATTGTATTAGGTGGGAAGTTTCTTTCTATGGACTCTTATGACACAATATTCCATGCAAAAGGAGAATTCAAATTTAGGGTGAAAGGTTTTAAGAAATGTCTGCACAAAATTAGAATATCCTAGGCCTAGATACTCCATGATGGAGTGATGATCTAGCTAAGAACAGTCCTGAAGTGGGATTTAATGATGCTATCATCCGTGCAATAAACATTACACGTGGTTTCATTACATCGGGAAATAAATTTAGGGGAACAAACGGTATCTCCCAGGGAGATGACATCTAGGTAGACTATTTTTTTAATTTTTTGGAATTTTGTTGATTTGAAATAAGTTCAAAATTAGATATGGATTCCTTTAACAAGTTGTTCTCAATTGGGAGGTCTATAGGTTTCACGTCATGTTCACTAGAATTTATGGCGAGCAAAGAATGTGTCTCAATGGTTTGTACTCCTAAGTCTTCCACTCTACAAGGGTATGAGGCAACGAAGAGGAAACACATGTGGACTGAAACATAGTTGAATGATTTAAAAGGGGCTATGCTGAGCACTAAGGTCACATATCCAGATGGTAGTGATCCCTACACTAGGTCAACCTAGGGTTTCCAAGGCCTGCATTCAAGCTAGAGGAGATTGCCCTTCTAGGATATCATTTGATGGGGGGAGATGTAGATCTATATAAATATAATACAAGCATGCACAATCTATACTACTACAATGTAACTAAAATCTGAGTGAAGGAAAACTAAGGAGATGATCATATAAGAGCAATATGCTAAATAGCTTCAATTTACATATAATATTAAGCTAGCATAGAGCAATATGAAAGGAGATGAACTAATATATGAAAAATGATAAAGAGAGTTAGATCACTTACCTTTAGGGTGGTTTTTGATGCATTTGTATCTCTAGAGAAACAGTAAGCTGAGAGGGAATCATTATGGATGGAGAAGGAAACATTGTTCCTATCCCAGACTCACTATAGATGACACAATCATGAAAACAATCCAACAACCAAGAAAAGTGTCCAATCCAAATTAAGTGAAAGATAGACCAAGAGTAGATTGATCAGATGTGATGATGGTACAAAATAACATAGTATATGGCTTGTTCATGTCATTCCTTTCTTGTATGAAATTTCAGGGTGTAATATGCATATATATGTCTAATGACATCACTTGTATGTGATGGTATCGGCTGAGGAAAACCTAACATCAACACCCTCACTCATGGTCAATGGAATCAACCAAGGATAACCCTAAAGTCAAGTGGATTAAAAATGTGTCATGGATCAAGAGCAATTCAGTGAAGAAGTCAAATGCAAGAAAGTGTCAAGAGTGTTAGTGTGTGAAACATAAAGGACTGATGAAGGCAAGGGTAACTAAGGATATGGCCACATAGTGGTGCATTATGTGTAATGTTTATAAACCCATAATTACCATGTGTATGAGCATACCCCATTTCTGGTAGGACCCTTAAGGCACCCATTCAAGAAATAGAAGCATCAATGACCCTTATCTGCATAAAAGAGTTGTTAGTAACAAGTATGAAAAATTAGGTGTATCTACTAAGAGTATCAAGTGAGTAATGAATTGATATTGAATTTCTTATATAGTCTTAAGGAGGTGAAATATTATTATAATGCCACCACTAGTAATATAAAATTAAGTAAAAATATATTGAAATTGAAATTAGATTTGGAAGATAGGAAAAGATAGGACCATACAAGTCGATCAGTCCGTATAAATTATCTCAACCAAATTGTACAACCCTAGACATGAAGCATGTGATGTAAAATAAAAATTTTTGAAATGATGCATAGACATGATTTACTACTGTGATTAATCAATATTTCCTAATTTTGTGACAGATCGAGTGTGGAGATGAACAAGTCAAGAAAATGCTATAGATATGTATTGATGGGACTTATAATGTGAGTATTTTTCTTAACAAGGGAGCATGGTCAAAAATTTACTTCCAAATGATAAGTTACTAAAATTGAGTGTCTATATATTCATAATACTCTATTGATCATTACCATGTTATTTTTTGAATAATTGGACATTATCATGATATGCCTCACAATGTGAGAACACTTATTAATTGTATTGTGATTTCACTTTTTTTTAAATCCTATTCCATTCCCTTTGAAGTTTGTAAGATGTTTCTAATTAACATACATAAAAAGGGTGAAATTATGCAATAGGTGGATATTCTAATTTAATTAACTTCCAACATGAATTGCACAAATCATAATAACAATTTTCAAAGTGATTGTTGAACTACAAACTATCAAAGACACAGGGATAATTACACTTTGAGTTTATTTTGAATGGTTCTCGAGAGATTATGAGTGATTTGAATACATGAACATATTGATATGAGACTGAAAATGATTTGTTACATAAATTGGTACACGAGATTAAACCTGGTCAAAAACATATCATTATCCAAAATTCACCCTCAAGGTAATTTTGATAACATGCATCAACTATTCAGTCCCGAGCAAGTAAGATTGATTCGAGGCCCAAAATCATGTTTTTTGGGGCCCTCGGCTTCTCTCTAACTCTCCCATCCAAGAAGAAATCCCAACAAGTTGAAAAAATGGAAAAAATGCAAAAAATAAGGTTGTAGGACTGTTTTAAAGCATTTCGGGTCTGAAGGGTTCGGGTCGTACTGAGGTTCGTCGTACCAAGCTTGGGGCTGAAAAAGAAAGAAAATCAGCTAAGTCTTTTGTCCCAGGCAGTCCGCGGGACAGTTGGGACGTCGGGACGCGAGGGATGTGAAAAGCCGAATCGGCCGAAAGTAAGAAAAATCATCTAAGTCTTTTGTTTCACGCGGTTTGGGACAGCTGGGACAAAAGTACGTGTGGGACGCGAATCGGCCGGTTTGCTGAAAGACAGTCCATTTCGGGCGGTTCGGAGATATTTGTCCCAGGCAATCCGGGACAATTGGGAAAAGTCGATGACGTGAGGGACGCGTGGGACACAAAAAGGTGAAAAAGGCTGCAAGTAGAAATAAGGAAGCCTAAATCGGCTGAAGCAGGAGATTTTGCAGGACAGTTGGGACAAAAGTACGCGAGGGACGCGTGGGACGCGAAAAGGCGAAAAGGCCGCAAAAGAGACAAGGAGGCCCGCGGACGAATCAGAACGTGCCACGTGTCAGAAGGGGAAGAAAGTTGAAAAAATTGCTAAGTGTTTGGCGCAAGGTAAAAATTTTAAGGAAGGGCCCAAAAGAAATTTTCAAAGGATGAGCCCACTGGACGAATCAAATCTCGCCACGTGTCTTCACCATCGACCCAGTGGAGCGGGGCAAGAAATTAGAATTTTTGGAAAAATGTTTTGCCGAAAGTCCAAAGGGCGAGTTTTGGCCCATGGCCCGCTGCCCACTGCCACATGAATGGAATCTCAGGGCTCGCGTGTCATCCAAGTGGCGGCGTGGGAAAATTTAAAAAATTTTTCGTGGGAAAAATTCAAAAAAATTCCCGTTGATCCGTTTTGGGCTGTTTTTGCCCTAAATCTTCAAATGGCCATAACTTTTGATCCGAGCTCGGACTTTTCACGTTATTTATATCAATGGAAAGTGGTGAAATTCTCTACATGATTCCAGGGTACATTTTGGTTCAGTTTGGAGAGAAAATCAAAAATTCCTCGGCATGTGGTAATGGCCAGAAATGACGTTTCAACAACCAGTTTTAATGCAAAATACAGTTCGCCACTTTTAAGTTTGCTAGGGTTCTCACCTACCGCCATAATGAGATGAATTAAATGCAACCTAGAGGTGGTTGGGGTAGATTTGGATTTCCTCTCTCTTCCCTCTCTCATTCTTCCTATAAATTGTAAGGAGGGGCTTCTTTCTAAGCGTTGGACATTCTTGTTTTGCCCCTCCCTTCTTCTCTTTGGCAAGTGAATTTGTGGAGTTCAAACCTCCCATTTAAAATTGTAATGCAACTTTGCCTCTTGGCATTTTGTAGTGTATTGTATCAATCTTTGGAGCAAGTAATGCATGTCTGTGGATGATTCTCAACCCTCTCTGTGTTCATTTGCATCCTCCTGATCTTTCACTGCAAATTTTGTTATCTATGCATGATCTTGCATCACATTTTAATGGTTTGTGTTTATTGGCAAGATAGGTGTTCTTCATTCCTCGGTGCATCACCTTTGTTAGTTTAGGTTTATTTTTATGCATCTTCTTACCCTGTCTCCTTGGCAAGTTAGATTAGATTTTGAGTAAACCCTCTACATTTTTTTTCATGTGCATCTGAACAAAGGAATAGGAACCGGCCTTCATCCGGAGAGCTTTTCTGATTTCACAAGGTCCCACACTTGGGAAAAGCTCCATGTTATGCAATCACACTGAGAGTCTCAACCCATCGAGTTGCAGACACTCAGGGGTGCTGTGATTTTGCACTAACAGTTTTGGCACGCCCGGTGGGACCTTAGAGGTCTTCACTTTTATTGCAACAAGATCGATGTGCACTTGTTGTAAGTTCCAGCTTTGAAGGAGCTTAAAATCACACATCTGGCGACTCCAAAAGAAGCATAATCCACTGGTTTCAGCAGTCCAAGCCTGGCAAATTTATGAGAAGAATACAGACCAGGTCAAGAACTAGGGAGGAAGGATTGTTTGTTCATCTACACCTATCTCTAGGAAGAGAAAGAAGGGGAAGAAGAGCTCAAAGATCTCCATCTCCACCTAATAGAACCTTGTCAACACCTCCACCTGGTAGGCCTTTCATCCAATCAACAAGGGTTCTCAGGCCAATCAGAATGGCACAACCACCGAATCCGTATGTCAATTTCACTGGCAGTAGCCCACTTGCTCTCAATGCACAACATCCAATCCCAGTTGCAGCATTGAAGAACATTCCATACTTCACTGGAGAGAACCAGACTACTCCTGGTGATCATGTTAAAGACATTGCCAACCTTTGTGTAATTCATGAAATCAATGAGATGCAAGTTGCTGTCAAATTGTTGGCATCCTCATTCAAGGGGAAAGCTTTACAATGGTTCAGGAGCCTTGCCTCAGGTTCTATTCAAAATTGGAATCAGCTATGTATAGCCCTCCATGAGCAGTTTGGGGAAAAGGGAGACAACTTGTCCCTTTTGGAGCAGCTGACAACTATCAAAAGAGCTCCCAATGAGCAGCTGACCGACTTCAACTTCAGATTTCAAAGGACTTGGGAGAGGATTCCAGTGGCAGTAAGGCCAGCAGCAGAAGGTGCTTTTCTATATTACCTTAAAGCCTTAAATTCTGATATTTCTATGTTGATTCAATCCATGGGAGGCACAACTATCCCTGTTGCTTATAGCATTGCCATTAGAGCTGAAAATTGTTTAATTCAAGCTGGAAAGCTAGCTCCTAGGCCTCCAATGCCATTATATCCAAGTTTAGAGAGCCCAAGTACTAGTCAAGTGCCTGTCTTAGCTCCTTCTCCCACCCCTAGAAATTAGAGTTCAAATGAAGCTTCTACTTCATCTTCAGTGCCCCAAATGAGCTTCAAGAAGTCATGAAGCAATTGCAAAATCTAGGTAATGAGCTGGTTACACTCAAAAGGCAGCAAGCTCAAGGTTTTAGACCTTCCTTCCAGCCTCAAGCTCAGCCTAACAGGCAGCCATATCAGCCTCAAAGACCACCCAATCTAGCTGCAAATCAGAATCAAGCAAGGCCTCCTGCCAACAGACCATTTCAGCCCGATAACCTCAATGTTGCATCCACATCTAGAGCTTTGGTACCGGTGCAAAATAACATGGCCCAAGAATATGATTGGTGTTTCCCATGCGGTCAACCACATAACCAATCAATGTGCTTTAACGGTGCATTAAATCAGGCTCTTATGGTGCAAACCATTGGTGGGTCGCAAGAATCCAGCCACGAAGAGGATCAGCAGCAAGAAGCACCTCAGCAAGGAACATCTCCAAACGAAACTACTCTTGTCAATTGGCAGGATGAAGATTTATGTGGTATGAATCAAATACCCTCTCAAAGTGTTGCAGCCAACACAAGGTCAAAAAGGAGAAATTTGGGTGAAGGAAAACCATTGGATCCAAGTAATCCACAACCTTCTACCACTCCACAAGATTTTGGCAAACAAAATGTAGTCCCAAACATGCAAGGAGCACCCAAACCAGCTCCTAAACCAACTCAAATACCAGTTGTTGCTGCCCACATGCAAGGGATGAATATGCAAACCAAGGGACAACAAAGAGATCCTTCATCACCATTTAGTATCATTGATCAGATGAAGAAGACAAATGTAAATATATCAATGTGGGAATCCCTATCTATCCCAGGCCAGAGAGATTTGCTACAAGCTGCCATGAAGGACTGGCCAACTTCGAATCAGCAAGTCGAATGCAAGAGAAGGTGCTCACAAATGCTGCTTACCCGCCTGAAGGGAATCATGGAGGACAGCAAGGTAAAATGTTGAAGCCCCCTCCTTTTTATGTCTCATTAATCATTGGAAACCAATTGGTGCACAATTGCATGATTGATTCTAGGGCAAGTAGCTCAGTGATGCCCAAGCAAATAGCTGATCAGCTAGGACTTCAATATGAAACCATATCCAAAGGGGTAGTGTAGTTGGATGGGACAGCAGTAACAACAGTTGGGGTGATTAGAAACTTGAGTCTTACCTTGCATGCATGTCCAAATGTTGTTGTTTTACAAGATGTATCAGTTATAGACCTTCCACCACTCTTTGCCCTATGTTTGTCAAGAGATTTCACAGCCAAGATTGGAGGATATTTGTCTACTGATTGGTCACACATGCTTTGTTCAGAACGAGGTATGGAACCAAAGCTACAATCAGGTCTGAACCTATTGCAAACTTCCACATTGAGCCCTACACTCCAAGTCAAATCAATGCCAACTGTTTGGCATTTGATCAAGAAGATCACCCAAGCACTGATGAAGCTGACACCAAGGTTGGAAGCATCCCGGATCTAACTCTTGATGAATGGGAAAACAAGGTGCATGCTTTTGATCCTTATCAAGAAGTAGAAGAATCTGAGCTAGGAGTCTATTACATACATGAAGAAAATCAGCCCATTCCTAGCATCACCAAGCTAGACCACAAGGATGACAATGAGGTATGGCAGCTATTTTTTTATGGATCAAGGAGTAGACAAGGTGCTGGAGGGGGAGCCATGTTGGTTTCACCTCAAGGAGTAAAGTACTATTCAGCTTTTAGATTTCAGTTTGCATGCTCCAATAACACTGCTGAATATGAAGCCTTGGTGCAAGGGATGCATTGGGCAATAAAGAGAGGAATAAAGAACTTGCAAGTCTTTGGTGACAGTGAATTGATTGTAAATCAGGTCAAAGGGCAGCATGCTGCCAAGAATGATCTACTCAAGTGCTACAAGAATAGGGTGTGGGACCTCATTGAAGATTTTGAGGGCTTTGGCATCAAATCAGTTCCTAGGAAAGAGAACCAAGCTGCTGACAGGCTTGCAGCAGTTGGGGCAGCCTTTGACGTTGTGGAGAGCATTCAAAAAGACAAGGTACAGCCAAACATCCATGTGATTGTGAGGCCTTCAGTGCCAGATAACAATGTAAGTTGGCAAGTGTTTGAAAATGATCAGCAAATCATCCATTTCTTGCAAGAAGAGGCTGAATTCTCAGCCAAAAATCAGGAAAAGTTAGAGCAGCAGTATGGTGACCAAGTGGTACAGCTGAGAACTAACAAGCTGCCCAAGGGACTTATCACTTTGGAGTCCATTTTCAATCCCAATGATCAGTTTAGGAAAGAGAAAGCAAACATTCAGGTCAAGAGAGAAGATTCAGTATCCATCTTGGTGGAAGAGAACAAACCATTGCAAATTGGAAAGATGACAACTGAACAAGAAAAGTATGAGTTCATACAGCTGTGTCAAGAGTTCCCTGATGTGTTTGCTTGGAGCTACGAAGACTTGAAAGGTTTCAATCCCGAGTTAGCTCAACACACCATTGAGTTGGATCCAAATACTAAGCCCATCAGGTAGAAACAAAGGCCAGTCAATCCACACATGGAACCTCTCATGAGGAAGGAATTGAACAAGTTGATTGAGTCAAGAATCATATTCCCAATCAAGCATTCTAGTTGGGTTGCCAACTTAGTTCCAGTCAGAAAGAAGAGTGGAGAGATCAGATTGTGTGTTGACTTCAGAGACTTGAATAGAGCATCTCTCAAGGACCATTACCCACTCCCTTCTATGGAGCAAATTTTGCAAGTGGTGGCTGGCTCCGAGAGGTTTTCACTACTTGATGGCTACTCGGGCTACAATCAGATTATGGTGAAGGAAGAAGATCAGTTCAAGACAACCTTCACAACCAAATGGGGAACTTATGCATACAGGAAAATGCCATTTGGGCTGTCCAACGCTGGAGCTACCTTCCAAAGAGCAATGGACATGGCATTCAAAGGTTTGATCAACAACATGGTGCTGATATACCTTGATGATATCACTATTTTTTCAAAGAATGTAGCAGACCACCTCTCTCATTTGAGACAAGTCTTCCAAAGGTGCAGGAGATTTGGAGTGTCTTTGAATCCTAAGAAGTGTATCTTCCTAGCACATGAAGGAAATCTCCTTGGCCATATTGTCTCCAAATAAGGATTAAAATTGATCCAGAGAGGGTTGAAGCCATAAGAGCACTACCATTGCCAAGCCACAAGAAGGCCCTTCAGAGTTTCTTGGGGAGAATAAACTTTGTTCGGAGGTTTGTCCCAGATTTTGCAGCCCTTGTCAAACCTATCACCAAAATGTTGAAGAAAAGCATGGCTTTCAAATGGATAGCAGAAGGCAAGGAGGGTTTTGAAGCAATCAAAGAAGCCATCTCCCAAGCACCAACTCTCATCAACCCAGATTTCTCCAAGGATTTCATCCTCTATGCATTTGGAGGTAATGATACTATTTCTGCCATTTTGGTGCAGCAGAACAAGGACAATGATGAGCAGCCAATTGCTTTCTTCAGCCAAATCCTAGAGGACTATGAGGTGAGATATTCTTTTATTGAGAAGCATGTACTTGCAGTAATCAGAAGCTTGAAGAAATTCAAGCATCTAGTCTCAAACAACAAAGTTCAGTTGTTGGTCTCTCATGCGGGAGTAAAGGACTTCCTCCTCAACAAGGATTTGAATGAGAAAAGAGTAGGTTGGATCACTCGTGTCATGGAGTATGACATAGAGATCAAGGTCACCAAGCTGGTAAGAGGAAAAGGATTGTGTGAGCAGCTAGTTCTGGGCAAGCAAAAGGGAGTATGCAATGAAGAAGAGGTTGTTTTGACAGTTCAAGACAGCCATGTGCAAGGTAGCACTCAAGAAGAGGATAATGTTGTCCCCACTCCTTGCTGGACCCAAGGTATAATGCACTTCCTAAGCACGGGCCTATGCCCTCCAGAGATGAACAAGACCCAAAGAAGACACTTCAGATTGCAGGTTGTCCCATATGCCATAGTAGATGGTGTTTTGTTCAAGAAAGATGTGAATGGAGTACTGCTGAGATGCATTGGTACAAATCAGATTCATAGGGTGTTGGAAGAGTTCCATGGTGGACCAGCTGGTGGTCATTTTACACCAAGAGTGACAGCCCTAAAAATCATGAAGGTTGGTTATTATTGGCCCAAGATTTTCGATGATTGCTTGCGTGGATCAAAGGTGCAAGAATTGTGCATTCTTCACAGGTAAAGAGAGGTTTGCTGCCCTCCCATTGCATCCAATTTCAGTTGACCAGCCATTCATGCAATGGGGTTTGGACTTCATTGGAGTCATTAATCCCAATTCAAGCCAAGGGCATAAGTGGATTTTGACAGCCACAAACTACTTCACCAAATGGACTGAAGCAGTAGCACTCAAGGAAGCAAATGAGTCTAGCATCTTAGACTTCTATGAGGGGATAGTAACCAGATTTGGCATACCTGCTACAATAATCTCAGATAATGCATTAGCATTCATTGGATCCAAGGTGACTGAGTGGGCTGTCAAGAACGGGATCTACCTAAGTACTTCATCAAACTACTACCCTCAGGGTAATGGCCAGGCTGAATCTACAAACAAGAACTTGTTGAGGATCATTAAGAGGACTCTTGATGAGAATCAGAGGTCTTGGCATACCAAACTAAAATCAGCCTTATGGGCTGATAGGATAACTCCCAAGAGATCCACAGGTAACTCTCCATTCAGGCTTGTTTATGGAAGAGAGGCAATCTTGCCCATGTCACTTGAGTTGCCAACATTGGAACTCATGAAGTAGTTAGAGTTGCTAGAGTTTGGGCCCATGGAGGTGAGATATGCAGAGTTGATGGAGCTCCAAGAGATCAGAGATCAGGCATCCCAAGCAATGGAGAAGGATCAAGCTTTGATCAAGAAGACCTTTGATAGGAAGGCCAAGAGTAGATCTTTCCAAGTTGGAGATCTAGTGTTAAAATGGGATGCAGATAGAGCAAAACCGGGAAGGCATTCAAAATTTGATGCCATTTGGAGTGGCCCATACATGGTCACAAAGTGTAAGGACAACAATGCCTTCCAATTGTCTTCATTGGATGGCGAAGAACTACAGATTCCAGTCAATGGAATCTATCTAAAGCATTGCTACTAAAGGGAAATTCTCCACCTTGTAAATATTAGCTTAGGTTTTCATTCCTCCAAGTGCTTGTGCACATTGTTTTGTTGTAGGTTGTTTTGCTTTCCCTAAGTGCTTTGGCACAAGCTTGCTTGTCCCTGGAGATGTTTTGCAGCCCTTGCTTCCATCGGGTGATATTCCATCTTCCTCCTTGCAACATTCTAAGTCAGTTGGGGTTCCGAACAGACAACTCATGACTCCATGCCCAATGGATGCTTTAGGCAACTGGTAACTTCATCCAGTAGGCAGATGACCCCGCTGAGTCGCCAAAATTGTTATCCAAAATTCACCCTCAAGGTAATTTTGATAACATGCATCAAATTATTCAGTCCCGAGCAAGTAAGATTGATTCGAGGCCCAAAATCATGTTTTTCGGGGGTCCCCTCGGCTTCTCTCTAACTCTCCCATCCAAGAAGAAATCCCAACAAGTTGAGAAAATGGAAAAAATGCAAAAAATAAGGTTGTAGGACTGTTTTAAAGCATTTCGGGTCTGAAGGGTTCGGGTCGTACTGAGGTTCGTCGTACCAAGCTTGGGGCTGAAAAAGTAAGAAAATCAGCTAAGTCTTTTGTCCCGGCGGTCCGCGGATAGTTGGGACATCGGGATGCGAGGGCGAAAAAAGGCTGAATCGGCCGAAAGCAAGAAAAATTGTCTAAGTCTTTTGTTTCACGCTTTGGGACAGCCGGGACAAAAAAGTACAAAAGTACGTGGGGGACGTGAATCGGCGGTTTTCTTGCGAAAGATGACAGTCCATTTCGGGCGGTTCGGAGATATTTGTCCCGAGGCGATCAGGACAATTGGGACAAAAGTACGCGAGGGATGCGTGGGATGCGAAAAGGTGAAAAGCCATGCAAGAACAAGGAAGCCGAAGCCCGGGCGAAGCGGGAGATTTTTCGTCCAGGGGGACAGGGGACAAAAGTACACGAGGGACGCATGGGACGCGAAAAGGGTGAAAAGGCTGCAAAGAGACAAGGAAGCCCGCAGACGAATCAGAACGTGCCACGTGTCAGAAGGGGAAGAAAGTTGAAAAAATTGCTAAGTATTTGGTGCAAGGTAAAATTTTAAGGAAGGGCCCGAAAGAAATTTTCAAAGGATGAGCCCGCGGATGAATCAAATCTCGCCACGTGTCTTCACCATCGACCCAGTGGAGCAGGGCAAAAAAATTAGAATTTTTGGCAAAATGTTTTGCCGAAAGTCCAAAGGGTGAGTTTTGGCCCGCTGCCCCCACCACCGAATGGAATCTCGCCACATGTCATCCAAGTGGCGGAGCGTGGGAAAATTCAAAAAAATTTCCAAAATGCAAAAAGAGGTAAAATTCAAAAAAATTTCCCGCCAATCCGTTTTGGGCCTGTTTTTGCCCTAAATCTTCAAATGGCCATAACTTTCGATCCAGAGCTCGATTTTCACGTTCTTTATATCAATGGAAAGATGGTGAAATTCTCTACATGATTCTAGGGTCAATATTGCATTTTGGTTTAGTTTGGAGAGATAAAATCAAAAAACACCTCTGGCACGTGGTAATGGCCAGAAATGACGTTTCAACAACCAGCTTTAATGCAAAATACAGTTCGCCACTTTTAAGTTTGCTAGGGTTCTCACCTACCACCATAATGAGATGAATTAAATGCAACCTAGAGGTGGTTGGGGTAGATTTGGATTTCCTCTCTCTTCCCTCTCTCATTCTTCCTATAAATTGTAAGGAGGGGCTTCTTTCTAAGCGTTGGACATTCTTGTTTTGCCCCTCCCTTCTTCTCTTTGGCAGGTGAATTTGTGGAGTTCAAACCTCCCATTTAAAACTGTAATGCAACTTTGCCTCTTGGCATTTTGTAGTGTATTGTATCAATCTTTGGAGCAAGTAATGCATGTCTGTGGATGATTCTCAACCCTCTCTGTGTTCATTTGCATCCTCCTGATCTTTCACTGCAAATTTTGTTATCTGTGCATGATCTTGCATCACATTTTAATGGTTTGTGTTTATTGGCAAGATAGGTGTTCTTCATTCCTCGGTGCATCACCTTTGTTAGTTTAGGTTTATTTTTATGCATCTTCTTACCCTGTCTCCTTGGCAAGTTAGATTAGATTTTGAGTAAACCCTCTACATTTTTTTTTGTGTGCATCTGAATAGAGGAATAGGAACCGGCCTTCATCCGGAGAGATTTTCCAATTTCGCAAGGTCCCACACTTGGGAAAAGCTCCATGTTATGCAATCACACTGAGAGTCTCAACCCATCGAGTTGTAGACACTTAGGGGTGCTGTGATTCTGCACTAACACATACTACTAGGTAAAGAGTGTTTGTACTATCCTAACCCTTGTATACATTCTTGGACCTTCTTAGAATGTAGGTATGCAAATTCTGATTTCTTTACCTACCTAGAAATGAATGTCATTATGTGTTGATATTCTTTTCTCGCCTTCAAAATGGATTTATAAACTCTTCTCAAACCCTCAAACCCTTGTAGTGCAAAGAGTTCCTAGAAAATAAATTTATATGGGATGTGGGCACCCCTGCACTATTGACAATACCACTACATCAAAGAGGGATCCAACTATATGTCATTCTCCTAGAATGTGATATCTACCGTTATATGGTTAGATCTTGAAAATTTTGCTTTGATAATGCTTCAACTTGAGTTTCACTCTTGTTCAAATACTTGGGAAGGGTTATTTTGTTTGCTTATAAAAATAATATGGAGACTACTAGACCTAGAAGGAGACTTCATACTTGTAAAGGGTGTTTCCCTAATGGATGTGCATGAATTATTTTTAGTTTAGTGAGATTGGAGTGTCATTTTTGTTTGCTTTTACATGATTTATTAAGTTCTAGGTTATCAAATGAGGTATGATTTACTTTCTTATATATGCTTCAAGGTTATTATGTCATAAAAAGATTAGCAAAAGCATGTATTTTATCATAATAATGTGATAGAATTATAATAATTCTAAAACTATACATTAGGGTCGACACTGTAGAATTGTACAAACCGACCGAAAATGTCAATTTTGACCAACAGGGAAAAAGCATATTTTGACTTTATGGGTCATAAGATGGATGTTTCTAGATGTTTTTATGTTGTTAATCTTTACAAACCGATTTACTAAGAGGTATGAAAATATAATTAAGTAGTTGAAGAGATAATAGGGTGTGCTAAGCAAGAGTGAGGAGATTGTATTTGTGCGTGTAAGTGTACAATGTCAAAGGATAAATTGTCAAATTTGAGTGTCTACATTTCCCCCCTTAAAGTATGAAATGAAATTACATTAATAAAGGAAAAGATACCTGAGTGTGTAGATACACTTTTTCTTTTCTCGCAATAACTTTTTTTTGTAGATTCCCATTGTGTTGGTGTTGGCACACTCGAAAATGAAACACCGTAACACATTATAGCTAATTCCCAAGATAGGGAACTAAACTTTGACTCAAAATGTAATGAAATTACTATAAATAAATATGCAACAAGAAATTCCAAAAGAGATTAAAAACATGGAAGGAATATACATGTTTATTTTTACAGAGGGAATGTGCTCCCATTATTGTACCTTGGATATTTTAGATTTTTTGAGATTCGACGAAGAATTAGGTTTTATCAATCCGTAATTTGTGCTAAGGAGATCTCGATGTGTTAGGTGTGCCTACCCAACACATGAATTCTGAATATAAGAACCAAAAAGAGGAAGCGAAGCACCCATGAAAGGAAAAACATTATGTATTAAAGTCATTCAAAGAAATTTGATATCTTCCTCTTAAGTGTAAAATGATAATAAAGTCTACATACCAAGAACTTAGTCACTTAAATGCATTTTAAAACCCCACACACCATACCATTGTAGACATATATAAGCCCAATTTTATAAATTAGGAAACATGGTAGAAAAGAGAAATAAGTTCCCCATACTCTTCCCATGTGCTACACAACCGAGTAGAAACTAAGTAGAACTGATTACATGTTAAAATAAGAGTACAAAAAGGAAACATGTGCCCCTAATTTGCCAAAAACTAAAGATGAAACTAAGTACCATGGAGACAGAGAATGAAATACTTCATTTCCCCCAAATATGTCCCAAATTGAGTCAAACAAAGTATAAAACCATATGAAAATGTTGTAACAATGATGAAAACTTGATAATGTTAACAAGTTTAAAGAAAATGCCACTAGGAAATACCATTTGATAGGGTCATAACCATATATATAGTCTTGAATATGTTGCATGGTATCGACCTCCTATAGTTTTGCTATTCTTTTGTGCTCGAGTCTAATTTTGAGGCACTCTTGTTTGCTCTTGCATATTTTTGTGTCCATTAAAAGGTCTCGTATGAGATAGAAATGTAGAATAAAACTCCAGATGTTTCCCCTCTTTTTTTGAGGCATGTGTGATGAATAATTTGAGTGCGTGGATCAAAATAAAATATGTACACTCATAGCTAACTATCTAAAAATCTATATATAACCTCATAAATGAGTGATGGGGTGGCCGCTAAGAATAATTATACCTGCAAAGGGGGGATGTGTATGGTAATGACCATGGCATAAAATGAGAGCAATAAGAATAAGAAACATGATAACATGAATAGTATCAATGCAAAAAAACATCAATAAAAACAATAGAAAACAATGTGTTAGTAGAAAATAAGTGCATACAATGTAGAAGTAAGTGCAAAAATGGTAAACAAATATGGGGCACCCGTAATGTTGCAAGACAATCAAGGCCCTTACACCTACAAATAAGAGATGTAAAACTATATATAAGGCATGATGCTGCAAACATGGGATACATGTGGTGTCACAAGATAATCAAGGACCCTAAGCCACAATCGAGTAGTAGATAAGATACACACACAAAACTAGCAAGCACATATGAAAAGAAATTGTATCCAAATGTGATGAAAATCACATAGAATATGATATAAAGAGTTTTCAATAATTGTAAGTTTTTCACAAGACACATGTGTTAGTCCTATTAATCTAAAAGATAAAAAATAAACAATATAGATATATAACCAATTGTAATGAGGAAAGGAACTATAATAGAAACATAGCACCTAGAGATAGAATGCAAAAGTAGATGCCCCCAAAGGTTGGCATTCTGGTAAAGATAAAGTGAGAACCTATCAACATGTATCACTCTATGGATGTCTTAAATAATGCTAAATATACCATTTGAATACATGTGTGTAAATAAGAAATGTTATCTATCAAACCAAAGGAATAAACAACATGTATAATGTAAAGTGCAAATAATATATGACAAAGAAACAAGTCATGATTTTATATTTTTATAAATATTTGAATGTTTTTTGTATTTTACACCCTCCCTAAGGGAATATATGAAAACCTATTCTCTAAAGAGAAGGAAGGGTGATCCAATAATTCCCCATGGAGGGGAGTAGATAAAGATTATGCAACTAAAGATGGGGAGAAAGATTTCCCTCCAAAGTGCAGTGTGTGCAAAGTGAGGTTCGGGTGTAGAACCACTCCCTCAATAGTCAATTTGAACCTATAAAATGAGTGTGTCATTTGGGAATAAGGGTTATAACATGAAAGTGATGGGATATCCCTATAAATTTCAAGATCCCAATTACATAAGTATTAAGTGTGACGACATTAATAATAGGTGTGTTCATTAGGAGTAAGCGAGAATAGGTGGAAGATTGGGATTGTTTGCAATAGTGGAAAGAGTAATTTAAAACATAAGGATCAATTTATGAATCAAGAGATGTGTAATATATAGTGTTATGAGGCTCATCAAAATGAACCTCAAATAACGAAGGGAGAGACATAAGATTCGTCATAACTAATAGGTGCAATATGGAAAAATTGTAAGTATTAGATTCATACATAGTATCCCATGAGACTATAGGGGAAACCATAGACATAAATGTGGAAAGAGGGGGATTAATTTCCCCCATTGATGTAACAAAATGAGGTGTAGCCATAAGATATGAGTTATGTATAAAAGTTTGAGCATCATGAAGGATCATCAAATTAGCACATTGTGTTCATACTTGTGGTGGGGAAGTTGGATCAAGTGATGTAATATTGGACTTAGTGAGCATAAGATTATTAGAATTACATCGAGAAGTGTTCCAAGAAATAGATTTGAAATTCATGGTCATGGTGACATTGTGAAGGGGGATATGAGTTTCTCCCAACACCTTAGGTATTGTAGATGTAACAACCACCATAGGGGACAAATCTCTAAATATAGGTAAATGTGTAGTAGTGTGCATTATAGGATAAGCATCATTTGCATGAGAATGAGACATAGTGATGGGAGTATCATGGGTTTCGATAGAAAGTTCATCATGTAAACCACGAGCATTATAGTCTATAACAAGATGATAATGATGTGCAATATAAGTAGTGTGCACAACCAAATGAATATAATGAAACCTAAGAGGACTAGAACTATGTAAAGTAGTGCACAAAATAAGAGACTTAAATGTATATGCACTAGGAAGAGTGATAGAAACTGTAGAAGAACTGGGCATTCTAGGAGAGAAATTCCTAAAAGGAATACCTTCAATAGTAAAAACATGGTGATGATGAATAAACTTGACATACTGATGAATTATCAATAGAACAACCCTAAGAGCACATAGCTAAAAGATACCTAGATGTAATAGTCATGTAGTAACAAATTTAACAACCAAGAATAAAGTCTCGTGTAGTGATAAATCCAATTTTTATTGATATTTTAATGAGTCAAAAATGTGGATCACAATAAAGCGCAAGACTCTCAAAATATATACCAAGAGACTGAAGTAAGGGCCATGCACAAACATTATACTTGTTATGTGGAATAACCAAGACACCCAAAATAGGAAGCTAGTGAATAGATACTCTTGAATAGATAATGTATCAAAGACAATGATTCATCTATATTAGAATCATCAAAAGAAATTATCAGTGTAGGAGATGATGAGTGAGTAATATTTATAATCATAGCATCAATTGGATGATCATAAGAAGGAAATGACAGGCACCACACAATGAGTGTTATGAAATTTGTCACAAGAGTCGATGGAAATCATAAGAGGTAGGAAAGCTCAATATAGAATGATAATGATCCTTGAGATTCAAAGTGTTATCATGGATCAGTAAAATTTTGAAACATTGGATTCATGGAAAAATCATAATGTTTTGGTCACCCTTCCCCTTTGTTGAGTCCCTCTAGAAAAAAATTAGTCATTTTTTATTCAATTTGGTTTCATATCAAGAAAATCGTATTTTTGAGGAACAAGTGGCATTGTTCCCTTTTTCCACTTATTCCTCATTTGTTACCTTATCCAACTTCCTAAGTATAAAATAAAACACACACGAGAAAATCAATTAATTTGGGAACTACTATAACAGCTTATGTTATTCGTTAGGTTCTCTAATTCACTTATTAAACCGGTCCTTACGCACAACGCATACATTTGGAAAAGTCATGGATTATTGGCATTACTTTAAAAGTTCATATATTCCTTTTGTTCCCGACTTCCTTCCTAACTGAACCTTCTAAGTAACAAATCAATGCATCATAAAATCGGTGTTCAAAGTGGCACTAATGCAATAGTTCCTACATTCCAATAGTTTGTTGAGTATCAGCCTCACCAAAACTTTCGTCAAAATAATGATAATTGGTCAAGTCATCCCAGTGAGGAACTAATAGAACAATTCCACATTTCCATTAGTTCCCTAATGACCCGCATTTACCACCTTAAACCCTTTTTCGAAAAAAATGGACTTGAAATGCAATTCCTTGAATAGTTATTTTGTTTCTTCAAAACATAAATTTTCTGATTTAATGACACTTAGGGAATTTAATATGAAATGTATAAATATGGTCATTTTCACATTTTCACCCATTGCATTTACAATACGAGCTCTACCGTGTCACCTTCACTTTGATCCCAACCATTTTCTTACCAAATCTTAGTCATTAGCTAACCAAATTCAAAAACTCCAAGTGTATTGGGATTGTGGAGAAGGAACCTTTTTCTTCATCCAACCAGCTTAGTTTTTTCACCATTTTTACTCATGTTTCATAGTTTTTCTAGTTTTGGTGCCCTCTTTCCCTGGTTTTTTCCAATTTCCCTTATAATAACATTTGTATCCTTATCGCTGCTCTAATCCAACCAAAAAGAATTTCTAATACGTGGGCTATAAACTAATATCTTCCCTTGAAAATTTTGTGCCATGAAGTGGTGAAAATGATGTTGAACATGTGGATTTAACAAAGTTTTGGAAAAGAATGAGACATAAAAACCCAACCCGATTGACCTAAAGGATTCTTGGCATTGGCCTAGCCCATGCTACAGTTTCCCTGCTTCAATATAATGCACTAACACCATCCTATATTTTTCCTCATGCTTTGACCCTCAAACTAAGGAATTGAGAGATCCCCAAGGTCAGTTAATTGTTCAATTAGATGCACACCATATCAACATAGCCCTTAGTATCCCAAATTTTGAAAATTCCAAAATATTGAATCTAGTTGAAGCTCAAAAGGAGTTTTATTTAACTCTAAATAAGTACCCGACAATGATTATGAAGTATTAGCTAAAGAAAAAGAAGAAATGACCCTCAAAACTCACAAAGACTTTGTGCATAAGTGACTTTATTGAAGAATTGTTTGTCATCATAACCCTTCTGGAAATAGTGATGAGCCTTCTTGTAACCAAGGAGTTTCAAGATTGGATGTGCATCTTCATCAATCTAATTTGTCAAGGAAAACACACTATGAATTGGGAGAGATAATTTATGAAAACCTAACCCAACAACTATTTTAGGTCCATCAAACCAAATATTTCCACATGACTTTCTATTTGATCTATATTATTATTGGATATAGAATATAGATTTTCTTGTCAAGTGAAGGTGGCAGAAAAATCTCCCAATCTATGAGTTTTATACCCAATTGACCTTCGACAATAAAAATCCATTATAAGAGGGTAAACGATGCTTGCACCATGTTCTTGGTCAAATTTCTTGAAGGAATTGTTACCCTTAAAATTTCTCAGGAAGCTAAACACTTGATAGTTATATATGGAAGCATGTTCATCTAGTTTCATGGGTTTTCATACATTAGAGCAATGGGATTTGAAGGAATTCCATATAAGCTTCATATTTATTGTAATGAAAAGATCATTCTCGTTGAGCTCTATAGGAAGTTTGATATTCTCCATAGAAATTGTAGGGATAAGAAGGTATCTGGAATTCAATTCCCAATATCCCTAGGAAATTATACTTGCAGGTCATCCATTGATGCATAGAATATCGAGAGATAATTATCTCTCCTTTCCACATGCATCCCTTTCAAAAGAGAGCATCATTTGATAGTAAGAACTTCATCAACAATAATATTCATCTCTCATACCTTCATGTACCCACAACTGAAGATTATTGGGCTGATTGTGATGATGAGTTTGAAGTAAGAAAGAGGATGTATGGGAGAATGAATCTCTAGTAGATTTGGGATTTCAAATTGTATAAATTACCTGAGGACATGATTGAAGATAATTTTGAATTTCTTGAACCTAAATTTGTTAACTCTATCCAGTACTCTCCTCTCCCCACCATTGATTGGTCACAAAAGGAGAAAGATAATCTTGATGATCTTACTGCTCCTTTTCTCTCAAGAACCAAGAAATGGTTCACCAAGAAATTGTTTGAGTTCAATGCTCCCCAACATGTGATCTCTCCTTAGAAAACTTCTTCCTCTACTCAACAAGAATCTAGAATAAAAGTGTATGCTCGGACCCCAAGGGTTTAACTAGAGAAATAAGGTGATAAAATGAATGATATTCAACAAGAGGAAGAAATAAAGAAAGAGGCTGAAAGTGAAAAAGAATAAAAGAATGAGGAAAGTGAGAAAGAAGAGAATGAAAAGAAATAATATGAAGAAGAAAAATAGGAGGAAAGTGGACATGATGAGGAAGAAGTTGTTGAAGTGAAAACCAAGTGCTTTCGGAATAAATTGAATATAATAATACCCTTTCCTTCTCCTCCTACAGAAAATATATCTATTTACGCATTAAAATATTCTCTTCCTCCACCGACACTTGGAATGGCTTCTTCAGGAATATCTTTGGGTGAAATCTCAAACACTTCATTCTCTTAGGTTCACCCCATGATTGAAAGTAAGAAAAGGAATAATAGGATTGTTTCTTCCAGTTAACTATAGACATCTATTATTAGAACACTTGCATGTATGCATGCTATTGTAAAGGTGCATGGCTATTATCAACATGCGACCTATTTTGAGAAGTGCATAGGTGGTGAAGGGAAGTCCCACCTCTATAAATATGTATTGAACTATGTAGTTTAAGTGTGTGTGAATTATTGTAGAGTTATGTTCTTGATCTGATGCACACATGACTTATGGATATACTTTATAATGTAAGAAGCTTCTGTGTTTTACAATGTTTAATGCAATGGATAATATTGGCTGGATAATGGTGTTAAACATAACTAAATCTGGTTCATGTATGGTTAATCTTATTATAGTTATTGTTTAATTCATGATTCTCTAAGATCTAGATCTGGATTATGCATTGTGGAATGTTTATGTTTAATTATGGATCTGAATATGTTTTATCATCATCACACTAACATCCTACACAAACAAATCTAAAGAGGGGCCTAGTACCTTTGCACTTTTGGGTGAGCACTCAGCTCAGGGATGGGTGATGTGCCAACGCGCTTGGGTTATTCATAGTAGATTCTAGGTTGCATCATTGGTTCCATTGTTAGACCTCTTTTTAGCTATTTTTTTCAGGATGTTTCATGATGAAGACGTACTGGTTGACCCTAAAAAGTGTTGAGGAGTGGATAAAATCTAGAAGAAGAATACGCTCAAAGGTTCAACACTGGATCTGAGTTTGACACACACGCACGTGGGTGGAGCATAATTTGTATGACTATTTGTATGAGAGTTTTTTTGCTATCTTTCTGGTAGAGATTGTACGAGTGGCTAGTTTCTTATGTGTCTAAAAGGAATTGGAGGTATCACACACTTGTCTGGACACAGGAAGAATTTCAGGCCCTCTATGATGCTTGATCTGATTTGGACACGTGTGTTGTGGACACTTGGTTCCATGTGGTGTTCTGAATAGCTATATTTTAGAGTACTCAATTTCCACTTACTCTTTCCCGAGGTAGCTGAGTTCCAGTTTTTATGTTATCCCAGGGAACTTATCTAGCAAGGCATTCCACTAGTGATCAAAATCTTGATGGTAACCCTAAACTTGGAAGAAAATCGATGGCTAGCTAAACCCCACCACGCATGGGGGCAGGAGCAGGTTTGGTGAAGGATGGTGGACCTAGTAGTAGAGAGAGGAAAAGAGAAGAAAGGTGGCTTAAGTACAATGAGGCACATGAGAGGGAGATAGAGAAGCAGCATGATATTACGTAGAATGATGGCATTGAGGAGAGAGATGGCTCATGAAGGATTTGGAGCTCACATAGAAGGTGTGGAGCCAGAGCATCTAGAACTCCCCATTTGGGAAAGCATGATAGGGAACCCTCCTCGGCCTCATATGGGAGTGCCAAGAGATGACATGGGCCACGGGTGTGCATCTGAATCTACCTAGAAACCTAGCCCTTGCGCTTGGTTTTCCAAAGTATCTAAGTGCATAACCAAAGTCAAAGCTAAGCTAGTTTGGGGAGTAGAGAAAAAGAGTAAATCAAGTAAAAAGTGCATCTATGGCTGGGAAAATGTCTTCTTTTTTATTTGAGGTACCTTTTCAGTGCATCATCATCATAGAACTCTAACTCAAGCATGCATAAATTTTGGACTCACTTCTGGGAGTAGTACCACCTCACAGACTATAGGAGTTCAGTTTAGTACCACTATTGGGACACAGGGTAGTACATCCATTGGTCCACTTCCGGCTACAGGTGGAGGATCAAGGGGGCATAGTGGCTCTAGTTCTAGTGGATCTGGTGGGTCTGGAGGCAGAGGTAACACAGAGGTTCTGGATTAGGTGGGCATGGTCCTCACCAACCCCAGAATATTTACATGGAGATGTCACTTCATCTTCCAGAGTATAGGGAATAGAATATGTTGTTGAGCATGTGCACATGTGTGAGATATTGTGGCATGCAAAAGGAATCACGGATTTTGAGTGCAAGGCAAGTTAGTTTGCAACTACATTACAGGATGCACACTCATAGTTGGTATAGAAGTTTGACCTTAATCAGACTTGTGTAGATTATGCAGCATTACGAGAAGCTTTCCTTAAGGAGTTTTATATCCCTGAGTTCGAGAAGAAGAGTATAAGCACTGCTCAAGGATATTAAGTAGGGAACTACTGAGAGTGTTCGGAATATGATGCCCATTTCAAAACACTTTTCTAAACTTTCATGATATTCATGCAAGCCAACATGCATAATGGGTTTTTTGGGGGCTTGATCACACCTTTTAGGAGGGCGTTGTCACATAAGACATATACAAATCCACACGAAGCACTTGAAGTAGTGTTGTGCACTAAGGCAGTCAAAGTATAGACACTAGAGTGAGCCCATTCCTAGAAGCATAGATTACAGCTATGGAAAAATAGTTGGAGAAACTATCGGCCAATTCAACACACGAGACACGCACACTAGGATTTGGTGTATAGATTATGTGAAGTGGAAGGGCACACTAAGGATAGTTTCCCCAGGTCAATTAAGTACATTCATTATTGTTAGACTATGAGATATGTCATTTAGACCATGATGCAAGTCCACTTCCCATTATTACAATGCGCATATAAGAAAGAATGTATCTTGTTATTGTAAGATTTTTCATCCACGACTCACAATACATAAAGATCTGCAGTTGATTGGTCAGATCCATGATGCTATAGATATTGGTGTATGACAGACATGAGTATCAGATAATTCTAAAAGTAAAAGTGAGCACCATGATCATGATCACACTCAAGGGTGCTATGATCGGAATGAAGGGGCGCTTTGAAGGAAGGTCATGGCAGAGGTCGAGGATACCATGGTGGATTCGGGGGCCGAGGCCGTGGTGGTGATGAGGTGAGTTTCCTCATGGAACATGTTTACATGTGGATCTCCTGACCACTACAGTGAAATGCCCTCCTTAAATATTACTTGTTCTTTTTGTGGGAAGAATCATAACTATGAGGAATGCCCAAACTTATATGAGCATCTTAACAAGCAACATAAATAAGAAAAAAAGGGCACAGGGATGGTTAGATACAACGCATGCCATAGAAAATCAGTGGATGCCAAAGTTGGCACTAGAACCTGAGGTAGTACCTATGAAGATTACTACACACGCACTAAAGCTGTGCACACAGAGAGACATTACAACAAAGCCTACCATTACTAAGGAGGAGGTTTTACATGCAAGATACCCAGATCCTACACATCAAAAGGAGGTTTATCAGAAACCATGGAGGTACTCAAAAATATTCAGGTGAAATACAATGTTTAAAGGAATAATCATGAAAGTTGAAAAAAAAGAAGGCAATAGAGATGGTCCAATCAGATATTGATGATTTGAAAGAGGTATGCAAGATGTTGCACTAGGAGAATATTATTCCATTACTAGGAATTGGTTAAAGGGAAACACTCCATGCATAGGTATTGAGAATGGATGGTAGATCCTGCATGCTAATCTTCCCCTCATAGCTTGGATTATGATAAAGGAGATCACTCTGAATGTTGTTGTGGATGGGTGGATTTTGAGCAATATATTGATTGACACAAGCATGAAGTGAATGTGCTTACTTTAGATGCATGGGTATAGATGGGAGACCCCATTATAACCATCCTCTAATGTATTATTTATGGCTAATCAAACTAAGGCCACTCCAATCGGAGTTTTAAAGGATGCATCCATTACTATACAAGGGGCCAAGTTCACTGGGGACTTTGAGGTCTTAGCACTTGTAGAAGTAGAAACTTCCCAACTCTACTTGGGCACCCTTGGTGTTATGCAAATAATGTTGATCTACGGTTCAACAAGGGGTATATAAGTTTTGAGAACAAGGAAGAAAGAGTTATTATCCCTTTGACAGATGGGAAATCTGCACCTTATGTTGAACCTTTGAGTGAGGAAGACCTAACAAAATTTATGTGCACGCCATTCGAGATCCGAAGTACTTGAGCCATCTAAGGAAGGAATCCTCCAATGGGAAGATGCATAGTCTATTAGTGATACTACAAGTATTTCTTGTGATAATTGGGCACATGGAACCTATGAGATGGTTGGGCATGAAGTAAGAAGTGCATTTGTGAGGAGGAACAAACCTCATTGTATTAGGAGGATAGGTAACAACTCTATACCCTGATATACTGAAGAAGGAGATCCTACGGTATTCTGCGTGCACCATGGAGGAGCAAAGTGGATGGATCAAGTGGAGAGAAGAAATATGTTAGTATATACCCTATGGGGATGATGACAACATGCTAGAGGGTGGTTCACAGGGATAATCTCATAGAATGGAATGAAGTAAGAATTTCTCTAACAACCCGGTTTCTCAGGAGAAATGCACCCTACTCAAATCTGCATATATCATGGTAATCAACCTATTCAACACCACATTCAGTAGTGTGAGAGACTCTGATAGAGGGGCAGAAGCTTTACCACCTTCACTTTGGGTGCATAAACTTTATTCCACTTTGCAAGGTTGCACACACACTTGGTATGTTTATGTGGAACTGTCATAGGAGACTAGAAATTGGCAAGACTTGATTGCAGGAATGACCCAAACTTTTGACTACTTCTCTACTAAACCTCCGGTAAGAGAGGCATTATGGGTTATGGAGTGCTTAACTATGGGAGACAATGCAAAGGCTGAAGAACTCATTCAGAGTTATTTGGTGAGGAAGAACAAGGAGCATATTTTGATGAAGTAGATGATATAGATGTCAAACTATTTAATGCACTTTGCTTTGAGAAGGAGAAAGGAAAGATGGTCTACATAGTGGATGATGAAGAAGTAGAATATTTGGACATAGATCATTCAATGGTACATGCATGTGAGGTTTTAGATAGTGTGGATAAAAATGCATGCCCTATCATGAACCTATGAAGACCAAGAAAGTGAACATTAACGCATGATGTTGAACCCAAGGAGGCCATAATTGGAGATTATTGGTCTGATTCTGAAGTGGTAAAGATAATTGAGTTACTACATGATTTCCAGACTTATTCCTAGGGGCTACCATGAGTTAAAGGGGTGCATGAGTCATTAGGTGAGATGAAGATTAAGCTAAAGGAAGGTGTGCCCACTGGTCAGAAGAGACCTTACAGATGAACCCTAACCTACAGCATAAAAAGTTAAAGAAGAAATTGAAAAATGTTGAAATGCATCATTAAGCCCCTAGAAGAATCATAGTGGGTTAGCCCCATGGTAATCAGTATAAAGAAAGATGGTCAGATTAGGATTTGTGTGGATTACAGGAGAGTCTGAATGTTGCATGTGTGATTGATCCTTTTCCTACACCTTTCACCGAGGAAATATTAGAAGGCATGTTAGAGGGCACAAAGTTTACTCTTTTACATGATGGATTCTCTGGGTATCACCAGTTAGAATTACACAGAGGATCAAGAGAAAATGAATTTCACCACTAAATGGGGAAGTTTTGCATATATATGATGCCCTTTGGTTTGAAGAACACATCTGTTGTATTTTCACACATAGTTGTTCAAGCATTCCAGGATTTTATTCACAAATTCTTACAGGTTTACTTAGATGATTGATGGTGTATGGGCTTGTTAAGGATCATTGTGACAACTTGCACTTAATGTTTGAAAGATGTAGATAGTTAAGCATCTCTTTAAACATCAAGAAGTGTGTGTTTTCTACACCTTTTGGAACTCTACTAGGGCATATCATCTGCAAGGAAGGTTTGTTAGTAGATCCAGCTAAGGTTGTAGTTATCATAGGCCTGGAGGAGCCTACCAATCAGAGTGAGGTGCATGATTCTTGGGCCACACAGGGTATTACAAAAATTTATCAAAGGATATGTGAAGATTTTCACACCCTAGAAGAGTTACTAAAAGGAAAAGGGACATTCTATTGGAACCAACAACAACGCATTTTGAGGCATTGAAGGAGAGACTTACTACAACACCTATTCTATTTTTTCCTCATGGAACCAACCATTTCATGTACATGTGGATGCCTCTGGCATGGCCATTGGCATAGTGTTAGCTCAACCTAGAGAAGGTATTATAGATCATCCTATCTATTTTTCTAGTAGAAAGTTGACTCTGAAACAAAATTATACAACTACAGAGCACGAGGCCTTGTCAATGATCTACGTGCTTACATAAGTTCAAACAATACTTGCTAGCAAAAAAACACCCTTTTATTTTATACAGATCACATGGCATTAAAATACTTGGTAAATAAGCCCATTTTATAGGGGCACATATGTCGATGGGTTCTCTTATTCCAAGAATTTGACTTTACAATCATGGTAAAACCAGTAAAAGTAATTTGGCCCAAACCACTTATCAAGAATTCAATCAGGGAGGACATGCAAACAATTGAAGATACAATGTCGATGCACACTTGTTAGACAAGTTTACATCACATGCCCTTCAGAATTGAGGATATTGTTGTCTTTTTACACACATGTATGGTGTCAAAAGGAATGAAAGCCTTAGAGAAGAAACAACTTGCAATTCATGCCGCACCCTTTCATGTTGATCAATGGTGACTTATACAAACTAGGATGAGATGAAGTATTACACGGTGTGTACTAGAACATGAGCACATGGATATCATGGAAGAGGCTCATGGTGGTATTGCAGGTGGGCACTATATGCAGGTGATGCCACCACGCACAAGATTCTACTCACTGATTATGGTGGGAGACCCTACAAGGATTGTAAAGAGTATTGTAAGGCATGTGATCACTGTCAATGCCTTGAAAACCTGGGCAAAGAGATGAAATGCCTTTGAGGCCTATTACTAGTGCAGAGCCATTTGAAAAATGGGCAATAGACTTTGTGGGTCCTATTTCCCAACCACGCGTAGAACCAGATCACGCTACATCATCACTTGTATATATTATCTTACAAGGTGGGAAGAAGCAACACCTACAAAGGATTGTACAATGACTACAACAAACAAGGTTCTTATGGGAAAATATTCTTACTAGGTATGGATGTCCATTGAGTTTGACAAGTGATAGGGGCACACACTTCTTGAATGAGACAATCAAGATATTATTGATGAATTTATGGTCACACACCACAAGACTACACCTTATCACCCTCAAGAAAATGGGACTACTTGAGGCTTTCAACAAGATATTGAGCCAAACCTTGACAAAAATTTGTGATGTTGGAAGGAAAGATTGGGATGATAAAGTTTTCATGTGTACTTTGGGCATATAGAACAACCTACAAAAGGTTGAATAAGGCCACACCCTTTCAGTTGGTGTTTTTGCATGTAAAAGTAGTTCTTCCCATGGAATTCATGTTACCTTCTTTGTGTATTATGCACACATGGGAGGTCTAGCTTGATGAGAAAGCATTAGAAGAAAGAATTGACAAGTTAATACAATTGGATGAGAGGCACACCATAACACGTTGGAGTCAAAAGTAGGAAAAGGCCAAAAGGCATGGCATGACATGACAGACACATCAGGGATAAGAAGCTTGAGGTTGACAAATGGTACTTCTTTATGATTCCAAGTTTTTGCACCATCCAGAAAACTTAAGGTGCATTGGTTGGGACCATATGTTATCACTCACATCTTGAATCAAAGCACTTTTTCAGCTTAGAGGTGCTTGATGGAACACATTACCTGTTACTTTAATGGGAGTAGGCTAAAGCCCTACTATAAATAAGTCTTCTTGGTGTTTTTAATAAGGCAATATTATTTCCATTTAGTATAGATTTCCTTTCTATATTTCTTTTAATGTATTTCCTTCTTCATCACTATGCTTTGTCAATTTAGTTTGGTGTTTTGTGTAATAAGCATGTTTGTGCACTAGAAGCTAATTACAATCTGAAGTATTTTTATGCATAGAGGACTACACATACCATTGGTGTGGGGTGGTTGTTATTTATTATTCAACAAAGGGAACACATGAGAACATACTATTATAGGTGTTATTCAAGAATGGAAAGGAGTCTACTAGAAAGAAGATTGATCCTAGAGAAGACCATAGTTGAAATAAATGAATGAACAATATAACGTGAGGTAAGTTATGGCCATGGAAACTACTAGGGAAGGCACAATGAGGTACTTTGGCACATGGAAGCACGTAGAAGGAGGTCTAGCAGCTAGAAGGTAGGAAGGCACGCTAGAAGGTTATAGTGGGGTGCGAAGGTGTACCACACGGAAGTTGGGAAAATGGTCAATTAATGAGAGGATCGGTGGTAGGTGAAGGAGAAATAAATGCAATAAATTTTCAAAAATATATATAAGGACGTGATGCGGGTTCATTTTTACCTTTGCATCACAAGTATTCGAGCGAGCTAGTTGTGACCGAGCCAAGCGAAAAACATGTTGAGGTGTGAGAGTTGTGAAACCAGATGTGGAGAGTGGATTTGTGCATAGAAGTGGCTTGCATCCCCATTGAGAAGGGTTTGAGTGAAGAAGAAGCATTGAGAAGGAGTTAGGGCTCACGTTTTTGAGCTAGGGCATGGGGTTTTAAGCTAGGGCATGATGTTTACTCAGGCATGAGGAACTTACAGAGAAGAAAAAAGTGAGATTTTTACCATGGCACCAAGAAAGCACCTGCAACAGGAACGAAGGGGAAGAAAAAGGTGGAAGTCGAGGTCAAGTTTCTCCCGAGAGTAATTTTTCAGAGATGCAGTATCCAAAAGGAGTGATATCGATGGATTGGGATTCCCATATCCACAAATGCAAAGTAAGTGATTACAACCACCGCACCACCGACAACAAGGGAGAGTTGATGCTTTGTTGAATAAGAAGACCAACAAGTGCACACGGTGGATGACATGCCAATATATGATGATGTTGGGGAGAAGTTTCTCAAGAAGGTAGGGGTTTATCAACTATATGAACTCCCATATTTTGGAAAACTAGAAATTTTATACCAATGGCTTATGAGTAGAGTCCATGAGGACTTCTTCTATTTTGTTGATGGAGGGTAAGGATCACAACACCCTAATTGCTACATTGATGATGATCAAGGGCACAGGACAAATGTTATTAGTGATCTAACCGATAAGGAAACTTTTTATAGCCACAAGTAAGGAGTTGGGATACTCCAAGGGTCCACGCAGGAATGGACATCTACAAATTAAGGAAGTACCCTATGGTGGTGTAGGTAGTCACACATCTTCTCACTAAGTTGAATGATCAAGAGAGATGGTCACAAGTAAACACAATGTGGCTACATATCATGAAGAAGATGTCACAAGGAGAAGTCTACAATCTAGTAAGCTACATACATAGAGAAAAATTATTGAGGAAGCACACATGTGAAAAGATAAGTTTTGGCACTATCCTCTTATCTCTTGTGTTTGTAGAAATTGAGTGCCCGATGGGCCAAAGAACAAAATTTGGGAATACCCCATGGAGAAGAAGTCCTCTCAGAGAGGTTTGAGAAGTATTTGTGTGAAGGAACAATGAGTGGCCCATTCAAAAAAAGGGAAAACTATGGTATGATCGATTGCATGGCATTTGAGGAGGAATGGCATATTCCTAAGGAGTTACCATTAGTAGTAGGTAAGGCAATAAAATTTGCAGTGTATCAACACTTTTTACATCATGTGGTTTGCAATGAAGGATGGGACATGGAGTCCATGGTGCAAACTACCATACGCCTTCACAACACATTATTTCTAGGCCTCAGTACACAGTTTACTGATGCACGCCGTTGAGATTGAGCTTTAATGTGACAAGGTAGATTGTGACTACCATACTCTCAAAACTTATGTTTATCCAGTCGATCTACCTACATTGAGAGGCTTATTTCTGATGTTATAAACATGAAGCCAGTAAGTTTGGCTATTGGGGATAATGGAGCCATGCTTTCTATCTCTAGCTTAAGCCTAGGTTGGAAAATAACAAGTATGTGGAGAATGAGTTCATGCTCCCAAGGCCCTAAGGGCACACACAGTTGAAAATGTGGCAGCTCCAAATCCTACCTCGACCATAGAGATAGAGGAAGAAGAAGAACACAAGGATAGTGGAGGCTTGGACCATAGAGGCCGGAGGCAGCCCATAGACAAAGTGGAGAGTGAGCACGCATATACTCCCCACAAGAGCAAAGGAGGAGAGGAAGACTTGGATGTGGATACAGTCCAAGAGGAGCACCAGTTTAAGAAGGTGTTTAAAAGAACCAGACCCAAGGCATAGGAACATCACAACCTTTACGAAGGTCACCTCGACTCTCCCCTCAAAAAAGAAGCACCGAGAGAAAAAAAGAAGAAGAAAGTTGAAGCTTAATGAGGAGGAGGAGGAGTCTGAAGAGAGCACACCAAGAACCCCAGTTCAACCGAAGATGTGGAGGAACCCAGGATGAAGAAATGAAGAGATGAAGAGGAAGGGGTGAAAGAAGCAAGAAGAAACTGTTTGCAAGAGAAACCCAACACCCACTTTATGACTTAGGTAGGAGAAGGACCAACTCTAGACCTTGGCACTGTTCCTAAGGGGCCAAGAACAAAAAGAGAAAGAACAAGTGAAGAGTATGTTGTCCCTAGTATGGGCTATGCTTGAGGACACAAGAAAATCATCTACACCTGATTTCAAAGTAGTACTGGGGCCTTAAGGAGTTATATGGGTGGGAGCTGATGGATCCAGATATGTCCACTATGCACACACAAGGAAGCAATTATCCTGGTCCATGCAAACCATATGGATGAACCAGATTTTGATGTGTGTGAAGAGTCTGTGTCTCACAAAGAGTGAAGAAGGCACCCCAAAGCAGGCACATGACAATAAATCCTACTCTAATGTCTGATGAGTAGGTCAACAATGCCTTGGTCAAGGTATCTACTGAGGTGGCATGGAGAAATGTTGATAAGGCCACCACCATTCGAGCATTGATGGAAGATAACAAGGATAAAATCTATAGAGATAACGCACACCTAAAGGAAGAGAAGGAATGAGAATGGAAAAAAGAATGAGGCTTTCGTTAGCATGGCATGGAAGAAATTGGTGATCATATTCTAAAAAGCAAGGCCTCATCTAGAACCTAAGGTACCTTGAAAAATTTTCCTTCTGCTATGCATTATGTGTGCACTTTGGTTGATTTGGTGTTAGAAGATGGACCAATTCGAATGCCCACACCAAAATATGTTGAACAAGAAGCAGAGAGAGAAAGGGCCTCTATGATTAGAAAAATTTCAACTTACGAGGCATTGCTCCAAACTTTAAAGGATGAGCTAAAGAAAGTAGACCAAGCTCTTAATTTGTGTGTGCAGCACCAGAAGTAATAAGGACCAAACTCTAGTTGAAGATAATGAAGTTTTGAAAATGATGAAAGATGAGACATTAGGGCATGCGAAGATTGGCACTGGTGAAAAAAAAGTGCAAAGCCCTCACAGCAGCCCAAGATCCACATAAGGAGAGGATTGATGAGATTGGGAAGCTCATAAAGAAAGATGGATCTCCTGGAAGGAATGATGTCAGGTATGGCCAATGTTGTCCGAGTACTACAAAATGAGAAAGAAAAGATCACTCAGGATGAACTAGATGCCATAGCCACAAATATTCCAGAAAAAAAAAGGACACACTAAGTGATTGGCAAGACATTGGAGGCTGAATCAAAACTGAATATCCAGAGTTGATCCTCCCAGTTGAAGAAGAGGGTGTTGTAGAGTGAAGGTTCATTCTTTTGTATAGTGATTCTTTAATTCTTTCATCACTTATTCTTTATTATTTGGGAACATCAGAAAGAATTCCCATTGGGATGGAAATGTACTTTAGTGTGGGGTAATGTTGAGTAGACAAAATATTGTTCTAAGGAGAAGGCACACAAAAGATACGCATGTGCACGGGAACAAGGTGCATTTGAAGGCATGGAAAGATAGGAAGGAAACGCACGCACTAGATAATAAAAAGTTTGGCTCAAGACTTAGCCATTTTTATGGATAAGGGATATTTTTGAAGATAGTGTGTGGAGCACACATAGAGATGAAGACTTGTGCACACACACAATGGTATTTTTGGGAATGAGCGGCTGATAAGTGCCATGCATGGTTTGAGCTAATAATAGGATTTCTTCTTCCAGTTAACTATAGGACATCTATTATTAGAACACTTGCATGTATGCATGCTATTGTAAAGGTGCATGGCTATTATCAGCATGCAACCTATTTTGAGAAGTGCATAGGTGGTGAAGGGAAAGTCCCCACCTCTATAAATATGTATTGAACTATGTAGTTTAGTGTAGGAATTATTGTAGAGTTATGTTGTTGGATCTGATGCGCATGCATGACTTATGGATATACTTTATAATGTAAGAAGATTTATGTGTTTTACAATGTTTAATGCAATGGATATATTGGTTGATAATGGTGTTAAACATAACTGAATCTGGTTCATTGTATGGTTAATCTTATTATAGTTATTGTTTAATTCATGATTCTCTAAGATCTAGATCTGGATTATGCACTATGGAATGTTTATGTTTAATTATGGATCTGAATATGTTTTATCACCATCCTTGGCTTCTCTCCCAACCCATGCTACAACAACAAATATTGATATGAAGGAAATAGTTGAAGTGAATAAATATACCATCCAAAGGAAATATTTTGAATCCTTGGTTAAAAAATATTCTCATCACCGTATTCAATTCAATGATGAAGGGTGTAGTACCTATGATAAAATCATTATTGCATAGAAACAGATAAGGTCAGGAATTGAGAATATTGAGAAGGAGACAAATATTTGGGTTGATGTAATCAAAGATATTCGCATCATGACTCTCACAGATGAGAAAATTCTTCTTCGGAGAAAATATTTTATGATGCCAAAAACAATGTCTCACACATGGTCATTCAATGTTGAGTGGAGAATGAAAATTCTTGAGGACGCCTCCACCGATATGCAGAATATCATCTAAAAGGGAGAATTTTTGAAGTTTTAAATCGCAACCGATCTTAGATCTCTCTATTGTGATATCTTCCAATATAATTTTTCTCAACAAAACTCGGCGGCAGAAAAATCAAATAAAACTTCACCAAATTGATCAAGGAAGATTTGTACAAGACTTAAAATCTAAACAAGGATTAGATGGAGGAACTGTCCGAGATAAATAATGTGATAGTTAAAGCTTCTAAAGTCATATCTTGGTATGGAGGAATGAGATCTAAAATGGATAATTCATTGGGAAGATGGATGATCAATCTCTTCAACATGATTATACCGAAGGAATCAAAATCACAGTGATAAAATTCGGATGCACATGTTGAAACTCAAGTGTCAACTTCTTATAATTACCCTCTTCCTTATTCTAGTTACAATCAAACCTTATTGTTATGTTTCATCATTGACATTTGTTTTTGAAAATAAATATTAAATGTAAAATTCATTTAAAATTGACTTAACTAATTAAGTGATTAGTCACTTAATTAACAATTAGTTAGTTCAGGTATTTATTTTCCCCCTCTTACCTATAAAAGGCTTCTCTTTCATTTGTAAAGGGGTTGGATGTTAGTCAATTGATGTAAAGAAGACAAATTTTTGAATACATAAGAGAACCTCTTTTTTCCCTTTGTTTCTATCTCTTTCTCTTATCTCCATGTTCATTTTCTGCACCATTTATATGTTCTAGATTATGAAACTTTGAGTTCATCTTTGTTTATCAAGATTTGTTGAACTTTGGGTCAATATATATCTTGTTTAGAACAAAGAATCTCCATTATATGTGAATGTGTATTTTCTGAATATTTATTGATATGCACTAGTAAAATAAGATTTGGTTTCTCTTTATTTGAAAGTGTTATTCTTCCCTTCTTTCCTTCACTACCCTATTCAAATTTGTTTATGTCCTAACTTCTTTTTATTTGTGTTCAACTTTATGTGATTACACAATGGAAATAACATCCTCAACAGATATTTCATAGAGTGTATATTTTGTAAATATTATAGGATTAGTTTTTCTCTTCATAAGGGAACCTCCCCATCAAGGAGGAGGGATTGTTGTCCCCTGAAGTGTTGACTTCATGGTCACTAACATATTTTTCAGCCATCAATTTTTTGGCACCCATCGTCGAGCACATTTTTTCTTTTTGAGTAATTCTCACTAGATATGATTTACCACAACTAAGAATCGAAGGGTTTTAGATAAATTTCAAAAATGTCTTATCATAGATACATCATAGCTAAGCATAGCCCAAGGAGTTGTATATCTTTTTTCTAATTCTAAAGAATAACATTCTTTCAATTTGTCTCTACAAATTAAAGGAAAAAAAGGTCTTTGAGCACACCACCCACTGAAAGGAAATATGTACAACCTTCTCAAGTAAGTATAATTGAAGCCTTGGTCTTGTCTGGAAATAATCTTCCTATATGAACTATCTTCCCTATAATGGTTACTCTAGTAGTTCTATGAGAGCATAATATTGGGCCCTTGGCCCTAGCCCAACCTCTCCATGATTTACCCAAGGGAGTAAAAAAATTCCCAAAATTTAGAGGAGATGGTAAAGTTCACCTTAATAAACATTTGGCATCATTCTATGTTGCCTGTGGGGTTCTTAGGGTTATTCGTGAGGATGTTTCAATCAGGATTTTTGGTGATAGTTTGTAAGATAATGTTGCAAATGGTTTTATCATTTACCTACCAATAGTATAACTAACTAGGATACAATGAAGACTGATTTTGAATCTAGGTTCAATCCATCGAAGATTCTCATGCTCTCTTGGCACATCTTTCTCAATTGAATAAGGAACCTTATGAACCCATGAGGGAATTTGTAGAAAAATTCAATAGACGTGTGTATAAAATTCTAGCTATTACTTGACCAACTACAAAAAACTTAAAATGTTTCTTCATAAATTCCCATCTCCTCAAGTAAGCTTTGTGTTATGAAGAGCTAGATTACCGGACTTGGTTTTTGATCGATAATTAGTTATAAGTGTAGAGGAAAATATTATTATGTCTTGAAAATTGAAAAAGATCCTACCAAAGCCAAAACTTCAACATCGGGTCAAATAATTCCAAACAGTTGGTTCAAAAACTGAACAATGACCTGATTCCTCTTAAGAAACAACTTTCTCAAAATACCCCATATAAAGACATTCCTAGGAAGAATTTTCCACCTAGGAATCGTTTACTCGTAGCCCAACTTAAACTAGTCGTTGAAGATTCCCATATAATATCTTTGGTCAATGTAGCTTGTGATGTCCAGAAGTAGATGATGAAGTAACTATAGAAGAAGTTGAAGAGGTTGAAGAGGAAGAGACTGAAGAAACTAATGAGGCTACTAAAGATTCACAAATTAGATTTGTTACTTATGAGTCAGAAGAGGATGACTACGAGGAGACAATAGTGGATATGAATAGTGAATCTTATGTAGTTATGACTAGAGCATAGTTAAGTAATAAAAATAATAGTATCTAGTCAAGAAGAAAGATAAAGTAAAATAATCTCCAAAATTCATACATGTGGTTGCAAAGCGAGGGTCTCTTATACCTACTATTAAAGAAGTAATTACTTATGTTTATCCATCTCGTGTATGTAAAGTTTCTGCAACTCCCAAAATAAATAAACCTAAGGCCCTTTTTGTGTCTAATATTGAAGCCTCTTCTTAAAGATCTTTTGATATAATTGATCATATTAAGAAAACTAAAGTTCAAATTTCTAAAGCAGAATACTATCAAACCCATCTTGAAGCATTTTCTCAAGTTACCAAATTTGTTCATACTAAGTCATCCCAAATTTCTTCATCTTCCAAAGGTATTTTACCCACTCCTAAATCCCTATCTTCATAAAAAAATTAGCCTTCACTCCCTCTACATAAAAAAAATTGAGCCATTCTATGTAACCTTGTTGATAGCGGGACACAAATTAAGCAATTGTATCATTGATTTTGGAGCATCTAAATAACTTTATGCCCACACAAGTGGATCATACACTTGGTATCATTATTACCTGGGCCTTTCACTCATGTTATTGCATGGAAACTAAATAAGTTCCTCTAGTAGGATGGATAAAAGATGCCCAAGTTGCCTTTAGCATATTTTCTAGAAAGTCGAGTCAAAACTACCATTATACTCTTTGATATCCGAGCTTCTTAGGAATGATTCTCTGAGTAAAACATTTTTCTAAGATGTGGGAGGGGAAATTAAAATGGACTGGTCTCATGCTTTAATTCCAGTAAAAGGATAAATGAAGAAACTACTACGTAAAATACAAGTAAAATACATTTTTCATAAAATGGATGACCCTAGAGCAAAAGTTTTGTATCAAGATATTAGTCATGGAAATTATATGAGTATGTTTGATTTGGTATTGGATTCCCTAATGGCCATTCAAGATGATTCAAATGCCATTTGGATTATTGAATTTGATGGTATTTTTCTTCTACGGGTTCAAGAGTAAGGGTAGTTCCCATCTCACCATCTGGTAAAACACATCCATTTTCATATCAAATACAATTCTCATATACCAACAACATTGTTGAGTATGAAGCTCTTTTGCTTGGTTTGATAGCAGAAAAAGAAGTAGAAATCAATAATATTCAAGCACAAGGTGATGTTGAACTCATAGTGAAGTAGGTTTAAGGTCTTTTCCAAGTTAAAAATGAAAGGTTAAAGCATTATATGAATAAGGTATGGGACTCAATCGAGTTCTTTGAAGCTTTTTCAATCAATGTTGTATCAAGAGAGAGTAATTCAAGAGTAGATGCCTTAGTAGTCTTAGGTTCTTTATTGGTGCCTGGTCTAGATTTTGATCAAAACAAATACACTATTGAAATTATCTTCATGCCTAGTGTTCTTGATAATGTAGAAAATTGGAAAGTTTTCAATGATGATCAACACCTCATTTCATTTCTTCAATTAATATATAACTTCAACCAGTTGTATTTTGAAGGAAGTGAAGTTAGTTATAGAGAGTCATTTTCATCCAATGTTGAAGGAGGGATTGAATTTGAAGCTGATCAAGATGGTTGTATTAAATTGAAGGAAAATAAAATATCAAAAGGATTGGTTAGTTTGGATGATATTTTTAACAAACATGACTAGAAAAATTTTAAAACTTTGGAGTCATGGAAAAATTCTTCATGCTTTAGTCACCCTTCCCCCTATTTGAGTCCTTATGGAAAAATATTTAGTCATTTTTATTTAATTTGGGTTCAAATCAAGCAAATTAGATGTTTGAGGAATAAGTAGAATTATTTCCTTATTTCATGTGTTTCCCACTTTCTCTTTATCCGACTTCCTCAATATTAAAAAACATAATTGGGAAAATCGGTTAATTTGGGAATTGTTGGAACATTTTCATTTTTCTTTAGGTTCTTTGATTTTTCGATTAAAATAATATTTGGTTACAATGCATACAGTTGGTGAAGTCATGGATTGTTGGCACTACTTGAATAGTTCATAAATTCCTTTTGTTCCCTAACTTCTTACATTGCCGACCTTCCAAGAAAAAATCCAACGCATCAACAAAATCGATGTTCTGTGGTAATAATGGAACAATTCCTACATTCCATTAGTTCATTGATTATCCTCCTCACCTAAAATTTGGTCAAAATAATGATAATCGGTCAAGTCTTCCCTATGAGGAACTAATGGAATAGTTCCATAGTTCCATGAGTTCCCCGATGACCCGCATTTATCACCTTAAACCCTTTTTTTGGAAAAATCAAACTTGAATGCCACTCCTTGAATAGTTTTATTGTCCCTTCAAAATGTTGATGTGTTGATGTAATGACACTTAGGGAATTTGATATGAAATGTATAAATAGGATCATTTTCTCATTTTCACCCTTTACATTTACAATATGAGCTCTGTCTTGTTACTGTCACTTTTATCCCAACCATTTTCTTTCCAAATATTTTTTATTACCTAACCAAATTAAAAAATTCCAAGTGAATTGGGACTGTGGAGAAGACATATTTTTCCTCATCCAACTAGTAATGTTTTTCACCACTATTTACTCTTGTTTCACAGCTTTTATGGTTGTGATGCCCTCCTTCCCTAGTTTTGTCTAATTTTCCGGGAAGAACATTGTTATCCTTATCATTTCCCCTACCAAAATGAAGTTCCAATACACAATATGAACCAATTTCTTCCCTTGAAACTTATGTGCTAGAAATTGGTGATAGTGATGTCAAGCATATGGATTTAATAAAGTTTTGGGCAAGAATGAGAGATAAAAACCCAACCCCATTGGCCCAAAGGATTCTTAGCAATAGCCTAGCCCATGTTGGAGGTTTCCCTACTTCAGTACAATGTACTGACACCATCCTAGCTTGTGTCTCATGCTTTGACCCTCAAACTAAGGAATTGAGAGATCCCCAAGGTCAGTTAATTTCCCAATTAAATGTACACCATATCAATTTGTCCTTGTTATCCTTATTTTTAAAAATTCCAAAGTATTGACTCTATCTGAAGCTCAAAAAGAGTTTGATTTAACTCCAAACAAGTACCAAATAATGATTGTGAAGTCTTGGTTGAAGACAAAGAAGAAAGGACCCTCAAAACTCCCAAAGACTTTGTATAGAAGTGACTTTATTGAAGAGCTATCTGACATCATAACCCTTCTAGTAAGATTGATGGGCCTTCCTTCAACCAAGGAGTTTCAAGATTGGATGTGTATCTTCATCAATCTAATTTGTGAAGGAAGACAAACTCGAATTGGGGAGAGATAATTGGTGAAAACCTTACCAAGCAATTGGTTCAGTCCATCAAACCAAATATTTCCACATGACTTCCTATTTGATCTATACTATTGTTGGATACAGAATCTAGATTGGCTTTTCAAGTCAAGGTGGAAGGAAAAATCTCCCAATCTATGAATTTTATACCCATTTGATGTTTGAAAACAAAAAAAATCCATTATAAGAGGTTTAATGATGTCTTCACCGTGTTCCTAGTCAAATTGTTTAAAGGAAATGTTACCTACATAACTTCCGAAGAAGCTAAACAAGTGATAGTTGTATATATAAGTGTGCTCATCTGATTTCATTAAATTTCATACATCCGAACAATAGGATTTGAATGAATTCCATACGAGCTTCCTATTTATTATAATCACAAGATCATTCTCATTAAGCTTTGTAGGAATCTTGATATTCTCCACCATGAACTTGTAGGGATAAAAGGTATCTAGAATTCATTTCCTAATATCCCTAAGAAGTTATACTTGGAAGTTAGCCATTGGTGCAAAAATATTGAGAGAATTGTCTCTCCTTTCTCGAATGCATCCCTTTCAAAAGAGAACATCATTTGACAAGAATAACTTCATCAACAATGATCTTCGTCTATAATAACTTCATGTACCCACAATTGAATATTGTCGAGGTGATTGTGACGATGATTTTTAAGTAAGAAATAGGATATATAGGAGATTGACTCTCCAGGTAGATTCAAGATTTCAAATGTGTAAAGTACTAGATTACATGATTGAAAATAATTCTAAATTGCTTGAACTTGGATTTTTAACTCTATCTAGTACTCTCCTCTCCCCACCATTGATTTTTCACGAAGGAGAAAGATAATCTTTATGATCTTACTGCTCTTGTTCTCTCAAGAACCAAGAAATGGTTAACCAAGAAATTTGTTGAGTTCAATTCTCCCTAACATGTGATCTCTCCTAATAAAAATCCTTTTTCCTCTACTCAACGGGAATTTGGAACGAAATTGTATGGTCGAACCCTAAGGGATAAACAAAAAAAAATGTGATAAAATGGATGGATGATATTTAATAAGAGGAAGAAATGATAAAGAGAAGGAAAGTGAAGAAGAAGAAAAGAATGAGGAAAGTGGGAAAGAGGAGAGTGAAAATAAAGAATATGAAGAATAAAAAGAGGAGGAAAATAAAGAAGATGAGGAAGAAGAGGAATAATTTTTTGAAGTTTCATCTCAGGATTTGGAGAAAACAAGTGCTTCTAAACCAAAGTTGAATATAAGAAGACCCTCTCCTTCTCATCCTAAAACCATTATAGCTATCTCCACATTACAATCTTGTCTTCCTCCCATGACACTTGGAATGGATTTGTCAAGAACATCCTTGGGTGAAATTTCAAACACTTCATTATCTTGGGTTCATCCCGTAATTAACAGTAAGAAAAGGAAAACTCAATCAAAAGTTGAGGTTCCTAATTATGATGTTGTGGCTGCACTTCTTAGGACCTCTCCTCCCTCTAAGAAATCTAATACACTTCTCATCTAGTCACCGATACTACAGTCATCCATTCATTGAAATTTCTAAACCCATAGTTGAAAAAAGTGAATACGAGATATTTTTAACTGATTTTGAGCTTACAAGGATATCTTTGGGGAATCTACTCCTGAGAGAGATGTGCATAACCTAAAAGAGACATTCTTCAAAGTAATTGAAATATTTGATAAGTATAAACTAACTCAATAAAATCTGGAGGAACAAGTGTAAAATATTTCCACCTACATCAAATATTTCCTCTCTTCCAACACTAATCCCTTAGATCCTACACGATTGGATTCTCTCACAACCCCTTCGAAATAACCGATATTGACATGAAGTCGTATTTAAAGTGCATAAACATACCATCCAAGGGAAATGTGTTGAATCTTGGGTTTAAAATATTCTCATCATTGGTCTTCAATTCATTAATGAAGGGTGCAAGACTTATGATAACATCATTACTACATAGAAATAGATAAGCTTGAGGATTGAGAATATTGAGTAAGAGACAAAGATTTGGGCTGATGTAATCCAAGATCTTCACATCATGGCTCTCACAGATGAGAATATTTTTCTTTTGGAGAAAATATTTAATGATTCCAAGAATAATATGTCTCGCACATGGTCATTCAGTGTTGAGTAGAGAATGAAAGTTCTTGAGGAGGCCTCCACTGATATGCAAAATATCATCCAAAAGGGAGAATCCTTGAAGTCTAAAATCTTTGTTGATATCAAAGCTCTCCATTTTGATATTTTCCAATACAATTCTTCTCAACGAAAATCAGCTTATAAAATCAAAGAACACTTCAACAAATTGATCAAGGAAGCTTTATACAAGACTAAAAATCTAAACAAGGATAAGATGGAGGAACTATCTAAGTTGATCAATATGATAGTTGAAGCTTCGAATGGCTTGGCTTAGTATGGAGGAACAATCTCTAAAATGGAGAATTCATTTGGAAGTTGGATGACCAATCTTTCCAACACAATTGTGCCAAAGGAATCAAAAATTTCATTCGCAGTGACAAAATTTAGGATGCACATGTTCAAACTCAAAGTCTCAACTTCTTCTATTTATTCTCTCCCTTCTTCTAGTTTTCATCAAAGATAATTGTTTTATTTCATCATTGACTTTTATTTTTGAAAAGAAATATTAAATGTAAAATTCATTTAAAAGTGACTTAACTAATTAAGTGATTAGTCACTTAATTAACAATTATTTAGTTCAGGTAGTTATTTTCCCCTCTTTCCTATCAAAGGCTTCTCTTTCATTTGTAAATGGGTTAGATGCTAGTCAATCGATGTAAATAAGACAAAAATAATAATACAGAAGAGAACCTCTCTTTTCCCTCTAGTTCTATCTCTTTCCCTTATCTCTCTATTTATTTTTTGCACCATTTATATGTTTTGTATTATGAAACTTTGATTTCATCTTTTCTTATCAAGAGTTTTTGAACTTTGCATCAATGTAGATCTTGTTAGAACAAAGAATATCCATTATATGTGAATGTGTGTTTTACGGATATTTATTAACATGCAGAGTAAAATAAGATTTGGTTTCTCCTTATTTGAAAGTGTTGTTCTTCTCTTCTTTCCTTCACTACCCTATTCAAATTTTCTTCTTTCCTAACTTATTTTTCTCCGTTTTCAACTTTATATGATTACACAATGGAACTAGCATATTCAATAGAGAATTCATAGAGTGTAAATTTTGTAAATATTCTAGGATTAGTTTTTCTCTAAATAAGGGAACCTCACCATCAAGGAGAAGGGATTTTTGTCCCCTTAATGGTTGACTTCATACTCACTAACAAATTTTTCAGCCAACAGCTTAGCATGATGAAGCACAATACCCAAACAAAATAGAAACTCTATGGCAATAAAGAACAATGTTTAACTAAAAAGTCAGGTTCACCAAATGATTTCACTTTTTTATGAATCCTATTCCATTCCATTTTAAGTTTTGAAGTTGTTTTTAATTAACATACATAAAAATAATTAAATAATGCAATATGTAGATATTCTAATTTAATTAACTTACAACATTTATTACACAAATCAGAATAACACTTTTCAAAGTGACTATTGATCTAGAAACTATTAAAAACACAAGGGATAATTTCTCTTAGCTGATTTTGTGTAGTTTTGGGAGATTCTAAGTGATATGATCACATGAATAGGTTGATCTGAAATTGTAAATGCTTTGTTACGAAATTGGCACCCGAGAGTAATCCTGGTCAAAAATGTAAAACTAGGTCAAAAGTGTATGTACGGTCATGACCCTTATGTACGGTCTTGGACCTACTTTGAATTTGGGTCTGCAACTTCGGAGTGTTTTTTCTGCCTAGAAATTAATGTATTTGTGTGTTGGTCTTCTTTTCTCACCTTCAGAATGGCTCTATAAACTCTTATCAAACCCTTGAACCCTTATAGTGAAAGGAGTTCCTAAAAAGTAAAGTTAGTTGGTTATGGGACCCCTATGCAACACCGATGTCACCACTACTCAAGAGGATCAAACCACATTTCATTCCCTTAGCATGTTGTCACACCCATAATTTTGGAACACAAATACAAAAAAATATAAGAATATGTGTTTTTGGATTTGCATTACCCGATACACGACACCACATGGGATTACATGGGATATTTCAACATCACATAAGACATTTACACAAAATTGAACCGACATATATAACATAAAAACACATGATGCACATTGAGCCACATTTTTCCCAAATTACAAGTACAAAATAAAGATCCAATACAATATAAATTTATGGGTACACACTTTCCACAACATAGAATTTTCATGTTTACATATTTATTACAATCCTAATTCATTATTTGACCTTAAATACCTAAAGAGCACATAACATGTGATACTTCATTCTTCTTAAAACTAGACTAAATTTTCTATATTTCACTTAACATGTTACCTATAATGTTTCCATTTATTTTGTTCATTTTCCCGTAATTACTTAAGATAGCCCGATTGATAACAAGAAAATTTACCCACACATGAGGCTACTAGTACTTGTTCTAAGATTTCTTTTCTAAGGGACAAGTTTACTAGGTTTGAATTATACTTTCATTACCAAAAGGGAAAATTCACATGAAGGGAAAAGGAGGTCTATTAGATCTGAGGGAATGCAGATTTCAAGATCCTTTCTCAATATAACACTTAAGCACTACGGGTACCCTCTTTTCGCTTTCAAAAGTATTACAAATAGCTAGGTAATCTAACAACTTAGTTTGCATTGTTCATGATACACAGAAGAGAGTTTGCATTGAGTAAAAGGGACGAGTCTCAAATTCTATTTTTTATAAATATTAATCATTTAACAAGATTTTTTAACCATAATGAGGGGTATGGTGAATATGGTCTTTAATTAAGTATTGCGAGTTTCTCGTTTAAGCGGTTGAAATATCACTAATGAGGAACTATTTTATTTATTTTTATTTTCTATGACAGCTTATCTTAGTCATTTTAGTCATGTTGGCATCATTTTTTGTATGTGACATTTAACACCCATACCAAAATCTCCTCTCGTTTACTCATGTTCTTGAAATCCTTACGTCATTACATTGGCTTCATATTTACTTCTTTTTAAAAAAACTAAGGTTCACATAATTCTTGTCCTTTACTTATTCATCAAGATCCTAAGGAGTATGATTTTACACTTAACCAAGTTTAGATTATTCCTGGGAAAAATAAGTATTAACTACATGTTACAATGAGACATTCAATTACAATTTTATACATCATATTACCTTATAAGCCACTACTCTTCTAGTTGGAAAACATACATTAATGTGTAATTCACCCTAATTCTCATGATAAATCCAAATTTGACTAATTCCCACTAACACCCAGAAGGGGTCTACCCCATACCAATAGGAAGAACTAAAGAAAACAATTATACTTATCTCACATTTTGCACAACTAAAGGCACTTCTCACTAAGGTAACACTTCTATTTGTGCAGAGAATGAGGCTTCAACTCAATAGTTTCATACATATGTAACTTACGACGCAGGTTCCACTCATGGATCAATCCCTCATATCATAAATATATAAAGCATGCTTAACACTAATTCCACAGGATAAATCTTGATTTTTAATTTACTTTAGGATCAAGACCTTATTAGGACGAAGTCTAGAGGTTATACTAGATAAGTTCCTTATCCAAAAATGACCACTCAAGAGGTATTAGGTTAGCTTTAAAAATTAAGGTCAACAACTTTCACAAACTAAAACTACAATAATTTCACAACTAATCATGGAGCCTTATCAAGCATCCCCGACAGATATCATCCTTTAGAATACATTGTGGTTCAACTACAAGGATTTTAAATTAAATAAAATTTTCTAATGGCTTCAAGGATGGCATTACCAACAATTTTACCACAACTCATATCTTCCTTAAACACAAAACTTGTATTATACGCATGGTGACATCATGAGTTATCCACTAGATACGATATTTACATAACCAAACACAAGGGCACAACTTATCATCATAAGGTTCTATCAAAACACGACACCTAAGAGTAGAATTATTAGTTGGTAAATGCTAGCACCCGTACATAGGATATTCATCGTCAAAGTGGGGATCACTCAATATGGAAGAAATCTCAATTTTCTCTCAACTTTTTAGTGTCAAATCTCACCTACTAGTCGTGCAATAATCGAGGTAAGATGATGAAATGAAGGGGTTTAGAGCACAATTCCATTTTAATTTATATAGAGATACTCCTTTCTACCATACATGATGTAGGTTTCACAACATAGCTACAAATGAAATCAAGAAGAGCATTTAGTAAAATTTGGATAATTCTTTAAACTCGATAACAAAGAACAATTACAAGTTTATTAAAAACTTCATGCATGGAAAAGACAAATTTTTCTTAAAGAAAATAGTGTAATGTCACTTTACTTTAAATGTAGTAATACATTTTTTTCAGCAACATATATAAATTACAATAATACACAAAATTAATTACAACCATGCCATTTTTCCATCTTACTTGCATCCTACAAAACCATGTGAGCATGAGTCAACGAAAATCATTGGCATGGATCCACCCTCCCTCTAACATGCTATCGTCATGCAAAAAAAATTTTAAAGGAGAGAAAAATAGTATAACTAATTTCCATATTTTCGAGCATGATTTCAATTCATTTTTAAGAGAGAGAATGGAAGAGTAGAGAGATAAAACATTTCTTTTTCTATAAGAAAAGGGGTGAAAGATTATATTTTCAAGTGTTACATATAACAACATATATGAACATACATATCATAACATTTTATGGTTTCCAATACATATCATTTTTCTTTGCTCATAAGTGAGGTTAAGAACATGTCGTATCACGCCAATATGGTTTTTTTAACCATCTAATTAGTCTTTGAACAATGTGTTTCAAGTCCATATTTATTTAATCAACCACTATACTAGTCTTATCCTTAGCACAACTTTAGAGGGTCAACATGGGTACACGACCTTAGATTCCATTGTTGCACAATTTGGTTCCAGTGGCCACGGAATGTGCCAGCAAAAAGAGCACCCAACATCATAATGAGGTCTTTAATGCCTCCAATAAACTCTCTACTATACAATGAATTACGAGAAAAAGACAAATTATAAAACCAATAAGAGGAGATCAAACTGGATGCAAGTTTTTGGAGCTAGTTGACTAAGTTTGGTTATTTTTCCATTAGCAAATAAGACCAAGTGGCCTACAAAAGGGGCCCACTAGAAAGATGCGGAAAATCTAAATGGAATTTTTTAAAATCCTATCTTCTTCTCTACTAAATAGAGAAACACCATGAGCAAATGATATCCAAAATAGATAAACAATGCTCAATGGGGAGTATTTTTCTGGAGTCACTTGGCTGAATTTCATTGTCTCTCAATCGTAGCCTAAGCCAAGTTGGCTCAAATGGCTTCGTAAAAGTGTGTTTTCAAAGAGTATGATTTAAATGAACCATGCAACATGATTCCATGTATGAAAAAGAAGAGTTTGAGATTTCAAATTTCATTCTCGAGGACAATGGGCACTAAAATTAACATAGTTTTGGAGGGGTTTTGTTGTTTTCGAGTAGTTTCCTCCAATAGGAAATTCACAGAAGTAGCCTCGAGAACAATTAGAAAAACATGGTGAATGGTTACAGTGTTGGTAGTGTTCTAGGGTTGGGATGAAAACCTCGTACAATGAGGAAGGATTTACATCAGTTATATTTAGGAAACAAGTTCATGAGGTGGTGTTTACGCGTTGATCTCGAGAGGTGTTTGTAAAATTTGGAGGGGGTTGTTTTGAATTTGAGAAGGAATGTCTTTTCGCCATTTTCCTCCGTGATTGGTCGACATAAATGGAAAATATATGATAGCAATATTTTGATGAAGTTTTTATTCATTCACAATGAAAATGAATTATAATGACATCAAAGGGGTATTTTGTGGCATGTTAATTGGCATGGCTTTCCACTTGAAATGGTTTATACGGCAGCAAAATAAATGTTTTGACTAATCGTGCAATATTTTACTCAACCCAAAATTATAGATGTAAGTTATGAAATCAAAATTTATGAGAGAGGATGAGAACCATGCCTATGAACAATTAGTGAACAAGAATGGTGGAGTTGTTGTTGGTAACTAGTTACAGCTTGTTGGCGAGATTCCAAAGGATTTTCATCCAACTCAGTTGATATATTTCCCGCAACCATTTCTATCCAAGTATTAATGCACCACCGGAGGAATTTTGACAAAAAAACACAAGCTTGGACTAAATTCCATTCATCAAAACACCAAGAAAATGACCCACAAACCCATCATAGGCTCTATTGGCAAGTTTTCAATAAAGTCTAGAGTCTCCTCAAGATAGTTGGGCAGCCAAAACCATTTCAGCAGATCTATTTGTGTAGATCTAGCAGCGTATCGGGCATTCACAAACTAACTTTCCCGAAGGCATTTTTTCAAACAGATCATGGGTTGGGCTATGCTTCCATATTTTGCAAACATCCACGAAATTTCTTTGTTTTTTCCTATAAACATGGAAATGATTTTTTATTAATAAAACCTTGTAATCTCTAAGTCCAAAATATATTCCTTGTTTTCTTAATTTGAGATCCGATATACTCACTCCAGTTAATACAGCTTGATTTCTTGCTAAGTTTATCCGAGAGCTCATGTCACGATAACTCTAATATTTTCAACAACCCATTTTTTGCATACCCTACCATTTGACATTTCTCTCCATTGGTACCAAACGCCCTTGTCAACAAACCCATATAGTCCAAATCATGCAATATTACTGCACCAAATAACATGCCAAGGGGGTGAGCTTTAAGTTTTAGATGTCATACAAGGTAATTTCCCACCCAATCCATGCACCCCATAGTCAATGCATTCCTTGAAACCACCTCTCTACATAGTGTTGGGAGTGGAAAAGCAAAGGGTTTCACGCAAAGGAAGAGTGAAAGAGATTAAACTTGTAGAGACAAAAGTGGGATAGAAAGAAGGAACTTTCAATGTCTTAATCAATACAACAACTACTCGAATCAAAAGATAAAGAGAAGGAAATGAGGTGGTAGCCATTGTCTGCTCCAAAAATGGTGTTGCAAAGGTTACAAAGGCACATAGTAGAGGTGCTCAGAATTAGAAAAAATCAAAATCAATATAGCTAGACATTACGTCCGAATAAACCGCCTCCTAATCCTCAATCTTCTTCTTCTTCTTCTTCTTCTTCTTCTTATTCTTACAAAACCCAAACACCGAAAAACAACATCATCTCTTTCCACTCGTATAAAAAAGAACCTACTTCAAATATAGACATAGATCTAGATCAATCAATTTGTATATAGTAAGATGAGGAGATATTAGGATTACAGGTTTATCTCCATGCGCAGGGCTGGTTTAACCCATAATTCTACCGATTTTAGGATGGTTGTTAGCGAGAGATCCTCTAAGCACAATTCCCAGGTTTTCAAACACAATACCTCCCACCTTCATCAACGTGGACCTCACCAACCTGCTTGCTCACATTTTATCAATATCCTGCAATCATGGTGTTCTATGGGATGAAACCTTATGAGGCGTTTGGTGAAACATCGACCATGCTTCATGAAGATGCCCACATGCCTTGTCAAGAAGGCCCATGCCTTCACACTGACCCACGCCAACCCCTGTCATAGACCTACCACACTCCAAAAAATGATCACTTCTCCATTCCTCTCTCCAACCACCCTTGCCGGAGAACTCCACTCCATTTATTATATATATATATATGATTATTTTGTTTTGTTTATTTATTTATATTTTTATTTTTTATTTTTATTTTTTAAAATTTATTTATCTATCTTAATTTTTATAATAATGATCATTGAAATGATCCACCGCTAACTAGGAGGGGGAAATAAATTGGGGGATTACATCTCCTCCCCTTATAAGAGTGTCATCCTCAATGTGACACAAAGCCAAGATTAGAAGAGGTACTCATGAGCAAGGAGGAAACAATCAATGACTCGTGTCACCAAAGAAAAGATACTTTTTGCCAAAGGGTGAACACAAGGAATAAGAAAAGGTTTGACAATTTATTAATGTTCTATGAATATTGGTAGTTCCAGTTTAAATTATTACTTAGTTAATCTATTTCCTTAACAATATTTATTAATCTCAAGCTCTTAATATTTCATTTTTAGGATTTCAGTTGATTTATTTTCATGGTTTCCCATCAAAAAATGACGTCACGATACCACACAAGGCCTATACACAACACTATTGGTCCTTAAGACATATTGCTACATACTTTTGCAACTGTATCACATCACAAGACCTCAACCGAACCATGAAAAGAACATACATGGTCCACACAACATAGTACTTATCACACACATGCCCCTGACACAAAAATTACTTGTAACATAATCATACTATAACAACATGGAATTCCCAACATTACACATACACAGGTTTCACACAACTCGAACCATAATTGTAGCTACATAGTGTCAAGATGGAATAAACATCATACCATCAATGAGGAGCATCAATCCTCAACATCACAAAACATAACCAGACTCACATGAGTACACATAAATCATAATACCAACTCCATATACCTCAAAATCTCCATAATCCTCCCAAACAACTCCATATACCTCCCAAAGAACAAAATGAAGACAATTTTTCCTTTTCTCTCCACCAAAGAGGTCGGTCAATGAAGACAAATTTTCTTTTCACTCCACCAAAGAGGTCAGTCACCCTATGGCCCTAGGCACATAGAGTCCAAACACCTCTAACCTAAGTGACATAATAACTCATAGTTTAACAACCCGCTAGTTATCTATAACTCCTTGGGGCATACCCCCATACATAAAGTGGGCCCATAGGTACCACCAATCCTTGGTGAACCCATGTCCCTATTACAACACATAACAACATTAGAACCAACATGCCAAAACAATAATAAAAATTTCAAGTGGCATCAAATTCAATCACTTTGGGCCAAGCGAGAAATAAATTAAGACTTAAGGAAGAATTTCAACTCAAATTCAACTTTCAATAAAGTAAAAATAAATGGCTAATTAGCCACAGTTAGTGTGAAAATCCTCATGTTAGTGCAATAATCAAATAAAATGCCCAAAATTGTAGACAATAACTCAACCAAAAGTTAAATAGAATAATTTGCTAGTTCCAGAAAAGGAAGAGAAAAGAAAAGTCAATTTACGAATAAAATACGTATAGAGAAATATCACATCACAATCACTATGTGGCCTTATACGGCCACCAAAGGGGTACTCATTGAGTTGTTGGCACTTGGATATTGAGCCTCATCTCACAAAATATATAACAAAATCAACATCACAAGTACCTCGGATCTTTCCCCGGCATCGAGTGTACATCTCGACATCCTTGTAAGGGCATCGGACCACCCTGCTGCATAGAGCGCAACTTGGAATATAAATAATAAATGATCAATTAATATAACTATCATAATATTTGTCTACACCATCCCTCCATATTCTCATAAGTCTCAACATAGTTTATAAGGAAAGGGTACAATTTTCCATCTATTGATCCCTAAGGTGTTCATAAAACACAATATACATGGTGCCGTTGGGAAAATGTCATGCATACAAAACGAATATAAGTGGATTTTCATTCTATGTAAGACTTCACTTCCTATCTCATACTCAACTCGAGTGATTGGTCAATTGTACACCGATACACATAGGTCGTATATACGGCAACCATGGTTTCCATATACTTGAGCTAAGGTGTTTGTGAAACACAATGTGCATGGCACCCGTTGGGAAAGTTTCATGCATACCAAATGAATAGAAGTGGATTTTCAGCTTATGTAAGACTCCACTTCTTGTCTCTTATTCAGCTCAAGTGATTGGTTGACGGTTCTAATTTCCTCGCCCCACACATACACTTTTTACCAATTTCTTCCCTTAGGGTCGGTTAGTGTAAGGTTCACAACATAACACATAACTACATTACTAACATAATGGTGATTCACACACATCAACCATAGCATCTTACGCATGGTATATTTACAGGGTAAAACACAAGATTACTTTCACGGTTTACAATACATCATGTTTCCACATAATGCACCCAAAGTGCAAGTACAATACAATATGGATCATATGATCACCATATGCCCCTAATTCATGACATGAATCAATCATGTAACACATGGAATATATGTATGATGAACATAGTGACTAACATCACAACATACAAACAATTTTGATATAACATGGTGACATAACAAGATACATCACAACACGGTTGCAACATCGCAATATGTTCCAATTCAATATAAAATATTTTTTTCATGCAACACATTAGCGCACACACATATCACATAATCATACAACACTCAACACTTTACAATCCACAATAATATTCCTTTCACACAATAAGGCAGTACATCACTTGTTAAATTCTCATTTAATTAACAAAAGAGAGAGTGAATACTCTCATCAAAAATACATCAACGTCATAACTAAACCACTTTAAGTGGTATGCACAATAGGTGCATTCATAATATCACAAGTACAATGTTGGTCACATCACAACATAATATCACATTACTCTTCCCATCTCCTCCACCACCATGCATAATCATCATAACACCAACTATCCCAAAGGTTTGAGAGCATGAACCTCCCTCTCGATACCAAATGTCATGCCCATAATTTTGGCACACAAATACAACAACAAAATTACCAGAATATTCTTTTTGGACTTACATTACTTGATACACGACACCACATGGGATTACTTGGGATATTTCAGCATCACATAAGACATTTACACAAACTTGAACCCATGTATATAACATAACAACACATGATGCACATCGAGCCACTTTTTTCAAAATGACAAGTACAAAATAACAATCCAACTACATTATAAATTTATGGGTAGGTACTTTCCACGACATAGAATTTTCACGTTTGCATAGTCATTACAATTATAATTCATTATTTGGCCTTAAATACCTGAAGAGAACTTAACATGTGAAACTTCATTCTTCTTAAAACTAGACTACAATTTCTATATTTCACTTAACATGTTATCTATAATGTTTCCATTGATTTTGCTCATTTCCCAGTGTAATTACTTAATATAGCCCGATTGTTACAGGGAACATTTATCCACACGTGAGGCTACTAGTACTTGTTCTAATATTTCCTTTCTAAGAGCCAAATTTATTGGGTTGTATTGTACTTCCATTACCGAAAAAGGAAAAAATCACATGAAGGGAAAAGGAGGTCTATTAAATTTGAGGGAAGACAAATTTTGAGATCCATACTCAATTTAACACTTAAGCACTATAGGTACCGTCTTTTTGCTTTCAAAATTATTACAACTAGCTACTTAGTTTAAATACTTAGTTTTCTTCGTTCATGATAAGTAGAAGAGAGTTTACATCAAGTAAAAGGACGAGTCTCGAATTCCTTTTTTGATAAATATTAATCATTTAACATTATTTTTTTAACTATGATGAGGGGTATGGTGAATATGTTCTTCCGTTAAGTATTGTGAGTTTCCCATTTAATCGGTTGAATTATCACTAAACAAGCACTATTTTATTATTTTTAATTGTTATGAAAATTATCTTAGTCATTTTAGTCATGTTGGCATCATTCCAGGTGTATATGACATTTAACAACCGCCCAAAATCTCCTCTCATTTACTCATGTTCTTGAAATCCTTACGTCATTTTATAGGCTTCATATTGACTTCTTTTGTTTTTGAACAAAAAGGTTCATATAATACTTGTCCTTTACTTATTCATAAAGATTCATAGTATGATTTCACATTTAACCAAGTTTAGATTATTCCTGGGAAAAATATGTATTAACTACATTTTACAATAAGGCATTCAATTACAATTTATATTTCATATTACCTTCTAAGCCACTACTCTTCTAGTTATAAAACATGCATTAATGTGTAATTCACCCTAATTCTCATGATAAATCCACATTTGACTAATTCCTGCTAACACACAGAAAGGGTCTACCCCATACCAATAGGAATAACTAAAGAAAACAATTATACTTATCTCGAACTTGTGTACAACTAAAGACACTGTTTGTTAAGGTAACACTTCTATTTGTGCATAGAATGAGGCTTCAACTAAATAGTTTCATATATATGTAACTTACGATGCAGGTTCTACTCGTGGATCAATCCCTCATATCATAAGTATATAACATGTTTAACGCTAATTCCACAGAATAAATCATGAGTTTTAATTTACTTTAGGATCAACACCTTATTGGGACCAAGTCTAAAGGTTTATACTAGATATGTGCCTTATCCAAAACTACCACTCAAGAGGTCTAAGGTTATCTTAAACAAATTAAGGTCAAAAACTTTCACAGTTTACACTACAATGATTTCACAACTCCATCTTGTTAGAGCATGGAGCCTTAACAAGCATCCTTGACAGGGTATCTTCCTTTAGAATACATTTTGGTTCAACTAAGAGGATTTTAAATAAAATCAATTTTTCTAATAGCTTCAAGGATGGCCTTACCAACAATTTACCCACAACTCATTTCTTCGTTAAATACAAGACTTGTATTATATGCAAGGTGACATCATGAGTTATCCACTAGATATGAGATTTGCATAACGAAACACAAGGGCACAACTCATCATCATGAGGTTTTATTAAAGCATGACACCTGAGAGTAGAATTATTAGTTGGTAAATGTTAGCACTCATACTTAGGATAGTATTGATCAAAGTGGGGATCACTCAATATGGAATAAATCTCAAGTTTTTCTCAACTTTCTAGTGTCAAATCTCACCTACTAGTCATGCAATAATCTAGGAAGATGATGAAATGAAGGGTTTTAGAGAATAATTCCATTTTTAATTTATATAGAGATACTCCTTTCTACCATACATGATGTAGGTTTCAAAATATAGCTACAAATGTAATCAAGAAGAGAATTTAGTAAAATTTGGCTAATTATTTAAACTTGAGAACAAAGATCAATTATAAGTTTATTAAAACTTCATGCATAACAATGCCAATTTTTTTAAGCAAATAGTGCAATATCACTTTACTATAAATTTAGTAATAGATTTATTTATATATATATATATATATATATATATATATATATATATATATATATATAATATTTATTTTATTATATATATATATATATATATATATATATATATATATATATATATATATATATATATATATATTAATAATACACAAAATAAATTACAATCATGCAATTTCGCTATCTTACTTGCATCATGTAAAACCATGTGAGCATGAGTCAACAAAAATTGTTGTGAAGCCTAATTTCCATATTTTCGAGCATGATTTCAATTTTTTTAAGAGATAGAATGGAAGAGTAGGGAGAGAAAATATTTCTTGTTTTAAAAGCAAAGGGGTGAAAGAGTATCCTATCAAGTGTTACGTATAGCAACATAAATGAACATACATATCATAACAGTTTGCGGTTTCCACACATATAATTTTTATTTGGTCACAAGTGAGGTTAAGAATGTGTCGTATCACGCCAATATGGTATTTTTTAACCATATAATTATAGTCTTTGAACAACATGTTTTGATTCCATATGCATGTAATCAACCACTATACTAGTCTTATCCTTAGTACAAATTTAGAGGGTCAACATGGGTACACAACCTTAGATTTCGTTGCTGCGTAATTTGGTCCAAGTGGCCTCGGAATGGTCCTGCAAAAGAGCACCCAACATCATAATGAGGTGTTTAATGCCTCCAATTAACTCTCTATTGTATAATGAATTATGAGAAAAAGACGGATTACAAAACCAATAAGACGAGCTCAAACTGGATGCAACTTTCTAGAGCTAGTTTGCTAAGTTTTGTTGTTTGTCCATCAGCAAATAAGACCAAGTGGCCTCCAAACGGGCTCTTAGAAGGACACGAAAAATATAAATGCAATTCTTTAAATTCCTATCTTATTCTCTACTAAATAGAGAAACACCAAGAGTAAATAGAATCCAAAACAGATAAACGATGCTCAACAGAGTATTTTTCCAAAGTCACTTGGTTGAATTTAATTGTTGCTTAATCGGTAGCTAAGCCCAATTTTCTCTCGAAATGGCTTCGTAAAAGTGTGTTTTTGAAGAGTACAGTTTGAATGAACCTTGCAACATGATCCCATGTATTAAAAAAAAAAGAGTTTTAGGTTTCACATTTCATTCTCGGGGACCATGGGCACTAAAACCGAGGTGGTGTTAGAGAGATTTTATTGTTTTCAAGCAGCTACCACCAACAAGCAATTCATAGAAGTAGCCTTGAGAACAACTTAGAAAAACATGGTCAATGGTTGTGTTGGCAGTGTTTTAGGGTTGGGATGAAAACCTCATACAAAAATGAAGGAGTTACATCAGTTAGATTTAGGAAATGAGTTCATGAGGTGGTGTTTACGCATTGATCTCGAGAGGTATTTGTCAAATTTGGTTTGCGTTGTTTTGAATTTGAGGAGTGTCTTTTCACCATTTTCCTCTATGATTGGTTGACACAAATGGAAAATACATGATAGCAATATTTCGACGTAGTTTTTATTCGGTTCACAATGAAAATGGACTATAATGACATCAAAGGGTATTTTGTGGTATGTTAATTGGCATGGTTTTCCACTTGAAATGGTTTATATGGCAAGAAAAATAAATGTTTTAACTAATCATGTACTATTTTACTCAACCCAAAATTATAGATGCAAGTTACAAAAGCAAAATTTATGAAAAAGGATGAGAATCATGTCTATGAACGATCATCGAACAAGAGTGGTGGAGTTGTTGGGAACTAATTATAGTTGTTGACGAGATTCCAAAGGATTTTCATCCAACCCAGTTGATGCATTTCCTACAACCATTGCTATCCAAGTATAATTGCACTACGAGAGGCATTTTGACAACAGAACACAAGCTTAGACAAAAGGCCATTCATCAAAACACTAAGAAAATGACCCACACAACCACTATAGGCTTTATTGGCATGATTATGATAAAGTCTAGAGTCTCCTCAAGATAGTTGGGTGGCCAAAACCATTTTAGCATATCTATTAGTGTAGATCTAGAACTGTGGCATTTAGTCAAACTACCTTTCCTCAAGGCATTTTGTCAAACAAATCATGGGTTGGTCCATGCGTACACATTTTGCAAACATCCACTAAATTTATTTGTTTTTTTAGAAACATGGAAAGGATTTTTATATTATTAAAACCATGTAATATCCTGGTCTAAAAGAGATTCCTTGCTTTATTAATTTAATATTTGATGTACTCGCTCCATATTAAAACAGTTGATTTCTTACCAAGTTTATCCGGCAAGCTCACGTTGGAGCCAACTCCAATAGTTTCAACAAATCATTTTGTGCATACCCTTTCATTTCACATTTCTCTATTTGTACAGACAAACGCCCTTGTCAATGAACCCATATAGTGCGAGATCATGAAATATTACAAACCAAAGAACACATTGAGGGGGTGAGCTTGAAGTGTTAGACACCATACAAGGAAATTTTCCACCCAATCCATGTACCCAAAAGTCAACATACTCCTTGAAACTACCTTTCTATATAGTTTTGAGACTAGACAAACATAGGGTTTCACACAGAGGAAGAGTGAAAGAGACAAAACTTGTAGATACATAACTAGGATAACATGAAGGGCACTTTTAATGTCTTAATCAATACAACAACTACTCGAATCAAAAGATAAAGAGAAGGACACCAGGTGGTAGCCATTGTCTACTCCAATAATAGTGCGGCAAAGGTTACAATTACACGTAGCATAGATGCTCGAGAATTAGAAAAAATCAAAATTAATATAGCTAGACATTACACTCGAATGAAGCAACTCCTAATCCTCACTCTTTTTCTTCTTCTTCGTCATACAAAAAAACCAAATAATGGAAAACAATAGCTTCCCTTTCCACTTAGAGATAAAATAACCCACTTCAAATACGAGACACGGATCTAGATCAATCAATTTGTACATAGTAATATGAGGAGATATTAGGATTACAAGTTTATCTCTGTGTAGAGGGTTGGTTTAACCCATAATGGTACTAATTTTAGGGTGGTTGTTAGCAATATCTCCACATAAAATAGTTCCTTGGGTTTTCAAACATAATACCTCCCACCTTCATCAACGTGGACCTCACCAACCTTCCTACTCACATTTTATCAATATCCTGCAATCATGGCATTCCATGGGATGAAATCTTGTGAAGCATTTGGTGAAACATCTACCATGCTTCATGAAGATGCTCATGTGCCTTATCGGGAAGGCCCATGCCTTCACACTGCCCCACGCCAACCCTTATCATAGACATGTCACACTCCACCAAACCATCACTTCTCGATTCCTCTCTCCATCTACCCTTGTCTGAGCACTCCACTCCATTTCCTTATATATGTAATACGTTTATAATATATATATATATATATCTTTTATTTTGTTTATTTATTTATTATTATATTTTTATTTTTTATTTTTAAATTTATTTTTCTATCTTAATTTTTATAATAATGATCGTTGAAATAGTCCACTACTAATGGAGAGGGGGAAATAAATTGGGGGCATTACTCATTTGATATCTACCATAATCCAATCGTAAATTGATAATTGTGTTTTGAAAATGCTTCAACTTGAGTTTCACACTTTTTCAAATACTTGAGAAGGGTCACTTTGTTTACTTGTATAAATAATATGGAGACTCCTAGACCTAGAAGGAAACTTATGACTTATAAATGGTGTTTCCTAATGGATATGCATAATTTATTTCGCAGCTTTGGGAGCTTGAGAGCCTTTTGTGCTTGATTTTGCATCAGGAGTTCTTAAAGTGCCAGGTTATCAAATGAGGTATGATTTACTTGCTTATATATGCTTCTAAAGGTTATTATGTCATGAAATGTCTACCAAAAGGATGTATTTTCTCATAAAAATGTGATATAATTAGAAAAATTAGCCCAAAGTATGTCGATCTAAAACCGTACAATAAGATTGACTTGTAAAATTGTACAAACCGACCGAAAATGGTGGTTTTGATCTTGAGGGAAAAAAATTAAGTTTTGAATTTATGGTTTGGAGGATAAATGTTTCTAGATGTGTTTTATGTTGTTAAACTTCATAAACTGATGATATAGAGGTGTGAAAATATAAGCAAGTAGTCAAAGAGCTATCAAGGTGTGTTAAGCAAGAGTGAGGAGAGTGCATTTGTACATGCAAGTGTGCAATGTCAAGATCAAAAATTTCAAAGCGTATATTTCCATATTTGAGTGCCTGATACTGAAATGCTTATATGTAATGCACATTTCTCATTTTACCAAGTTAGTTGAGATACTAGATATGGTTTACATCCTTGATGTTATAATTATGCACTTCATACAACTAACACTTTCTCTTTTGAGATATGTGATCATTTACAAAATTATTCATCTCAAAAATAGTGCATATTGTTGGTTATTTGTCATGCAAAATGACTAGCCTAAGAATTTGAAACTTTCAAGCATGACAACTAAGCCTACATTGCAAAATTTTACTTCCCGATCACACTGAACCCTCCTTCTGGCCCACCTATCTCTAATGCTACCGTCAACTTGGATCTAAGGAACTAAGGATGCTTTCAATCATGCCTTAGTATTCAAGGAAGTGTGATAAATTTTATGGATGAATTCAATGAAGTTCAATGAAAGACAAGTCTTCCTGAGGCCTAAAAGGCCAATTTTGGTCATTCTGAAGCCAGTATGCATCCTCCGAGAGAGTTCGGAAAGATCTAAAGTATCAAAAGGTGGTGTCAGAGAGTATTGAAGGTGTTGGAGGAAATTTAGGAATATTTAGGAAATAATTTCTCATTCAAGGACAATTTGTTCAACATCAAGTTTTCTAGGTGCAAGGAATGAACATCCTAATGGTGAAACCTAACTTCTCCAAATGATTAGGGATATTTTTAAAGAGTTAGGAAGAAAAAAATTAGGCATCATAAATATATGGTAATTCTCTACAAGTTGGAAACATCAATTTTTATCTAAGGCTTAAAGGTTTCTTGAAACATTTCAAAACACCGCAATTGCCCCATTTGCTTTAGACAAAAATGGACCTAAATTTTGAGTTATAAGCATAATAAAGTCTTGGTAATAGTTCTATTGATCTTATAACGTGTTTTAGAGTCAAAATAAAATAACATTTGACCCCAGAACATCATCTTAAACCTCCAAGTTTAAAAAAGCAACTTCTAAGTCTATTTCTTGACATCCTAAGCAAATATGGCTTTCTATTTCTATCCCAACTACACTTTTTACACCCTTGTATCCCTTCTATCCCCTTGGGGACAAGGGGGCATGAGGGACACAAAATTTTGACCTCATCCTCCTCCCCAGGTCACACTTTAGACACCCAAGTGTCCCAAGTGTCCCCACTATCCCTTTCGTCCCCATGGTGCAAGGGGGACAAGAGGGGCAAAAAGTGTGACCTCGATTCTTCTCCCGTGTCACATTTTTGTTTCAATGGTGTCCCCCATATACCCAAGGGGACAAGGGGCACAATAAATTGTGACTCATGTATTTTGATAGCCCTTAGACCCCCCACGTGACCTCACACAGCTCCGCATGTGCATTTTCCCATCCCCTAGACTTCATTTTCAATCCCATCATCTCATCCACCTCACTCCACATGTTTCCACTTGTCATCATCTTGCTCAAATTCACCCTTTTATTTCCCTTATGTGCCCATTTCACCATTTTCAAACTCCATTTTAACTCAGGTTTGATGTGTAGTTAGTAGGATGAGTTAAAAACTTCATAAAATTCATTTAAACCTCTCTCTCACCACACAAGTCATGATTTTTATGAGGATTGTTTTTATAACACTCTCTAGAACTCCATTTTATATATAGGTTCTTCCAAAATTCTTCCATACATCCTTTTCCACCAAAAATGAATATATGCACATAACTTTTCAACCAGGAGTCCAATCATTGTGAAATTTTGTCGAATATCCCTCTATAAATCACCTTTGGGAAGATTGTAATAGAAAATTCATTTATGCCCTAGATTTTTCATAACATAAAACTGAAATTTCAAACCCTAAAATTTCCTTTTCAATTTCCCAAAGATCTGGCAAATGGAAATTCATGAAATTTGGAGCAGAAGATCCCGTTATGCATACCTATTGATAGTAAAAATAAAGTACAAAACTTAACCATTCCACCAGAAAGTTTGCTCTTCATTCAGAATCATCAACTCGTGGAATCAGAACAAGTTATTGCCGAAGTTCGTGCTAAAACATCTCCCTTCAAAGAGAAAGTGGAGAAACATATATATTCTGACCTAACAGGAGAAATGCACCGGAGTATCCCTATGTCCAATTTTATATTGAAGACAACTCATTTATGGGTATTATCGGGAAGTATGTACAAATCTGTTGTAGTACCTTTTTATACATTTCTTAAAGATCAAGATCAAGTGGATATTCCATCACTTCTTCTTGACAAACACAATCACGTTTGAATTATTTAGTCAATCAAGTGAAATAGGAATCAGTTTACTCAAAAAAATTTGAAAAAGAAAAAAATCTTCATTTATTTTGAAACTTATGGGACCATATCTAACGAACATCATGACTCTATCTATTACACCGTTCTTTATGAAAATCCTAATAGGATGGGGAAAAAAACAAATCGACTCGTTGTACTGTTATGGTATGATAAAGAATGGTGAAAACGAAGAATCCCTTGTCCTAATTTGATTCTTAGAATACCCCAAAAAGGTATTAATAGCATAAATAACGTTTTTGCTCTTGTTTTGAATTACCCTCAAATTGATAGTTCAATAATTCAGAAACTGCTCGGGTCCTAGCTAAATCTGCTCTTCGAGGTCGTATTGATTGGTTGAAAGGCTTGAAGGAAAATGTTATTCTGGGGGATATTATACCTGTCGGTACTGGATTCAACCGTTTGGGAAAACGGAACAAAATGGATCCGGGAACGGAGAATAAAAATCTATTTAGCAACAAAGTGAAAGAGATTTTATCTCATCATCAATATAAAGAAGTCTCTGTTTTGTCCGTTAAGCAAAAAAAAAAAAAAGTTATAAAAAAATTAGTAAAAAAGAAAAAATTGAAACGACCAGTAAAAAAGAGGTAAATAACTTTTAGAAATAGAGGAATTTATTATTATATTAATTTTTATTGTTAGATTCATTTTCAGTTTTAGAATAAAGATAGAAAATGAAATGGATATTTTCTATCCCGTACGATACGGGGCAAGCAATCTTTTTTAATCCATTCCATCGGAATGTAGATATTACAGTTAATAGTAAAAAGAAAGAATAAAAACAAAATGACGAAAATAAAAAATTGGAACATCAATTTGAAGGAAATGATAGGAGTAGGAGTTAATGTAAAACAAAACATTTTGATGGTGGTTTTGTTGCAACTGACTACAGTAAGTGTAGTTTATAAACGTAGAAGGTGTTTAGAATATTAAATTGATAAAAATAACAAGTTTCCCAAAGTGATGAATTATCAACATTTGTGAAACTTGAAAAAGTAAGAAACGCCATAAAAGGGTAATTCGGAAAATTTTCTAAAACAAGTACTATCCAGAAAATAGGCATCCAAAATTAAAGGGTTCTAAAATAGTAAAATTTTGTCAATTGTAAAATCCAAATGATCCATAAACATTAGAAGACAAGATCAATGAAAACTTGTTTAAAATAGCACTCCTAGATAGGACCTATAAAAATAATAAGTCTTGGAATTGAGCACAAAAAGTTATGACAACTCTTGTTCTACTTATATTGTTTATTTTTGTTATCATCACAAGGTCAAGAAGTTGTTTCATGACCTAAATAGGAAGGAAACCCTCCACATGCTCTCAAAGCATTAATTCTGAAGTGATCTCTACAAAGCACAACTTGATGTAAGAAGTTGGAATGACGAGAAAAGATCACCATGAGTGATGATAGCCATCATATCATACTCACAAATAATGCATACCTCCTGAGTGTTTCTAAACACTTAATAGGTGCTTGGTGATTATCTCGGTGCAATTTGGAGGTTGAAAACATGTGATTCATCTTCAAGTTCCATTTAGGGATCAATCCTTCTATCTAGAGAAGGAAATCCATTTCCACGAGTAAATTGATCAAAAGGGTATTCGATGTAAATTGAAGGTCATCATATCATGAATCTACCCAAATATCTCCAAAATCAAGTAAAAGTGAGCTAATCAAGCTATCAAGGTACTCAACCCCATCATATGCGAAGGATAAAGAAAACATCTTTTTCTGTGGGAGGCATATAATCATTAAGGTATGTGAGCATCCCAAATATGATTTGATCAAGAAGTACTCTGGAGTCAATAAAGGTAAATAGTTGATCTTCATGTGGGGAACCATGTATGAAATAATGATATGTCATCTCAATTTTATTTAATGTCATTCACTTGGTAGTGTTCTTAAACACTCAATCAAACACCTGGTAATGTGATCACACCTCAAAAAAGAAACATTATAACCAAATCTCACTTTGGTTCCACCAAGGTCCATTAAATAAGAACCTTCAAAAATAAAGATGATGAAAAAATGGCACACAGAGATTCCCTATTATAGGAAGCTTCGTAATAAGGTCAAAATCATCAAATATCCTATAGAGTTTCTTGATCCATGTGATGAGTAAAATGTGATCCCTCATTAGGCTCCTGAAAGAATTCTTGTGACTAACATCATGTCTACTCTAGAAGATCCATTCCCATGGATTCAATAGTTACTCATGAATGAACCAAGAACAATACAACAAGTTGTAGTTCTTGACTTTGGAGCCATCACAAAACCTTAAGTTCCAAGGAAGCAAAAAGGCACAGTAACTTCTTGTTTCTTTAGTGGAACTTCTAGTGACTAGTATGTAGAAATTTCCGACCAAAGGTTGCAAAACCTATGAAATAAATGACTTTGAATGGTCCTACAGATGAAAAATATTTCATTGGATCAAGCTACTCATGAGGGCGATACACATATGTTCAAATAATCTTCTACCCACATGTTATTTCAAAATGAGCGGTACAATAAAACAATAGAACAATTGGAAGGGCATGTGAGAACTCTCACTACTTATATGCAAGCATTTTTGGATCCTTGTGCAGTATCACCTCCTCCCACGGAATCTATCACTCCTATCAATATCTTCGAACATGAAGAAATCAAGAGAGATCAAACTTACTCAATACAATGAAGGGGAAATGACAGGTGGGTTGAAATGATTCTTGAATAAGGAAAGGATTTGTTCCCAAAGGTTCACTCTTTATTCAGGTATGTTCTTGCCACCATTTTGGGAGTGGATAAAACATGGGAAGAGATTGAAAAAGATAAGATCCATTGGGATGAGGTGTTCCCACTTATGTCTGAGATGAGTTTCCTTGACTCCCACACTCTCGTGAGTAGGAATGTGTTCACATTTGTTGTTGAGAACTTGTCCCTAATTTGGATCCACACAATGAATGCTAGATATGACACAATAGAAGATGTCATCTCTAAAATTGAATCTAGTGAACAACATGCCTTCGAGATTCTAGATGATGTTAGCAATTGTGTTCAAAAGCTTGGATCCTCTTGCTCAATGAGAATTCATCATTAGAGGAACTCATCGGTTATTTCCAAGATTTAGTCAAAAAGGAGGTAAGTGATCCTCTCTCCTTCAACGAGGATACTTTGGAATCCCTTTCCAACATCAGAAGATCTATTTCTAACATTACAAGATACCACAAGGAATGGTTTAATCAATGCAAGGCTATTAATGATGTTTCAAGACATGGATCAAAGTGTTAAGCTACATTCGTATTGCTAGAAGAATAAAAGGTGGCACTGTAGCATCTCAGTTTAGTAGAATTCAAAGGACAAGAGCTCATTCTAGGAACTCTCCCTCAAGGATCATGAATGGCTAATTCTTCATCAACTAAAGCTTCATGTTCATCAAATTTTTCAACTCTTCTCTATCCTTCTTCTCTCTCCATATTCTAATTTTCCATTAAGAATGTACTTTTTGTTAATTTGTCATATTTTTTTATAATAGGTAAAGGAGGGTTGAGGGTCCCTACCCCATAAAAATTATGCCAGACCAACCAAGAATGGTCAAGGGATAGCCATTAAAACCCTCTCAAAGCTACAAAACCACACAAAGAAACAACACCAGAAAAAAACCACAAGGCTTATAACATAATAACTAACAAGAAGAAGACAAGGAACTAACAGAAAGACCAAAAATACATTAAAAACATCCACCAAAAAAGAAACCACCATCATTCATTGATCAGTTCACCCACCATGTGCATGCATCCATTCCATTCCTTAACCAGACTAGCAATGGTTGATTTCTAGAATTTGTAATCCGGTTCAGCTATCTCCACTTTTTGACCAGTCCCTTATTTTTCTTTGTTCTTCGCAATTTCCATGGAGTGGATCATCTCAACAAGAAGTTTAAGATGGTGGATAGTACTTTTGACATTTAGGATGTGAACATCTCTGATCTGAAGAATAATCCCCTTCATCTTCAGCATATCATTCTCCATGGCCAGGCATCTTTCATTGGCATTTTTAAGTTGTTCACTAAGAACAATAGAAGTGAGCTTCTCAACTTTTTCTTGCAGCTCCCTCAGATCAATAGTCACCATGCTTATCTTGTGTCTATTGATATCGGTGTCTAACCTGCAATTCTTGAACTCCCACATGAAGACATTGGATTTGACCGCAGTATCCTGGGCATTAAACAATTTCTTCTAGGTAGTTTTAAGATCATGCAAACTTTCAATGGCTTCCTTAGTGTTTTTAGATCTTATTCCCTCGAGGATTCATGGTCATGCCCGAATGCCTTCTCCTCACTACATTCCTCTTGGAAAGCATCCGCTTCTTATTTTTCACCCAAATTAGCATGACCCATGTCATCCTCTTGTTGTTCCCCTAAGTTTGAGCTAACCTCCAAATTATCATAAGGTTCAGATGCTCCACATTCCTGACACTTTGCTTCTTAATGCTTTCCTTGGCCTAATGTGATCTGGTTCTTTTTGCCACCGACTTCCACACATCCTCCCTACTAGCAAGATCCCCTCGCTTCCAAATTCTCATTTTTCCCTTCGACACTGGTAGAAGTCCATTTAGCAGAAGCCCCAAATATTTCATTTTTTCCAATGAGGGGGTGCCTAACTTGATCATGGCTTTGATGAGGCCTTGATGCAGAGGTAGGGAGAAAGTTCCTTTCTCGACTGAGCGCCGATTTAGCCAGAGAAAGGAACAAAAAGTTGGGGAAATTAAAGGGTCTGTAATTCCTAACATGATTCAACATGGGAAAATGATACCCATAAATGACTTTATAACGCCCTTCAAGGGTAATGTATGCCATGATAAGATGAGAAATTTCACTGAAAGGATGGGGCAGATCCCCTCTAGCATAACCATTATGGAGAATTTTAGGCATCCCCTTACCTTGCATGAAGTAATCAATCTCTTGGTTGTAGTCCGATTTGGGCTTGAAAGAACTTTTTCCTTCCTAAGGACAGACCAGAGATTTTAGCAATGAACTTCAGAGAGATAGTGAAAGAAAAATTTCTGACCCTAACATGACCCTCCTTCCAGGTTCTCGTGACCACTTCACTCAAGTTTTCATCATACCCATCAAAGATTTTGAATAATTTTAACAAACCAGCTCTGTCAAGCAGCTCCTCTACCTCTTTGGACATCGTCGGGATCTTACTCGGTTCAGTTCTAACTAAATCTCCGCCCATAGTGCTTGAGTTACTCTTCTTCCTTCTAAGAAAAATTTTGCCCTTGTTTTGGCTCCCTTCAGCACACTTGGAGAGATGAATCAAAATAACATGGAAATCCTCCCAAACTTTGACATGATAGGAAATAAAGGTTTACATGAGTTCAAGATTCATAAAATCATAGTGCGTCACCCAGGGGGCATTATTACCTTTTTCCATCCTCATTGGAAGAAATGCTATTAGGTTTGCACTCCCGATCCAAGATATCTATGAAGTTGGCTTCCAAAATAGGTAGTTCCTCGACCACCTTAAAAGCCTTAGCTTCCACCCCCTTATTTTCCATTACATCAGCAAGTTTGTTTCCTTCACGGTAGACATGATGGAAAGAGATCTCAACAAAGGAGGATAATTTATTCTTAGCCTTGTTAATGAAGTCCTCAATTGAAATAGAGGTAGAACTAGAACCCCCCCTCATACATGAAATTATGTTCAAAGAGTCACCTTCCATAAGAAGGTTTTTGTACCCTTTCTCTTCAATAATCTTCACTCCCCAGAACATCGCAAAGATCTCTGCAACATGGTTAGATTGAATACCCAAACTAAATAAATAAGAAAGGATAAACCTCCCTTTATGATCTCGAAAAACACCTCCTCCTCCTGCCTTTCCCAGATTCCCTTTAGCAGCACCATCGAAGTTTAGTTTAATAACACCTTCGCCTGAGGAATCCACTTAACCCCAACTCTAGGATTGCTCTTTCTAGGAGGAGGATCGAAATTCAAGTTCCATTTCTTTATGATATGTTGTTCACAATCCAATATTTCCACTTCTTTATTCTTAAGGATAGAAAAGTTATTTCTAATAGCCTATAAACACTTGTTAATAATCAACCTAATAGAAGCTTCTTATTATTGAAAATCCTCTTATTTCTCTCTTTCCAAATTTCCCACTAGAAATGACCAAGGCTCATGATCCAAAGGTTTTTCAGCCCTTGATTGTTGAAAAGACATTTCCATTGGTTCCAGGTGGAATGGATATCCTTAGGATTAACCCACTTGATTGAAAACATACCCAGATATGAGACATAATATGGATAGCAAAAGGACAATCTAAGAACATGTGATTCACTGTTTCCAAGTTCTGTTCACATAGAACACATCTATTGACCATATGGAAGCCTCATTTAGCAAGGTTATCCATAGTAAGAATCTTATTTATCATAGTTAGCCAACTGAAAACATTGACTTTGGGGGTTATATTCTTGTTCCAAACCGTTCCAGCAATAAGATCTTCCTCTCTAGTTTCCTCTTCAAAGAATAATGTATAGGAAGATTTAACTGAGAAGTTACCATTTTGTTCTCTATGCCACACAATTCAATCTTGTTCCTTGCTGTTAGAAGACACATAGTTTTTTTAGAAAATCATTAAGATTTACCATGTGTGCTTTAAAATCCTTCCTGTCCAATTCTATTTGTTTCCAAATCTGAAAGCTTTCTTGAGTTTCCATATAATTGTTTATTTTTTCCCCATATTTTTCTTCTAAGAAATTCGAGATTTGGGGAAATTTGTCTTTAAGAGTGAAGTTTCCAGCCCATTTATCACCCAAAACATATTTCATTGCCTTTCCCTATTTTCCATATGTTTCCCTTAGCAACAAGATCCTTAGCCCAATTAATAGCTTTCCAAACACTTGACCCATTGAAAGACGCTGTTTGAAGATCCACCTTTTGTCATTAGCATCCACCCAAGTATTTTTCCCTTAGAATTCTTGTCCAAACTCCATTTTCTTTTGTAAGCCTCCATCCAATTTTTGCCAAAAGAGCTTTGTTCATTTTAGTCCAATCTCTAAGTCCAAGACCCCTATCTTTTTAGGTTTACAAACTCTATTCCAAGCCACCAATGGAATTCTTTCATTGCTTTCAGTGCCACTCCATAAGAATATTTTTGGATCTTTTCAATTTTTTCTACTATTATCACTAGAAGTTGGTAGAGACATAGCATACACTCGGTAGACTTTAAAGAGAGCTCTTGAGTAAGGTAATTTTCTTGGAATGAGATAGTAGATTAGCTTTCCACCCTGTGAGCTTCTTTTCGAATCTTTCTATTAGAAAGTTCCATTCCGCACAAGAAGGTCTTTTATCCCCAGGGGAATACCTAAGTAGAAGGTAGGGAAGGGTTTATAGGCACAACCCAAAATCCTCACAATCTTCTTGCATCTACTTTCCAAAGTGTTAAGGAAAAAAAGATAACTTTTTCTATAGTTCACCAACTGACCCGAAACCTCCATGTAATCATCTAAAAGGACTTTAAACTTTTTTGCTTCAGAATGACGCTTCTCCCACCATAATAGTGTCATCAAAATGTTTTTTATGAGACACATTCTCCATACCCCTTGCCGGTGATATCCCTTTGATGAAGCCATTACTAGTTTCCACATTGAGTCTTCGATTGAGAGCTTCTACCAGGATTATGAAAAGAAAGGGGAAAGGGGATCCCCTTTCCTTAATCCTTGGGAGCTGGGGAAGAAACCACAAGGGGTACCATTCATAAGAATAGAGAACCAGACATTAGAAATACATGCCTTAACCAGACTCCAAAAGGAATCATCGAAACCAAACCTATCAAGAATTTTGTCTAGAAAATTCCATGAGACCCTGTCATATGCTTTAGCCATATCCAGTTTTAGGATCATAACAGCCTTCTTGCTAAGTTTAGTGTTAGAAATAATCTAACACTTAATTCACCATATGTGGATTAATGTGTAATTATAATAAAGTAATTATTTAATTACTTTAGTTAGCTTAGTTGTTAGTGTGTTGTTATCATCCCTTAGATTGTGGAGGATGTTCTTTAGTTAGAATATTGTTCTCGAATGATTTCCTGTAGAATCTTTTTAGGGGCAATATGTTATTTCTGCATATTTGCTTTATTTAGGAGATTTGTTCCATATATTGTGGAAGAGATAGAAGTTTTCCAATATCTATAAATATTACAGCTCTCTCTTTTGGTTGTAATGCTTCATTTTATATTAATAAAATCACAGCAAGCTCTGCCTTGTTTTTGTAATTTAATCTGGTTTTCAGATTTCATTTGGTACCAGAGCAGGTGAGTTAAGGCTATAGATAATTGTTGAGGAAGTGTTAGAAGATTTGAGGAAGGAGGACTAGAAGCTTGAGCCAGGAGGAGCCATAGATGCCCCCAGCCTCTTCACAGCCCCTGCCCCTTCTCCACACACCCGACAACAGTAGAAGCAACAAGAATATAAAAAAATAAAAATTGGAAGGGCAATCACAGGCGAGCACCTGGATGCACCTCCCAACTCCATTATTGTTTTCCAGGTGAAATTATTTCAATTGAGGAGATATTTGTCAATTTATTTTAATATTTGATGTTGTATTAAATTGCAAATATAACAAATATTATTTTGAAATCTGATTATTTCATTGATAAAAAAAAGAGAAACATCCACCACCAATCTCAACTCTATCAGACTGTAAAATGCGGTATTTGCATATATCATGTGAGTTCACCTTACAACTGTAGATTTACACAAAAAACTTCACACTGCAAAAGAAAAAAAATGAGCTGGATAATTATCTGGTTGTGCATCTTCAATCTGCAAGCAATTCTGTGTGACCTTACGAGACGAGCATAAGAGAGCCTTTAAGGCGAAGGGGCAGCAAGGAAAAAAGGCCGACGATGGAGGAAACAAAGTGCCCAAAGCATGCGTAAGTCGAAAATGTTTTTGCGTTAAAAATTATTTTTAATTTTTTTCCTTTTTTGGATGTGTTGGTCGTCAAATAGGACTTCACGAAGAGCAACAAATGAGGGGACAAGAAGTCCCTCCTCTTTAATGGGAGAGGATCCCTTATTCGAGAACGAACCTATTTACAAATATACAAAACATGATTTTCTTGTGGAACTTGGATATTTACGAAAGTGTTTTTTATAAGGATCATCAATTACAAAAGGACCGAGGAATGAGAAAACGAGAACGCAGCGAAAGGCACCATTTAGAATTATAGATGACAAAGTAATTCTTTATGCATGTGAAGGTACAATGAATTGAAGAAGAAAATGATATTGCTTAGCAACAAGATCATTTGTATCATACTAATAAGATGAAATTTGAAAGACACAAAGTTCTATCAATAACATCTGCAAGAATACAAAGCTTCTTAATATAATATAGACAAATGATCTTAACAAGATTAAATGAAAAGCTTAGGGATAAAAGAGATCAGATAGACGAAGAATGAAAAGCCCTTATGTATTGATTTCTTTATGATTTATTTACACTTTCAGAAAATAAGCCAAGTTCTTCCTCCTTCAAAATGGCGAGGAGAGGCCATTATATAGTTTACAATTCAGTTACTCTCGGTAACTACTTCTTTTAACTAAAGATTAGTTAAGGATTGCCAATCGCAATACCTCAACTTATTACAATAAATCCGAGAAAAAGAATTGGAAGAGAAGAGAGGAATAAGGAGAAGAAGACAGCTTATGATCTGGAGGGACCCACCGACTTCAAAATCATTTGCTGAATCTCTTCATACATGCCTCGGCTATGTCTCGAAACCACGTGGGACCGACGTGTTGGGTGTAATGTAGACTAGGTCCAAAATCGAGGCACTTCTCCATTTTTGGAATCCTCGGTGCAAGTGCAATGGCAATGGCATTGTCGTAAGTTTGGCAATGAGCTCCCCGTGTATATTGGTCAATTCACTCGAATCAGGGTTGAAATGAGCTCCGCATGAAAGCACTATATCTGCACATTGCACAGAGATTGGGAAACCACCAACGAAAGCCAAACCGCTGTCATGAATCATCTGTGCCATTGGTGTAGGGTTCGCGTCTGTCATCCTCGACCAAAAATCACTAAAGTCAAGATGGCGAACTTCACTGTCCCCGATATCGGGAACGACAGACTCTAGTGGTGAGATTTGTTCTTGCCCCTGAAATTTAATCTTCATGTTGGTAGTAATTCGGAGGGCAGAGCTACAAGCTAGACTTGGGAAGGAATTGCAGAGGAAAATGGATACGCGCGCAGGAATTTAGATGGCAAAGGTTCGAGCAAAAGATAGCATGAAAGCAGTGTGCAAAATGCATAGGGGGTTCACTCGTTATATAGCCGTTTAGGAGAGAGAAAGGAAATGAATGTGCATTTAATACATACCTACTAATTTGAAAAGCAAGGTATTCGGGTAGAGCGGGAAAAATTAGCACAAATAGCACTTTGGTTCATTTGGGACATGAGGGACGCGAAAGCGCGAAGTACGCGGCTCGGCCGATTCAGGCGAAGCGGGGAAAAGACGCACAAATGCTCTTGGAACACGTGGGACAAAAGTACGCAAAGTACGTGGGTCGGCCTAGTCGGATTTAAGCGGGAAAAGACGCACAAATGCTCTTGGAACATGTGGGACAAAAGTACGCTGCAAACTCAGCGGCTCGGCCAGAATCAAATGAAAATGGAACAATTGTCCGGGGTGAACTTGGGACATTTGTAACAAAAAGTTCTCGACGGGCCTGAAAATAACAGACTTCGGGTGAATCTGCCGATCGGGAACAGAGTGCCCAATTGAACTTGGGACACGCAGGATAAAAATACGCTAAGCAAGTGCAGCTCGGCATTCGGGTGAAAATGGAACAATTAGTCCGGAAAACTTGGGACATTTGGGACAAAAAAGTTCCGACGGCCCGAAAGAACAAACTTCGGTGAACCGGTCATCGAGGAACAGAGGGCCCAATTTAACTTGGGACACGCAGACAAAAATGTCCGACAAGAAAAACACACAAATGACCCAAAACGAGATTTCTCAATTTCTTTGGCATTTCACATTATCAAGATACAACAGAGAAAACACTTAAACTCAAAATTTTAAATTTTCACTTTCTTAAGAGCAGGGGAATTTGAGTGGACAACAGACGATGCGAAAAAATCAAGACAAAAAAAATTCCATTTTTGGAAAGGGGCCCAAAAATAATTTTAAAACGGTCATAACTTTCAACTGGTACCTCGGATTGAGGTGCCGTTTTTTTTTAAAGTGTGTGTTTTTTCGAGCTCTACGCTTTGGCCTAGTCAAAGTGGCCAAAGAGCCCAAAACTAAATTTGTAAGGGAAAAGAGGCCAAAGTGCCCAAAAATTTAAAAAATTGTGAAAATATTAATTTTTTGTAAATAAGAAGGGGGGTGCAATTTTCTTTTTCTATTTACAAGATGTTTGTAAAAATGGTGATAGTGCCAAAAATCATTGTAAAAGGCCAAAAAGGAGCCCACACTCAATAAAAATCAATTTTGGGGGTGTGTACTGATTTGAGGGGGGATTTGTTTCGTGTTTGATTCTCTATCTCTCTTTTCTTTCGTGCACAAATGGCTAACAATGCGCCCAAATTCTTTTTTCCCGATTCACAACTCCTACGAGGAGATAATTATGCTGCATGGAAAATGAAAATTAAAACTCAACTTGAATTTGAGGACATAATTGGTGTAGTTGATGGCTCGATAACGAGACCAGAAAATGATATTGCTCAACAACGTGTGTTTGATCGTGCTAATCAAAAGGAAAAACTTATAATTGCTTGGTAAGCGATGATGTACAACCTCATATTTTTCAAGCGACAACCTAAAAAAGAAGCATGGGATAAACTAGCAACTATATATGAAGCTAAGAACAAAAATGTTATTTTGCAATTACAAACACAACTCCATTGTCTCAAAATGAATTCTAATGAGTCTATTGAAGGTTTTCTAAAGTGTGTTGCTATATTGAGATCATCTCTCCAAGCTTTGGAAGTAGAGGTCACTAATGAATCTCTTGTCCCTATTGTATTGAGAGCTTTACCAGCCTCATACAAAATATTTGTCACAACTCTCAACATTATGGGTCCAACTACAAGTTTTGAAGAGTTAGTGAACATGTTACAACAGGAAGAGTCCATGAAAAAACCTGTAGAAGATGAGGAACAAGCCCTCTCTTCATTCCATAAGGGAAAGAAACAGATTCATACAACTGGTAAGCAACACAAGTAGCATTCTCAACAAAATAATCAAGGGAACACTCAAAGAAAAGCAAAGATGTCAGATTTGTGGTAGAAAAGGACATGACTTAAAATATTGTTGGTATAACACATTTCAGAAGGTTCATCTAGTGGAAAGAAGCCAAATTTTCAACAATCTAGTCAAGGTTATCAAAAAAACAAGGATAAAGGAAAAGTAACTGGAAAAGAAAACACCACAAAGACGGCAAACATTGCTTTGAAGAAGAAGATAACTCACCAGATGAGGACTTCCTATTTGTTGCACAATCAACTTAAGAAATCAATTCACCACAGAAATTTGGTATGTTGACTTAGGAGCAACAAGACATATGACCGGGAGAAATGATTGGTTCTTAGAGTTAAAGAATACACCTAACAAAGACTCTATTTCGTTGGGTGATGATTCATCGTACAAAGTACAAGGAATTGGAAACATCTCCTTACCTCTTGGATCAAGAAAGTGCACAATAAGAGATGTTCTATATGTTCCTGGATTGACAAAGAATCTACTTTCAGTAAGTCAGCTTTTGGAGCACAACTTAAAAGTGGATTTTGATTGTACAGATGGAAAGAAGATGTGTTTAATCAAAGATAAGTCTAAAAAATCCAACATTGTTGCACGAGCTTCTGGTGTAGGTCGTATGTTTCAGTTGGATTTTGTTCAAACCAAAAATCAGGCCCTTGTAGCTAAGGATACATCATCGGCACAATTGTGGCATCAAAGATTTGGCCATGTAAGTTTTGGCTATCTTGAAACACTTCAAAAAAATAATATGGTAAGAGGACTGCCAAATTTCAAGAAAAATACAGACAAGTGCACAAATTGTTTGGCAAGAAAACAACATAGAGCTTCTTTTCAGAAAAGCAGTACATTCAGGGCCCATGGTAAACTTGATCTGGTGCATACCAATCTATGCGGACCTATGAGACCTAGTCATTCAAGGTTTCAATATTTTATGCTCTTTGTTGATGATTACTCATGAAAAATGTGGGTATACTACATTCGCACCAAAGACCAAGCCTTTGAAACTTTCAAGAAATTCAAAGTAGCTTGTGAAAATGTAACTGGTAAGAAAATAAAAACACTCCACTCAGATCGAGGGGGTGAATACACCAGTAATGAGTTCAAAGCTTTTTTGGAAACACATGGAATTCATCGGCAAATGGCACCTCCATATACACCACAACAAAATGGTGTAGTTGAGAGAAGAAATATAACTATAATGGATATGGTAAGGTGTATGATCAATGATTCAGGCTTGAGTAAAACATATTGGGCAGAAGCAGTAAAATAATAGTTTATCTGCTGAATAGAGTTCTCACTTCCACACTTGATGGAATAACACCACAGGAAGCTTGGTCAGGGAACAAACCATCTATAAAACACCTTAGAGTTTTTGGATGCAAGGAAAGTATGCACATTCCTAAGAAAAAGAGAACTAAACTTGATATGAAATCAGAACAACTTATATTCTTGGGATACAGTGATGAAGCCTTGGGATATAGGTTAATGGATCCAAAAACAAGAAAAATTTCACAAGTAGAGATGTTGAGTTTTTTGAAAATAAAGAAGCAAATGCTCCTTCCATAAACTCACAAAACAATCCTACTAAGAAAATAGAAGATGTTCTTGATGAAGATAACGATGATGAGGATAATTCAACTCCTCCATCTATAGGAACAACTAAATGTATGCCTAAGTGGTATACTAATCTAATTCGAGATGCTAAGTTGGATAGTGATCCTAACACATCCACTTCAGGACCTAGAACTCGTAGTATGACTCAAAATGAGGTAAACTTAGCCTTAATGAGTATAGTAATTGAATCAAGTGAGCCCACTACAGTTCAAGATGTCCAACGAGTCAAAACCTTGGTCAGATGCTATGAATTCAGAATTCAACTCTTTGATTAAGAATAATACATGGAAACTTACAGATCTTCCACCAGGGAAGAAGGCAATAGGTTGCAAATGGATATTTAAAACAAAGTACAAATCAAATGGAAGCATTGATAAATACAAGGCAAGATTGGTAGCTAAGGGTTATGCACAAAAAGAAGGCATTGATTATGAAGAAACATTCACACCAATAGCTAAGATCAAAACAATCAGGATGATATTTTCTCTAGCTGCACAATTTGGTTGGAAAGTTCATCAAATGGATGTAAAAATTGCATTTCTCAATGGGGATTTACAGAAGAAGTCTACATGACTCAACCAGAAGGTTTTTTCATACCAAGTAAAGAAGGAAAGGTATGTAGACTCATAAAGTCATTATACGGTCTCAAACAGGCTCCCAGGGCATGATACATAAAGATTGATGAGCATCTCATCAAACATGGATTCAAAATAAGTCCATATGATCCTAATATCTATCTCAAAAATCAAGGGGGGGAGATAGTGATCATAGTAGTATATGTCGATGATCTAGTCATCACTGGAAGTTTGGTGAAGATGATTAAAACAACTAAGGAAGATCTAAATCGATCATTCGACATGATAGATCTCGGGCTTCTTCATTATTGTCTTGGACTTGAAGTATGGCAAAAGGAAAATCACATCTTTGTTACTCAACTAAAATATGCCAAGACAATGCTCGAGAAATTTAGAATGATGGATAGTATACCAATGGCTACACCTATGGAGACAAGGCTTCAATTGTCTTGCACAGATCCATCAGAACAAGTAAATGTTACTCTTTATCGACAGTTGATTGGGAGTCTCATTTACTTAACTTATTCTAGGCCAGATATCAGCTATGCAGTCAGTTATCTTTCTCGATTTATGCAAGAACCAAGGGTTTGTCACTGGAAAGCAGCAAAGAGGGTACTGAGATACATCAGAGGAACCATGGACTTTGGCCTAGAATACAAGAAGAATGATAACTTCTTCTTGACAGGATATATAGATTCAGATCATGCAGGTAATGTTGATGATAGGAAGTCCACTTCAGGATTTGTGTTCTTTTTGGGATCTGGACCTATTTCATGGGGGAGTAAGAAACAAAATTGTGTTTCAAGGTCTTCCACAGAAGCAGAATATCACGCAGCAAGAGGAGTTGTCTATGAAGCGATTTGGCTCAGAAGGATACTTGAAGGATTAGGAATTCAACAGGATCATCCAACAATCCTACATGTAGACAATGAAGGAGTAATAAAACTTGTTCGAATCCAGTCTTTCATGAACGCACCAAACACATTGAGGTGTAGGTACATTTCATTCATGAACAAGTTTAAAACAACAACATTCAACTTCAACATTGCCCGATAGAACATCAGCGTGCAGATATCTACACAAAATCTCTTGTACGTCCTAAATTTGAGGCATTCAGAGTATTTCTCTCCTGTTCACTTCAAAATATGATGAATTAAGGGGGGGAATGTTAGAAATAATCTAACACTTAATTCACCATATGTGGATTAATGTGTAATTATAATAAAGTAATTATTTAATTACTTTAGTTAGCTTAGTTGTTAGTGTGTTGTTATCATCCCTTAGATTGTGGAGGATGTTCTTTAGTTAGAATATTGTTCTCGAATGATTTCCTATAGAAGCTTTTTAGGGGCAATATGCTATTTCTACATATTTGCTTTGTTTAGGAGATTTGTTCCATATATTGTGGAAGAGATAGAAGCTATCCAATATCTATAAATATTGCAGCTCTCTCTTTTGGTTGTAATGCTTCATTTTATATTAATAAAATCACAACAAGCTCCGCCTTGTTTTTGTAATTTAATCTGGTTTTCGATTTCATTTAAATGAGTGAATCTTCTCCTTAATAGTAATGATCCCATCTTGGATTTGGCAGCCAAGGACAAAACCTCCTTGTTGATCAGAAATGATAGAAGGAAGGATCAATTGTAGATGAAGAGCCAAGAGTTTCATGCAGATTTTATAGGTAGTATTGCACAAGCTTATAGGTCTAAAGTCTTTTAATTCCATGGCATTACCACATTTTGGAACTAGAGAAAGGAAGGTACAATTCATATCTTTTAGCATATTTTTCTAATTGAAAAATTCTTTCACAACATTATATACATTCTTTTTATTATATCCCAGAAATGCTAAAAGAAGAATGCTTGAAACCCGTCTGGGCCAGAAGATTTATCCGAACTAAGATGTTTAACCGTAAATTCCACCTCCTCCAAAGATGGGGTCACTAAAATAAGAGAATTATCTTCCTCTGAAACCAAGGGCGGGATGCAGTTTAGAAAATCTTGCTCTTTGGCCAGATTAGGAACACAAGTGATTAGTGAGCAAGTTTTTAAAGAAAGAAATAGCCTCTTTATTGATTTCTTCCTTCTCTTCCACAAGGGAGCCATCCTCTTTCCTTAATTTACTTATTCGATTGAAACTTCTACGCTTCAGGTAGACAGGTGGAAGAATCGGTATTTTGTCATATTCACTTAAGTGACCTCCAACATTAACATTGTAAGATTCCTTTTTCACTAATAAGGAAAAGACTCACTTTTGTATCCTAGGAATATGAAAGGTCACAAGTGATGGGGATAGGTGAAAAGTCATGTGGGGGTTAGATGAAGAGACATTTTTTTATGTTATAAATTGGAATGGATTCTCCATTCCAAAAGGTTAGTAGTTATTAATTGATTGTATGTTATTGAGATTTACCACTACTACATCAAGTAATAAAAGTTGCATTTCCTCTCTCTCTCTCTCTCTCTCTCTCTCTCTCTCTCTCTCTCTCTCTCTCTAATTTCTAACTTTTTAAACATGATGATCTTGTAAAACCAAGAAAGGTGTCGATGCCTTTGATAAATGAATCGATAGAATTAAGTGTCTATGATTTTTAGTCTTTTCATTGTTATAATTGTTGTGTTCTTCTAATTGAATGTGGACCTACTCTGGTTATTGTATGTGAATTATGTAAGCCTAATCACAATAGTAACCCTCTCTCTCCTTATTTCCCCAACTCCCCTTTACCTCTCTTCACTATAAATTCCTCCTTTGTACCTTGTACAAGCACTTTTCCATAGGTTTAGTGGAGTATTCATGTGTGATCCCGGTCAAATGCCCATCCACATATTTTAGTTAGTTTAAATTCAATAATGGGATCCTCCCCATACATAAGAAGGAGGGGCTTAGCCTCGTGACCATTGTTGAAACCAATAATTTTTAACACGACAAATTATTTCACCAACAAGGCTTTTCTAACAATTTCACATGAAAATTACAACTATAGAGCCTTATTTGATGCAGCCTGATGAAATTGACACAATTATTATGGAAACATTACAAGATTTTATAAATATCGCATTATGAAAAATAAACAAATCACAAAAAAATTGGCCCCATATTAGGATCAAGTACTAATTTTTGTTCTATAAGCGAGATTAAGTGTTAAATCACTTCATAGTAGACTCAAGAGCTACATTGGCTCCATAAAAATATTGAATGCTACAATTTCTCCATAACATGATCAAGTACTATGTTGGCTCCATAAAATTCTCAATTGTTCAATGGTTCATGGTAGGCTCAAATGGAAAATTTCTCACATACAATATTCACATCCCTTATGATGAAATTAGGGGCATTCGGTGCAAAAGTTTCATGATTTTATTTTATTTTTTATTGATAATTATTGGATATCTTCCAAGGGCCATTACAAAAGATTCATGATGTTTTTTTATTGATTTTAATTTCATTTATTGTTTATTTACTAATTATATAAGGAACGATATCAAATGTTAATACACATTTTGGTATGTGATGTGCACGTTCACATATATTACGTGAAAAGAGAGATAAACCAAACATTCCTAGCCTCACGTACACCATACCCAATGGGAGGTGTTTATTTACATTTCATTTATTTTAATCCAATAATTTTTAATTACTATATTAAAATAGGGATGATTGTAGTACTTAAAATTTATACCTAAGGCACTTAGTAATAATCGTTTAGCATTTATCCCAATATATTCCCATTTACACATAAATTGACTTAATCCTAAAGGCATCACACTCAATTCCTACACTCTACATCCACTAGATTAGCACTTGTCACTCATTTGAACACTTCAAGAACCAATGCACCCTACACTAAACACATTTATAGACTTTTTCTATCCAGCTTAATGTCTTTAATATAGACATAAGCTAAACCTAGGTAGAATTATGTGATAGGGGGTAAAAATAGTTGATGTTTCTAGCCATGGTTGATTTTTTTATCCTACTTACTTCTAATGGTCATTTTTTTCAAAATCATAAGTTACCTCAGTCATATTAGGGTTGATTGAGCAGGAAATCATCCATGCAAGTTAGATATATAAATAGATGCACCCTACTTGTTAGGGGCATCTCTTAACATCTAGGGGATCCCACTCTTAAGAAATCTAAGAAGAAGGGTTCATTTTAAGACCCCCTCCAAAAATTAGTTTAGAATTGGTGGTGAATCTCCAAAATTGACTTTCGAATCAATGGCGAATTTCTGAAAAATTGTTTCATGGCAAATTTGACTGGCTGGGTTTGGCCATCCGTCATCCGTTTTTATCATACAACCTATGTTGGATGCCATCAAACCCAGGTTATATGGCGTAAAAAATGGATGAATGTCCAGCCTAGGTTGGATAGTCATCCATTGTTTGTTTTCCAACCTAGGTTGAATGGTCGGCCATCGTCTATCGTATAACCTAGGTTGATGACATCTAACCTAGGTTGTATGGCAGATGATGGACGACCCTCTGATCTAGGTTGGACAGTCATCCATTATCTGTCATCGAACCTGGGTTAGATGATTTTCCATCGTCTATCGTCCCACCTGGGTTGGATAACTATCCATCGTCTGTCGTCTAACCCAACCATCCAACCTAGGTTGGATGACCATACATTATCTATTGTCTAACCTAGTCATCTAACTTTGGGTTGGACGATTGTCCATCATCTGTCATCTAACCTGGGTTGGATGACCATACATTATTTTCCATCCAACCCAGCTCATCCAACTCTGGGTTGGATGATTGTCCATCATTTGTCATCCAACCTAAGTTAGATGACCGTACATTATCTCGTCGTCCTAACCTAGCCATCGACCCAAGTTGGATGACCATCCATCATTTGTTGTCCAACCTAGGTTGGATCGACAGACAATGGTTGTCCATCCAACCTAAGTTGGATAGACAATCACTCTTTTTTGGATGTCTTTATTAAATGGGTACCCCCTTACAACCCCCCAGGCTATGTATTATACCTCGGTGAATACATGCATAAGTTAATTTTTACATATAAATAGTAGGAACTGACCCATACAAATGACTTGTTGGGCTAAATTTTTGGCATGAACTGGGTAGCAAATGATCATCGCTAAAAATTCACCATTTCCAATTTCCAAAATCCCTAATATTCACAAGTTTACAAAAATTTGCCACTAAATTTTTCCCTACTAAGAAGAAATTTTGGCCTTTATAATTTAAGTATCTAATCTATTCTCAAGATATAAGTCTCAATGTATCCTAAATTATTTCCTAGAACACTCTCATGTGATATAACTAAAGTTAGGGATCATTTCCAAGTGTTGGAGGCGTTATTGGGGTATTGCGAAAACTATTGTTTACATATATTCACACACATATACCAATAGAGATAAGTGCATAGACCTTAGACCCTTTCAAGGTAGTGTAATGTAGGAAACACTTAGCAGAGAGGGTTGTTGAGGTCAATTAAACCAAATCAGATTAACTTCATTTTCAGGTCATAAGGCAAGGAGATGGATTTTTACAAAGGAGAATCCATTTGTAGTCGCAAAAGTGGGATCATGATTTTCATCATAGACTCCAAATCTAGGGACACATACACACACTAGATTCTAGAACCAAGTTTCAGATATGAGTAGTAGAGAGAAAAATAAGCCATATGAGGTTAGAAATGCCCAACCATTTCTATCTGGTTTGGACGATCATACCTTATATGCATTTTCATCACTCCATAATATACAAACACTTTGCACAACCGATTTCAACAGCTTTTATATCTTTTTCAAATTTCCATACTTCATACAATTACATTACCCCTCTTGAAGAGAAATTGATTCAATAAATAAATATGATAGAGGCAATACTTCACATAATCTTTGAGATAAAAAATAAAATAAAAATGGCATACACAAGGTAACATAGTAATCAAGATTTATCCTAAAAAAACCTCTCAAAAAAATCCTAATACAAGAATTTATCTTCTTTATTGCATTAACTCAATTGGTTATAAACAATCATGTACTTCCAAGTTCTATTTTTCCCATTTTATGTCCAATTTTATGTACGAACCTCAATAGGTAAATGTCATAGTGGTATTATAATATAATGGGTATTGCTGTCCAAAATAAACCCCTCGGGATATTTTGATGATTCAAAATTCATTTTGGAGTTAGGCAATTTTTTTCTGGAAAGTCGTGAAATGATATCTCGGTGTTCCATAGATTTAAGGAACTTAGTGTTCTACGGATTCTCCTAACCCACAAAATGAAGGAGTTTGAGCTTGTGTGGATTCCAAAGGATTTTTACCTTTGTCGAATGGAAAAGAGTACTACACGGACTTAGAAAATTTTGGTGTTACGTGGGACCGATCGTAACATCATGCAATAAAGGATGAATTCCTTCGAGTGAAATTTGTGGTACACAATGGGAAATTTTGAAGCACGGATGGAAAACAAGATGAAGAACTTGAAATCAACTAAGTTCAAAAAAATTGTGAACACTTCCCAATTTTCTACGGATTCTCTCAATGCAATATTCCACAGATGTTTAAGTTTATGAAATAGAGGAAGCAGATTAAAGAAAAATCCTTCACATCTTGAAGCGTCGGTAAAAAAGGAAAAGTGCGAGGAAATTTGAAGTTCATAATGGTTCATGAGAAAGGGTTCCCAGGATGGTTAGTGATTGGTATCTCACAGATTTCTAAGTCCGCATGAGAACATTCAAATTTTAGAAGGCTACAAAATAAGGTATAAATGTTTTAGTCATATATTCCAGTGTGTTACTCCGAATTGCATAAGATTTGTTGCATTCACTTCATCTCTTTGATGCCTTCACAATTGAATGTGGAGTTTCAAGATTAGAAGAAATTATGGAGAAATAACCATAGGAGTTTAAAAGAAATATAGGAAACACACAGTTTCTCATTTCAAGTGCTAACAACCTCACCTACACTGGAGTAAAATCTCAAACGACACCCATGTCCTCACTTGCAGTCCCGATGGTGTGTTACAAATGGAATGAAAAATTTTCAAGGAGATTAATGGTGACGGGATTTATGGGTAGCATATTTTCTACATTCACGGCATGTCCAAATTCGATTTTCCCTATATATATATATATATATATATATATATCTTTCTCATATTATATAAATGTAAGTGCTTAGGCATGTTTTACAGGTTCCTTTTACTTGAATTTTCATGCTCTACCTTGGAGCAACACATTTTCTTTCCTTAAGACCTCTGCAATTTCACATTTTGTGAGAGATTCCTAACCTCTACTTTGTAAACGTGATGGATATTTACTAAATGCAATACATCTATGGTCATTTTCCCTTCAAATATTCTTTATTTGTTGTGGATGTTTACCCTCTTATTTTCATTGAGTTTTATGCATTCATGTCTTTTATAACTTTTTGTTTTCATTAAAATCTCTATATATGCAATTATTTTGTGTCTTTTTGGCCATATTTGAACCCTATCCTAGTATTGTTGCATCTTCATTCTTTCATTTCTGACTTTCCTTTATTGCTTCCAACCTTGGATATGGTATGCTTTAGTTTTAATTTTAGATTTAGTTGTAGTTTGAGTAGTTTAGGTTAGTGTGCATTGAGATAGGAGAGAAGGAACTGGCCTTCTCTGATTTATCTCAAGGATAAAATTCCCACACTTTGAAGACAATCCCATGTTCACCAAAAGTTATGATGTTCATTCATGATCATTTAAAGGGTGTAACTTTTGTGTGTTAACAGTTTTTTCACGCCCGATGGACACTTTGAAGATTTCATGTCATTTCACTAAGATTTGTGTGTGTATGTTGGTGATATATAGCATTTAGAGGATCTACAAAACATATTTGGCTACTCTAAATATTACATCTACTTGGATTAAGTAGTCAAGTGCCTTAGTTTCATGAGATTGTTCAAACAAGAAAAGGATATCTAGTGGAGAGCATTTTGACTACTTTCAATTGTCACCAAGGAGAAGGAAAAGGGGCATATTAGTTTAAATATCTCCATCACCTCCAAATAGAGTGTTATCTACTCCTCCTCCTAGTAGGCCTTTCTTGTAGTCCTCTAGGGTTCTAAGACCCATTACATTTATGTCTCATCATAGGAATCATGATTTTGTCACATTCAATGGAGGAAGCCCTTTAATTTTGGCTCAATATGATGGCGTTCTAATTACCGACCTGAAAAGTGTTCCTTTATTCACTAGAGAGAACACTACAACTCTTATTGAACACATCAAATATGTTGCAAACATCTACTTAGTGTACTATGCTACACATGAAAATGTAGCCATCATATTTTTGGCATCATCTTTCAAAGGAAAATCTCTCCAATGGTATAGGAGCTTAAGAGTTAACTCTATCTCTACTTCGATAAGTTAGGAGAATATTTTTGTAATTATTTTGAAGATAAATTAGACCATCTATCTCTTGTGGAACAATGAAGACTACAACAAAGAGAGCACTTTGCATGATCTAATGGTTGATTTCAATATCGATTCCATATGATTTAGGATAGAATCCCTTAAATGGTAATATTACACTGAATATGACTTTCTTTATTATTAAGGGATTTTAATAGTGACATTTCTCTCATGATTCAGTCCATGGGGGATAGAACTTTACTAGATTCCTATGAATTGTTATTAGGGTAGAAAAAATTCTTATTCGAGTAGGAAAAATTTCTCTTAGACCCCCAATACCCATATTCCCAGAGGTAGGAACATATGTGCCTTATCAAACCCTTGAATTAGCTCCTATTTCATCCCCAAGAAACTAGAGCTCAAGTCATCCATATACATCTACAATCCTTTCAAGTGAGTTACATGAAGTTATGAAGTAATTACAAGAACTTTGGAAATGAGTTGGTATCCTTGAAGAGGTAACAAGTTGTAAAATTCAGACCTTATCAGCCTCCATACCAACCCAACAAACCTCCTTACCTTACAAACAAATAGTCATTCCAAATGGCTCCTCAAAATGAAATTACCGTCATAAATCGATTTCAGTCTTATAAACTTAATGCGGCTAGCTCATCTAAGGCCTTGGTTCCAGTTCAAAATAATATTGTGCAAGATTATGAGTGGTGCTTCCCTTAATATTTTGCACAAACCAAGCAACCTTCCTAATGCCATCCTAAATAAAGCCTTGATGGTACAAAATACGTCTATTTATCAAAATACATCCATGGAGGAAAATCCACAAAGCAAGAGCTTGCTCAAGAGTTGTCAAGTGATGCTTCACTTGTAAATTACTAAACAGAGGAGGAGTTTGTGTTATCAATCATCTTCAAGGTATAAATCAACCACCTTCTTCAGGTGTAGCTGCAAACACCGGATCAAAAAGAAGGTAAATTGAGGAAAGTGCTCCGCCCCTTACTTCACCAAGCTTGCATCCCCACCTCACACAACCCATAGACTTGGTCATATTTTAGGCTTCAAGATAAATCAATAGAATTTGGTAAACCCAGAGTGCACCATAGATCCACGAAACATTGTGAATCCACCAAAAAAAGAGACCCCACACAATAAGGAACTTATGTGAGTTAAGAAAAATCCGTAACTCAAATAAATTTCATAAAATACAAAGATTCCGCAATCCAAAGTAGATCCATGATTGAACAAGTAAGAAAGGAAAGTGTCGACCCTCTATTGTAGAAGTCCATGGATACTCATTTCAACATTCTATATCAAATAAAGAATACTAATGTGAGTATTTCAATGTGGGAATCCATAGATATTCCTAGACAAAGAGATCTTTTGTAAGCCATCGTGATTGATATTTTCATGCCATATGATTCATATGAGGAGAAAAATTAAGTGTTGCTCACTAATGCACTAAAAGGATGACCAACCGAGGTAAGAACATAAAGCCACCACCCTTATATGTATCCTCATGATAGGAAAAAATCTAGTGCACAATCGTATGGTCAACTCGGGAGCAAGAAATTCAAGTAATGCCCATACAAATAGCAAACCATCTTGGTCTTGAATATGAGCCACTCTTTAAAGGAGTAGTACAATTAGATGGAACCATCATGGGAACTACGGGAGTAATAATAGGGATAATCCTCACACTACATGCATGTTCTAAATTTTCAAATCCATAGGATGTGTTCATCATTGATCTTCCCCATTTCTTCACCTTACACCTCTCGTGGGACTTCACTCCTAAGGTTGGAGGATACATATCCACATATTAGTCGACATGCTTTTTAGAACCAGATATGGCACCAAGGATACCATAAGGTCTGAACCAATTTCTTCATATCATATAGATCCTTATGTGTATAGCCCCATCAATTCTAATTGCACCATTTTTTATCAATAAGATCACTCAAGTTCCCAAGAAGAATATACCTAAATTAAACATATCTCAAAGTTTCTATTTGATGAGTGGGGAAATGAATTACATGGTTTTGACCAATAAAAATAGATTGAATAAGTTGGCATTAACATCTATTTCTTACATGAGGAAGATTTTCCTATTCTGATGTCCTAAAATAAAATCCGTAGGATGATGGCATTTGGAAAAAAATTGACAAATCAAGAAGTAGACAAGGGGAAGGAGGAGGTGTGTTACATGTATCTCATACTTTGGTATGAGGTATTACTTTACTTTAAGGTTTCATTTTAGTTGCTCTAAAATTCAGCAGAGTATGAATATTTAATGCATGGCTTGTAATGGGAAAGGAAGATGAATGTCAAGCAATTGGGTACTTTCGTGGATAGTGATCTAGTATTAAACCAGTTCGAGAGGGTTAAATGCGGCTAACAATGATCTAATTAAATCTTACAAGGACAAATTATGGGACCTGCTAGAATATTTTAATGCCTTTAATATCTGTGCCATTCCAAGAAAAGGAAATTAACCAGGTGGATAGGTTAGCCGCATTGGGAGCAAAGTTTGACATTTACCAAGTTATCAAGAGGGACAAGTTACGATCGTATATCAAAGTAGTGGTGAGGCATGTTGCACTGACAACAACACAAATTAGCAAGTGTTTGAGAATGATCAACATATTGTCAATTTCATCTAAGAAGAATATGATTTTTCATCAAGGAATTAAGACAAGTTAGAACAACAATATGAAGACCAAATTGTCCAGCTCATATCAAAAAATTTCCCAAAGGACTAGTGACTTTGGAGTCCATCTTCAATTCTGACGATTAACTTAGAAAATAAAAGGCAAACATGACACTCAAAGGTGAGGAATATGAACCCATCTCAATTGGAAAAGATAAATTACTTAATATTGGCAAGGTATGTACTCCATAAGAAAACATGCATTTGTAGGCATTTTTCAAGCATTTGTTGATATTTTTGCATGGAGTTATTGGTGGTGTGAATCAACTTGCAACAATTAATATGTTTTACATTGAGCTACATTCTTATAATTATCAAACCAAGGAGTGTAGACTTTAAATATTGTCGTGTTGTATGCACGATTATAGTGATTTTGAGAGCCTGGAAAGGAAATAACAGTCATGTAATAATAATGAAAGTAAAATAAATCTCAAACTTGAAAAATGAACTATTGTTAAATGTTATTACTAAAAAAAAGTTGCAGATTCAAAAAGTAGATTGTTCCTAAGTAAATATGCATGAAATGAAACAATGGAGGGGATTTAGTAGACCTCAAGTGGGCCCTGACTTGGGTTTTAATCCCTTCCTAACTTTGTAACTAAGAACTAAATGAAAAAACTCATATTTTTATTAATTTGCATAAAACATTACATCTAGGAATAAAAGATCAGAGTGATCTCTCTTCTCTTATTCCAAACCCAACTCTAGCTTACTTTTAACTCTTGATTAACTAACTCATTACAAGGCACCAACCCTTTCCTTTATATCCTATCATTTATAGCACGTGATAAGAAGAAGAATACAACAAGGATTCTTAAATAGAACAAGTGAGAGACTCAACACGTGTTTGAAATACACAGGTGTTAATCTAACAATCGGTTTTTCACTAGTTCTTTATCAATGACCAAATCAAATATTGATTTGTTTCCCATTTTCCATGTTTTTGTTGTAACTACTTCTCTAATGGCACATAATGACTTGAGTTCCATCACTTCATATTTCTAAAGATCTTCATAAATACGTTGTAACTTCTTTGTGAATGATTTCGTTATGTTGCGAGACAAGTTCCTTTAGGCTGCATGATTTGCTTTAAAAAGGCAAGTTCCTTCACTACATATGAAAAATTGCTTAGAACTAGGAGTAACATCACACATATAATTATCCAAACAATTTATTGGAATAATAAGAATAAATGCACATGTAATATCACAAAATAAATACAATTAGATATAACTATATAAATTAGTCATTATGCCAAAAGTTCATGGTTGTGATGGTGATGTTCAAAGAATGCTCTTTGGAAATACATGAACATGGCTACAATAGTATTATCAAAATTTAAAATATGATTTGTTATAAAAAAAATTATACATCTCATCACATCCATAGGCTTAAACACTTGAATGTCCTCATTCAAGAGCTTTATATCTTCTCTGTTGAAACTGCATTCTTTCCTAAAATCTATGGGTGTTCTTTTTCCTTCTTCTTCTAATAATAAATACCCACCATTCCTCATGAATCTATCCTAGAATATTTCTTGCACCCTCTGATTGATCGGTAAATTTCTCGTCAAGGTGCAATTGGGAAATGAAATATTAGAGGATGATAAGTAGGAAACCACTCATCCCCACATTCATTTTCTATTTTAATATATTTGTTCACCGTGCAAAATGTTGGAAGTATATTTGGATAGGAGTGTATTTATTTCCTTTGGAGTGTAGTGGATAACTCTGTCCATATGATTTTATATGCCATCACAACCTGAACTCCATGTTCCCTAATCATGTTCCCGACTTACGTGTGGGATTCCTTCCTCATTCTCAAGACTCTTTCTCTTATTACATAATATTCCATATAGTTGTCATATTGTTCTATAATTTCATCGGATGTTGTTGCCTCGGTCCCAATATACAGTGGTGTAACCTTCTCCAAATGTCTATATTCCTTCATTTTCTTAGCTCTTCCCAATTCATTTGAAAAATAAGAACATAGTGCATTAACTTGTACATCTCCAATATACATAATTGGGATCCAATCTCTGTCATATATGGAAGGGAATACTTATTCAAATATAGTTCACATAACAAATGTTGGAGTTCATTTATACTATTATGATATAGAGTAAAGAATTTCCGGGATGATCTAATGTCATATACCATATCGAATTTATGCAAGTAAACTTGTGGTACAACATATTTTATTTGAGGTATATGGCATAGACACTTGATGGGAGTCTACAACTCAACATTTCAAATGTTACCTGAATTGTTTCCTCTTGTTTTTATTTCAGCCTCTTAATCTCTTTGTCTTTCTCTTCAATTTATTTCTTATGTTTAGAGATGAGGTCTTCCTTCTCCTTGTCCCATTTCTTCTTAATATTTTTAATGTATGCATCCAATTGCAGCATCAGATTGTCAATATTGGGCCCCATAGTTTATGTTCCCATCTCACTACAAGATGGTTTTTTAGGTTCCCTTATGATTTCATGAATTATAATTTGGGGTTGCATTGGTTCTACATTTGCTTCTTACAGACTAACATTTTGTGATTGTTGAACAACATTCTTAATGACTTGTTCATTGACATCATCTACAGTCAATTGCTCTTGTTCACTTCCTCCTTCCACTACCTCTTCCACTTGTCTCACTTCATGACTCTCTACTTCATGAACTATTTCCTCATTCTGATTTAATTATTCTTGTCCTTCCATTGGTTCTTCATGGTGTTCGGCTCTCGAGGTAGTGTGGGAACAATATCCCCGTACTCTTTCTCCAATGGTTCAGGCTCAAAATTTTCTTCTATGGCTTCCAAATCACTCTCCACTGAGATGGGTGCATTGCCTAAAAAGCTCGGAGGTTTTTGTCCTCTTTTTCCTAAGCCTATGGGAGCACCTAGTTTGTTTTGGAGCAGAATGAGTAAGTTTCCTTTTGGATTTGGAAATGGAAGTTTAAGGGGGAGAATTCCAATAAGGTTTCAGAAATAAGGATTCTCTCTGGTGAAATAGGTACAAGGGTTTCTTCAATGGAAGGCAGACTTTCATAATTTGTGGGTTCTTGAGGTTAGGAAGAGGATGGTGGAGCCTCTGGCATATGTGCAGAATAAATTTCAGTGCTTTTTCTCCTCTTTCCCCTCTTTCCCAAAAAAAATCAATATTGCTCACTTTCACAAAGTCATCCCATGATATTTTAGGGTGATCCCTCTCTAAAGTGTGCTTGACTACTAGGGTTACTAGACAGTGGTGTGACAATGTTGTCCTACCCCTCTAAACCTCTTTGCTAATTTTCTTAAGCATCTAATGCAATAAATTTGGAACATTTACTTGATTATTGTTCTTTAAATGATTTGACAATTTGAAATTCATTGTTTTTAACCTTGAATATCTCCCTTCACAAGTAAAGTATTGAATAAAAAATTAGCAATTTGTGCCCATAAGGGTTTGAGAGATTTTCTAAAGGAACCTTGGTGGTCTGAGATGAACTTGTAATCATTGTCTGCAAATTCCCTTCTTACTGCTTCTAGGTGGGATTTTTCTGGAAATGTCTCTCCTTGAGATAGAAAACTAGTGACTCACTTGTTAAAATTTCATCATTTACCATGATTGTTAACCCTTTTACTTTTACTTCTATGGTTTAGGTATTTGCAAATTCTACCACAATTGCCTCATCAAAACCTTGAAATGTGCTGATGTATTGCATCCATCCATGATTCTTTAAGTATTGCACAATCTCAGGATGACTTAGAAATTGAAAATGTGCAATGGGCTCATGTCTGATTAGGTCACCTCCCATGGTGGATACACAACTTCTCCCAGGTGCAATACACAATCACACAATTTTTCTTTGAAAGAACTTTGCACAAATGAATTGTGTTGATGGATTTTGATTACTTTGAACTTTATTACCGAGGGGAAAAGCAATACATTTAGGGGTGATTAATCATTAATGGATGTGACAACATTGAGCATATGAAGCAAAATGATGTGACATGTTGGATTATGTGGAGGGATTAGGTGGACACATCAGAAAGGGTGGCGGTCTTTATGACTTGGCATAACTCATAATTAAATACAATTAATCTAATCATACTTTATTAAAGTAATAGATGCATGCACTTATCTCGTTGTTGCTTATAATAACATATGTGCATGCTTTATTAGACCTAGAGTCTTTGGTTGCATGTAAGTGTCATTCGATGTTGCACACATGGGTTTAACTTGTGTTGAATGTTCCTTGCTGCAAATAGATGTTTCCCAGAGAGGAAATCCAATTGGTTCCAGGTGTCAATCGTTATTTATATCATCCACGTTAGTATGTTTCATTAATGTTTTTTATGCAACCATGAGTTATGTCGACGCTTCAAACAAACAAGGTCTTATTTCTTGTGGTTGTAGGTGGAAATCTTGGTCATTGCACTCTCTCCTTATGATGGAGATCATGCTCTTCTACAATCACTTGGAAATAAAACCTAGTAAAAACAAAAACATATAAAAAGATGGGTTAGCAGATTGTTGTTAATGATCACTTAGAAAGGTAGATCCCAAAACTTTTATTTGGCCTTGAAATATTCAATGTTTGAATGATCCAAGGCTACAAAAATCTCATCAATCCTCTACAATCCTAGAAGGTGAGCCAACATGCTCAACCTCTGAGGTTAATTCTGATGTTTCTTTCTCCATTCTTCTCTTATATCCTTTGAACAATTCCATAAATGATCCTTTATCAACTAGATTTTTATACAATCTTAACATGTGGCCATTCACCAACAACTTGAATCTCATAGGATCAATAATAGTAAGCTTCACAAATCCATTAGGGAAGATCTTCTCAATTTCATATGGACCTAGCCACCTTGTTCTAAGCTTCCCTATGTGATCCTTGTATTTTGAGTCAAACAAAAGTGCCTAGTCACCTTCCTGGAATTGTCTTGTTTTGATATACCGATCATGCCATTTGATTCTTTGTTTTTGTACTACCTCTTTGTTATGAATTGCTTGCTTCCTCAATTCATCCAACTCATTGATTTGGAGAATTATTTGTCTCTGAGATTCTGATAAGTCTATTCCCAACTCAAGTGTAGTCCTCAACATTTTATGCTCAAATTATATTGGTAAAACAATAGTTTTTCCATATAATAGTTTAAATGGTGTGAAGCCAGTTGTGGTCTTCCATGTTGTATTGAATGCCCAGACTACTTTTGGAAGCCTATCTTCCCAATCTCTTATGTGGAGTGTTATAGTCTTTGTCAATATGGCTTCTCTCTTTGTTTGTAACCTCTACTTGGCCATTAGACTGGGATGGTATGGTGTAGACTTCCTATGCCTGATTTCATATTCACTGACCAAATCAACAATCACATCAGTAGTAAAATGTGTACCTTGGTCTATCACAATCTCCCTTGGGACTCCATATATGGTAAATATGTTCTCATACATTAATTTAGCTACCTTATCACTTTTCTAGTTTGGTAATTCTTTTACCTCTATCCACTTGGTTAGGTAATCTATACAGACTAGGATATACTCTTTTTATTGAGATGGAGGGTCTATAGGGCCAAAAAAATATAATCCCTACTTATCAAAAGGTTGCACAACTAATTGAGGTTGCAATGACATCTCATTAGACTTAGTGGGCTTATCGATGCTCAAACATTTTTCACATCTTTTAGTGTATAGTGTTGCATCATTATATAAAGTTGACCAATAGTAGTCAATAGTCAACACCTTTCATGTTGTTCTTTAACAACAAAATGCCCTCCACAAGGTTCATTGTGGAAGGCTCTGAGAACATCAAATATATCTTCTTCATCTATGCATATTCTCATTACTTGATCTTGACTTGTATAAAAGAGAAGTCCAACTATCCAAGAAAAGGGTAAACTATTTTCAACTAAATGTCTTTTCTCATAAGATGAAAAATGTGGAGGTGTTTTACCTAAGACCAAGTAGTTGGCTATGTCTGCATACCAGGGTGTTCTTGTAGAAATAGCAAATAGGTTCTCATCTGGAAATGAATCATCAACTACTTTCTCTTCATTATTGGTCTCCATTCTTGAGAGGAAATATGCCACCACATTATCTTTGTTAGGCTTTTCCACTATGGTGACATCAAATTCTTACAAGAGGAACAACCACCTTATGATTATGTTGCTTACTATTAGTTTGTTTACCGATACTTGATTGCAACATGATCAGTGTGAATAAACATTGGATATCCTATGATATAATGTCTGAATTTTTTTATAGAATATACTACTTTGCGCTGAACTATTTTTCTATTATTGTATAGTTTAATTTTACATGTTGCAAATTCTTGCTGACATAGTATATTGCATAATACGACTACCATGTTTTGGTCATAAGAAAACTCCAATAGCATGATTTGATACATCTTTTTGGTTATGAAAATGTAGGTTCTAATCAGGTCCTCTCAACACAAGGGTAGTAGTTAACATCTCTTTTAAAGTTTGAAAAACACCTTCACAACATTCAATCTATACAAAATCAGGATCCTTTCCTAGTAATACAAAAAGTGGCACTGGAATTTTGTTGAAGTCTTGTATAAACCTTCTGTAATATCCAACATGGCCTAAAAGCTTCTAACATATTTTTGTTTTCTTGGTGTGGGCAAGTTGACTATGACAAAAACTTTTGTTGGATCTACTTAAATTCTGCTTTGAGAAAAGTGGTGCCCAAAGACTATATCCTCTCGACATCATCATATAACACTTCTCATTTCTCAAGGACAAATTGTGATCCTTGCATCTTCTTAAGACCTTATCCATATTTTGCATAGCCTCCTCAAAATTATTGTCATGAACAATGAAGTCATCCATATAGACTTACATGCAATCATTTTTCAAATCAAAGAAGATACTCGGACTTCCCTCTGGAATATGGCAGGTGCATTACACATGCCAAATGGGAGAACTAAATAGGAAAATTTCCCCATGGACATGTGAATGTAGTCTTATCTTAGTCCTCTGGTACAATCTGGATTTGATTGTAACCATTGTATCCATCAAGAAAGGATAATTAATTTTTACCACCTAGTGTATCAAGCGCTTGATCAATGAAGGGAAATGATAACTGGTCTTTCTTTGTGGTTGAGTTCAATTCTCTGTAATCCACATAGATTCTCCATTTTCTATTCTTCTTTGGTACAATTACCAAAGGTGATACCCACTGTTGTCTGATATGGGGTATATGAATCCAACATCTAACAACTTCTATAATTCACCCTTCATAATTTCTCTTATTGTTGGGTTCATGCATCTTTGTGGCTATCTAATTGGTTTACAATCTTCTTTAATATAAATTCTATGAGTACAAAGCCTAGGATGAATCCCACGCATATCACTATAATCCCAATCAAATGATGTCTTATGTTATTGAAGAAGAGCAATCAACAATTGCTCATGTTGTATATTCAACATCTTGCTTACATTTAGTGGCCTCCCTACTATTATTTCTACTTGCTTGGAGAGGTCCAACATTGAACACATGTTTCTACTAACATAATTTAATATGCAGTCATGAGGAAGAAGTTGGTGAAAAATACAATTTTTACCTAGAATACTCATGGTGCTCTCTGTTGTGGTAAGACTTGGTTCAAAGGACAACTCAAGCACCTTAATCTATCATCAATTTATTCATTTCTTCCATATTTGTTCTACAAAATATTAGAGAGAACAACATCTTCCTCCTAATCTTCAATAGTGCAATACTTTTCCAACATCATCAGCTTGTTGGATAGAGCATTGATCAACTTCTGGTTCTTCAATCCAAACTATTTGATCCTCATCATTCAATGGTTGGGCAGGAGGATAGAGTATAATTTTCTTAGTACCATTTCCATTTGAGATGATCATGTTGTTAGACTGCACCCTATAAATGCATCAACAATGGCCAACCATGGCCTTCCTAGTATAAGAGGGTAACCTCCTATAATTTCCTTTGGTTGTAGGACAATGAAATCAGCAGGTATTCCCAAGAGTCTACCACCATAACAATGTCCTTAAGGAATCCTTCAGGCTTTACTATTGATCCATCTACTAATTGTAATATTGTAGCTACTAGCATCAGTTCTTCCAACTTCAAGTCATCCATGACTTGCTTGGTCATAACATTGATTGTTGCCCCTAAGTTGATTAGAGTATTTTTAATTGTAGTTCCATTGATAGTAAAATTCATCAAAGGACTGCCTGGATCTATGTACTCAGGTAGCACAGAGTTTCCAAGAATGATGTCAGTCAACTGTCTAATGACTTGTACAGTGAATGGATATTTTCTTTTTCTTCTTGTCTTCTTTATACATAGATCCTTGATTAGATTATTGTAAATAGGCACATCCTTGATGGCTTGAATGAGTGGAATCTTTACACAAATGTCCTTCAATTGATTGACAAAATCGAATCGATTTAGGGTCAAATTTTCTCTCTTGCAATATTTCTAGAAATGGGTGTCCATTGACTTGTATCTTAATTTTACTATAATTATGTTCATGTTATTGTAGATCAACTTGCACCATCTTTTGTCTTTGTTGCGAACCAACTTGCAGCGACTGTGGTTCATCTAGTATCTCTGTGATTATGGGTTTACTTAGGTGGCACAAGTGCTCTTCCTAAATAAAGATGGATATTGTTGACATCAATTGAATAAGCAAATTATTGGGTTGATTTAGTGTTATAAGCTGACTAAGAAACTTTATTATTGGGGTTAGTTATTGGTTGAGCTATCAATTGAGTAGCTTTTGGTTGAGAGCTAGATTGTAGGTTTGGCATCAAAGCTTGTTATTGTGGGTAGGAAGGTTACTAGTAGGGTTTTTAGTAGTTAAGAGGTTGATTGCTTTATTGTTGCCTCCTCTCCAAGGTTTTTGCTACGAATAAGGGGGGTGATGCCATTGTTTTCCTAAAAACTGAGGTTTTCATGGTTGTTGGTATTGGCTAGGATAAAGAGCCCATCCTTTGAAGTATTAGCCCAAGGTGGGGTTGCATATTGTTATATGAACTATTAGCCCAATTTTGAAAAGATGGCATAGGATCTTATGACATACCTCCTTGTCTTGACGTTCATGGATTCCTTTGGGAAATGTATAAAAATTTCTCATCCTCCATTTATATCATTTTGAACTTTGGTGTAGCCTCCTTTCCTTCTGTAATGTTGTCCAGAGTCCCCTACATGTGCAATCAAATTTATTTCTTCTACAAGAATGATATAACTCTGCAAGTGTTGCCTCTGCATCCTCTCTCTTCTTCTTTGCATGTAGAGCATCAAGTTGGGTGGCCATGTCATTAAATATTTCTTGTTTCATGTTCTTAAACATGTTTACAATTTCGATTTAGATATTTACCTAATTCCTTTGGTAGTTTCTCCACCCTTTGATCTAACACTTATTATTCTTTTCATGGTTTCTCTAGAATAGTTCCCGCATAAGACATCAAGCTCAAACAAGAAAGTGTATGGGTATTCATTCATATATCCCTAAAAATTTGGAAGAGTTGATGGAGAGATGTTCTTCATTTGAGAAGCCTAATTTTTATTGGAGATAGGAAACTCAAATGTTCTTGGTTCTCCTTCTTCCATGTTTTGATTCACCTCCTCTACCATGTTTGGTTGTTTAGGAACTACCTCAGAAGTCTCACTCGAAAGGGAATGTTCTATCAGCAAAACCTGTCCAGAAGAGGATGTTTCTTCTTCAAAATCAGAAATAATTTTTGCTATTTGAGGATTGAGTAGGAATATACCATGAGCATCTCTACAACGGTGCATACATCAACTAACTCAACTCAATCAACATTCATTAGTGGGGGGTTTTAAAGGTGGAATTTCTACAACCTAGTCTATTCTAAGAAATTCAAATGCAAAACCTCACAAATTCCTATAACTTGGCAATATCCCCGACAACTACGCCAAAAATGGTGGTGTAAATCAACTTGCAGCAATTAATATGTTGTACATTGAGCTACATTCATTTAATTATGAAACTAGGGAGCGTAGACTTGAAATACTATCGGTGATGTATGCACAGTTATAGTGATTTTAAGAGGTTGGAAAGGAAATAAATATCACACAAAAATATTAAAAGTAAAATAAACTCAAACACAAAAAAATGGACTATTGTTAAATGTTATTACTAAAACAAAGTGGTTGATTCAGAAAGTAGATTATTCATAAGTAAATATGCATGAAATGAAACAATGGAGGGGATTTAGCAGACCTCAAGTGGGCCCTAACTTGGGTGCTAATCCCTTCTTAACTCTATAACTAAGAACTAAATGAAATAACTCAAATCTTTATTGATTTGCATAAAACATTACATCTAGGAACAAAATATTAGATTGATCTCTCTTCTCTAATTCCAAATCCAACTCTTACTTACTTTTAACTCTTGGCTAACTAACTTGTTACAAGGCACCAACCCTTTCCTTTATATCCTATCATTTACAATATGTGAGAAGAAGAAGAATACAACAAGACAAGTGAGAGACTCAACACGTGTTTGAAATACACAAGTGTTAATCTAAAAATTAGTTCTTCACTAGTTTTTTTATCAATGACCAAATCAAAGATTGATTTGTTTCACATTTTCCATGTTTCTCTTGTAACTACTTATCCAATGGTGTGTAAGGAATTGAGTGCCATCACTTCATGTTTAAAAATATCTTCATAAATGTGTTACAACTTACTTTGTGAATTATTTCTTTAGGTTGCGAGATGAGTTGTTGTGGACAAGTTATTTTGGCTGCGAACAAGTTGCTTCCGAAAGGTTCCTTTGTTACATATTACAAATTGCTTACAATCAAGAGTGGCATCACACATATAATCATCTAAACAATTTATTGGAATAACAAGAATAAATGCACACATAATATTACAAAATAAAGACAATTAGATATAACTATATTAATTAATCATTATGCCAAAATTTCATGGTTGTGATGGTGATGTTCAACAATGTTCTTTGGAAATACATGGACATGGCTATAATAGTATTATCAAAATACAAAAGATGAGTTGTTATGAAAACAATTTATACAGATTCATCGCTTATGAAGACCTTAGGGATTTTGATCCTGATCTATCTCAACACATCATTGAACTAGACCCAATTGTCAAGCCCATTAGGAAAAAATAGAGGTCTATCAATCTGTGAATTGAGCCTCTCATGAAGAAATAATTAAACAAGATTATTGAGAAAAACATCATTTCCCCATTAAGCATTCGTAAGTGGGTTGTAAATCTAGCTCCGATTCGGAAGATAAGTGGAGAAATTAGTCGTGTGTCAATTTCAAGGACTCGAACAATGCATCCTTGAAGGATCATTATGGTACCAAGGTTAGAGAGGTTCTCTCTTTTAGATGGTTACGTTAGCTACAATGAGATTATGGTGAAGGATGAAGGCTAGTTCAAGATGTATTTTACCACCAAATGGGGACCTATGCCTACAAGAAGATATCATTTGATTTGTCCAATGAATGAAAAACCTTTCAAAGAGGCATGGATATGGAATTCAAAGGATTAATTGACAACATTGTCATTGTCTACCTAGATGATATCACGGTATTCTCTAAGGATGTAAATGATCATATGCTTCATCTCAAGTAGATATTTGAGAGATGCAAGACAATTTGGGGTTTCTCTCAATCCCCATAAATGTATCTTTTTAGCACATGAAGGAAAACTCCTTGGCTACATTATCTCAAAAGAAGGCCTTGCGATAGATCTAGAGAGAGTATCATCCTTACATTGTCATTACCTAGTCACAAGAAGGAACTGCAAAGCTTTTTAGGATGAATCAATTTTGTCGAGGCACTTTGTTCCAAATTTTCCAACTAACATTAATGTTAAATAAAAATGTGTTCTTCACGTGGAATGCGGAAGGAAGAGAAACATCGAGGCCATCAAACAACCAATTGTATAGGCCCTAACTCTCATCAACCCTGATTTTACTAAGGATTTGATGCGAAGCATCATCAAGAAGCCATTCAAATGCAGATTTACATAGCCATGAGGTCAATTTGGGTATTCTATAGTATGATAAGCATGAGGGAGCGAGTTTTAGGTGTTTAAGAGTGTGAAATTTCAAAATGTTTGTTTTCCCTCCTAAATGTAAATTCAAATTATAAAGCATGTAATGGGTCAATATGGCTTATCAAGGTGAATAAGAGGTGGTTTAAAGTGTGTATAAGTGTGTTAGTATTCTAGAAGTATAGACATGAGTCCTAGGAGTGAGTTGAATGACAAAATAATGTAAAATGCCCAAATGTGATAAGAGGCATATAATGAGTCATCATGGAGTTAGTTATCAATTCAAGGAGTTACATGAGAGGAGGACCAAATTCAAATAAAAGAGGGAGAGAGTGGTTAGAGAAGACATTCCTCAAGGTGGAGGATGAAGGGAAGGATGGAGTGAAGGATAACTAAGCAATTTTGTATGTAGAATTACAAATCAATATATATATGAACTCGATTTTTTATGTAAATCTTGTCTTTTCGGGAGTAAATATGAGTTTGTATTAAGAATCAATAATTTCTCCTTACATTTCATGGAAGATTAATTGTAAACACTTTAAGAGGATTGGTTAGAAGCTTGAGTTTGTGGATGTTTTGTTATTGATAGTAAGTTGATGTATGGACTGTGATAATAGTATCAAGACTCTACACGAATGATTAATTGTTAAGTATAATATATGTTTTGAATTTTGAATTCCTTTCGGTGATAAATACGTGATAGAGGGTTTAAGGGAGTGTCATCGTAAGGTTTAATGGTGACTGTTCTAGACTACTTTCGTGTGAAGTTGGTAGCTATAAGAAATCATATCCGGGATCATGTGATTGCATTTCTCGGTTTGATCTAATCTAGCCCATTGTATTTTAGGTGATAATAAAGATGCATGTTATCCCAAAGAATGTAGTGGATGTCAAGAACAAAAGTTGAGCCAATTCTTCAAATAAAAATTAGATTCTACTTTATACTTAGAGGGTTTTCTTATGCCTTGTTTTCCTAACGTGCGTGCATTGTTTGTTAGTGGCTTACAACTCATGTCAAAGCTCACTTGATAACTTGGAAGTATGTAGGAGGTCTACACGGACCCTTAGATCAAAAATCCATCCTTGAAAACAAATAACATCCATTTTATAAACAAAACAAGCTTCTCAAGCTCCATGATGTACACAATTAGGGTTTGTAGGAGAAATTGAGTTTGGAGCCTCAAACTAATGTATTTTGTTCCGAGACTCCCAAGATACTAGGGTGATATGTTATTCAATAATATTTTGAAAGAATATTAGGAAACCTAAGGTTTAAAATCAAGATAATTTTGACAGTCTGCAGGAGGGTTTACATGCACAGTGAGAGGCCTAATCAAGAAGGCTCATTTAACAAATGAAGTAGGCTCTAGAATAGGAGTTCAAACTTGAAACTTAGTACATAGAAGGAACCTTGAAATGGGTACTCAAATATGTTTTGGGTGTGTTTTAATACTACATGTATAAAGAGAAAATCTTGAAAATGTCTTGGGACAAGGCTAGTAGGCCTAGGGGGAAGGTGAGATGAGAAAAGGGTGACTACAAGTAGAGGATTGTGAGTCGGGATTTGAAACTTAGGGCACACCTCATTGATGATAAAGGGTGCTTGAATGTGTTTTGAATTCTTGGTGGGTACTTCTAAATCATTCCAAACATGGAGTAACAATGGAATTGGTCTTAAGGGCACACTAGAATACAAGTTTAAGCAAATATGTGAAAGGATGATCTATTGATCTTTTGAAATCAAATTAATGGTTGGTTTAACATTTTCGGAGTGTCAGTAACAAGAAAAATGACATGAGAGAATTGGAGAAGGATAATTAAACCAAATTTACTTGTTTTTGAGTCAAGAAGCTCGTGAGAAAGTGAAGGACATCTTGGAGAGAGGTGAGAGTTGTTGAATTTTCATGAAATGCGTTCAATTTGGTTGATGAATTAACATTAGAATAGGGTATAGAATTAGGGTACAATGGTTATAAGACACCTATAGTGAAATTTGGTCAAATATTGCAAGAATAAGCCATTTTAGGCTAGTAGAAAGATCCTCATTTATAAAGAGTGGAGTAGATAGTAGATTGAAAGTTTCTTGATTAGTTGAATGTGTGGTTGTTTACAAGCCTTCCACATAGCCAAGACTTATTTTTCAAATTCTCGTTGATTCGACCGAGATAATCTCACCAAATTTAGAGCATCTATTCATCTTGGGAATAGAATTGAGTTGCGTCCAATTTAGATTTGATTTTCTCTCATTTTCCCAAAATACCAAATCAACTACCCATAACATTAAAATACACTCAAATTTGTGGATTTTCGGAAATAGTTGCAGAATCCATTTTCACTTGCACCATAACAATCTTGTCACTTTATAAGACTAGTGAGATCATAAAAAACACAAAAGGAAGCTCCACTACTCCAGATATGGGCCCGTTTCAATTCTAGTGGAGCATGTGAATTTTGATGATATGAATCAGAGGATGGAAGAAGGAGAACTCATTTATGGACCTAATTCATAATGCACAAGAGGATTGTGGATCATGAAACATCCAGTAGAATCATTTGAATATTTTCATGATGGGAACCATGGTTACAACATGTTCTCAATATCCATTCAAGAGGCGTGAAAAAAAGTTCTCACATGCTTCCAGAAGGCATTTTTCATTCATTTATTGTTCAATTATGTCTCACCAAGAACATGTGTCTCCATTTAGAGGATTGAATGTTGTCATGATTATTCTCAAGAATCTCCAATACCGTCAAATCTAAGAGGGATCATAGTTACCGAGTTTGAGTCATGTGTGATATTAGTGCATCCTTCATGATGATTGTAGGATGAGTGTTTGTTCATATGAAGAGACAAGATATAAGGTTCATGATAAAGGGTTGATTTGTGTATCCTATCATTGCTCGTAGAGATGAAGAGTTGAAACAGAGTTTCCAAGCATGACCAAAAATGATAATTCAAGATAAGGCATGAAGCATCATTTCTCTATTTCGAATAAGTCATGCCTTGATAAGATAATCAGTTGAAGAAGATCCTATCCATTTGAAACATTCATCATCATAATGAAGGAAGAGCATGACTCCATTTTACAACATTTATCTTCTCTCTCTTATTCTTTCGAGAATTCTATTTCTCCATTGAGGATTAAGTCACTTAAAGTTTATATTTCTTTGTTGGAGATTGCACTTTAAGTTGAAAAGTCACATGGGAATACAAATAGCCACCGACTTTAGCTATAAATTATTATGCTCTCTCCATTCCATAGGATTGGTTTTTCCATCTTTAGCAAGTTATATTTTTTCATTCCATTGCATTGTAATTTTCCTCCATTATCATCTTGTCACTCAACTAAGCACATGATGACATTTGTAAGAAGTTGAATGACTTTGTGTCTTTTTTATGGAATGAATAAAACTTGATAAATCTTTGTATTTGTCTTACAATTATCCATTTCATTATCTTGTGATGTTGTGTTGTGCTTGCATGTTTCCTCCAATTGAAACTAGAATCACCTTTGAATTGTATTTGATGAAATCTGAGTTCTACTTATCAATATAATTCCCCTTCTCATTTCTCCCTCTCCTACCTACAATTTCTCCCCTCTTTAGTCTAGCATTGTAGTTACAACAAGGGTGTTTTTGCACATTCCCCGGCCTCTGGCCACCCAAGGATATTAGTCTAGTGTAAATAGTTTCCATATTTCAATAAATGAGAGCAATCCCCATTCCCAAGCGGAATGATTCCACCGCTTGAGCAATAACGAAGCACATATTTTGTCCTTGACAAAATATTTTGCTAAAAATATCTAGATGTTAGTCTTGGGACCGACTTGGTGAAAAAATTGTTAGTGAGATTAGTTAAGTCCAAGGCCCATTATGCACATGTGTTGGCATAGAATGCCACATTGTGTGAACAAATGGCTCACTATCGAGAGAGATCACAATCAAAAGTTCTGGTGACACTTTGGAGGGGCCTCAAGATCTTGAGCTTTGATGCCTATTGAGAGTGGTGAGGATGATGGGTGAATGCATTAAGGGAAATGCCCTAGATATATTATATGGACTTTGTGTTTTACACACACACATGGATGTTGGTTTCGCGGAAAAATTATGCTTTTCATATTGGATAGATACTTTATGGTGTAGTTGATGAGATGAATAGATGTATGTGATGATTGTTAGATGTATTTGATTTAGTTTTGATGTGGGTGTATATTAGTTGATTTTATGATGTGCCCATTGGATGATGTATGTTTATGGTTAAGATTGGTGAGTAATATATGTGACATGTAAAAAGGATAGAGTACAAGTGATTAGAATATTTGTGAGTAAATCTACATTATATGTTTAGGAAATTGGTGGTGTGTTTATCGATGTGTGTGTAGTAATGAGAAAGTGTAATGCATAATATGTGTGTAACCTATTCATAAGATCTCATGAGCATATAGGGAGAGGAAACATATTATTTAAAAAAATAAGGAAGGGTGGTCCTCATATATGTCGTGAGGTACTTAAGGGAATGGTAATGATCAAAATATACGGAGACAAAGAGTGTGATATACGGGTAAGTAAAACATTGTGATGAAGAAATTGTGAGTAGTCACTCTAGAGACAGAAAGTGCATTTTGTGCAAATCAAATGAGAAGCTTGAGCTTAGCTAGACGTGTCATTGATGGTGCCACAAAAGGTGTATGGGTCATGTGTGCAGCTTTTTTGGTACAATTTTTTTCTCTGGACCATCCATTTTTATGTGGCTTTTGACATCTCTTGTGGAGGAATAAATTCCACATAAAAATCATAACTTGATATATTAGAAAATAATGCTTAGTGAGAGTAACACGTGTTGTAGGATGATGTCATGGAGGAGGTGAAGTAGATCTATCGGAATGACATATCTTGAAAGTGATAATGCCTTTTTCCTCAAGTAACTTAATTTTTTTATCTAATGTGTAACAATCATTGTCATGGTGTCCATTAATACGATAAAAATTCAAAAAGGCTTTCCTTTGTTCATTTAAGTTAATGAGGAGGATGATGGTCATTACATGACAACCGAGCTAACTCCTTATAGAGTAGTGTAAGTGGCTGTCATGTGGATGATCAATAGATTTTAAAATAGATCAAGTATATCCTTCATCCTAAGAGGAGTCTTTAGGATAACTCTTGGTTTAGGCTCGAGATTATAAAAATTGTTACCACGATGCATAACTTTAACTAGATTATCATTAGGTACCAATTTTGTGATGCATCATAGTCATGCATAATAGAAGAAAATACAATTTTATCATTGGGAGGCTTAGGTTGATGTGGGAGTGTAAACTCTCACTCTAGATCAATAACATGTAGAAAAATATTGGTAAATGAATCACATGTGTTGTAGAGAGAGTGTTCCTTAAGAGGTCGTATGAGACCTCGAAAAGATATATTACATCTCTAATTAAATGGGTTGATATAATAATAAGTGCATGTTTTCTTTGAAACGTAATATATAGTCAGATACAAGTTCAATCTCACTTGATGTAAAGAGGATAAATGCTCATATGTAGCTTTAGGGCCTTTATTGCAACTAAAGTGAGCTAGGAAAACATCTTAAAGTTCTAAAAAGGTACTAAGAGATTTGCTATGAAGGTGTGTAAACTAGTACATAGCATATCCTTTAAGGCTCTTAGGAAAGCTTTGAGAAACATCCTATCATTCGATGTGAAACCATAATTGCCATATACCGATTAAGATGTAGATAAGGATTTGAGGTAACACAAAATGCTTGGAATGAAGGCATGATAAAATTCCCAGGAAATTGTGATTGGAATATTTTACGTCAAATAGGATTTCCATAAATAGTATTGGAATAAATGTTAGCATAGTAAGCTTTTCTCTCTAGGGTCAAAGTATGTACTTTACATTGCAAATCTCCTATTGCATGCATAAGAGAGAGGACCTCTTAAGGAGGTATGGCATAGACATCTAGAGGCTCATTTAAGGGTTGTATCTTACCATTAATAGTGGCCATAGGAACACTATTTTGTTTAAATGCAATGTTAGGCGATGTGTTATTAGGTGGAAATTGGGATTCGATGGGTTTGGCTGCACACCGAGGTTTGAAAGGATCATTACTATTATCCACAAGCAAATCATTTATACTAGGATATGAAACTAGACTATGTGCATCATATGCAACTAGAGAAGAAGCACCATGTTCATTCTATAAATAGAAATAATTCCATCATTATGCACATTATCATCTACAAGTAGTAGAGGAGAAGTAATAATAACATCATTGCATTTTATTTCAAGGGGAGGAGTAAAACCAAAAGTTGTATCAATTATACATTGCAAAATAGGAATGAAATCATTTGTATCATTGTTGCATTCAAGAGTATTATTAGAAACATTATTGGTGCAAACATGATCATTTATTTCACATTTAATGGGAAGAGTAGAAACACAAGTAAAATCATGTATATGCGAAATAGAAAGGTTACCATCAAAGTTATTAGTTTTGCATTCAAGAGGAGTGGGAGAGACACAAGTGTGTTCATTGATATCATGTGCAAGGGGAGTAGAATCATCATGGATTTCATCACTAGGGCACTCATTATGAATGGAAGATAACTCATCATTAGAAACATAAGGATCACCATCGATCAATGTAAGAATAGAAGGAATATCATCCTCATGCAAGCTAGAAACACTCTCATCATCACTACAATATATAGGATTTGTGGTTGTAGGAAGGACATATGTGGGTGGAGGGGAAGTTGATTATTCACCATCACTATCCTAGCCAACCACATTAATCTCAAAACTAGGAAAACTATCACTTTTTATAGTGGGAGGGCACATAGAAATGGCATGGTCTCAGCCATGAATTTGGGTTCTTCAGAAGTAGGGGGAGAAAGAGTGTGTGCTACGTGTTAGAGAAAAACAGGGCTGGTTGTCTCAAAATACAAGATGATTGGCATCTTGATCATAATTGTGAAAGATATTATCCCCATTAGCATATGAAGAAGGAAACATATGTTTTGCATTTACAAAAGTGGTATGGGCCTAGGTAGAGGGATGGTAAGCTGCTATGTTTCAAAGCAAGGAATGAATGCAAGACATAATCACACAAAGAATAGGGAGGACAATGAGAAAAAACACACACATGCCTTAAGGTAGCCCTAGGGTTTGGAAAATAACAAGCCTAATGCAAAGGAACTAGCAAGATCCTAGGTTAGGTTAAGGATTTAATCAAAAGTAGTTTCACCAAAATGTATCAATCACGATTAGTTTTGATTGGGTTTAAGCACGATACTATAGTAACTAAGCTTATAAATACACTTAGATTTATGCTACATATAAGATAGAAGAATTATACAACACAATACTCATAATAGCTAGCAAATACATGCAATTTGAAGTGTAAACAATTCAAAATTATGTACTTATCTATTTCATAAATTTGTCTAGGTATGCTAGTGAGTTGTATGGACAAGAATAAAATCTAGAAATAGATCAAATCAACTTATGTGGATATGGAACTCTCCATTCGAGATTGTACAAAAGGACATGAATGTGTGGTATGTTATAAACCAAACTATACAGTCTTGCACCTATATGAAACATGGTTATGTAACTAGTAATGCTCATCATGTATCATTGTTTGTCACTTTTTGGTATCTTCAAATTCATAAAAAACCCTATGTGTTGCACTTGAACCTGCAAAAAAAACCCTAACTACCATGTAACACACTTAAGTAATAATTATATCTAAAAAATAAAGATGCGATATGTTTGAGTTAGACTGACCTCGTGGTCACCCCATATATGAGTCATCGAGTGCTACACTACATTTCAGACTCAATGTAGTTCTCCTAGTGTTTTGTGTTGATGTGCATGCAACTAACCCTTGGCCTAGTTTGGACCTCATGCCTCAATATTGATAGTAGGCTATGATACTCCATCCTAATAGAAACCCTTGTGTGCATATTAAAAATTCAAATATATGTCCTCTATGACGTGTATGCGGTATGCGAGATGTGTCTCTTGCTTACTTAGCTCAAGTAGATGGTAGATAAATAGGTGCCTGCTAGATAATAAATGCTTACATTAGACTTGTATATATAGGAGTTATTAACTTCAATTTCAAACCTTAGTGGCGGGAAAGGTTGACCTAGAACATAAGAAAGGTACCATAAAAAGAGTAATGAACCAACTCAAAAGATAAAAAATAGATAAAAACAAAGGGGTCTGGGACCATACAACTAGGTCATGACCGTATGTTCGGTATTGACCCATATGTATGGTTTTCAACCAAAACTAGATGTGACAAAACTTAAGAAGGACATGACTACGGATCCCTATAACTTGACACAAAACCATGATAGAAGGTAGTAGACATTGACAAAAGACCAAAGGTGAAACCAAGCCACGAGAGGGCCAAAAGGGGTTATGCCACTAAGATCTAGCTTCAAGGTTCAAAACTCATACATATGCATATGTAATAAAAGCATGATGTAATAATGATATTGTGCATAAATTTCGGTGTCTACACTCACTATAATCATTCTCGCATATGGGCCCACCTTACACCATATTAGGCGAGTTCTAGGGCTTAGTGACACAACCGGTTGGAATGACAAGTTGGATATAATGATGGAAAGATGTCATATTTTTATGTTGTTCTTCCTTTGCACCTTCGGGCGATATATGGACCAAATTCAACACAAAGCATATTCTCATTAGCCACTTTGGAACAAACACCATTTTATGAACCTTTGCAAAGATAAGTGACAAATCTCATGCACCATATCTAGATTTTGGATGTATATAATGCAAGATGTGTACAAATTAAAGATAGGTTGTATTGGCTAAAGGTGGGAGATGAAGTTTTTAAAGAGTTTTTCTATTGCTTGAAATCCAAGCATGTGCATCAACAAATCAAAGCCATATAGGAAGGATCTTAGTGTTTGTTTAAGGTGTTAGAGATGGTTTAGGATTATATCTACTATTATGAATAGGTTTTCAAAGCATTAAAACCTTCTCCCGAGCAACAAGTGACGCTTGAACAATGCATTGTTGTTGTCCCTTGCAAGTTTTCTCAAGCTCAAAGGGTGTCTTGTGATAGAATACTATCCATTAAGGATCTTTATGAAGTCATTTCTCAAATGGCTAATGATAAAATCCCATCAAGATGGTATACCATGCAAATTTTATAAAACCATATAGGATGTGGTTGGAAAATACCTTTTCCAAGTGTATCCGAAATCTTTTCACTCTAATCTGTTTGCAATTTTATCAACCAAGGCCACATCAAGTTTATTCCCAAGATGGGGGACCCAAGGCTCATATGTAACTTGATTTGATTGCATTGCTCAAAATATATTATAAAATCATTGACAAAGCCTTAGCTTTGTGCATCTACCATTTACTTCCTACAAGTGTCTATCCGAGGGAACAAACAAGATTTATTCAAATAAAATACATCCTAGATAATATTATTATGGTTTGGGAAGGTATGGAATGGGCTTTTCATTCCAATAGAAAGCCTTATTTTTGAAAATTAACTTTGAGAAATCCTATGACATGATTGAATGACACTTCATTCTATTCATGGTCAAAGCACTCGATTTGATCCTAGTTTTATCCACTTTGTGTCCATGATCTTCACCGATGCCCCACTTATATTTTATCAATGATGTCAACTACGAGCGGTTTGGGATTTTTTTATCTATTCAACATGGTTTCCCTCTAGCGCTTCCTTTCTGTATATTTTAGTTGTTGAAGGTTTTTCCTATCTCTTAGCCAATGCCACTCAACAAGGATTAGTGAAAGGTATCTCACTTTTGGGCATATCTCCCATGTAGTTAGTTAATGGGCACTTTTTGATGATTTGTTTCTCACCTTATTGGAAGATGAAAATAACATTTAATAGGCTATGCATTGCATGAATGTTTATTGCCTTGCTTCTAGCTCAAACATCTAGTGGTGAAAGACTCAATGCTATAGACAATTTGTTCTGCCTCCACCTTAATGGCTAGATGTTTTTCAATAGAAGTGGGTTCATCATGGAGAAATATTCCAATTTACGGGCATCTCGTTTGCTTTCAAGCAACCCCTCATAATTTGACAATATGTGGTGGATAGAGTTGAGAAGAAGTTATCGTATTAGATCACGAAAGCCCTCTCATTGGCGAGTAAGTTTGATATTTGATCTAAAGTTCTCACTACCACACATGTTTATTATTCTTCATGTTGGGCCCCTTCCTAATATATTTACCAAAAACTTGAGAAATTTCTTTGATATTTTATGTGGGCTAGCTTGGATCTTGGAAAAGGATTTCATAGAGTTGTTTGAGATTTTTTGTTTCTGCGTATAAGGATTGGGGTGGCCTCGAATTAGTAGACATTGGACAAAAAGGAAATGCCCTCTGTGCCAAATGGATTGTTCAATCCTTTGAGGTTTAGGAGATTTAGAAAATCCTCATGTGTAATTGTATTTCGAAGGCACTTGCAAGGCCACAAGACCTATAAGGTTTTAGGTTATTAGAATATTCTCATCATCAAAACCCCAGTGAAAGTGGCGGGCTCCTTCGTTATCAAAAGCATTTGGAAGTATTCGAAAAAATCAAGCCATGGATTTTATGGGATGGATATGAATTCAGAAATGGTCTTTCCTTAAATTCACTTAGTGTGGTGGTCACTAGTTATCGATTTCCACAATGTTCCCTTAGCAGAGGTTCCATGGGTGCACGCCCTCAAGTTTTTAGATGAAGAAGATTCACATTATGTAATACATTAATAACCAACATCTTAAAAGATTCATGTCTTATCCAGAAGCTATGCTAAAATTCTCTTTAGCCATTGGTGACCAAAAAAATTCTTAGGAAATTGTTGAAGCTATTTCAAATCACATGTTGCACAAGATTAGGGTTGTTTCTGTAGGCCCTTGTGGAAGGACATAAAATAGTTTTAAGATACACCTTTTCAAAATTACTTGCCCAATAAGGGCTATGAACTTTGTCTCCCAAGCTTCCCATGGTGGATAGCCACAACTCCCATTGTCCGTGTTCTTCTATTTTTTGTCGGAACACATATTTTCTACTATATGGTTGGCTATTTTAGAGCCCAAGATTTCTCATTTCACCTAGTGTATTATTTACCAAGGTTTACCCCTCGGCCGTAGGCTCATTCAATTAGGTGTTCTAGATCCTCATTTCCCATTTTGTGGGTGAATTGAAACCCTTATGCACCTTTTCTAGTTTTGTCAAAAACTCAAACCATTTAGGCTCGATTCATGATTTTTAGCCTTTTCATCATAAACCTTTCCACTAACTTTGCATATACCGCTAGGAAGTGGCCGAGCATCCCCATGGTCTTCACCCAAGTGTAGCATGCTTTCGAGTGGAAATCCTTTTCTTTATTTGACACAAAGGCTTCACATTCTAAAGATTATCCCACCAAGTCTGCTCATAAAGAGGGTTTATTAATTGAAAAAAATTAGCCAATATAATGATATGTAATAAGGGGGCGAAGGTGATTTTATATAATGTTTTTAGAAAAATAAAAGGGGTAGGGTACATGGGAGGGGGAGAGGGGAGGAGGAGGAGGAAACAAGTGAGGTGGAGGTGACATGGAGAGAGGCGTTAAAATAAAACCTTTTGACTTAGCTCCATAAAACACCTCCACATATTTGTTTTGACTTTGCTTTGAAACTTTGCATTATCATGTTTTCTAAAATGTGGAGGCCATTGGCTTAACTGCTCACTACATGGCCTTAAAATTTTTGTTTTCCCATAACTTTTCCTCACTACCAACTTGAGACATGTGGCCTCAATCATCATTATCGTTCACCGCATACCTTAAGCTTCAAAACTTTTGACTTTTGTTTTCCCACATATCAATCTTGGACACATGTTTGAGATTGGTGTTGCCGTCACCACAAAATTTCCAAACTTTGGTCTTCGTAACTATGTTTCTCTATTCTAAGACATGTGGAGAGGATCAGTGGAGTCATTCATCGCTTGCCTTTGAGTTTTTTTTTAAAATTTACGCGTAGACCTCATAACTTTGTTGTATATCAATCTGTGACACGTGCCCAATGTTGGTGTAAGCGTGTCCTTACAACTTTTAGAACTTGGTCTCCATGTACAAACTTTTTGGTTTTCCTTATGTCGATGGAAGACACTTGTCATCCATCGGTGAAACTATGCGGCACATAGCCTTGTAATTTTGATCGTCGTGCAAGTGTGTCAAACACTACTGAAAACGATGATGATAGAAACTTGGTAAAGATCAATGTACTACTCTCTGCAAGGTTTTGAGCTTTGGATTGACATTAATATGTTAATAAACTCCCATTTTGACTCGCCGATTGTGGACACTTGTCCAAAATCGGTGTTCAACATACCCACAAGCCTTGAGTGTTTTGATTCTCATGTAAGAGTTAAAACACTTTATGACTCATGTAAGCCAATGTCTAACACATGTCACCATTCAATGAAACTTAGACCCACCACAAAGTTTGATGTTTGGCTTAAATTTAACGTCTTTATCATAGTGACAGAGGGCAAAACATATGAATGTTGATTGAACGTTTTAGAACTCAAAGAACACATTCAACATGAAAGAGATACAAATAATAAGGGGTATTAAAAATTTCACCAAAAAAACATGTATATGCAATATCTGGTAATATAAGGGTATTATTTTATAATAGGAATGGTGTATTGGGAGGAGGTATTAATAATAGAATATTAAGAATTAGAAATTGAAATAGGGGTATTATTTAGTATCCTATGAATGAACGTGATATGACACAAGTTTACTTAGTGAATCCTCCGTGTCATTTGGAAATAAAGAAATTCAACATTTTTTTGCTCATTTTGTTGATTGCAATCTTTTGGCTTTTAACAAAGTGATGATTGTGTCTAATGTTTTTCTGTAGATACAAGTGCAAGTGCAGACGGTGGTGTTGGAGGTGGCTCGCCTCCCGGCGTGTTGGACCACTAGGGCAACAACCCTTGCATGGTTGTTTGGGTATCGCCACCCCTTGCCATTTGGAGTCACTCGAGGGACATGGGTCGTTGATGTTACTACTCTTGTCGTTGTTTTGGATGGGGCTCATTGTCTCGCCACCACTCTCCTCCACAACCTCAATGTGTGGGGGGGGGGTTGGGGCTTGTCGTCACCTTGTCATCACAACTTGTTGCGCCACTGCCCGAGATGGAAAGTACGCTCGACATTGATGATCTCGCCACCTAGGGGCCAAGATAGTGATTTTGAAGAAAATAATGAATGCACCGAAATCATTGCCATTGGCTAGGAGCCCATTCCTAATAGGCAAGACCTTCTAGATGGCAGGGGGGCCAAGCTTGACAACAAAGATCTTCCACTTTCCTCTCTCCTCATGATTGCTGCTTAGATTCTTTTGTTCTTGTTTCATTTTGTTTCCTATGCCCATGGGCTTATTTCATTTGTTTCCCATGCCCATAAGCTCATTTAATTTTGTTTCCCATGCGTACAAATTGGTTTGGACTACATGACGTGCTTCCATACCACTTGTGCAAATAGTTATACTATTTCATTTTAGTTATATAACTACTATTTCATTTTAAAAATGAGAAAAAAAAAAAAAAGAATGAAGGGTAAATACATGTTTAAAATTCATCCAAAACCGAGTGCCATATCATCTGGATTCTGAACGGAGGAGCATTTACTAATATTGAAACATGGACGTGCTAAAAGGAGTGGCTGCACCAGCTCCAGCTTTGTCCAACGGAAAATGGCCATCGCAATCACTCCGTTCCTCAATGCGTTCTTTTTCTTTTACTCGGGTATTTTCGCTTCTATGCGCATTTTTGTAAAACCATTTTAAAAGCCTCTATTCAGAGAGAATTTTAGCAAAGCAATTTCATTTATCCATCGATAACAAACGAAGAACCCTCATATTTTATTAAGCTACTTCATATATTTGGGCTATTGCTAAATTGTTTTCAGACACTCTGTCACTGACATCAACTACTATTGCAAAATATAATTATTCTACCGATTTATACGCTTGGCTTATTTGTCTAAATGCACTTGTCTTCGTCCCCTTAATAAGGTAAAGGATTTTGTAAGCTACTTTCCCCAGCCAGTGATACAATCCCACAATTTCTAACAATGTACATCAACTATTGAGATAACGTCTACTCCTGTACTTAAAGGAAAACAATGAAATGAAATGATTTTAATTATGTCCAGGAGACCAAATGGTTTAGGAGACTGCCCTATCTCTGTTGAAATTAATGGTGTTTGGTAATCTTGAGCCCCACGCAGAAATTCAAATCTGTTTTCCCTCTCCCAACCACCACCTCTGACAGACATTTATATCTTTTTTGGCCGTTATCTTAAATTACCTGCGGAAGTGCTCTAAAGCTGCGTTACAAAGGAAGTGGAGAGGCAGTATAATGTGGATGCGGATGCGGAAGTCAAAGCCGAAATACAAACTAAGGGTTAGTGTTGTGCTAAAAAGTTTGGAGCGCCGGAGTGTTGTGCGGAATTGTTGAGTCTAGTTCTCTGCGGAGTGGCTGAAGCTGCGGGACAAAGGTGAAGGTTAGAGCCGCCAGACAAAGGCAAAATGTGAGCGGCAATGTTGTGCGGGTCTTTAGTTTTCCGCATAAGCCAAAAGCCGCGAAATTTACCGCAATGAATATTGGTTTTGGGTCTGTGTTGAAAGTCAACAGACATCTCAACCGTCCTATGGGGCACGTGGCAGCATTCCGTCTAATTTTTGGGTGGACTCAGGCGGGCATTGGTTTGAGCGGGATTTAGTAAAAGTTTCGGGTCCGGTTCGGTGGTCCACGTGTATGGAAGACACGCGGTGCTATATATATATATATATATATATATGGCATCGATTATTTTAGCAATCAGCAAGGAGGAATATAGAATATAGAACAACAACTCAAGTAGATAGAGGATGAGAAATATAGAATATACGTGCAACAATACAAAGCATAGTGTAATAGAAAACAAAAGGAATATACAGAGCCGCAACTATGAGATTGTATGAAGATTTTAAATCAAATATATATATATTGTGTTCTGGTTGTGTTTTTCCCTGTCCTGGTTGTTTTGGTACTATATTTTGCCAACAGTTTGGTATTAGAGCAAAGGTTGGAGCAAATAAGAATACAATAGTTCGTTTGAGTTCTTATTTTCTGGGTTTGAGTTTTAATGGCTTCTAGTAGCAACAACTCATGGCAACAACCCCCAACATTTGATGGGAAGAACTATGATATCTGGTGTATCAAGATGAAGACATTGTTCTCTTCTCAAGAGTTATGGGAACTAGTGGAAGGAGGATACGTAGAGGTACCAGACCAGGCTACTTTCAATGCACTCACACAAGCTCAAAAGAATATTTTGAAGGAAAATAGAAAAAGGATGCAAAGGCTTTAAGCTATATTCAAAATGCTGTCACTAATTTAGTTTTCCCAAGGATAGCAGCAGCTATAAACTCCAAACAAGCATGGGATACCTTGCAAAATGCTTATCAAGGAAGTGACAAGGTGAAGATAGTTAGATTGCAGATGTTGAGGAGATTTTGAGACCCTTCTCATGAAAGAATTAGAATCAAGTAAATAATTTTTTCACAAGAACAATGACCATAGTCAATCAAATGAGGACTAATGGAGATGTTGTTGAAGACCATAAGATCATAGAGAAGGTATTGAGGAGCCTTCCAACCAGATTTGATCCAGTTGTTGTTGCAATAGAGGAGTCCAAGGACTTGAGGCAAATGACAGTTGATGAGTTAATGGGTTCTTTGCAAACCCATGAACAAAGGATGAGTAGGACAGCCAACTCCTCCAATGAACAAGCCTTCAAAACAAACACAAATGTGAGAGGCAGGGGGAGAGGAGCCTGACAAAGGAAGAGGAAGATTTTGCAACCAAGCAAGAAGGTGGAAGACACAACCATCAAGAGCCACATGCAAGAGGAAGAGGAAGGAACAACAACACTTTTAGAGGTGGTTCTACACAAAGGTATGATAAATCGAATGTACAATGCTATTACTGCAAAAAGTATGGACACTATGCTAGTGAATGCAGAAAGAAAGAGTATGATATGAGAAATCATAATGCAAGCTTCTCTAATACAAAAGAAGTTGAACTTGAAAAAAATGAAAAGATTGGAACCTTGTTTTTAACTTGCAATGTAGCTGAGCAAGGAAACAAACAAATATGGTATTTGGATAGTGCATGCAGCAACCATATGTGTGGAAATAAGGAAATGTTCAATAACATAGATGAAGCAATCAAATTTGAAGTGAAGATGGGAACAAATGACAAGGCTCTAGTGATGGGCAAAGGCAACATATCCATTATTACCAAGCAAGGAGACAAGAGGCAGATTCATGATGTCTTTTATGTCCCAGGATTGAAGTATAATCTTCTCAGTATTGGGCAGCTTGTCCAAAAAGGATATAAAGTGAAGTTTGAAAATGGAGAATGTATTATATATGATAGAAGTGGAAGCAACAAGCTGATTGCAACAGTGAAGATGACACAAAATATAATGTTTCCTTTGAGGATGCAAAGTGAGGGAGCAACAACATTTAAAACAATAGCTATTGATCAATCTACTCTTTGGCACCTCAGGTATGGGCATTTGAGTTTTGGTGGATTGCATGTTCTTTATAAAAAGCAAATGGTTAGAGGGCTGCCTCCTATTGAACAACCAAATAAAGTATGTGAGGGCTGCATATTGGGAAGCAACATAGAAATGTTTTTCCCTCAGGAAAATCTTGGAGAGCAAGCTCACCTCTTGAGCTAATACATTCAGACTTGTGTGGTCCCATGAAGACTCCCTCCTTGTCTAAAAGTGAGTATTTTATCACTTTCATAGATGACTTCAACAGAAGGACATGGGTTTATTTCTTAAAAATAAATTAGAGACATTTGAAGTATTCAAACAATTTAAGGCCATGGTTGAGAAGCACAGTGGCCATTATATAAAGACATTGAGAACGAATAAAGGGGGAGAGTATATATCAAATGAGTTTTTAAACTTTTGTAAGGATCACGGGATCAAGAAACAATTTACAATAAGGTATACACTACAGCAAAATGGTGTAGCTGAGAGGAAAAATAGAACCATTCAAGAAATGGCAAGAAGCATGATCAAAGCAAGAGGATTGCCAGATGAATATTGGGCTGAAGCAATTGGAACAACAGTCTATTTGTTGAATAGATGTCCTACAAAAAGTGTGAGGAACATGATACCTCAAGAGGCATGGAGTGGAAGAAAGCCAAGTGTTGAGCACTTGAGAGTTTTTGGGTGTGTAGCATACACACATGTGCCAAAGCAAAGAAGATCAAAGTGGGATAACAAAGGAGAGAAATGCATCTTCATTGGGTATAATGAACAATCTAAAGCTTATAGATTATACAATCCAATCACAAAGGAACTCATAATCAGCCGGGATGTTCAATTCATTGACAAAACATCTTGGGCACATTTTCACGTGTTATTGGGATCTCTTTGCTTCTGTTTTGGACAGTTTCTCTCTGCACGACTGTGTGAATCGAGGGCACGTTTTCACGTGCCTTGTTACAGTCCTGAGTGGGCATGGTTCACAGTCAATGTTGGGTACGAAATACAGTTGACAACCAATTTCGTGGCTTGGGTTCTGGTCTATCGCAGGATATATTCCTTCTCTTGCGTGCCTACACTGTCGTGAGTCACATTTACCACTTGCTCGAGGTTTCTTCCAAACCTTTGACTACTTGAATTTACAGGGACTGCCTGCTCGTGCATACACAGTTTTAGCCCACTTTTTAGGGGCTTTTGTTTTTAGTTCTGAAACAGGAGATTAATTATCATTGGTTTAAGCGTGAAAGTCGTCTCGTTGTATGCAGTATGCTCCACTGATTCGCCTCTCGACCTCTCCCCTCTTCGGTGGTTTACCTTACCGGTCTAGCTTCAATCATGGCCCCGGAAACTCCTACTTGGCAGCGGCATGGTCGGGAATCCACAGGAACACCTCTAACAACACAACAGACATCTTATTGGAACTCCTTAATCAAATCCAGAAGGTCGAAATTGCCAATCAACGACTCCAAATTGAGGTCTGTACACTTATTGGCACGGTCGCGGATGTTGAATCTGAGAATGTCATCTTGAGAGAAAAACTAGCCACCAACATGGATAATACTAGCTCTCCTAACGATGCCCTACATGTAGAAATTGTAGACCTCCGATCTCAACAAGGAGGAAATAAAAAATAACCAGGCCTCCTTAAACCGGGGCGAGAATCATGGTCCAAGGTTGTTAGTGGGAAAGACAGTGTTCCCCACCTTTGGGCATGTGGTTGAGGCCGTTATGCAACACAAGACCCATTGAGAAGCCAAGTAATTGAGGAACGTATGAGGCATGACAGAGAACTAAACCTCAAGGTGAGGGTCTCCCCCCCACCCCAACACAAGACCCATTAACCGTTGGTAACTCCATCACAAATACTTTGGGGATCCCTGACATTACACTGGAACGAGCTTGGGTTGGCTATGACTCCACACTCTTCATCCGTTTCAGGACAACTTTTGACAGGCTGCGAGCTCTCAGGGCTAAGAGGGTTCTGTTTTCACGCCCAGACAAGGTCTTCCTTGATGAAGATCTCACTAGGACACAAGTTGGGGAGCTCAAACGCTCTAGGGAGCAAGTTATGGCAGCGAGGAAGGCAGGCAAATGGGCTATTATTAGGAATCTTCGGGCTGTTATTAGAGACTCCTCCTGGTTGGGATTCCCGCTAAAGGCCCCCCAATGACGGGCCAAGTGGGAGAGGAGTCAGACCAGGGGCTTATCTATCAGTTGTTGGAATGGGAATGGTTCCCTTTGGTCCTCCCCGGGCCTTACGTTTGATGCTCTCGGGGTTGCCGACATTCTCTTCATCACAGAGACACACGAGAGCCCGGTTAAATGCTGTGCAATATCCCCTTTTGGAACAAACCAGAAAATTAGCCAAATCTGAAAATAAAAATCTGAATCTTACATTTCAACCATAAACCTCAACAAAAGCATCAAATCTGAAACTTACTATTTTTAGTAAGTCGTCAAAACCCTAGGTTGAAATATTCAAAATTCCATAACTTTTGATTTACAACTCCGAATTGCATGAAATGAAAGGAAAATGATAGATATTAATTATAGGCAAATTTCCGTACAATAAAACCATGAAAATACGGAAAACCTAATTTTTAAATCCTGAAATACAGCTGCAGCATCAAACCCTCATAACTTGCAAAATACTTATCCGAAAATTATGAACCATAGCTCAAAACGAAGCATAAATTATAAGGAAAATTATGAGATCAATTTTAGAATTTTGCATCCACGAATGCCATGCTAAAAAGTCACCTGAAACTCCAAAACAAGTCGCTGCCCTAATTTTGGGAAATTAGGTAAATAACAGAAATCTTCATAAATTCATATCTTGAGCAATACTTGGAATTTTGACACAAAATTACCCTTGTTGGAAAGCTTGGACAAAGAGCTTTCCAATGAACATAAATTCATCAAATTCCAACCAATAGAATTTTCCAGAAATGCAACAAAAATTTCCAGCAAAGTCACCACTTTCCAAAATGGCAAAAATAAATATCAAGTCTTCAAATCTTCAATGACAAAGTCTTCAAAATCAGATCTACTTCAATTCCAAATCGAATGAGAGAGAGCACAATGAAAATCTAGGGCATACATCCCATTTCTCCAAGCATGGAGAGACATAAATGATCAAATCAACATACTCATCCAAGGAAATGCGACCCCTTCTTATAGAATAAGAGGTGCAAATGCCAATGTTTTAAACATTTAATGTTTTCCCTCTAAATAAAAAGTATTTAATAAACCACTACATGTGCACTTTATTTAATTTCTTAATTTAATATTAAGAAATTCCTATCCTATGTGCACATTCTAAACTACCTAGAACTTCCCACTTGTTGCGCTAGACACACCAAGGGGTTACAATGCTTAATAAAAAGAGTGAATCGATTAGGTAGTAATGTCTCTAAAAAGGGGGACATTACAGTCCTCCCCTCTCAAAGATTGCTTTGCCCTCAAGCAATAGCATTCTCATATCTCCATGTGTCATGTACCAAGAAGGAGATGTGAGGTGGTGCCTCCAAAGTCTCGAACCGGTGCCGGTCAAATGCCCAAGCATGGGGAAGAACTTGTTTGCTTCCCTCGTGACAATCCAAGTATGCATGTGATCAACTCCATAGTAGTAGCTCCAAGTGGTAGTGTCTTCATCATAAAGTGTGGGGCCAAGGGTAGAATGAGCTTGGCTAAGCTCCCTCGTGACCCATTCAATGATGCCTTCGTGAAAAGTGAAGGACAACAACTGCTTCTCACGCATCTTTATTCTTGCACATGAAACAAATGTGTTAGAAAAACTAGTGTTAAAAAACACTCTTCTTGCTTCTTTTTGGTATCTCCATGGCTTGGATGGTGCCCAACTTTCTTCCATGCATGGGCTGCCCCCACAAACTGCTATGCAGTCCCATACTCTACTGTAGTCATGCCATTTATCATCAAAAATCAGACTTGGCCCTTCCCAATCAATCATGCATGAATTACAAACAAACACCCATAACCACATCATCATGTGAACATCAAAAATCTGAACTGTAAAAGGAATTAAGGGGCTGATCATGACGATGTTAGATACCAAAATGATGGGGCAGCAGTTAGTCTTCCATGTCATCATCCCAATATCAATTCCTGTGTGTTGGGCAACAATTTTAGAAGCTATCAAACTGAAAATATGGATACAACAATCCCATCTTGCATGGGAAACAACTCCAACAATACATATTCAATTTTCTTGTCATTTTCTAGCAAGTACTCAATGTGCACTGTTTTTTTTCTTGCTTGGGCCAACAAGATGACATCTCCCTTGTTTATATTCCAAGATAAACTCTATGCTCCCAATACTTCCTTCAAAAGCTAGAAGTTGTAAATTATCATGGCATAGGGAAAGTAGAAGATTTGATCCCAATGTGCAAGACATCAAAACATTCATGTGAAGAAATGACATACCCCTCATGATGATAGAATCCATGTCTCGTATCCTTATGCCATCTCCCAATCTCATTTGCATGTAAAATGATAGGCAACACATGATTGAGCTTTACCTTATCACTTACCAAGTCATTTAGAAGGTCACTTCTCCCATGCTTGGCTGCCCCTTGTTCTTCTTCCTTAGCTGCCATAAGAATCATAGAATATGGATCATGTGAAGACCTTATACCATGGCCCTTCTTCTCCTTCAAACTCTTTGTAGAAGCCCCAAAATTTGTAGCCATGCAAGCAATGTCAACAAGATCCATCCCACACATTTCCTTTACCAAATTTTCTTTTGAAAACACAAGAATCAAATGTCCAAGTGACAGCCCATCATGTACAAATTTCATAACAGCAAGATAAAGTGCATGAAATGACTCTAAATGGACCTCAATACTGTGAAGAATGACTTCATACCTTTGAGGGATGACATTACCTAGGTAAAAACCCTCATCATGATTGAAATTTGAACCATGCACAATCCACAAGAGTTGAAATTTACCAAGATATAACTGTTGTACCAAAACTGAAAGTGAATTTCTTACCATGTAATATGTGGTCCATGTAATTCCCTTATTTTGGAATGCCTTCATGATTACCACTTGTGCCTTGAACTCCCCAAAGTGAATGGCTGAATATTGTTTTTCCCATTGGTGAGAAGAAACAAGAGAATCAACAAGATGAGACACATCTTTCTTCAAAGCACTACCGAGCTTCCCATGTTCATCAACAACTTCATCATCCTCATTAGCCAAATCAGATTTTGAATAATCCATTACCTTAGCATCTGATTTTTCTGTGCCTTCACATTTGGTGCAAGTATTAGATACAAAAAGCTCATTATTATGCATCAAAGAACTCATACCTTGAGGATCCATTCCCATATCCTTTTCTGAAGACTTGGCTGCCATATATGTCTTCATCTTGATTTGATTCATGACACCTTTTGCCAAGGTGTGAGAAATGCATGATGCCTCCTGTCTCAATTCTTCCTTAAGCACATTCAACAAATGTTGAGGAACATCATCATATTCATTTATCACCGTAGACATGATACTTTGTATTGCAACCATTACATTTTCTGAATGATTATCCTGTATGACCCCAAAGAATACCTCGAACATATGAAGGATGAGATCATTACAACCAAGATCTAACATCAATACACAAGATCTTACCTTTGCCATAGTTTCCAGAATTTTTACCCTCTTGCTTGTAATAAGGGCTTGTGACGTTCCAAAGGCCTTGAAAACTTCCGACCATGTGTTCGAAAATGTCTCTCATGATATCATCACTGTAGGGCAGATTAGGGGTTGTGACCCTTGTGACTTCAGCAATGCAAGTAACAACCATAATTTTCACTCTCACATCTTCATGCCAAAAGATCCTAGGCTTAATCAACTGAAACATCAATGAATGAATCATATACTTATCTGATTGTTCGACCATGGCCAAACAATTTGTTGTTTCCTCCAAGTCCTTAAGCAAGGCATCCTCGAATGATGCGGATGCTTAAGCTTCTTCCCAACCCTGATGATCCTTTCTTTCAAACCACCTTCACTCATTAACTCCATGGTTCCACTCAGCCTCTTATCTCTGCATACAAATATGAAAATACAAATCTTGCATTCACAAATGACCCACACGAATAGAGGAAGGAAGCTCTGATACCACTGTAATATCCCCTTTTGGAACAAACCGGAAAATTAGCCAAATCTGAAAATAAAAATCTGAATCTTACATTTCAACCATAAACCCTCAACAAAAGCACTGAAATCTGAAACTTACTATTTTTAGTAAGTTCGTCAAAACCCTAGGCTGAAATATTCAAAATTCCATAACTTTTGATTTACAACTCAATTGTATGAAACGAAAGGAAATGGTAGATATTAATTAGGAGCAAATTTCCGTACAATAAAACCATGAAAATACGAAAAACCTAATTTTTAAATCCTGAAATACACATTTGCAGCATCAAACCCTCATAACTTGCAAAATACCTATATGAAATTTATGAACCATAGCTCAAAACAAAGCATAAATTATAAGGAAAATTATGAGATCAATTTTAGAATTTTGCATCCACGAATGCCATGCTAAAAAGTCACCTGAAACTCCAAAACAAGTCGCTGCCCTAATTTTGGGAAATTAGGTACATAACAAAAATCTTCATAAATTCATATCTTGAGCAATACTTGGAATTTTGACACGAAATTACCCTTGTTGGAAAGCTTGGACAAAGAGCTTTCTAATGAACATAAATTCATCAAATTCCAACCAATCGAATTTTCCAGAAATGCAATAGAAATTTCCAGCAAAGTCGCCACTTTCCAAAATGGCAAAAATAAATATCAAGTCTTCAAATCTTCAATGACAAAGTCTTCAAAATCAGATCTACTTCAATTCCAAATTGAATGAGAGAGAGCACAATGAAAATCTAGGGCATACATCCCATTTCTCCAAGCATGGAGAGACATAAATGATCAAATCAACATGCCCATCCAAGGAAATGCGACCCCTTCTTATAGAATAAGAGGTGCAAATGCCAATGTTTTAAACATTTAATGTTTTCCCTCTAAATAAAAAGTATTTAATAAACCACTACATGTGCACTTTATTTAATTTCTTAATTTAATATTAAGAAATTCCTATCCTATGTGCACATTCTAAACTACCTAGAACTTCCCACTTGTTGCGCTAGACACACCAAGGGGTTACAATGCTTAATAAAAAGAGTGAATCGATTAGGTAGTAATGTCTCTAAAAAGGGGGACATTACATCGTCCTCTCCCAGGCATTACTGGATTTCTTTGGTTATCAGCTTGCAGACAGGAGACTCGGGCTTCGGGTGGTGTCAGAGGCTCTGGTGGGGTTGCCTGTCTCTATAGAGACTCCCTCCAGAACAGGATCTCGATGGTCGGTTTTGATGAGTTTGCCAGGTACATGTGGATTCGCATTAGTAGGGCCGCTCGATTCTCTAGGGATTTATATATAGCAGTTTGTTACTTTCCTCCAACTTCCCCTTACGCCATCCACAATGGCCCAGATGGTGATCCTTTCTTTGACTTATACGACAATATTGGTCAATACTCTGTCATAGGGGAGGTTATCATTTTAGGTGACTTTAATGCCCGTACCAGACACTTTCAGGTCCCCCTCCACGACAGGTCAGAGGATACGCTCTGCACACAGAGGACAGACCCTGTGTCAGTTGGTCTGCATAGGACTTCTGAGGATACAGATGGCCCTTTTACAACTTATGGTCGGTTCCTCCTCCAGCTCGGGGAGTCACAGGCATTGGTAATCTTCAACGGGATCGAGCACTTCCCGGATTCACACTTCTTCACATGTCGTCCCCATGGCGGGGGCACTAGTGTGGTGGACTATATCCTTGCCAGCCTGGACATCTCACCCCTCTTCTGCTCCTTCTTTGTTTCCCCCATTCCCCTTGCCGATCATGCTGTCCTAACTTTCTCTCTGGTCGCCAGCTCTCCTACCACCACCGCCCCTCCTCCCCCTCCCCACTACCCACCTCGCATCTCCTTTCATTTTGATAAAGGGGATTACGGATCTTACTCATCCCACATCCGCGACCTTCTCCCCTCTGAGCCCCTATTCTCTAACATGCCTAGTGTGGAGGCCAAGTACTCATGCCTTTCCTCTGCCATGTGGGAGGCTGCCCTGAGATCCTTTCCCAGCTCCACCACCCATCCCTCGGCCACTAGTACTACTAAATCTTGCCCCATGAACCAATGGTACGATGTAGAGTGCAAATCCCTTCACCGTCGCCTTCGCCAGGCTTTTACCCAGCCCTCCCCCTCCTTCCCCACTCTTAAGGTTGCCTATAGGTGCCTTCTCATTGTAAGAAGTGATCCTTCATTTCCCACCGTAGATACATGCTTTCCACCTCCCTTAGGACTAACCCTCGGTCCTTCTGGTGTACTGTCTTTCCCTGCCACTCCCCTCCTCCACAACGATCGATCCTATCTCCATTTTTTCCCACACCTCTACCCTTTACGATGTTCCGGGGCAGCAGTCTACCCAGATTGGCATCCCGCCGCTTGGTAATCCCTTCACTCACCGTAATATCAAAGAGGCAATAAGGATTTTGAACTGTAGCAAGGCAGCTGATGTGGACGGTTTCCAGGCCGAGTTCTTCAAGCAGGGTTTTGAGGTTTTTGGTACCTATTTGGCAGATCTTTTCAATCAGGTGGTTAGCGTGGGCTTCCCTCCTACCTGGTCTCATCATATCATTCACCCGATCCACAAAGTTGGGTCCATTTCTGATCCGAACAACTACAGGACTATCATGGTGGGCCATTCTTTCTCCAAACTCTATGCTACAGTCCTCCACAGGTTGTTGTCCGAGATTTTGGAGCAGAAGCAACTCAGAGCCAGAGGTCAGGCTGGTTTTCGCCCTGGTTACCACACCATCAACCACATCTTCACCCTTCGGGCTATTATTGAGGAGGCTCGTCACCGCTCTTCGAAAGTCTATTGTTGTTTTGTAGACTTTCGAAAAGCTTTTGACTCCGTACCTCGCATGGCCCTCTTCCAGCGACTCCGAGACATCGGTATTTCTGAGACTCTTGTTATTGCCATCATGCGCCTCTATGAGTCCATCCTTGGTCGTCTTAATACTTCACACGGATTGTCTGATCTCATCAGGAGCACCATTGGGGTTAAACAGGGGTGCCCCTTGTCTCCTACCCTCTTTGGCATTTACATTGATGAGCTGGAATCTTTCCTTCGGGATCACATTCAGGAAGGGGATGGTTGCCTTCTTCACCACGTCTTGATTTCCATTCTCCTATTTGCCGACGATATTGTTTTACTCGCCTCTTCTCCTGAGGGGCTTCAGAGACAACTTGATGCACTTGCTTTATTCTGTGATCTTCGGCATTTGACGATCAATCTGGGTAAGACCAAGGTCATGGTCTTGATGGGTTGTGGACATCACACCTCCATTTCTTCTTGAGGGCGGAGGTTGAAATTACTAATACATACACCTACCTAGGAGTCCAGTTCTCAGGGCCTAGATTCAGTATGAGGCATGCTCTTCAGTCGAGGGTGAATAAAGGGTATGGGTCTCTTGCCATTCTCGAGAGACAGTGTTTTCGGCACCACTTCCAGGACGTCTCCTCCAAGATGTTTCTTATGAACTCCCTCATCCGCCCCACTGTTCTCTATGGGTTTGTTGTCTGGGGCCCTCCCTTTTGGACACAGATTGGGCTTCTGCTGAGAGGATTCAGACTCTCCTCCTTCGCCGTTTCATCAGATGCAAATAGACGGTCCCCAACATATTATTTTGGCAGAGTTCGGAGCCCGACCTTTCTGTTTGGAGACTATATTTGACATATCATCCTTTCTTCACCGTATCAGGAGGTTTGGTGATCTCTCCGATGAGCAGGACAGGTATCCATATCTCGCTTATTGTTCCTCTGTGAGTATTGCCCAGGTTGTGGGCCGTTGTTGGTTTTCCGAGACTTCTGCCTTGTTGGACTCAGTTGGTATCCAGATTGATCGTCTCCCCCTTTCAGTATTCTTTGAATGCTCCCAGTCATCTCTTGCCCACCAAGCAAGTGTTGAACAGGTCCATCCGGAGGATATCTACAGGAGATTCATTCAGACTACTTGGGTGAACCCCCCTGGGGGTTTGCGCCCTAAGATGTCCTTTTATGCAGAGCACTTTCTTGAAATCAGAGATGGACTCATCATCCGCCCTCAGTACACCTCTCGTCACTGGGTGCATGCCCTCCGTATACCTCAGGTCAGTTTCGAGTCGGCTCCCATAGACTTTGGTGCGAGACTGATCACCACATTGATCGGGAGGATAGACTTTGTAGGCTCTGTAGCCTTCATGAGGTGGAGACAGAGACTCATTTCATCTTCCGCTGCCCCATTTACTATGAGATCAGAGGACGATTTCATTGTCTCTTTAGTGGGATTCAGACTCTCCCGGTCTTCTTCAGATATATCGACCAGCGGTGCCTTGCCCTCTACATCCGTGAGTCTTTGTTGTTACGAGACCAGATTCTTCATCCCCCTCCGAGAGTCATCCCCACGAGACGGATTACGGCCTTCTTTCCGGTTCTACCCACTAGTGGAGGTACTAAACAACAGAGCCTTTCTAACCCAGATACAGTGCATAGATCAGTTCGTCCCCGGTTGGACCTTCACACTTCTCTCGATCACCACCAGCAGAATCGGATGCACACATGTACTAGAGGGCAGTCCAGCTCCATTCGTCCTCCTGGCCGTCGCGTCAGTCTCAGATCTCAGCAGGGAAGGAGGTTTTCACCCCCCTCTCGGGTTGCCAGTCCATCAGGAGCTTCTTTTCGTCGGCCTCTAATGTTAGGAGGGGTGTGGCTACCATTCGTGATTAGACCATTGGTCCTTGTTTGTCCCCCCCTTCTTTCCCTTCTTTGCTTCCCTCGTTTCTCTCCCCCGCTTGCTCCATTGCCCCTGCCCTGGGGTATTTGGCTTCGGGTTTCCTCTTTGCTGTATTTTCTCTTCTTTTCTGTTCTTGGGAACTCGTTTTGAGTTGTCCCCGCTCGCACTTTGTATATTGTTTGGGCTGCATTCCCATTGACCTACTTTTATGGTCATTCGTTGGACATTAATATGTTTATCTTGATCTTATCTTATCTTATCTTGGGAGATGTACAAGAAGTGGAGCAACCACAAACAAAGGTAAATGCACCTATCATTGATGCTGAAACAATAGATGGTAGAGTAAACAATGCACCAAGTTGGACACCTATTTCATAAAGGGGTGAATCTTCAAATAGCAGCAGCCAACAAAGCATGCAAGGAGCAGCTAATGAGGCATCTTCATCATCATCTGACTCAAATCAGCACCAAGGTCGAATGAGGAGTGTACAAGAGATTATGAGCAGTCAAGGTATGATGAAAATGAAGATGAAATGATTAATTTTGCTTTATTTTCAGAAGCTGATCCTATTTATTTTGAGGAAGCAATTAAAGACAATAAATGGTGTGAAGCAATGGATGAAGAAATGCATGCAATAGAGAAGAATGGAACATGGGAGTTAGTAGATCTTCCAGTGGGAAAGGAAGTCATTGGAGTCAAGTGGGTTTATAAAACCAAGACTACTCCCGAAGGCAAGATTGAAAGACATAAGGCAAGGTTAGTTGCCAAAGGCTACAAACAAAGGCTTGGGCATGATTTCTAATAGCTGATTGTGTTTGTTGAGGGGTTTTAATATTTTTGGCATAAGAATCAAAGGGTTTTAGCAAGGTTTGACCCACTTTTGAGGGGTTTAACTTCCCCTTGAGATGCTGCCCTAGTGGGAAATAAATTGCAGGTTTCTAAGGGTCTCAAAAGTCACTTCCAGCCACCCTCTAATCTGATTACAAGTTTTATTTCTCAACTCCTTGGTCATTTCGTAAGTCCCCTAAAAGGCGGGGCCATTGAAAGATAAATATGGGACCTCTTACCCCCAAAAAAAAATCTTTGCACCCCAAATGACCTCACACTCTTTAACAAGGCCATTTGTGGAGTTTGAGATTTCAACTAGGATAGGGGGTGTGCCAAATGATTATATCACATCTTTTTTGTATGCGATTTATTTTTTTGTTTGTAATAATTGCCTTTGCGTGATTTTATTAATAAAATAGATTTTTACTTTTCTTTTGGCTTTTATTGTTCCTCCGTATGGATTCGGAAGGCTGATCAATGGATATGAATGATGGCTAACACAAAATAGCTTACACTAATCGCTACAAAGGAGAACCTAAAAACCATGATGCTTAGGTACCTCTAGACCTACCCTAAAGAAAGAGTGCGATCTCATCTCCGACCTAAGTGTGCCTCAGTGAGAGAAGGAGTGGGATAAGTGAAATTGTAAGGACGAAAGGTGATGCGATGATGGATAGAGCTAATAGTTGATCATATATGCGATGAAAGCTAAAAGAAATGAATTGGATAGTGGAGGAACCGTAGATCCCTAGAGATGGCAAAAGATGAAAGTGTAAACTTGTGACAAGATCAACACAAGTGTAAAGAGTGATGATATCTAAGTGGAACATAAGATCATAGAGCGGATAAAAACACCTTTGAAAGATCCAAAGAAGAAACAAATGGCATAATAAACCTAAGGGGTATCACAAGGAGGTTGTAAAACATAGTTGTAAAGTAACTTACTAAAGTAGCTCAAACAAGAGCACAATGGCCGCATAAACCCAAGGGGATAAGATGTGCAAGGAGTCTCTATCAAGATAGAATTGAAAAATAAATTACCAAAGTAGCTCAAATAAGAACACCATATCCATATAAACCCAGGGGGGATAAGATGTTGCAAGGATTTTGTAAAATGTAATGAGGATGTGAGGTATAAGCCGGACATAAGTATCACCCAACTAACAAGCCTATGCAAAAGTAGATAACTTAGGATTTTAAGGAGTAGTTGAAAAATTTGTGCTAACCGGCTTATATAAATAATGTAATATAGGATGTAAAGGGGTAGCCAAAACACTTGGGCTAACTAGCCCAAGGATTGTAAATAGATAGTATAGGATTTAAAGGGATCGAAGAAATTCACTCTACTTTGCCTAAGGATTGTAAATAGATAGTATAAAATGTAAAGGAGTAGTTGAAAATTCAGACTAACCGACCTAAGGATGCAATAAAATGTCTAGGTATTAAATGCAAAAAAGTAAAGGCAATGTGGAACGCAAATGATTCATAAGGAAAGGTGGTCATAGAGGCCATGTAATGAAATTGTAGGCATCCTCTATAACTTTGCGAACATGTTGAATAATGTAGAGTGTGAGGATCATGGCGTCCTTAATGTCTTTGAGGACCTTTGAGACCTTTTGTGAGATTGCATGATGTGCATGAACCATAGACTCCACTCACATGGATATCCAAGATAAGATCTCTTGGTGCATGTCCATCATAGGAGGGAGGGACGAGATAAAAGGCGGAGGATTTCCACTTGAGGAGGATAAAAGTGATGAAGTGGTATTTTAGTTGGTTGAAAGTGTGTGTAGAGGTGGGTGGCCCATAAGATGGAGGACCAATGTAGATTGTAAGGGGGAACCAAATCCTCGGGTCGAGGTGGAGGAGAAGGTAACTGCTACTAACGCAATTGTTGTTAGAGTATTCAATAGTCGAGTCCATGATAGGAGCAAATGCCATGATAGGAGCAAAAATGCCAAGGAAAGGAAGGAGGATGGGATGGTCATTGTCTTTGTTCCTCATGCACTTTGGCTTCAAGATTCTTCATGTGTTGCTTATAGGCTCAACAAATCCTTGACATCATGCCTCGGTGCCTCATGCCATGTGTAATATGGTACAAACTCATTTGGGGAGTTTGTAGTTGGTGTGATAGGAGGTAGGGGTTAAGCTATAGGGGAAGCGAGGTAATGTTTGGGATAGTAGAGCTAATCGGGCAGAGCCATCTGGGTTATGGCTCAAGCATGGGGTAGTAGGGAGGATCAAAGGAATTGACAAAGATGGTGTTTAGGATCTCGAGTCTCTTGGAGGTCATGGAATAGGAGACTTATCTAGAGGATTGATGCGGGAGCATTCGGGTTCACGAGCAATCTGCTTCACCCAACAATACTTAGCATTAGTAATTAAAGACTTGTGAATGCCACACCACTCCTAAGCGAAGCCATCACGAAAGAACCTTTTCCTTAGTCATTCTTGCGGAAGCTTGTCCAAGCCGCACAAAACTTCATGACCCTCGCATAACATCAAAGCTGCGTAACATTATCCATGTCATACAAGCTTAGCCTCAACCACACAACATTTTCTCACCGTGCAAAAGGCCAAAGCCACGAAACATTGCTAATGTTGCCACAAACGTGCATATGCTTGTGCACAACATTCACATTGCTGTGTAAAGCTAGACTTACCCGCTCAATCTCCCAAGCCGTGGAACACTAGACTTGCGTAGAAAAACCATTTGCGGCTTGCAATGTACAACTTTATGCACACCTTGTGCGGACCAACGATGCTTAACCAAGACCGCTAATACTTACTCGTAGTTGCAAGATACTTGTAGAGCCACTAGTTCTTTATCAAGCCAAAAACCTTGTATTCATGTGGGATCACACTCATTTGTTCCAATGATGAGATTTGTGTCGTGAATCTTCTATCATCATCGATATAGTTAGCAGGAGGCACATGTGGTTCTTGATCCATCCATCATGGCTAAGGACCAACCAAATGATTTGATTGAGCTTGATCCGATGGTGAAGAACATCCAAAACAGATCAATGGTAGATCGAGGCCACTCAAGGAATAGTCTACAAGGTATCTTTACTTGCAAGAAGCATCTTTGTCCTCCCACTAGAAGCTTTCATGAATTCTAGAAGTAGAAAGGGATCATTAGATTATAAGTAGATCGAGATCTAGGAAGGGAGTCTATTCTTTAGTTTAGGGAGGCATTTAGTGAGATATTGCCATTTTTGAGCCTAGTGTGGTTCTACAAAAGCTCTGCAAAGTTTGCAAGCTTAGGATAGGTCTTGGAGTGGAATTCTTAGAAGAATTCTTGCAGAGTTTTGTCGACATAGACTATAATTGGAGCACGAGTCTATAATCCATTGAATAAATCATAGAAGTTTTGTTGTTTTCTTGTTAAGATATGTGCTTAAGATCTTACTTGGCGAAATTTAACTCTCGATATAAGCCGCGTGGCATAACACATCCCTTCGGTGGGAACCACGATAATAACTACAACATTTATGGTGTCGAGAAAGGATTTCAAAGTCTATTGAAGAGATTGGTATAGACATCAATTTTGATTGTGTGAGTGATCTTTAGATTTGTTGCTTTCCATACTAGGGTTGTGGGTAGAAAATAGTTGCAGACATCTTCCAACATTTTTGGTTGTCGGGTAGAAGGTGTAGATCATAGAATATTGCTATTGAGAGGTTGCGTGGAAAGAAGAGATGGCACGTAGAGTGGAGTTTGCTAATAGAGAAAATAAAGCGCCAAGAGACTTGTTGGCTTGGTTGATGTCATCAAAGGAATGCAAGCCCATTTGGAGGCGATGGAAACCACACAATTTAGAGGAGTTACCATTGTGAAGATGTAAGTGATGATGAAAGTGAAATGAGAGCACTAACAGATCGGAGGCCGAAGCAGAGCATGTAGATGAGCAAGAGGACCGATTTTGCGTGCAATCACAAGGATTGGAAGTATGCTGCAAATAGAAATTCCATGCTATTCTAGGAACGCTCCAAAATATCTTATCAATGAATCATAGAAATGAAGAAATACTTTCAATCTGAGGGTGGAGAAGACAACAAAAAAGTGAAATTTTTGAGTGCCAAGTCGAAGGAACATGCATCCTTATGGTGGGATCATGTGTAGACTAAGAGAGTTCAAAGAGGAAAAGATAAGATCGAATGGTGGAAAAGTTGAAGGCTAAGTTCATGCCTATGGATTACTAGTCCCATTTGTTCAAGCGGTTGCAAAATTTGTGTCAGAAGGAACTGAGTGTGAAAAAGTACACTGAGTTCTATTGGTTCAACATCCGAGCTGGAAATGTGGAGGATTATATAGAAAAGATTTCAAGGTATGTTAATGAATTGTGTATTTCTATTCAAGATGAACTCAATATGGTTAGGCTGAGATCTATAGAGGAGCCTATCAATTTGTGTTGAAGGCGGAGAAGTCACAAAGGCAAAAAACAACCCATGGGGAAAAGGAAAGTTCCCGTGTAGAAGTAGAAGTTTGTGCAACGATGAGCGAAATCATGCACCCGAGGGAGAGACAAGTTGTTTGCATGAACAAAGTCATGCGCAAAGAGGTGGAGGAAGATCTTAATCTAGAGGAAGAGGATTTAGTGGAACATGTTTCTGTTGTGGAGAAATTGGACATCGCGCATTTAAGTGTCCAAAATCTGCACAAAATAGTGATAGGAGGAATGACGCTAACAATCATGTTACTTAGCACATGGATGCGGAAAGCCATGTGTCGAATAGAGTGCAAAAAAACTAGAACATGGAGAAGCATTCGTGATGAAGAGGGTGTTGCTAAAGCTGCGAAGGAAGAAAATGTGCCGGTGTAGAGAAAGAATATGTTCAAAACCATTTGCAAATCTGAAGGTAAGTGTTGTAAAGTCATCATCGATAGTGGTAGCGATAATCTTATTTGTATGAGATGGTTAAGAAACTTGGTCTAAAAAGAGTTGTGCATCTGAACCTATATAAGGTATCGTGGTTGTTGAAGGGGCATCAATTGCTTGTGAATGAGCAAAGCAAAGTGCATATCAAGATTGGTGCATATGAAGATGAAGTTCTAGGTGATGTAATGCGCATGGACATATGTCATGTGTTGCTTAGAGAGGCCAAAGTAATATGACAAAAAGCGGTTCATGATGACTCCACAAGTACTTATACATTGGTGAAAGACGGATGGAAGTACACTTGGAATCCTTGAAGGACACAAGTGTAGAGGTTGAGAGGACTCCACATATATTATTGATTTCGGGAAAAGAGTTCTTGACATTGTGAAAGGGATAGTGAATGCTTTGTGTTCATTCCAAGGCTTGCACAAAATACCTAGGAAGGCGAAGCTGCGTAAATAGGGGGATCTGAGAAGATAAAAGAGATGTTAGGCGAGAATGCGGATATCATGTCAAATGATGTTTTGGATGGTTTACCACCTATGTGTAGTCTTGACCATCGAGATGAACTTTATACCATGGGCTAGTTTACCAAACAAGGATGCATATAGGTTGACACCTATGGAGAATGAAGAGATGAGAAAACAAGTGCAAGAGTTGCTTTCTGAGGATTGATGAGAGAATCTTTGAGCTGTGAGTAGTACCTCTAGTATTGACACTAAAGAAAGGAGGAGAGTGGAGAATGCGCATCGATTCTAGAGCCATCAATAAGATTACTGATGAAGTATAAATTTTCATTGCAGCATGGATGCTTTGATAGAAGCTGTTTGAGTGGAGCAAAGTAATTCATGAAAAATTGATCTGAAGAGTGGATACCACTAGATCAGAATTAGGGAAGGAGATGAATGGAGGACCGCTTTCAAAATGCAAGAAGGATTGTGTGAGTGGTTGGTCATGCCATTAGGATTTACCAACGTACCAAACACGTTCACGTGTTTGATGAACAAAATGTTGAAGCCTTTATTGGGTAAGTTTATCATTGTTTATTTAGATGACATTCATGATTTTTAGGAAGACGCAAGAAGAGCACTAGGTCCATTTGCGGAAAGTATTAGAGTGTTTGTGAGAGAAGCTACTAGTGAATTTGAAGAAATGTAGTTTTATGCAACAGGAGTTAGTGTACTTGGAATTTGTGATATCTCAAGAAGGGTTGAAGATGGATCCAAAGAAGGTGCAAACTATTGTGGATTGGCCATCACCCAAGAATGTCGTGGAGGCCCGAAGCTTCCATGGACTTGCGAGCTTCTACGGAAGTTTATCATGTGGGTGTAGAGTATGCATTCCAGAAGTTGAAGAAGGTCACAAAGTAGGTAGTGTTGGCATTGTTTCATTTCAATAAGATTTTTGAGGTTGATTGTGATGTAAGTGGAGTAGCCATTGGAGATGTGATGAGTCGGAAGGGTGATCCATTGCTTATTTCGGTGAGAGAGAGGTGAATGGTGCAAGGAGAAGATATTGTAATGTTCTTTTTCCAACTTAAGGACCTAAATGTGGACTTCTTGCCATCCCCTTTTCCATGACAACGAAGTAGAAGAGTTGGGAAAAGGAATTGAGCTTCCTTTGCATTTATTTTCTAATTTTAATGTTTTTAGTGTGTTTTTGCTTTTAGCAGGTCGGTTGGGTTTGGAGCTTTAATGAAGCCAATTAAAGATTAAAAAGAACACTGTATGGGTCGGCCTTGTCCTTTTGGGGCTTTGGTGCCAAAGAGAGGATATAAAGGAAGGTTAGAGAGCTCATTTGCATCATCATACATTGGCGCATTTTCTCTATTTGGACTTGTGGGTTGGTAGCTCATTGTTCTTCCACTCTTGGGCGGAAATCCAAGTGTGTGGCATCTTCCTAGAAGGACGAAAACCCTTCTAGTGGTTGGTTGGGGGAGGAAACCCTCCTTGTTGGCTTGAAGACATATTTCAGATTTGAGAGGAAAGAAGACATAATCAAATTTTTATATGCATTGTTGAGCCTCTCCCTTGTGGAGCGACTTGCATTGGTGAAGGGTTTGGTGCCATCTAGGGCACGACAATCTGATTTGAGTTCATATTTGTCTTCCTCATAATTTATAAAGCGGAATCTACTATTTGTTAAGTTTGGGGTTTCTAAACCCTCATTTCTTAATTATTTTGGAGCTGAACTTCTGCTGGTTTTATATAATTTTTCAGATTAGCATTAGCATGTTTTTGGGGTTGAAAACAATTCTAAAATATCTATAAAAGGTTTATAAAAGTGTGGATGCATTGTTGAATGATATTTTGGTGAAATTGTGAGCTTTTCATACTGCTGTTCCTAAAATCTGATCGCTGTCCAAAATCTGGGTTTATTTTCAGTCTGCTGATTTGATATCTTTGGGATTTGTGCTAATTTCCTAATTTTCAGTTTCAGCCCTTGAAAGGGATATTTTAGTGGTATCAGAGCACGGATTCTCAAAGGCCTAGGGTTTCAATGGAAGAAAGCAACAAGGGTTTGCTATACTACCAAAGAAGAGGAAAAGCGGATCAACCAAGGGGAGAAGACAATATGGCTAATCAAGATCCTCAAGAAGCCAAATTTGATAAATTGATTGCAGGTCAAGAGAGGTTAGCGGACACAATGGACTTCCTTGCCCTATCTCTTCAAAGGATAATTGAACCTAGGGTTCAAAATGGTGATGGTAGCTCATTTGGAGCTAACAATGCACGGCGACCTATGGGATCAACCCACGGATCAGCCACAAGGCCCACTTTTCTTCCAAGGGAAGAAGCTATTCCGGATATTGGAGCAAGGCTCTTGTAATGTCCCCATCTCTGAAGACCCTTAGCCTATACGTCCCCATGGGCTTCGGGATGTGCAAGGGGAACATTTTTATTAAATAATTAAATATTATTGCCTGGAGCAATAATTATTTAATTATTTAATTATGAAGATTATTTAATTTAATTCCCAAAAATATAAAAATTAAATGGGGAATTAATTAAATAAATTTTAGGTGGCTTTTATTGTTAAAATCACCCTTTGAAAAGGGGACGCCACACCTAGGGAAGACAAACTGTTTTTATTTAATATTTTTCTTCTCCTAGAGTTTTCGAATTTTGTGCCTCCTTGCTTATAAAAGGAGTGCTAGGACCATTATTATTATTATGCTATGATGAACTTATTTTGATACTCCATGCTTGGAGTTGGGATACATGCCCATTGAAGTTTTCTCTCTCTCTCTCTCTTGCGTGGGAGGTTGTATGGAGCTGGTTTTGTGATTCAACTAAAGTATTTATTTGTGAGATCCATGTCTTTGACTTTAGCAAATTGTTAGATGAAGTTTACTATTGAAATCTGCCCTTTTACTGTAGCGACGTCACTGTAGCGTCACTGTAGCAGCTGGTTTGTGGATACTTTTGCAAGACGATTTGTTGGTGTTCTCCTTCTCTAAGCTTTGGCGATTTGTCATTAATGTTGTGAGCTGTTTGCATACCATTTATTGTATGAAGTTGACTGGCTGAGTGTGTGATTCTATCTTCTAATTACAGCGAATTGATTGGGCTGATTTGGTATTAGTTTCATGTGCTTAGAAGTCCGGATCTGATCTAATCTGACTGCTGTTCTTTCCTTGCCAGCGATCTCATCTAGAGGATTATATTTATCAGTTAATGGGTCTACCTCCTTGTCTGAACAACGACTCCATTTGGGAGTGTAGATTGGATGCTTAACACATATTTGGAATCGTGTTTGTCCAAGCAAACTAATAGCTACAGCGACCACACTTGGAGTGTGTGATCTGAGTTTTGGGTTCAATATACGCTGCTATTATTCCTTTAAATCCAGCGATTCCATTTGGGGTGATTATGAGTGTTTAATGCTTGCTTTTGATCCTCCAAAAATCAGCGACCTGGGTGATATCTATTGTTGATAATCACGCTTGCTTCTAACTAGTTCTTTGTGTGTTTTAATTCATGGTTAGTGCCCTAGATGAGCAGCGAATCCTTGACTGAAACTGTGGGTGTTTTTTAATGCATATTTTATGTGTTAAAAACCCAACAACTGGTCTGATCTATGTCCTCTTGCTGCAGCGATTCACTTTGATCAGTTTGTGGGTGATTTTGTATGACAAATGATTAGATTTCTGTATGCCAACATGTTATAAGTGCAGCGATCAATCTGGGCATGTATGCGATCTGTTCTGGGCAAACATTTGCAAGGTAAAACTCATTAATATGGTCTGGTAAGATCTGCCATTGCTTCCATTAAACAACGACTTCATTATAGGAGAATGGTTAGATATTTGTTACATGTTTTGACCCTCATATAAGCAGCGAACTATTAGTGCATTTTTATCAAGCTCTAGTGACTTGTAATTGCATGATTGGTTGATGGTTTTAGGGCTTCTCAAGGCAGCGATCTGAGTTTAATTGGTTGTTTGCCTAATTTCCGTTTGATTTCAGAGGTGGGATATTACAGCTCTCTACGGGGAAAAACATTGCCTCAAGCTATGAAGAGTATATGGCTCTTCCAAGAGAGATTTGTGAAGCTATTTCATTAGCGAATTCATTGGAGTGAATAGAGGAAGACCTAGGCCCGAGCCTAGACATCATGTGCCACAAAGGGAGGTACAAAATGTGTTGGGAAAGATGACTTTCTCCACATTTGATGGATCAACCAAAGGGACAAGCTAGGGCTTGGATTTAGAAGTTGGATACATATTTGTCTTTGAAGCCCATGATAGAGGAGGATGCTATCAAGTTTGCTACCTTGCATCTTGAAGGAATTGCTCATGAATGGTGGTTTCATGGGTTAGTGACACAAGGGCATAATGAGGTTCATTCCTATGATGATTTTTGTCAAAGACTCATTGATTGGTTTGATAGAATTGATCCGGAAGTTCACTTTCGTGAGCTTTCTCATTTAAGACAACATGGTGGAGGAATATGTGACAGAATTTCAGAGGCTCTCCGTTATGATCACGGATGTTTCAGAAAGAAGGCTTGTAGTGCTCTTCATTGAGGGTTTGATTGAGCCCCTCAAGGGTTTGGTTCGAGCCTTTGATCCCTTGTCTCTTCAAGAGGCAATCAAGAAGGCTTTAGATCTTGAAGGTGCTGCTCCAAAATAGCAGAGAACAACAGTATTCCCAAAGGAAATTCGAGTGGAGGACAGCCCACTAGGCAGCCTAGAAACCCTCCTTTGGACCAGCCAAGGAGGCCACCCAAAAGTTGCCAAGTACTCACATGGAGCTGCCCAAAACCAACAATGAGAAAGAATCTAGAAACGAGCTTCGGAAGAAGAATTTGTGCTTCTCATGCAAGGATCCATGGACACCAGGGCATCGCTGTTTGGGCAAAGGTAAAGTGCATTACATTGAAGTATTTTCTGATTGTGATGATGATGAAAACAATGTTGATGAAGCTAAGCATGATAGTATGCCGGAAGAGGATCCGGAAAGGGTTGATAGCACTCTTGCTACCTTGAAGGGAGCACCTAGTTACAATTCATTTCATATGAAGGGTAATCTACAAGGGCACGAAGTCACCATTTTGATTGATGGGGGAGCCACTCACAACTTCATAGATGCTTGGTGGCCAACTTGAAATTGAAGGTTGAAGACTTCAAAGGGTTCACTGTAAAGATAGCGGATGGTCACTCTATGCCATGTACCAAGAGGTGTTCTCAACTCCATGTTTCATTAGAGCAATATGAGGTATATGCTGATTTCTATTTAATTAACATGGCTGATATGGGCATCGTGCTTGGAGTCCAATGGTTGCATTCATTGGGAGAGCTCACTTTCAATTATCAAAGCATGGAAATAAGTTTCATGGACAAAGGTAAAAAGATTACTTTGCAAGGTATGCTTCCGGAAACACCCCAAGTTAATTATTTGGTAGAAGATACTTTGTTGTGGGAATCATATTTTTGCTCTTTATCCAAAATTACAGCAGATTGGAAGTTATTAATTACAGCTGAGTATGCCAAAAACAAGTTTGCTAATGCTGTTTTTGAAGGGAAATAAGTGATGAAAGGTACAAGGTAAGGGATGAGCTTATTCTCTACAAAAACCATGAGTCTATTTGGTGCCCAAATCGAAGGTGAAGAGTAAAATATTGAGAGCTGTTCATGATGACCCATCAACTGGTCACCCAGGTTATTTTAAGACATATAAACAAGGGAAAGATTCTATTGGAAAGGTCTTAAAGGGGAAGTGCTCCAATACATTCGGGAATGCCTTACATGCCAACAAAACAAGGCAGAACACATTTTCCAACAGGTCTCCTACAACCTCTTCCCATTCCCACTCAAAAATGGGAGAGCATCTCTATGGACTTCATCACGGGGCTGCCTATGGTTCAAGGTAAGAGTTGCTTATATGTAGTGGTTGATAGACTCACTAAATATGCTCATTTTTGTCCACTTCGCCTAAATATAATGCTCCTTTGTAGTGGCTGATGTGTTTTTCAAAGAGATATTTAGACTTCATGGGCTGCCCAAGGATATAGTAAGTGACAGGGACAACAGGTTCATGAACATGTTTTGACAAGAGTTGTTTCGATTGGTAGGCACCCAACTCACTCCTAGCACTAGCTACCATCCCTAAACGGATGGGCAAACTGAAATAGTTTGTAATGTCCCCTTTTCCGGGGCATTACTAATATATCGGTTCATCTCTTTTATTTGCATTTTAACCCCATGACATGCCTAGCGCTACAGGGGGACTCTCTAGTTAGTTTAAAAATGTGCACATAGTCTTAGAATATTAAATGTTTTAATGTAATGGGAGGAAACTAATTGCAAATTTAAAAAGTGTATTTTCCCTCCAAGTGGGTCGATCCCTTTGGGAAGTCTATTTAAGGGATGTGAGGGGGTCATTTCACCTCATGTTGATTTGATCATTTGATATCACTCCATGCTTGGAGAAAGGGGATGTATGCCCAAGCTCTTCATTGTGCTATCTCTCTCATTTGATTTGGAATTGAAGTAAATCTGATTTTGCTAAGGATCCACTTATGTGTATGTTACATCTATTGTGTGGCGAATTGATGGGGAAAGTGTTCTTAGCCCTAGCGAGTTGATTATTGAAGGAAATATAAGAAAGGCTCCACATGGGTAGCTGAGATTGTTTGCATGTTTTGATGGTTAAACAAGTGAATGTCGGATCTGCTGTGTTTTGCAATTAATTTTATAATTTTTGGAGATGATTTGATGCCCTAAATGTTCTAGGAAACCTACTTTTTAGAGAATAATTAAGGTTTCGTGTTTACTGTACAAAAACTGATTTTGAAATATTATTCTTCATATTTTTGTGGCCCAAAATCCAAAATTTGAAGGCTTTTGCTTGGTTGGTTAAGCGGGAAATAATTTTAGAAGTTACAGCAGTCTAGGGTTGGTTTATTAATTGTTTGGGACACATTTTGATACTTAAAAATTGTGATTTCAGTTCAGATCTGTTCATGGCATTTTTGTGCATCAAAACAAGCTTTTGGAGGGTGAAAACAGTTGAGGGAAATGCTGGTTATTAATTTAATAATTTCTGCTAACCCTAGCGCCCAAATCTGGAATTTTAAGTGCTATTTTGAAGGGGTTTTAGTGCTCAGAAAAATCTGTTCTCTAGTTCATTGGAAAGGGAAAAATCCCAAGTTTATTGTGCACTTTGTTTCATGCAAAAAGACTGAGTATCAAGAGAGTTATGAATTTTAGAAGTTTTTAGTTGTCTGGAAGTCATATTTATTTAATTATTGCTGTTATAAAAATCATAATTAAGAGGATTTAAATTCCAAATATGCTCATTGATTTTCCCATCTAGCTCACAACCTTGGCTACTTCCAACCCCATTTTGGGTTGTAATTAGCCGACATTGGGTTATTTGAGGTTGAATCAAAAGGATCTAATCCTTCTTGGTTCAATTTGTGTTGAAGGTGCTGAAAATTTCTATTTGTTCCAAAAAGGGACATCACATAGTCAATAAATGGGTGGAAAGATATCTATGGAACCACATTGATGGGCAACAATTGGCATGGATTAAGTGGCTATACATGGCTGAGTTTTGTTACACCACCTTCCACACATCCATTGGTATGTCTCCTTTTAAAGCTTTGTATGGTTATGATGCTCCCTCTTTCATTGATTCGGTTATGACAGATAGTAGAGTACCCAAGGCTCAAGAGTTGATTCAACAATGTCATGAAATTCTAAAAGAACTCAAGGAAAACCTCTTACGTGCTCAAAATCAGCAGAAACTATATGCAGATCAGCATAGGAAAGAAAGGACATTTGAAGTGGGAGACATGGTATTTCTAAGATTGCAGCCCTATAGGCAATCTTCCATCAAACAAAAGGGTGTAGAAAAGTTAAAACCTCGCTTTTATGGTCCTTATAAGGTAAAGAGGAAGGTGGGAAAGGTGGCATATGAACTTGAGCTTCCGGAAAATAGCAAGATACATAATGTTTTTCATGTGTCATGCCTCAAAAAGGCACTAGGACAACACCTTACTCCTTCACATGAGTTGCCCCCATTGGATGAGGAGGAAAGTTGGTTTTAATTCCGGAAGATATCCTAGAGGTTCGTGAGAAGAAATTGAGGAATCAAAGTATCAAGGAATACTTGGTTCGTTGGAAGGGATTACCCCTTGAGGATGCTACATGGGAAAGTGCAAAAATATTAGAACATCCACAATTGCAATTGCTTGGGGACAAACAATTTTGGGAAGGGAGGACTGTAATGTCCCTTTTTCCCACTTAAGGACCTGAATTTGGACTTCTTGCCATCCCCTTTTCCATGGCAACGAAGTAGAAGAGTTGGGAAAAGGAATTGAGCTTCCTTTGCATTTATTTTCTAATTTTAATGTTTCTTTTAGTGTGTTTTTGCTTTTAGCAGGTCGGCTGGGTTTGGAGCTTTAATGAAGCCAAATAAAGATAAAAAGAACACTTGTATGGGTCGGCCTTGTCCTTTTAGGGCTTTGGCGCCAAAGAGAGGATATAAAGGAAGGTTAGAGAGCTCATTTGCATCATCATACATTGACGCATTTTATCTATTGGGACTCTTGGGGTGGTAGCTCACTGTTCTTCCACTCTTGGGCGGAAATCCAAGTGTGTGGCATCTTCTTAGAAGGACGGAAACCCTTCTAGTGGTTGGTTGGAGGACGAAAACCCTCCTTGTTGGCTTGAAGACATATTTCATATTTGAGAGGAAAGAAGACAATCATATTTTTATATGCATTGTTGAGCCTCTCCCTTGTGGAGTGACTTGCATTGGTGAAGGGTTTGGTGCCATCTAGGGCACAACAATCTGATTTGAGTTCATATTTGTCTTCCTCATAATTTATAAAGCTGGAATCTACTATTTGTTGTTAAGTTTGGGGTTTCTAAACCCTCCTTTCATAATTATTTTGGAGTTGTACTTCTGCTGGTTATATTTAATTTTTCAGCTGAGCATTAACATGTTTTTGGGGTTGAAAACAGTTCTAAAATATCTCTAAAAGGTTTATAAAAAGTGTGGATGCATTGTTGAATGATATTTTGGTGAAATTGTGAGCTTTTCATATTGCTGTCCCTAAAATATAATCGCTGTCCAAAATCTGGGTTTATTTTCAGTTTGCTGATTTAGAAATCTGATTTGATATCTTTGGGATTTGTGCTAATTTCCTAATTTTTAGTTTTAGCCCTTAAAAACGATATTTCAGATATTCAATCTATGATCACAATTTTTACACCATATAGCAAGCTCTGAAGAAATGGAGGCATTATTTTCTGCCCAAAGAGTTAATGTTAAATACAGACCATCAAGCATTGCCATTCATCAATAGCCAGGAAAGCTGAATTAGAGACGAATGAAATGGGTTGAATTCTTACAGAGTTACTCATTTGTCTTGAAGCACAAAAGTGGGAGATCCAATAGAGTTGCAGATGTATCGAGTAGGAGGATGCGTTTTATTAGTAGAGATGTTAGTGTAGTAGGGTTCAAAGTAATGAAGGATATTTATGCGAGAAGATAAAGATTTTGTGGAAGCATGGAGAGCATGTGTAGAACCAACGAGTGTCGACGACAAGCCATTGTTGGAATCTTTCTTACATGAGGAATTGTTATTTAAAGGCAAATAGTTGTGTGTACTTGCAAGGATCAATTAGTGAAAATTTGATCCGGGAAAAGCATTGTGGAGGAATGTCAGGTCACTTTAGGATAGATAAGACCTTGGCATAGTTGGGAGAAAGATATTTCTAGCCGTAAATGGCTACAAATGTGCGCAAATATGTGCAAAGATGCAGAGTATGTCGTTTGGCAAAGGGAAGAGTTAGAATGCAGGGTTATATCAACCATTGTCAATACTTGAGAAACTGTGGGAGCATATGAGTATGTATGGACTTTGTTTTGGGATTTCCTAGAACGTAGAAGGGTCATGATTCTATCTTTGTTGTTGTGGATAAATTCTTGAAAATGGCTCATTTTATTGCTTGTAAGAAGACAAATGATGCTATGCATATTGCTAACTTATTTTTCAAGGAAGTTGTGAGACTGCATGGATTGTTGCGCATGACTGTATTTGATAGAAGTACCAAGCTTGTAGGTCACTTTGGGTGCACATTATGGAAGAAGTTGAATACAAGGTTACAGTTTAGTTCTATGTATCACTTGTAGACATTGCCAAACGGAAGTTGTGAGCGAAGCCTCAACAATTTGCAAAGATGTTTGGTAGGAGAGAAGGTAGGAACATGGGATCCGGTTCTTGCACATGAGGAGTTCACATATGCTAACACTGTCAATACGATCATCGGGAAGTCACTTTCTAGATTGTGTATGGAACAAGTCCACGAGGAGTTGTGGAGCTGCGAGAGTTGCTGTGAGAAGGAAGAAGTGATCATATTTGCTGCTTACCACCTTGTCATTTCAGATATGGGGGAGTGATCATAATTCATGCTTGTTGTGTCCTATGAGACCGCTAATGGGATATCATTATGCACAACATATGTCAAGGGATGATGAGGTAAGAAGTACCTTTTGTGGCAAAGAACATATGGATGTTTGGATTCAATCTCAAGATTGTTTTCACATAGGAAATATAAGTGTTGTGTTGAACCCTACAAAAGAGGGATTGCTGATTTCAAAATCAGTATGGGGAACAATTCTATCATGGTATGTTTTGGGCATCAAGGACATGATGAAAATTCTGATTATCCTTTCCAAAGATTGCTAACCCATGGTTCCATGGAAGGACTGGAGAGAAGATGGAAAAAGAGGAGCCATCATGATGGAATTGCAGCTGTACATATTTCAGACATAGGGGAAATTGATGGTCCATGCACAAAGAAGATATTCCAGATGCTTATTCTCATAGAAGGTATGACTTTGAAGGTTGCAAAAATTGATTTTTGGGATTTTGAACTTGTTATCAACTATTTCAGTTTGCCCTACACTATGTTTGCTGTCATCAATAAGAGGACAGCCATGAGAGGAAATAATTTCCAAATTCCCAAAGCATTTTCAGCCATTGGGGATTGGTCCCTTCTCACCTCATTCATCATTGCAAGGGCAACAAGGTGTTTGATACGGGAAGATGGTAAGCATGACAAAAATCATTTGGTTGTTGATCATAACACTGCTGTCATACGCACTTCCAACTTGCACAATGACATATTTGTAAGCATACAGTGGATTCAATCATGGGAAGTGTTGGTTTTCAGCTCATAGCATTGTTGGCAATCAATATAGGATCATTTCCAGCTCCTATATCACTTTGGTATGGGTATCATCATGCATCTCATACTACAAAGAAAGACGAGGTAAGAAGCACATCTTCGATTCAATTTCAAGTTTGTTTTTGAATGTGGGATGATAAATACTTTGACCCAAGGGTCAATTTGAGGGCTGTCCAACAGAGGAGGCCTGCTGTTTGGTGCATTTTCAGTTTGGTCTTTTCAATATTTTGGAGAATAAAGGGACATCTTAATAGTTGGGAGTTGTATTCACTACACACTAACATACTTGGACTATTCTATGCAAGTAAAAGTGGAATTCCAGCCACCTTCATTTTGATTTTTGAAGGAAAAAAGCAAGATTACATTGGTGTTTGGGACAACATGAGGGAAATTGGGAACAACCAATGTTTGGATGGTAATTATGAGGCCTTGGCAAGCAAAGAAGAAGAGCTGGTCATCATATCCACAAAGCAAGAGTGGATGAAGAAGGGGACACATTTTTTCTTTAATGAGTTTGCTTCATGTGTAGGTACATCAAAGGAGGAGCAGCTGAGATTTATTTGGGATCTGGGTACTTGTAATTGCTTGGGGACAAGCAATCTTGGGAAGGGGGACTGTCATGTCCCTTTTTGGAGATTAGTGGAATTGAAGACCTTAACCCATTCTTCCTCCCCGTGGGTTTAAGGAAAGAAGCAAGGGGAAGACTTGGATGACATTTTTAAATAGATATTTTCATTATTATCATGTATTCCTATTGGGAAGCCAAGCGCTCCAATAGATGAACTCATTTAATTAGAATATAAAGTAATTTGGAGCATGTAGGCTCTAAAAACAAATTAGATAATTAAAAGTACTTTATGAGGTCGGCCATTATTGAATTGTAGCACCCCTTATGTTATAAAAGGAGGTTGTTTGGCCATTTGATTATCATGTGAATTCTATTATCTCTTGGAAAGATTGCTTGTGAAGCATCTCTCTACCTCTCTTAAGGATGAAAACCCTTGGAGAGTCTTGTGTGAGGACGAAACCCTTCACCAAGTCTAGGGAAGACTTCAACACGGGAGTCTCCACCCCTTGAGGGATTTCTTTGCTGCTTTGTTATCTTAATTTCAGCCTTAGGCGAGTTTCCCTAAGGAGCTCTTTGGGTCAAATATTGAAGATATTGCTTTCCTTTTTGTTATTGATGCAAAATTGGCTTCCTTCAAAGTGGAGCAACTCATTTGTGGAGTGATTTGGTACATTATTTGGTTGTTCTAAAAGGGTGACCAACATTGAATGGTGTTTTGAAGTATTCAAGGGTCTTCTATGTGTTTGGATTACATCATCTCATTGCATATAATTTATAAGGGTGAAATCTGGGTTTACATTGAAATTTGGAGGTTTTTGGCATGCATAATCAGATCTAGAAATATTTTTTTATTTCTGCAATAACGAGGGTTTGAAGGAAATTCATTCCAACATTCCCAGGCTTCCAAAATTATAATTCCTTCACCAATTGATTGTTGAGCTTGAATAATAATTTCATAATATATTTGGAGTGATCTTGCATGGTTTTTAGGGCATTTCCAAGAGGGGCGAATTGCTTGAAAGGAAGGTTTGACATGTTTTGGTGGATGTTTGGGCAAGCTGATTTGATATTTGCATTTGTCATATTTTTAAACCCCAAGATCCCAAGTTTCATGAATTTTGGAGCTTCCTAGGTAAAGTTATGAATTTTTAAAGTAACTTTGCAAACAAGGGTTTATAGAAAATTCATATCTTCATTTTTAGGGCACTAAAAATCAATTTTCTTGCATCTAACAATTGCTGGTTATTTCTCATAAATTCTGAGCATATTTCCTAAAGGTTTGAGTGAGATTTGTGCCTAGGAAAGTGTGTTTGACTTCTCCTAAGAGGTCGCTGCCCTAGGAAGGGCATAATTTGTAGGTTGCAGGGCTGATATCAGTCATCTACAACAACTTACTAATCTGATTTTTAAGTTACATCTCAACTCTTGGTCATTTCCCGAGTCCCCTAAAAGGGACATTACACTTCCCACAATGTGATGATGTAATGTCCCCTTTTCCAAATTTAGAGCGTGATTTGGACTTCTTGCCATTCCTTCTCCATGGCCAAGAAGTAGAGGAGTTGGAGAAGAACATTGAGCTTTCATTTGCATTTGTTTTCTCATTTTATTATGTTTTCTTTTTAGTGTTTTCCCTCTTGAAGCAGGTCGGCTGGGTTAAAGGCAAATAAAAGAAGCTTAATGAAGGAATATAACATCTCTTATGGGTCGACCTTATCTTTCTAAGCTTTGGCGCCAAAGGAAGGTTATAAAAGGAGACTAAGGACCTCATTTGGGCATCTAGTTTTGGCGTATTTTCTATTATTGGGCATTGAGAGCTTGTTGCTCCATGTTCTTCCACTTGAGGACGAAAACCCTCTTGTGTGGCTTCCTAGAAGGACGAAAACCCTTCTAGTGGTTTTGTTGAAGGACGAAAACCCTTCAACCTTGCATGGTCTTGAAGTAAATTGCAGATTTGAGGAGAATCATCTACTTTCAGATTTTTATTTGCCTTCTATAGGTGGAGCGACCTACCTTGGTGTAGGGTTTGATGGTTTGAAGGACGTAGGGTTTGATGGTTTGAAGGACATAAAGTTGAATTTTCAGTTCATAATCTGATTTGACATATTTATTAAGGCCGGAATCTACATTCTCATAATTTTTGAGGGTTTCTAGACCCATATTTCATATTTTAGTTGTGGCTGCTATTTGCTGGTTGTGACTCAGATTTTTCATTGATTATTGATCTATTGGATGCCTAAAATTCATATCTAAATTGTGGCAAGGTTAATTGGAGTGAATTTTGTGTTTTGCATACATTTTCATACCACTGTTTGGAGAAATCAGTTTGCTGGTTTTTATTACAGTCTTCTAGTCATAGAAATCAGATTTGGTTATTTGGTGTGTGAAGCTAATCCCTTGATTGTTGGTCCAATCGCTTGAAAGGGATATAATAGATGACATCAAGATTCTTACTTATCTCGTTAACTAAGAGGCCTACATAGTAGGATTTCCTTTAGTTGCTTCACCCAAGACTTGGTTTGTCTTGGACGAAGGGGGCAGTCAATGTGTCAAGATCTGTCCTAAGGATAAGTAGTACTTTGATTTTGCCTTCAATTATTTTGCATATGTTTTTGCATCACCCCTAGTTGCAGGTGTTGTCAAGCCAAACCATTAACTCTTTCCCCAAACTTTTCACTTTTCCTTATTGGATTTTGAATTTATAGGTTGGACATGCGTGTCCTAGATTGGCCTCTCTTTTCACTAGGCAAAGTGTCTTATCAAAGACAGTCCTTTCTAGTGTAATGGAAATTCTATTGTCATTAACTCCCAACACTTTTACTGCCTCCTTTTTGGATTTTTGATTCTTAGATTGGACTTGCGTATCCTAGATTGGCCCCTCTTTTCAGTAGGCAAAGTGTCTTATCAAAGATAGTCCTTTCTAGTGTAATGCAAATTCTATTGTCATCAACTCCGAACACTTCTACTGCCTCCTTATTGGATTTTTAACTCATCGGATGGACTTGCGTATCCTAGATTGGCCCCTCTTTTCACTAGGCGAAGTGTCTTATCAAAGATAGTCCTTTCTAGTGTAATGCAAATTCTACTGTCATTAACTCCCAACACTTCTACTGGCTACCATTGGCAGGGATGCTGACAATGCTGGAGGAGGGACAGATGTCGAGACAGATTTTGTTGTGATATGAGTTGCTATCATTGTATATAATTATGAATAAAACAATTCACTAACAAAGAAAGTTATACAGATCTAGTGCGATGTGCTTTGTATGATTAATGTAATTTTGCGCTATGGTAGTTTGTAAAGTATGAATGCATGGGCCGGTGTGGCTATCCATTGTACCTAACCCTACATTCTCCGTTTGGCTAGTTTGTCATGATTATAGTTTTCCACCATGAGTCTATTGTCCTGTGAAGCCAGTTTTGCACTTTGTAGAGCTGATATTCCCATTCTTATATTCCCATTCATAATGATTATGATTTCAAGTAAATTCTCTTAGATGGTTTCTTTCCGTGTACTTATTGGTGAATATCGTGGTTGCATTTGATTTGGTTGATGTAGTTCATTTCTATCGTTTTGTTGTTCCCATTTCGTATCCTATCTACAATGTTATATTTGATATGGTACTATTATTTATGTATTTGTTACGTTTCTTATCAAAACTTCTATTAGTGAAATATTTAAATGGTTTTTTCCCATGGATATTTCAGGATATTTGTTTGTATTTAGTTTGTGGCAAGGTTTCAATCATCAATACTTTATCAAATAAGGGAAGAAGGTATGTAAACATATGATACTCCCTATAAATCTTTGTACTCTTTGGGAACATATTGATGTTTTGTGATGTTCTATTTCATTTTTATTGTCTATCCATCAAGTTTATGCATATTTATGACTTTGTTAGCTACATCAACAATGGAAAATCTAAAATATTTAGACTGATTTTCGAACAAGTAATCTGAAATTTTACTTGCACATTTTAAAAAGTTTTACAGTTAATGGCATTATATATTTATATTTGTATTTTGAGAGCAGATTTATCAATATTTTTACGTACTATTTCAACACCATCCTTTTAGTGATTTGTCATTTTATTGGGTTAATCTTCATGTTCGAAATTTGATGCAATGTATTTTTTATATTCAAGGGATCAAGTTAGTTCTAGTTGAAATACATCTAATAACAATTGTTGTATGATCTACGTGCTGATTCTCTACAATTGACTTAGTACATTGAAGTTGATGAGCTCGTACCTAACTTATAATAGAGGCATCATCCAAGTTTACAAGGATTTGTAAGTGGGGATGGGGGTATTGTAGCTCCATTTTGAGGTCGAGTTTTCTGTGTGTATATTTAAAATATATGATAAAATAGGAAGGAAGAGTTTATGCTTGGATTGTAGAGAAGCATGTATATCTTATATAACCAAGTTGTACGCCTTGGATATTTGTCTATTCCAGGGGAAAAAAGATCTAATGATATGTTTGAATATCTAATAAATGCTTATTGTCCATATTAGTATCAAGACTTTGGATTGTAATAAAACCTTAGAAGGACATGATGCCTAAAATATTTTAAAAGAGAACCCATTATTTATTAGACATGCACTATACAAGACTATATACTATTCAAGTACTAGCTATATTAACAATTATACTAACAAATAAGGACAGCATGTTTAATAAACTCTCTCTCTCACACACCATCTTTATTTTATTTTATTTTGTGCGGGGAAGGGGAGAGGTTGGGGGAAGGTGGGGCACTGTGTTTACTACAACAGTAACTAGACTTACTAAGGGTGATTGTAGGCTGGGTATTGGATGTGTGCTAGGTGCTTGGGTTTGGGGTGCATCCTTGACTCTTTTCTCGGCACTTTATGTACATATATATGGATATCAACAAATACTTGTAGGCTAACCAGTATGCATTTTGCAAAGGTATATGTCAATAAATGGCCACATGTTGACCCATAGGCCTTATTCCGAAGGTACTAATCAGAAAATTTGTTGAAACTGACTTGTAGGCCTTATCCAATGGTATAAAAAAGCAAAGTGTCCAAATGCTTACCCGTAGGCCTTACCCAATGTAACACTCTGATTTTGTATGTTAACTTGGTGAATGTTTTACATACTGTTATAGCTGCTGAAATGAAAGCAAACATGTTAAGATATGTTTTGATCTTAAGAGAATGTGTTGCTAATTTGGATTCTTGCATACTGTGATTTATTACATGGGACAACAAATATTGTACTTGTGTGTTTGCTGATGTGACGACAAATTGTCGTATACTTACTAAACTCTCTTTGCTGATTGACAGCATACCTTGAATCAATTCCATTGATTCAAGTATGCTGAGGTCCTCTTGTGATTTCTGTGTCGATTCACACTTGAACCGGACTGAGATTGTTATGAACGTGCAGCGCCAGATTGCAGGTGTGAACAACTGGCGCATAGATGCCAACGACAGGGTTCGATTCTTGAACCCCCGTGCATCTTTGTCCGAACTAGGGATCTCGTGAGGCAAGAAATGCCCGACACGGGTGGCCTTGGCACGCGATCCAAAGGACGGGCGTCTGCGCTGCATTAACGTGAATGTTAGTAGGGAGGTTTGGATGGAAGTTGTTAGTGTTAGTGGTTAGTAGGAGTTAAAACCTAAACTAATCCTAAATCCTAACATGCACCCTACACTACTACCCTAAGTGGATTTTTAAATTACAAAAAAAAAAGGGAAAATAAACCTAAGTTCTAAAACCTAAGGCTAAACTAAGACCTAGGTGGAACACTTTATACAACCTAAACTAATCCTAATCTAAGGGGTGCGCAGACCTTTGGAGGGAAGGGATAAGGATGAAGGAAGGGCATTCATTGGCATTTAATAAAACAGACCATACGTGGACAGCGCCAGTTTTGGCGGGGCAGGTAGGAATTAGAGGCATCTATTTAGAAATAGAGCCAAATTCAGTTGGCATGGGAAATTTGAAATTTACAAGCTCGCCAACTCAAGTGGCGGTGGCATGAGAAGCAAGGAAAAAGGCAGAGCCTTAAATTGCATTAATTATTTTTGGTCCTCGCGACCAGCTCGCCTTGGAAACAGCATGAGGGAATTTGATTTTCATTTTGTTGATTCGAGCCTTTTGTGAAGTTGCTCTGCATTTGGTTTTTCTGACCTGGTTCGGTCAAACCAGCTCTTGGCATTTGACATTTTTCGTGGAGATTTGGAGGCTGTTGTTAAGCCTGAAGAAGAAAGGGGTGCTGGGAAGTTTGTGTTGTCGTTGCGGAAGGAAAAACGCGGCAAACAAGGTTTTCTTCGAGCTCTGGAAAAGAGATTTCAGGCATGTTAAGCCCTTCTCTTTAAAAATCTTTGCTTTGATTAAGTGTTTCATTAAAACAACCCTGCTCTTGGGTTTGGATTGTATGATTGCTGTTGAATCGATTTGATTTGGATTTTGTTGGTTCTTGCTTTCTTTCTTTGGGAAATGATAAGAAAAATGGCTTATGGTTGCTCGGCCTTGATGCGTTTTTGCACGAATCAAGTTAGAATGTGAATTATTGTAGTGATTGTTGACTGTATTGTGGAATAAAATAGACATTTTCTTCTCTGTACATGTTATATGAAGTGGAACAGGCCGTGTAATCGTTCCTTATAAGCGAATCGCTTTTTTCCATTGAGTGTAATCGTTCCTTGCTGTTGTGTTTGGGATTGCCTTTGCTTAAAATTGGAGGTTGAATATGGTTGGGTTGTGTACCATGATTTGGGTTCGTCGACCCTTACTGTTCCTTTTCTTTTGAAATGATAAGAAAGTCGTTTCTCGGTCTTTGTGTTTAAGCGCCTTGCTCTTCTTGCATAGAATACCTCCATGCTGTGTTGGTTGTTGATGATTAGACGGGGTTTCGAACTGGTTTTCTAGCAAAAAAAAAAAAAAGATGATAGGAAACTGTGCAGGTAGTGTTGGTCATCCTATTGCCGTATGATTGTCTTTTGTCACATGAACTTGGTGATAAGATAGTGAAAGTTGTGTGTGCGACTTGATGTCGATTCTGTACTGAAGTTTTCTTGCTGAAAGAAATAGAACTTTTCTCTTCCTTCTGCTGTTTCCGGATTATAAGGAAATGGCATTTGTATTTTAAAAGAATGGGCATTGGAATTTTATATAAGTGCTCGTGAAAGTTAGAAAAGAAATAGTTTCTCTTTCTGAACTTATAGTATAATATATTGTTTTCTTGCTGAAGAAGGTAAGATGAATTGTGGTGTTTAAATGATGATCGCTCAATCCTCTAGTTCGGATTGTTTTATGAATGCGTATTTGACTTTAAATTGCTTTGTGCGAAAGAAGTGATGCATGGGAATTCTGTCTTGTTGTTGGGTTTGTCTTAACTGTATCTGACTTACGCATTTAGCTCCCTATACGGGTTTACTTCAAAAAGAGGTATTGATAACTGAATATTGCATTCCGAAGTCTTGCATATTATTATGGACTCAACCAAAGGGGAATTCGGGCAGAATGCTTGTTGGCAGTAAGCACGTTTTGGGTGTTTTCTTTTCTTCTGAACAATTCTTGAAGAGTCCGAAGAAGATGATTGTTTTCTTAGTAAGGGTCAAGGACAGGAAATGTTCTCTGTTGCTTTTGAATTCTGGAGATAGCATTAGGGGCTTACTGTGCTTTATAATTGAATTTGCTGTAGGTAACAACAATGAATAAAATGTTATTTTGAATGGGTTATGCTCATAAGATTAGGAAATCATGTGATTAATTGACTGCAGGATGGAAATACTGTTGGCCTGTTTAGTATGCAGTGAAAGAAATATGGTTTCTTTTATTATGGTAAATATATGGTATGCAGCCTTATATTGTTTGATCTTGGATGTACATAATGTTGTACTAACCTGTTTCGGATCTTTAAATGAGTCTGATTCAAATGAAGTATGGATATGGATGACGAATTCTTCCTGTTTTCATTTAAAGCTGATTATAAACGAAATTATTCTTGCTGCCGGAAAGTGAATTCCGAATGGATTTTGTAAGTTTCACTCTGAACTGTTATTTTGATTTGTCTTTCGTTTGGATTCCACTGTTAGGACAGTCATGTGGAAAGAAATAGAGATATGAATGAATGACTTGGAAAAATGATCTTTTCTTCTTTCATTCAGTTGGAAATCTGGAATTCGCGAATAATAAATTTTATAGTGCTTAGATGGGAGCAACTATATGCATTGCTTTGTTCGCTTTCTTGTCTGTACTTGGTTGCTTTGAATTCAATATGATTCATGAACTGAAAGGAAAGTAATGGATTTATATTTCAGTTAGTTTCATCCTTTGCATTTGTTATTAATGAAAGGCGTGGAAAGAATAACTGTATGCTATATAGGCAGTAAGCTACTTGTATTCCTAACTTTACAAATATTGTGAATTGATACTTGTAATGATTATGTGGAAACGGGACAGCAGTTCCTTGGCTGATTGTGATGATATTTTTGATAGTTCAGTTGTTATGCTGATCTTTCTTTTGTGCCTATTTCGTGATTGATGTTTAACTGTCGTTTCATAAAAGCAGGGTTCTTTTATTGAGACAGTTAGTTGAAGCATCTTATTTTAAGGATAAGTGCTTAATATGCTCAGTTCATTGAACTGACCCGTGCAATTCATTTTGCAGATGGAATTTGATTAGAATGAAGACTTGGCTGTCTTCTGATGCTTTTCGATTTGATGATGTATTGAAATTGTTGCTTTTATTCCTCTTTGAGGAATTGTGAAAAGAAGAAAATATCTTCTTCTGTCCATGAGTTGTATGGATGTTTTGTATAAACTATGCCCAATCAGCTGGATTGGCAAATGTACAGATTATGACTTGAAATATTGAATACAATTACAAATGTGATATTTTCAATAATTATATCAGTTTGATACTATTGTCTAAATTGGAAATATAATGTTATTTCTTGATTTGGATTTGTTTATTTGTCCTTGGATGGATGCTAAATGGAAACAGATATCTATTCTTACTTAAATGCAACTTTAAGTTGAAAAATGCAATTAATTCATACTTGGGTAAAGATGAATTTTTAATTGACATTAAAAAGGATTAAGAAGAATATGATTCCATAATCGGAAGGTATTCAGGATTAGCTTAGGAGCTAAGGAATATCAATCAACTTCGGAGTAATCGAACTTCGCTTTCGAACTCCATTAATGATCCCGTTTGATAAATTCAGAATAAAGGATATAGGATAAATATATCCATAACTAATGGACCTTAACTATATAACGTTAAGGAGAACAAATGAATACATTTCTCGAAATTTAGACCTCGTTTGAATGACGTCTAATAAGTTAATATTCTGAATTTAGTTGCAGTTGAGAAAATCTTGGCTAAGTTTAATAGGTTAAACTTATCACGTCCGTCGGCACGGACCGCTTAATCCAATGATTAAGAAGTGAACCAAGTAGGGAAATGCAGCCCTTCGATACGAAGGAGAAGATGCATAGTAAGCTAATGGACGGATTTAGTCCCTCTTAGCTCTGTACAACTGTAACGGAAACGAGGATCAAGGGATCAGCATGAATGTTGAAAGTTGATTTTAATTATTAATTCGTGGCTAAGTCACTTGAGCAGGATGTGTATTCTCGATGGGTGGATTCTGCAGGACATTGGCATACGCCAGCTACAGCAAGGTGTCTTCATGAAGACGGGGTCTTCATGACGACACAATGTTGCAGCTGACATATAGCAATGCCCTCCCGAATTAAAACATTTAGAATACATAGGCTGAATGTGTAACTCTTAGCAGGGGATAGAGTATGATCAGATATACGGAGTGACTCCGGAATACTAAAGATAATTAGACACACGGAGTCGTGGGGTAACGACACCGTATGTCTGCGTATCTTTAGTTATCAGGAGTGCCTTCTTATATTCGTTCATATTCTAATTGGAAAAATTGAGAGTCTAAAACGGATCTTAAACGATGATGACTGGTAGGAACCAGGAAAGACCATTCTAGATAACAGGTGAAGTGAAGTGAAGGACGTATTCCGTAGATGTGTATCACATCCAGGAATATGATCATGCAAAGCATGTGAAAATCTTTGGCCAAAGTATCGCAATTGCTGGTTGCGTTGTCCTTATCACTTAATTTAAGATGCAGGATGTCAGATGAATATCAGTAATAGATATTCAGATAGGCTTCTTAAATGGATCACTTCGATAACCGGGAAAGGTTATGAGAACAGGTATATATAATATACCATGCATAAACAAACATGAAGGATCGGTTGTTGCCGAGTCATGAACATGAAGGATCGGTTGTTGCCGAGTCATGAAATGAAGGATCGTTGAAACTCCGAGCCATGAAAATGGAAGATCGGCAGTTCCTCGAGTCATTTACAGCAGCATATAGAATCTGTTATAAGATTGAATGGCATTGAATGTGTGTTCCATATTGTAAATATGCGAACAGGGAACATTCGTTTTAAAAAGGAATTGTGTGATCCAAACTGTGTTGTTTGGGCAGAGAACAATTATTAAAACTTGAACGTGTGTTTGAATTTTATAATTCATAACAGTGAACGTTATCAAAAAAAAAAAAATAAAAAAATTTCCCTTGTTCTGGTGTTTTAAAAATGGGGATGTTACACCCAAAGGTGTAAATAAAGAAAGTGCTTGAAAGCTGACCTACAGGCCTTACTCGAGGGTAAACACTAGTTTTGAAGAAAAGAGAAATATTAGAGATTTTAACCATAGTTAAGTAGAGAAACCAAGAAATCTGCTACATCAGTGAATAAGATTGATTTTCCAAGAGCAAGAGCAAGAGCATTAAATATGGTCAATTTCAGTCAGTGTACCTATTTATGACATCATAATGCTCATCAATGTGAGATAAAACTACATAAATAAAAGGGCACAAAATCACATCTTTAGAATGCGGATGCTAGGTGGATGTCAATTGCTGATGTCAAGAATAACTTGCTATCAAAAATCACCAGATTTGACTTCTTCCTCGCTAGTTAGTCTGTATTGAGGGATAAAACTGAACTTAATTACTTGGGAAATGTGTCATTCACTTATATTTATCCATTTTAAAATTATTGTTATCATTATTTTTCTTCACTAGCTGGTTGACATAAATAGGATGGCCAACATGGCATGGAAAATTAATTTAAATTTAGAAAAAAAATGTATCGTTGATGAAATAGAAAACTTGATATCTTTAATATTTAATTTAGGGTTCAGTCCCGATAGGGGACAGCCAAATATTCCCCAATTCTATGGGGAGTGTCTAAGCTTCCTTCGTTTTTGAGGGGATAGTCTCCGTTGGCAATCAAATCTGTATGCCGGATTTCAGTGGAAAAGAGGAACACAGTTGGGCTCTTTTAGCAATGATTTACACCAGCACTTTTCACAAATCAGGTTCATAATCAAGGAAACATACAAGAGAGGTCTACTATCCATGCTTTAGGTTCTACAACACCAAGGGGGGTGTCCCTAAGGAATTCTATTAATGCAATTTATGGTAAACAACTCTCACATGCATCAGATGTCGACAAATGAGCAAGACCCACCATGTTTAGGTTACCATTTGACTGTCAGTAACACTCTACAGATTAAACACTTGCTCATGAAATCCTTATCAGAACTGAAAACAGATGAATATAGGTGACTTTTCAGGTCTACATTCCCATTTACTATGCCTAAGATAATATACTCATTCACTTGTGTAAATTAAGGCAACTCCTGGCCTGAAGAGGTCTCTTGAAGATCAAAGAGAATTTGAACAAAGGATGGACAAGTTTTACCCGAAATTCTCCATAAAATCAAACCAAAACATAATGGTGCAGGGGCTGAAAATGCACACAATACCTTAACACGCAACTGCACCAAAACAAACACAATATACAATGCGGGACAACACTGAGATATGGAAAGATTTATAGCAAATGCAACACTCACATGCTATAGTTACACAGATATGTAATGTCCCTTTCTAGGGCTGAAACCGAGAATAAGGGTTTGGCCACAAACCCAAATGAATCTGATCTGAAAAGACACCAACACCCAATAAGCATCAATATGAAATTGATTGAAAACACACTTCATCCATATTAGAATAATTATAATCTGTAATAACCCTTTTGAGGGTTTCAACCAAACACACCAAATGCAGATCTGAAATTTAAATTGCGGCAGACTAAAGAAATAAAATCAACGACTTAAACTAACACCAAATATGATGCAAATCACCACCAAACACCACAAATCAACTCGCCACACTTTCATATATATTTTTATGGAATATTAGAACCCAAAAATACAAAGAAATGCTGAAGATTTAACTGCTGGAAATCAATTGTAAACTGGAAATTGCAGCCATAAGAAAAATATGAAATATGGGTCTAGAAACCCTCTAAATTCATCAAACTTAAGATTCCGGCCTTCAAAAATATTACAAATCAGATTATGAAACCAGATTTCTCAAATTCTTCACCAATAGTTCCAAACTCTACCCAAGGTAGGTCGTTCCACCCTAAATAATTTAAATAGCAGCTGAAAATTACAAATATATCTTCAAGTCACTTCAAGATCAAAGGGTTTTCGTCCTTCACCCAAGACACATGTAATATCCCCTTGTTCCGGATCAATGGAAAATATGCATTAATATCCTTCAGTATTTGCTTTCAAATAAGTTGATGGCTCCTAGGAAGGAACACACCTTACTACAAGCCCCAAATCAGATCCAATCCGAGAAAATCGCTGGTTAAAGAAAGAACAACTCTAATTGCTGGGCAAGGAAAAAGCAGCGGACACCCCCAAAATCATTCCCAATCATGCCCGAGCTGATTGCTGCAATGAAGAGACTAAAATACCATGCACAATATTTAGTTGATCCACTTCAATATATACTCCAGATCAGTCCACATCCAAAATAGAAGAAATCGCTGCCCATGAGAGTTATTAAGCACCAATTACCATGCAAACATCCAACCAAATTACCTCAACCAGACGTCAGCCAACATGCACTTTAACCAAACACCAAACAATACGCAGACTTATGGAAGGTTACATCAGAGGAATATTGACTTGAAACGAGTTGCTGAAGGCAACGGATAAATACTACACAGTTCGCTGTCAAAGGGGACTGTCAAACATCATGCAATCGCAGATTTTGGAGTGTATGAAATCAATCGCTGTAGCTAGTGAATAAATACCACCAAGTTCGCTGCACAGCTAGGGCACTAACCGTGAATCAAACACTCAAAGAACTACCAAAAGGAGTCGCTACAGTTAGGTAGGAAAAACAGATCTATTATTTTAAAATATAGATCCCTTAATGAGATCGCTGGAGCTAAGAGCGAACAACAGACTGTATTAGTAAAAATCAGATCATTTATTGCTTTAAAACAAATGGCTGCCAAAGGAAATAATATCATGCAATAAACTTGATCAATCCATACTAAATGGAGCATGCAAAACAGTCCACAATCACCATGGAAGAAGTTGCCAAAACTGGAATGCAACATATACCAACAAGTCGACTTGCAAAGCACTCACATACCAGCTGCTACAGTGACGCTACAGTGATTCGCTACAGTAAAAGGCAGATTTCACTTGCAAATTTCATCTAAAAATTGTCCAAAGCCAAAGACATGGATCTCACAAATAAATACTTCAAATAAATCTCAAAACCAGCTTGATCCAATCTCCCACGCAAGAGAGAGAGAACATCAAAGGGCATGCATCCCAACTCCAAGCATGGAGTATCAAAATAAGTTCATCATAACATAATAATAATAATGGTCCTAGCACTCCTTTTATAAGCAAGGAGGCACAAAATTCGAAAACCCTAGGAGAAGGAAAATATTAAATAAAAGCAGTTTGTCTTCCCTAGGTGTGGTGTCCCCTTTGCAAAGGGTGATTTTATAAATTAAAAGCCACCTAAATATTTATTTAATTAATTCCCCATTTAATTTTTATATTTTGGGAATTAAATTAAATAATCTTCATAATTAAATAATTATTGCTCCAGGCAATAATATTTAATTATTTAATAAAAATGTTCCCCTTGCACATCCCGAAGCCCACGGGGACGTATAGGCTAAGGGTCTTCAGAAATGAGGACATTACACACACGAAGGGTTTTCGTCCTTAAATGAAGTCTCACAAGAGTGTTTTCGTTCTCAAGTGGATGAACAAGGAGCAACAAACTCACAATGCCCAAGTAGAATAAAATGCGCCAAGTATAGGTGCAAATGATGCCTCTAATCTCCTTTTTGGCGCAAAACTCAATCGAAAAGGATGACCTTGTATAATGCAAGGAAACACTAAAGAAAATATAAAAATATTAGATAAAATATATTATAAAGATGCTCAAGGGTTTTCTCCTTCATTTTTGCTTCTTTGCCATGGAGAAGGAATGACAAGAAGACCAAATATCAACTCTTAAGTGGGAAAAAAAGATATTACATAATTAGTCCTCTAGGGCAGCAAATTGTATAGGGACTTCACATCAACATATAACCATGCAATAAGAGCTGAAAATGCTTCCAAATAATTAATTCAACCACGACAATATTTATCAATCCAAATTATATCAAAATAATAGAGAAAGTAAGTGATCACACCCAACTGTAATTATTTTTATGACAACAACAATACAACCAAAACCAAGGGCTGGAAATAGCTCATAAATCACTCCAAAAATCACCAACAATGAGAATTCAACGTCATAATGTAATATTTCCTTTTGGGATATTAATTAAATTTTATTAAACTATTTGCAATGGAAATAAACTTAGAAGAGAAACCCTTCTAGGTTCACTTCAACTAACCTAGTGTTGGCTTCAACACAACCCAAATGGGGTTGGAGTGAGCCAAGGTAAGGGTTCAGATGGGCTATCTAGTCGGAATTAACACTTCTTTAACCAATTAAATTGCAGAAGTAGAAAAATAAATTAAAAATGCTTTGGAAAATAGCTGAAAACTTCAAAAATTAATATCTTCCTTAATATTGACTCTTTTTGCATGAAACAAATTGCAGATGGAAGATAAAATTAGGAGCTTTCAAATGAACCAACAATAAAAAATTTTCACCCACTGAAACCCACTCAAATCAGCCCCCAAATCTGCAGAACAAGTTGCTAGGGTTAAGGAAAAATTAGGAAATTAATTCCAGCCTTATTATTCACTTCCCAACACTCTAAATCACCACTTTCAGATCTGCATTAATGAATTTATGACAGCAGATTGAAAAACCCTTCAAACCCTTCCAAAATATGATAGAAATTCACCTAAACCAGTCGATTTATTAAGAATAAATTCCAGCAAGGTTAGCAGCTCCAAATATCATGAAATAAAGTGTATTTGCAATAGAATAATGAGCAAGAACAGTTCAGATTTTATTCTTGCCAAAAACCATTCAAAAACACCATAAATCTCCTTCAAACAAGTCGATTTATACCATGACAAACCAACAACAATTTCCAGAATTTATTGATCAAAAGATAGCTCAAAAACTCTCCAAATAAGCTCTCAAACTCCCTCAATAATGGCGACTTCACATATATTGAATAAAAATGCAAATAACTTATCAATTCAAGCTCTCAAGGGCACACACACTTCACAATGGGTGGTGTTGATGAACACCTTTTGTTTTTTTATCACTAGTGGGCATACATCCCTCTTCAAGCATGAAGATAAGTTATAATAACCGTCAACATGCGAAAAGGGGTGCCCATCATCTTCTTTTTTATATCTTTTCCTTGCTCAATCTCCAAAGTTTCTTCTCCATTTTTGGCGCCAAAGTTTAGGAGAGAATCTTATTTTAAAAATTGCTTGGAAATCACACTCAAAACAAATATTAAATGCATGGGGAAATTAAATCAAATGATGCCCATATGAATCGACCCATGCTTAGAATAAATCGATTTATTCTAAATAATAATCATTAAATAATCCCAAGAAAATGCGACTTGCTTTGTTACTTTATTTACCTTCAAAACAAATAATTATTATCCCAAGGTAATCGATTTCTCTCTCTTATTTTTGATTTGCACAAATAAAATATATTTTGATTTTTAAATCCATATGTGCAAATCAAATTTTCTTTATTTTAATTTTTATTTAAAAAGGGGGACATTACACATAAATTATGAGGAACAAGTTCATAACCTCAAAATGTCCAAGAGTGCCCTAGATGGTACCAAACCCTTCACCCAAGCAAGTTGCCTAGGGTTAGAAGGGAAGAAACAAACATGAAATCCTCCTTAAAGCTCACTTGTGACTTCTAGGTGAAGCCACCAATGTGCATCCCCAAGTGTGATCCTATTGAAGGTTTTCATCCTCAATAGGTGACCAAGGAAGGGGTTTCGTCCTTCAATGGCAAGAAGAGAAGCTACACTAGCTCCAAATCCCAAGTAAATGTCAAATGATGAATAATAATGATATGATGATCCTCCTCCATTCAAACCTCCTTAAGTACCCTTCTTTGGCGCCAAGGATGAATTAGAAGATCAATCTTCATGACCGACCTCTTAATGAAGGGGAAGTGCACTTTTTAATCTTCACTTGGCCTCCAAGAAGACCAACCTCATGTGGAGAAGATAGAAATTCCATCACCTAGTCGAATCACTCCAAGCCATAATTAGTAGTCAAATAAATAAGGAAAATACAATCACTTACAATTATGGCAATGTTCACCTCCCTTGCTTCCCTTCCTTGAAGCCCACGGAAGGTGGAATGGGCCCAAGGCCTTCATAGTAACTAGCTTGGAAAAGGGGACATTACAGTCCTCCCTTCCCAAATTTGCTTGCCCTCAAGCAAATGCAAACTCATATGCCCAAGTATCATCATATCAAGGTGGAGGAACATGTTGTAGTGCTCCCATAACTGATCCCATGCTTGTTGAATGAAGGAGCTTCAATCCAAACAAATTCATACCTCTGCTGCCCCTCTCTTCATTGAAGTCTTCTTTATCTTCCACTTCAAAAACAACAGTGACATCTCTTTCCTTTACGTACTCAGCTGTACCAAAATCCTTCCAAACTGCTGTAGTTTCCATCATAGGGCAAGAAATGGATGAATAGTTATCATGACCAGTTATCCCTCTTATTACAAGGTGCAAATCAGATTGTGGATGGGCTGGAAACAAGTTACAACAGCCATAAAATACTTGGGACCTCATCCAAATCAAGGCTATCAGGTCTGATTTATTTGTTTCTTCCAGCTATATCCTTCTTTCCACATCATCCAATGATGAAATCCTTCCTAAAAGGACATGCTTGTTGTTGCTCATGACTGCTAATGGCAGTCCCAACTCTGATTTTTGCATGCTCAGCCATATGACAATGGCATAACAACTATCAAACTGAAATCTTACTAGAAGGGACAATTTTATGAGTAGTGTAGAAGCTGAAAATTGTCTTACAAGAACTAAAATTTTGAGAACAACAAATCTATAATTGAGAACAACAGATACATTGGCCCTTAGTTCAAGATTCTTACAGCCCACACTTACCCCAACTTGGCATAGAAGATGGCTTTCAACAAGAAAGCTCCATTTTGCACATAATTCTTCAAATGTCCCCCACAAGGAAGTAATACCAAGTGTATGCTCGGAACTAACCAAAAATTATCACCATGGAGTACCTTACCTAAGAGTAGACCCTTGCTTGTCTCTATGCCTTGAGTGCAATGAGAATATGTCTCTTCCTCCTTCGTGGTAGCCATGCTTGGAACACCATCCACTCTATCTCGAAGTATTGCCTTATTCTTGAATTCCAACATAAGAAGTAAACAATGCATACCAATATTTATGCTCACCCGGGTTCTTACCAAAGAAAGAAGTCATTCTGGTGGTGGAAACACGACATTCAGTGGGTCACAACATTGTGGCCAGCTATGAGGAGTATAGGGCTCTTCCAAAGGATATTCGTGATGCCATTTCACTTGCGGAGTTCATAGGAGTTAGCAAAGGTAGGTCAAGGCTCGAGCCTAGATCTCAAGCACCACAAGTGGATCCTCATCATGTCTTGGGTAAAGTGACACTCTCCACCATTGAGGGTTCCATCAAAGGGACAACCGTCATGTATGGATGAAGATGCTAGGGTTAAACCCTAGACCACAAGAAGATGCCAAGGAGTCAAACCCAAAGGAGTTTCTCTTGAAAGAAGAAAAAGAACCAACTAAGGTAGTGGTTACATCAACACCTCAAGAGGTCAAGGAAGAAATCATGGGGCATGAACCAAAAAAAAAAAGCTTCCCAGTGGAGTTCCAAGAAGACCATGTCAAGGGCATACACATGAGAAGAGAGCTTTACCGGTGCAAGTCTAATGTTGATTTTCAGCTGGCTGGAATTTTTAGAACAACCTATAAGAAGCAAGTTAATGGTTTTCATGACTCTAACAAGAGCTATGGGTGCTTTGCATACATGTGTCAACCAAGTATGGATGACGTCAAGGCGGAAAGGGATTCACTTGTTGAAGATGAAGAGCCTAAGAGGGAGGAGAATGCCTATCCTAAATCAGTTATTTTGATTCACAAGGAGGGAGGTGTGGAAGATATCTCAACCAAGCTTCATTTGGCAAGAAGGTGAACAAATTTGTTGGCTAGATTTTCTGCATAGCATAAAACCTAGGCAGTCATGAGATAAATCTCCCTCATTTAATTGGTGAGGCTCCCGTGTCAGATTTGTCAATTTAAGTATGCTAATATCTAAATGGGGTTTTACTTTAACTACTTAGTTCATGAACCATAATTGAATAGTTCTGCAGCAAGTAAGCAACTTGTTTAAAGAAAGGAAAAGTTATAGAAGAAGGTAATTACATGAACATATAAAGAAACGGGGAAGATGTGCATCCCAATCAGTAGATGGAAGAGCTGATTGCATGCACATAAGAAAATCAATAGATATAAACACAAAATTCTAAAACAAAGGCAACTCTAGATCTAGATCTAAAATAACACAAAGTTTATTTAGAGATCTAAGATTAAAAGCAAGAAACATAGTACACCGTGACACAAAGTTCTCCGGAAATCTGCTCCTTTGTATTCTTTTGCTCCAAGTGGCTCTCAGGGGTTCAGCACAAAGTTTAGAACACAAGATTGTTGCTTACAAATTCTGATCATTAACTCGGAGGTTCTTCTCCTACTTATAGAATGTAGGAGGGAAAGTACAAATGGAAAACTCAAACTGAACTGAAACACAAACAAGTAAAGATGACATTTGGCAATCATCCTCCACTAACTTCTCCTTAAGTGACACATGTATCACTTAACTAATAGAATGGTTCCACATGACTTTAAGTAATGGTTGTAAAACCAATAACTTAAAGTTTTACAATTTCATCCGGGAACATAGAAAATAGAAGAAGAAAGAATAGAAGAAGTCATGCCAGCTGTAATGTTTATGTCTTCTTCTTGTTCTGATATCGGATATACTTGTCGAACATGTAATTCAACATCTTTCCATCTGTTTTAGCCACTGCTTCTTTCTCTGTCCTGAACTGCAGCAACCCTTCATTCAACACTTTGATGCACGCTTCCACATCTTCCAAGCTCGGCCCAAACCTTGCAATATCTCACTTGCACGCCACCCACCTTTGTGCGCCACACCCTTCACTGATAGAATTCATCGTGAAAGGCTTAGTAGCTTTATCAATTCTCTTTTGTATCATCAGTAGAGACCCTTCCAGGGAATTAGGCTCCTTGCTAGGAATGATCCGTATGTATGAAGTAACATTCCGTCCACTCTCTCCTCGGTGAAATAAATGATACTCGTTTGGTAAGGATGATGTCCTACTCTCAAGTGCCTGCATCCTCTTCAGCAAAACTCTGTAGATCTCCAAACGGAAAGATACTGCAAATTCTAGCTGCTTCCCCTTCTCAACTGATCCATCTGGTACAATTTGTTCTCGCAACCAATACATCTCCCGGTAGCTTGTTGATCTCGGCCAAAATACTCAGGTTACTCTCAAAGAATCGTGTTTCATCTACGATGCTTGTCATCATTGCTTTAGTTGATTTATGCATCATTCATAACCTTTAGGCGGGCTGGCACTTCTCCAAGTTGTACAGAAGCTTGACGAATAATCAAATCCTTCCATTCGTCAATAGCTTTTACTTGATTGCTTGCATCCTCCATTTCCTGCATAAGATGATCACTCACCTACTCTGAAATGGGCTGAATGGAAGGTTTAACAACCTTGGCTATGATCTCGCACAACTGAGATACCTTACTTCTGAAGTTCTTCTTTCTCCGCCTTTTCACTGTCAAGCCTAAGGAATAAAGCATCTATCAATGTTTGCGTGTCCTGCTTCAATCCTTCAGTGGTGGCTTGACCGAGGGGTACTTTGGTCACTGTCACATCTTCTGCCGTGAGCTCCTCCTCTATCTTTCCTTTTGCGGAATTGATATCTCAGCAAACTTCTCTCTCGAATCTTCGATGATCAACCTAGAAGTTGCTTTGGCAACTTTAGGCCTTCTGTCTCTTCTGCCCAGATTTTGGAGTAGCTGCAAGTCGTGCTCTTCTAAGTTCATCTCCACTCTTGCTTCTGGAACCAATTGTGCAAGCCAACCATTCCGAGAAGTTACTCCTCGGAGAATGAGAAGTCGCTGAGTGCACTACCATCTCCCACTCTGCATCCTCTCCATCAGAAAGTGCCACAGTGTTATGGCTGCCATCCTCTGAATCATCCAAGGACAAAGCTCTTTCGAACTCCGCCATCTGTAGCTTCAACATCTCTTCTGGAACAGGTGCTGAATGGAGTGGCTGAGGAGAGAAGATGAATGTCGCCGGATTCAGTGGAGGCATGGAAGTGTCTTGCTGCTGCGGTGCAATAGTTGGTGAAGTACTGGGTGCTGGAGAAGCCGGAGCTAAAGCCATGATCGCAGAAATGATCGTCTTCTTTGATTGAGATCTTCTTTGTACTTTTGAGATCTTCTGTGTACTTTCAACTTCTCGGACTTTCTGCTGCTTTCTCCTTCATGCTTCCGCTTGAGGGAATCTCCTGCGCCGAAGTTGCCCGTGACTTGATTCATCAATGCTTCATCAAGGCAATATCCCTTCGTCAACAACCAGTTTGAAGTATTCACCAACACCTCAGATTTTCTTCAATGTATGGCACCTCCTACGTTACCCTGCAAAGATGGCTTTATCTCCTCCCATTTGATGGTAAGTGTCAAGTACCACATTCCCATCATCTTTAAGATCCGCAGGTATCCGCGCTAGTCCAAAGTCGAACACTTGCTTTGTTGATAGCCTGCTAAAATCTCTCTTTCTAACCTCGTACTCACTTTTGCACTTCATCCAGAAATCTTCTAATGAAGGCACATGTGCGTACTCCTGGGAGATCGTCTTCCTGGCTACTCCAAATGGATCGAAGTTCAGCCGTGTGGGGAAGAACTCTTGCTCATACTCGGATAACATTTGCGTCTCCATCCCTCGAGCTCTATGAATGCTAATGCAGCTGTAATATCCCACAGTGATTGGGAAGAAGCCCGTAGACTTGTGCCGCTTTGACTGAAGGTCGTGTAACTCCACAAGTTGTCCTGCTCAGCTCCATGGCAATCAATCTATCATTCGGATACCTGGGCATCTTTATTGGTTCTCCAAAAAAGCCCGTAACCCTGAGGTATGTGAAATCTGCAAATTGAATGAATAGACTACCAATCTTGGACACAACTTCCCATGCTTCCTTGCTTACCCTGTTGGCCTTCAAGTCTTTGTCTAGCCTGTAGATGAAATCGTAGAAGAATTCATCATTGACCATTTTGAAATCTTTCTCGCACGTAGGTACAATAAGCTGCGGGTAGCACTCAAAATGGGGTCCTTAGAAAGAACACCACATCTATCCAACTTGGAAAAGACGCCTTGTGAAGTCGCATACACCAAGTAGGAAGTCATTTTGAAGCTGAAAGTATGCTTCACGTTTGGAGTTGCTCACCAATGTTGTTGCTAATAATTTCCGACCAATTGATTATGGAATCAACCTTGTTGACTTCAATGGTCCTGATGAAAGCATACATCCATGTACGGAAAGTGTAAGCATTCGCCTCGCCATTCATCCTGCATAGCAATTTGACAACATCTACCTCCTGCACCAAATTGGACCGCGGAAGAGTTCTCGGGAACTTTGAAGGAGATCTAGGCTTCTTCATGTATCTGCTATTCATTATGCTCACGCAATCAGCTCTATGCTTCTCCCACCTACTGCGGCATCCTGAAGACTAATGGAAGTCACCACCTTTCGCACTGGAATCTTCAAACAATAATTGATGAACTCTGCGTCCAAACGAATTATTGTCTTTCTCGTAGCATCACGCACTGATCTGGATGAAGGATGGTAAGATCTAGTGCACTCCATAACAAACTCTGGCAATTGGGTTATGCATGGAAAGGCTGCAGCTCGGATAATTCCACTGCTTTTAACCGCATGCATGAGTGAAGTCTTTCCCACTGGATCTATCAATCAATTCGGAAAGAGGTTTCGGACCTAGATCTGTGTCTCCTATGTCTGCAAGTTTGGAAGCGATGCATGACTCCATCGTGCTTTCTTTTTCATCTCTCTTCGCCATGGCTTTGTCTATCTTTGTTTGAATAATTCTTTTTCTTCTTACTTGGCCGGATTTCTTCAAAACTGGTGCAGATCTGGACAATTCTTCAGATTCGGAGGATATATGCAATGTATAGACATTGATTAAAGCTCATTTTCTTTTGTAAAGCACCTGTAATAAATTCCTGCAATTAATTCAGACAAAAATGGCCACCGGAGCATGAATAGTGAATTTTAATTGTAAAAATCTGCACTTTTCAAGCCTGCTGCCCCAAAAATTGATGTTTAATTTGCACATAAAGAGAGCATGAATCCTTTCAACAACACCTGAGCACCTGTAACACCTATGCAAACAATTATGCAGACAAAGATCAACCTCCTTCAAAGCATGCACCAAATCTGGAAGCTTTTAGCCTTGTTACCACCTTTGCCGAGCAAAATCCTTCTTCAAATGGGGGCGCACTTTTCCTCTTGGCTGCAATTCTTTACCTGTGAATTAAATAATTCACCCATATGGCAGCCCATGCTTATATAACCCTCACAATTCTATAATTAATAATTGCCCTTCCTATTCTTGGCAATTAATTAATTAAAAATCATGTTTTTCTCTTTAAAAATAGCATGTTTAAGGACAACCATCCAATAAATTAAATTAATCCAATTTAATCCTTCACACTTCACTTCACTTAAGCTTCACAGTGTGCCTTGACCATAGCCACTGAAAATAGAAATTAATTTAATGATTTAATGCCTTAAAAATCATTAAATATGTCCCAAATGGGGCGCACTTTTTGAAAGAAAGGGGGCAACCTTTAAATGAATTAAATTTAATCCATTTAATCCATTTAAATCTATTTCTTTTATTCCCCTTTTGACTTGTTGACTTCTTCCAAGCTTGGGCGCACTTTTTAGAAGGATAAATTAATTAAAATAATCACTTAAAGGCTGCCAACATCTCACCAAAGGGGGCGCACTTTTTTGCACAATATAATTCTATTTTTAAGAATTTTTCACAATGGGATTCTTTACCCTGCAAGGCAGCCCGGAAATCCCATGATCCACTTAAGTGATTTGACTTTGACAATGGGATTATTTACCCTGCAAGGCAGGCAATAAAATCCCATGATTTCACTTAAGTCACTTTTCTTTTATTTTATCATGAGAATTTTTACCCCGCAGGCAGTAATAAAATTCCCACCGCCTCGACCTCTAACTTTCCCACTGCAACTTAAGTGAATTTTATATCACGGGAAAAAGTACCCTGCTAGCGGTATAAAATTCCCACCTTGCTCGCTTTACTTGTATGTTTCCCATTACAGCTTAAATTCTTTGTTTTCCAAAAATGCGCCCAACCCTGCAGGGGCTTTTCTGTGCACGACTTCGCTTTTTCCCAGTGATCCAGACCTCCGATGGCGACTTCCTCCGGCATAACGTGCGTATATGTTCTCCAGCTGCTCCAAGCCAAAAATCGGGCTTACCCGACAAAGGAATTGTTCTAGAGAAATTTCACAGAAAATGAAACGGGACAACACAAAAACACGAAAAATTGCCAAAAGTCACAAATAAAGCCCAAAACTTATTCCAAGTTAAAACCCTTCTGGTACATAGGAATAATGACATGTTTGATCATAACAGAGTTAAAAGAGCACAAATAGCCTCATACGGGGCTCAAAATAATTAAATACAAATTTCCCGCAGACAAATCCCGACGACAGAATATAACAATTTTGGGCATCTGGGTATTTGGTGAAAAAGGCTAATATGGCTCTTTGGGAATATCTTGACGCAATACAAGAACTTTTAGGCAATAAAAACACAAAACGACCCATTATTTTAAAAGTACGAAATTTTTTCGGATAGGGTAGTCGTAGATTTCAGGATGAAATCTGGTGACACCAAATAAAGGACAACCCAAGGTATGAGAGTTTTTCAGAATATTTGATTCATTCTATGCCACTCCAAATTTGTTGTCATCATGGGCAACATGATGAAAATGACACCATATGCAAATGTGTGGTCATCATGAGAAGCAATCGAAAGAGGGAAAAAAAGAAGGACACATGGACTAGCAAATAGAAAAGTTGCTAATGCTATTTTTTACGGTGAAAGTGAAGAGGACAAAATTGAGGTAGCGGCCGACTTCTTTTTTCAAGGAAGTTGTTAAACTTCACGGGATGCCAAAGTACATCAATAAGAAGAGGGACAACAAATATATAAGCTTGTTTTGGCAAGAGCTCTTTCATTTGACAGGTACAAGATCTAGATTATTGGAGCATTACAACATATTTCTTCATTTTGGCATGATGGTACTTGGGCATGAGAGCTTGCAATTGCTTGTGGGCAAGCAATTTTGGGAGGGGAGGACTGTAATGTCCCCTTTTCCAAGCTAGTTCAATTTGAAGACTTTGAGCCCATTCCACTTCCCGTGGGCAAGAAGGAAATGAGCAAGGGGAGTAATTGTCATGTTTTTCAGTTATTTTTGTGAGCATTGCATTCTTCTTTAGTAGTTTTCCATATAAAGTCAGGTCGGCTAGGTTAAGAAGATGAAAAGCCAAAGGAAAAATAGAAGAGAAGCATCCTTATGAGGTTGGTCCTAGTTTGGAAGCATTCTAATTGGTTTTGGTGCCACAACAAGGTATAAAGAGGGGTCATTTGGCTCATTTGTGCATCATCATCTTGTGAATTATATACTTCTCTTTTGGAAATTGGAGCATTGAGCTCTCATTTTCAGCCTTTGAGGATAAAAACCCTCATTGGATCCTATTGGGGACGAAAACTCTCAATAGTCACAACACTTGGGGATGAAAACCCTCATTTGTTGCATTGGTGGTTTCATCTCAAGGAGTCACAAGTGAGCTTCATATTCAGAATTTCAGAACAAGGGTTTCCATACATGCTAGGGCACAAATTCCAGCTAGGGCACACTTTTTTAAGGTTGTGACATTCATTTCCAGTTTGATCTATCCATTTGGAGATTTCGGGATCACTTTTCAGTGGGTTTCTATGGTTGGAAAAATCTGATTCTAATTTTGTTGGATAGCTGCTATTTTTGTGATCATTTTGAGCTATCATTTGCATTTTTTCTCCAAGTATTTATGAAGATATGGAATTTTGAAGTTTCAACTATTTTTGAGCATTAATTAATTCCAGCAGTCTGTAATTTATGGTTGAAGCATTTATTTTGCATGATTTCATCAAGGGTTTCATGTTATTGATGTATTTTTGAAGATTTGTGTGTGGAAAAGGCAAAAATCTGAATTTACCCTAGGTCGCTTAGGGTTTGGTGGACCTAAAACAGGTCGCTGCCCTAGTTCTTGCATAAAATCAGATTGCTGTCATAAAAATCAGATTCTCTACATGTGGTTGTCATCATTTCCGGCAATGTTCCATTAGGGTTTTAGGGAAAATCCAAATTCCTCAAATTTGAGCCCGAAAGGGACATTACAACATATGAACCACAAATGCAATCTAATACAGATGTTAACGAAGATTTCTTCTAAACAACACACCAAATATCCACTTAAACAGAATAGTACAGATCTGCACTAAGGGGATAAGAAATATAAGCATTCAGCTCATTCCATTTCACACTCAAACCAATGTAGACAAAGGGGCAGCAATGGGATTTGACTAAATTCACAATATACTTACTGGTGCACCCATATTACAACAAAAACCAGTTCTGAACATCTAGTGGAATCATACACATTTATTTGCATATTTGCTTGCAATGAAAATTATAAATGCCCACTAAATGACTAACTTCAGATCCAACCAAGTGAATGGCAGATTTAGTGCAATTTGAATTAACACATCACTTGGACAACACACAATACTCCTAATACATCCCCAAATCTGCAATTTGTGTTTGCTTAAACATAAAGAACCCATTACAGTTTTTCATAAGAAAATGCAGGGTTTATCAAAATACAGAAAATTCATACATATTCTGTCTGGCTAAACTCATAATTCTCACTTAAACTGAAAGTAAAAGAAGATGAATAAAGTGTTTGATCTAATTACCAGGCTGATGCCTTATCCATTGGACAAACAGTTGACTGAAACACTTACAGCAGATTGAAACAAATCCTAAAGACATCCATGCAAGATTTACACAATCCTACACAAACATACCATAGTGGTAGGAAGCAAACTTGATGTATACTGAATACTTCACTTTTAGATTGAATCCAAAAATGCAGGGAAATCTCACATATCAAATGTATCACTGAAACTAATCTAAAATCCACAACATAAGATTAGTAGAACGATTTTTCCAACTTCACTCAAGCAAGATCACATCTTGTTGTGCTCCATGACCAATTTCTAATCCCACATGACTTAATAAAAGGCCAAGAACATCAATTTACACAACTGGAATGTTCCTCATGAATTTCACTCACTCTTAGCAATTCCCCATACATTCTAGATGCCATAAATCACCATGAATGCTGATTCAAAACAAATTGAAAGACAATGATATTACAGCAGTTCAGCCAGAGCCAAAAAAATCAGGATGAAGCATGATGAAGGCATGCTTCATCAATATATAGAACAATTGAGAGAAGTTTGCTTGGAGTAGGAGGAAAGGCTCTTGGAGGAATCAAGAATGGTGTCTTTGAGCAACTCTGGATCCATCAACATGTGGCAACAAGTTGGAGGATACCAACAATGTAACCAATCGAGTGGCATATTTGATTATGAGAGGATTGCACCACCATTGGAGGAGAATGTTTGCAATTGAAGGAGCAATGGATTCATGGAAACCTGGCATTGGGTTTTTGTAATGTCCTGGCTGAAACTGAAAATAATGGTTTTGGCTCAAACTAAAATGACTTCTGATTTTTATTACAGCACCGGTCAATCAGAAGTGCATTGGCAAAAAAGAGAAATCTGAATATTTATGACAGCAAAGGAATTCATATGGCAGCCAACAATATCACCACTTAGCCCTAGCAATAAACCTGATTTTCTATTTCCTAGGGCAGTGAACTGTATGGGTTTTCAAGACAATATTCTCATGTAATATAGGCTGAAAATCAATATAGAAATATCCCAAACACTTCGTAAGTCCAGCAGATGAAATTTGAAGAAAATATATATTTTATAATTTTAATTCAAGTGCAAACACAACTGAAACTTTGAAAATTCATAACTCCATCAATACTTGGAGTTTCAACACAAACAAATGCTCAAACTGATCTTGGAGAGATCAGCTATCAAATCTAAGTGAAATCACAATTTTCCAACCACGGAAACCCCTCCAAAAGTGATCCTGAACTTCCTAGGTGGGTAGATCAAGTGGAGGAAGGGTGCCAACACCCTTGAAAGTGCCCTAGCTGGAGTAGAAGTGCCTTGTGCACGGATAAACACCTTGTTGTTCCAGAAATCTGTTAGTGAATTCCACTTGTGATTCCCAAATGAAGCCACCAATGCACACGAGGGTTTTTGTCCCCAAGTGTGATCCTATTGAAGGTTTTTGTCCTCAATATGAACTAAGGAAGGGGTTTCATCCTTCAATGGCAAGAAGAGAAGCTACACTAGCTCCAAATCCAAGAAAATGTCAAAATGATGAATGATAATGATCCCCTCCTCCATTTGAACCTCCTGAAGTACCCTTCTTTGGCTTAGAGATGAATTAGAAGATCAATCCTCATGACTGACCTCTTAATGAAGGGCGAAGTGCATTGCTAATCTTCATTAAGAAGACCGACCTCATAAAAAGGGAAAGAGTATCTCTTTATCTCCATTGTAGCTCTCAAGAATACCAACCTAAATGAAGGAGAAAATAGAAGTTCCTTTTTGCTTTGTCATTCACCTATCACCTAATTAAATCACTCGAGCCATAATTGGTAATCAAACAAATAAGGAAAATATCAATCACTTACAATTATGGCAATGTTCACCTCCTTGCTTTCCTTCCTTGAAGCCCACTCAAGGTGGAATGGGCCCAAGGCCTTCATAGTAACTAGCGTGGAAAAGAAGACATTACAGTTTGAATAAGTAGGCAAAACACTCCATGTGCATTTGAAAAACCTCTCAACCATGTATCAGGATGGGTTCAAACATGCACATGACCATTTTAAAATAGTAAAAAAGGCATGGCATTATGACAACATATCAATTGGTAGCCATTTGCATGAGATGATGGCATTTCAGTTTCAAATGGCATCAATAAGACAATGATGGAGAAATCAAGATCATTTCTCAAGGAAAATGAGCATGGATCTCTCATATATGTGCTATGGGCTCCCATAATGTGTAATTAACTCTAGGAAAACGTTGAGACAATGCATCCACACCACCTTAAAGGGAAAGACACTTTTGATGAAGACAATTCGATTTCCACTAATAAAATTTACCCATGCATTGCCATTTTCTTTGTGAAGGGTGAGCTTGAGATAGACACATGATCCCGAACTTGCATTAATTGCACCCAAATCTTATACCAATGCGTCGTGCTTCTTGGAACAAACTTTCTAATTCATCGAACAAGAGGTGAAACAAAGATATGATAAATAGTTATGAGAAAATATTGCCACTTCCCATATAATACACCTTAGTTTTTGCATTTACTAATGATTTCTCGTTGGAAGTTGTTGGCACTTGGCACATTTATCTCCAAGAGTTTGTGCCTTCGAGGCATACTCGGATCAAGGTTTAGATAAAATAAGATAAGATAATTATATTAATGTCCAACGAATGACCACAAAAGTAGGTCAATGGGGCCCGCATAGAACTGATGCCAAAAGAACATAGGGAGACCCGAAAGGGTCATCCGAACAACAAGAAAGGAGAGAAGAGAAAGGAAAGAAGAAGGAGAAGCAAGGGCCACAATGGCTACAAGAGTGCAGATGAATGGAGCCGAAGAAGAGGGGGGCGAAAAAACCTATCTTCGACAACATTGTCACCTAAGCATCCAAGGTCGAATGGAAGTAGTTGGAGATATGCCTGTGTCCTATACCTGAAACCATGGAGAGTCTAGAATGTCGGTGTCTGGGAGAAGGACAAGCAAGACAAGCCCTCTCAATCCTTTAGACTAGTTGATAGTACTGACGAGGGTCATCGTGGCATAAGTAGCCCTAGCTTGCCCTTGCTCGCCTTCATACTACCACTTTTCCGACCACTTGATATCTGTTGGCTAGATTTTCTGCATAAAGACAAAAACCTAGGCGATCATGAGATAAATCTTCCTCATTTACTGGTGAGGCTCCCGTGTCAGATTTGTCAATTAAAGTATGCTAATATCTAAATGGGGTTTTACTTTAACTGTTTAGCTCATGAACCATAGCTATATAGTTCCGCAACAAGTAAGCATGTTTAAGAAAGGAAATACTTAAAGAAGGGAATTATAAAAACACGAGAGAAGAAATGGGGAAGATGTGCATCCCAATCAATAGATATCAGAGTTGATTGCATGCACATAAAAGAAACCAATAGATATAAATACGAGAATTATAAGCAAAGACAACTCTAGATCTAGATCTAAAATAACACAAAGTTTATTCAAAGATCTAAGATAGAAAGCTATAAACAAAATACACCGTGACACAAAGTTCTCCGGAAATCTGCTCCTGTATATTCCTTTGCTTCAAGTGGCTCTCAAGGGTTTCAAAGACAAAGACTGAACACAAGGATGTTGCTTTACAAATTCGATCCGTAACCCAAGTCCTTCCTCTACTTATAGAATGTAGAGGGGCAATTACAAGTCGGAAGCTTTTAGTTGAACTGGCACATGTGGAAGTGGAAAAGGAAACAATTGGCAATCTCCCTCCTGGAATTCCTCTTTGCATGACATGCATGATTTGCAACTGAAAATATAACCTTCTATTTGGCACGTCTGCCACCTATCTCCAAGTAGTTGACTTCTTCAAGTAATGGCTTTTAAACCAATCACTTAAGTTTTATAATTTAATTGATCGCTCAATTACTTTGTCGGAGGAAAGAAGAAGGAAGAGGAAAGTCTGCAGTCTTGTTCTTTTTCACATTCTGCATGCAGTTGATTCTTTTGCCCTTGATTCTCACCAAGCTGGATCGGGGCGGAGTGGATCTGAAGCGAGTGGATCTGAAACGAGATGGATCAGGGCGAGCTTACGGGTGTTGCCTTTGCCCTGTCTTCCCTTTCATCCTTGAAGCTTTTGCAGTTCTTCTCCAGTACATGCATCAGTGCAATGTTGGCCATAGACAACTCATCATTTTTATTTTTAATTGCATATGAGCAATTAAAAATTCTGAAAGCACTCCGGGTGAATGTAAATTCAATGAAGGCTTCAACTGGAAGATTGGGAGCACATGCACAAGATCCTGGAAGAAATTTTCCACGCATTGACTTCTTCATGGGCTGCATTCGAAACAAGAGGATGAATTTTCTGCCGGAAGCCTTTGCAATTATGAGATCTGTATTTAGATCTGGATTTGCATCTGGATATGGATCGGGATCTGGATTTGCATCTGCATCTGCATTCTGTGAGCTTTCTTTTTCATCCTGCTTTGCCATGGCTAGAGCAATCTTTGTCTGAACAATTCTTTTTCTCCTTATCTTGCCGGAATTCTTCCAAACTGGTGCAGATCTGGATAATTCTTCAAATTCGGAGGATATGTTCAATGTATTGTACATTTATTTAAGCTCCCTTTATCTTATAAAAGCACCGTAATGAATTCTGCAATTAATTGAGACAAAGATGGCAACCGGGCGTGAACAATGGATTTTAATCATAAAAATCTGCATAATTTAAGCTCGTTGCCCTGAATTTGATGTTTTATTTGCATGCAAAGCAAACATGAATTTTACCAACTTCACCTGAGCACCTGTATCACTTATGCAAACAATTATCCGGACATAAATCAACCTCCTTCAACCTCACAAGCGCAATTCTGAAGCTTTTAGCATTAATTCCACCTTTTTCGAGCAAAATCCTCTTCAAATGGGGCGCACTTTTCCTCTGGGCTGCACTTCTTTATCTGTGAATTACTTAATTCATCCTTATGACAGCCCATACTTATATAACTCTCATAATTCTATAATTAATAATTGCCCCTCCTATTCCTGGCAATTAATTAATTAAAAATCAATGCTTTTCTCTTTAATTGGTGTGCTAAAATTGCATGTTTAAGGACAACCATCAAATAAATTAAATTTATTTAATTTAATCATTCTCCTTTCATTCCACTTAAGCTTCACAGTGTGCTTTGACCTTAGCCACTGAAAATAGGAATTAATTAAATCATTTAATACTTAAAAAAATATTTTTCCTTTTCCAAATGGGGCGCACTTTTTGACCTAAAGGGGGCTGCATTAAATAAACATTATTTATTTAATTTTAGACAATTTATTTCAACCTCCTTTATTCCCCTTTGCTTTGTTGACTTTTCTCCATGCTTGGGCGCCAAAATTAGAAGAAGAAATAATTAAATTAATCACTTTAAAGCTGCCTTTATCTCCCTAAAGGGGTCGCACTTTTTAGCATGAGAGAATTCTATTTTTAGGAAACACATGACAATGGGATTTTTACCTTGCAAGGCAGCCCCGAAAATCCCATGATTCACTTAAGTGATTTGACTTTCATAATGGGATTATTTACCCTGCAAGGCAGGCAATAAAATCCCATGATTCACTTAAGTGACTTTTCTTTTATTCCACAATGAGAATTTTTACCCTGCAAGGCAGGTAATAAATTCCCGCCTGCCTGTTGCCTCTAATTTTCCCATTGTCACTTAAGTGGCGTTGCTTCCATGGGAAAAAATACCCTGCTAGGTAGGTACAAAATTCCCACCTGCCTGTTGCTTCCAAAAATCCCATGATCCACTTCAAACCTTCTTTTTCCAAAAATGCGGCCAACCCAGAAGAGGCTTTTTGGTGCACGACTTCGTCTTTTCCCAGAGAACCAGACCTCCGATGGCGAATTCCTTCTGGCACAACGTGCGTATGTGATCTCCAAATACTCTAGGCCAAGAATCAGGCCAAACCGACAAAGGAATTGATCCAGAGAAATTTCACAAAAAACGAAACGGAAAACACAAAAACACAAAACGTTGCCAGAAGTCACAAATAAAGCCCAGAATGCATTCCTGGTTAAAACCCTACTAGTATATGGGAATAATGATATGTACGATCACAACAGAGTTAAACCGGAGCACAAATTGCCTCAAACGGGCTCAAAATAATTAAATACAAATTTCCCGCAGGCAAATCCTGACGACAGAATATAACAATTTTGGGCATCCGGTATTTGTCGAAATTGACTTACATGGCTCCTTGGGAATATCTTGACACATTACGAAACTTTCGCGCAATAAAAACACAAAACAAGCCATTATTTTAAAAGTACGATTTTTTTTTTTTTATAGGGTAGTCCCAGTTTCGGGGTGAAATCGGGGACGCCATATCCTTAGTGGGACCAACTTCACATCGTTTGCTTATAGCACCTTTACATCCCCTTCATACAATTTCCAAGTATTCGCTCCACCCCCATTCTCTTTCCTTCTGTTTACCTTTTATAGAATGTAATTGATCGCATCAACCATAGTTAGTGCGGTTTGAAATAGACACTTGTTTTTGATCGATTGTATCGATTATGATCAATGTCGTCAACTATGTTGAGTGTTGACTTCAAGTTATGTTCTCCTATAAATAGGCGTCATTGTTGTTATTTCTCAAATATATCATTGCATAATCCACTTTGCTTTCACTCGTAAATATTTCCTTAAAGGTTTAACATGTTTATAGTCTTAGTGGAGCTTATATTTGGAGGTCATCATTAGAGCATTGGGTTCTTAAGAGCTACACCAACAAGGTCTACCTTAGTCTTTGGAGTCCCCAACTTTGGTTTGCGTAGGTCTTCTAACTATCCCTCTTGCGATCCACCCATGGCAACTCTCTTACCAGTCTTTACTAGCCACTGGATAGAATTATGTCTTGACAATGTCTTCACAAAGGTAAGTATCCCTAACCCTATTCCTTTCCTTTATGTTGGTGTGATTGATTATGTTGATGTATCATGTATTAGGCTAGGAAAGTATAACATATCTTTTCTATTATATTATTGTTTCTTTACAACATATACTTATTGCCAAATGGCATTACAACCTTTAAATTAGTTCTTGTTTATTATCCTTACTCTTACAACCCTTAGGATCCTAGTAAGACCCCATCCCCATATCTTAGACATAGGCTTTGGAACCCTATGCCTTTGATACAAGTGTGAATTATTCTCTTCTAGATCCACGACTATTACGCCCGGGCTCTATCATTGGTATGTGTGTTGGCCCTAGAATGGTCCTCTACTTATATCCTAATCTATATTATTGAGAGAGAGAGAGAGAGAGAGAGAGAGAGAGAGAGAGAGAGATTCATATTGACCATCTTAGCAAATATACATTCTGGTGAACCCGACATGAATCTTACTTCACCCTTGATTGAGTTTTATTCACATTATTTTGCATCCTAGCTTGCTTGCAGTACAAATTTGTCAAGTATACCTTTGTTTTATGTTTGTTGTGGTAGATATATTTTAAAATATGGTCCATTTTATTGATTGCGAAAGACTAATGATGCTACGCATGTAGCTAACTTGTTTTTAGGGAATTTTTTTGACTGAATGGATTGCTGTGCAACATTGTGTTTGATAGGGACACTAAATTTGTTGGTCATTTTTGGCAAACATTGTAGAAGAAATTGAACAATAAGTTCCGGTTTAGTTCTATGTATCATCCACATATGGATGGTCATATGGAGGTGGTCAATAGGAGTCTTGGAAACTTGTTGCGGTGTTTAGTAGGAGATAAGCCATGGACATGGGATTCATTCCTTGCACAAGCATAGTTTGAGTACAATAAATCTGTAAATAAGAGTGTTGGGAAAACACCTTTCCAAATAATTTATGGACTGTCCAAGGGGTGTTGCAGAATCGTGTGACATCAAGGAAGATAAACAAAAGAACGTAGAGGCAAAGGAATTTACTGAAGTATATGAGAGATGTGCACCATCAAGTGTGCACACAATTGGAGAAGAGTAATTTGCAAAACAAACAACACTTAGATTTGAGGAGGTGAGAGCAAGAGTTTGAAGTGGGAGACGTCGACTTAGCACACATGCGCAAGGAACCGAGAGAGGAACATGTGATAAGCTGTAATGAAGAAGGTTGGAGAATGCAAAGTCTTGCAAAAGTTTGTGGCCAATGCATATGAGATAGAGCTATTAGAGGGGATAGACATATCGCCTTATTTTTAATGTTATGAACTTGTACCCCTACTTATGAGGGACAAATAAGTGAAGAAAATGATGGCGCAAAAGTAGATTAGGGGCACCAACTACGAAAGAAAGTGTGCAAGGAAATCATAGAAGTACTAGAATTCACACATAGTAAAGAGGATGTGCGAAAAAATACAAAGCATATTTGGTAAAATGGAAAGGCAAAGAAGTTGAGGATACAAGATGGCTTAGCGAGCTGAAATCGCGAAACTTGGCCGACCCATTAAAGGCCTCATGAAATAAGCATGACTCGGGGCTCATGTTTCTTCTTGTTCGAGTTGTATGATGCAAGAGCATCTTGGTTCACAAGCTATCTTACATCACCAAAAACAGGTAAGTATAGGTGGAATAAGCTTGAGTGACATTGGGCAACCTTGGGCGACAGTGCACACAAGGTTATGCTAGTCTTTGGAATAAGAATGGCTATGCAACACTTGCGGATTCAATGAAAGGTCTTGCACAACATGTGATGTTATGTTTGGGGACGGCGCTTTGAGGAACACCGTCTCTTGCATGAGCAAACACATTATGGGCTTATGTGTAACATTATGGGCTTATGTGTAATGTCCCTAAATGGACATTCTTACCCTAGATGGATTTCCCGTAATTCCCACTAGGGCCAAATCTGATTAATCCAAAAGCCAAAAATCTACTCAATTACTATCAAATTGAAATTCAAAATGAAATCAGGGCACAAACTGAATATTTTCCAGAAAACCTAGTTCACCGCCTAGGTCAGCGATTTAGCAAAAAATTTTTCCACCTCAAAATACCCCAAAAATTATGAAAATTTGTTTGCAAGTAGATATTGAATAATTAGAATAGGATCTTCAATTAGATTCGAAAAATATTAATTTTGGAATTTATTAGGGCAAAAATGCAGCAGAACTTGTAAATTCAATAACTTGCAAAAAACTTCAAATTTCCAGTCAATGATAGCTCAAATTGAAGCTTGAAAAATAAGCTTTCCAATGAACCCAAAATCAGAATATTTCAATGGTGGGAAGGCATCCAAAACTGATCTGCAATTCTAGAACAATGCAGATAAACCATACCTGTGCGTGAAAGATGGAAATACAATTTCACCCCACTTAGGAAGGCCCAAAAATACCTCAAAACTGATCAAACACTTCAAATCTGATCCTTCCTTGAATTTAGTTTGAAATTAATGCCCTAGTAATGCAAAAATTGGAAATGGAAGCTTCAACAACACTCCCAACAAACATGCAATATTCAGCCCTTGTAGGTCTTCAAACAACTCATGAACTAACAATAAGTCTTCAACAACTGCTGGAAAACTATTGGAAAACACAGCTAACTCCTTGATCCGCAATGGAAACCCCTGAATGGAGAATCCTCACAACATAGAAGAAGAGTTTTCGTTCTCCTTCTAGATCTCTAGAGGGTTTTCGTCCTCAAGAGATAATCTCTAAGGGTTTTCGTCCTTAGAAATTATTTTGCAAAGCTCTCAAGCTCAGACAAAAATCAGAATTTTATAAAATGAAAGAGATGCTTTACAAAGCCAAGTACACTTGCTTTTATAAGCAATTTTGGCTTAGTAGCCACCCACAACCACCAATCAAATGCCTTTTCCCACATTTATTTCTTTTTTGGCATCTATTTCATCCTCAACAGGGAAATAAAATTTAAAAGTGACCTTTTTTCTTTTCTTTTGTAATTTCACTTTATCTTTTATCTTTTATTTTTATTAAGTCATTAATAAATTAATATAAGTGCTTTTTATAAAGTTTCTTTTTATGTACTTTATAATAATTTATTAAGACTATAGTTTCCTTTTTATCACCCCTTAGCCGTTGGGAAACAAAATTGGGCTAAGGGTCTTCGACATGTTATTTTGGAGAAAGAGACATTTCAGTCCTCCCTTCCCCAAATTAGTTGCCCTCAAGCAATTCCAAGCTCATGTGTTCAAGTGCCATGACTAAGAGAGAGGACATGATGTAGCACTCCCAAAGTCTTGCTCTGGTACCGGTCAAATGGGAGATCACTTGACCCTCTAGGCTCATGCTCTTGCTGCATATTGGCCAAATCAAAATATTGGCCACCTTCTTCCTTGCTCTTGATTCTGCACATGGAGCAAACACGTTAGAAAAAACATGAGTGTTGAACAACACTTTTTCAGCCTCTTCATCATGTCTCATGATCATGTCACAAATTCTTCCCCAAAGGTGATATCCCAAGGTTTACTTGTGCTGCTCTGTATGCTCCGTATGCTCTTGTAATCTTTTTCTCTACTCCCAAGATGACTAGTGACTTTTTTCCTTGGTTGTGCAACCCAATGTGATCCTTTCACGTTATAATTAACAAACTGATTTTTGATATCTACAGCTGTAATAACTTCTTTCCAATCAGTTGTTATGTGAAAGGGCATCCCACAATGTGGTTCCTCAAAGTCTGCTTCAAATTTCACCCTTTCCCTCTTGCCTTGAATTCTGATTTTTATTTTCACCACTGAATTTCAGTTTGTCAACATGGTGAATGAGGGCAAGTATCCCAAAAGATGGTAACCAATGTACCCAATGAATGGTTTCAACTTCAAATAACTCAATTGTACAAAAACCTTCACGTACCTCATATCTCTTGTCATACCAATTGATTCCTGTTATGAGAGAAGACAACACATCTGAAATAGCATAATTGGGGCTGCTCATCATACCTTTGTAACTTGGAATTTCTGATATAGGATCAGCACTTTCATTCTCCTTAGCTTCTTCAATCCGAGCATCATCTTCCACCTTAAAATCATGTAACCATTGTGTCCCTCTAGAAAAATCAACCACAACAAATATATCACATACCTTGGTGCCCTTCATCTTCCCATGACTATAGCTTGTCGTCCCCACAATCTTCTTCTCTAATACATGCTTCTTAACTGAATCCAAAACAATATGAAGGAAGAATGTGGCTGTCCTATCTAACATACCTTGGAACTTGATTAGGGAATAATCATTTGCAACCATCCAAACATGTGCATGCTGTCCAATAGGATAGAAATATGGCAACGACATAGGAGAAATAAAAAAACTCAAAATATGGTAACCACTCTCATACCTTAGGATGCCAAAGTCATGAATGCTCCTTGAATTCAACTCCTCTTCATTAACAACAGATTGCACCTTGATTCTTTGAGAACTTTGAGGACCAAATGCCCCACTAACCCTTCCAAGGGTTCCCCATGTAGCTGATATAAAAATCAGTCATGGGCCCCATTAATGAAGCTCTATCACCTCCCGTTATGACTGTTATGGGCAGACCAGCAAGCTGAAAATGATCAAAAAATGTTTCCTTACCATGAATTGGTAATCCTGACTTTCCTTCAACCTCATGCCCTCTTGCCAAGTGATCATAGATAGGTAACCAAGGATCCTTATAGCTGTAGCATGATGCTTCTGTTGGATAGATTTTCTGCATAGCATCAAACCTAGGCAGTCATGAGATAAATCTCCCTCATTTAACCGGTGAGGCTCCCGTGTCAGATTTGTCAATATAAATGTGTTTTTATCTATCAGGGGTTTTACTTTAACCACTTAGTTCATGAACCATAACTAAGAAGTTCTGCAGCAAGTAAGCAGCTGTTTAAGAAAGGAAAATTATAGAAGAAGAAAGTAAAGGAATTACAGAGAAGAAATGAGGAAGATGTGCATCCCAATTAGTAGATAGCAGAGCTAATTGCATGCACATAGAAGAAACTTAATAGATTTGAACACACAGAATTATAAAGCAAAGGCAGCTCTAGATCCAGATCTACAATAACACAAAGTTTACTTAAAAGATCTAAAGATTTAAAAGCAAGAAACACAGTACGCCGTGACACAAAGTTCTCCGGAAACCTGCTTCTTTGTATTCCTCTGCAACAAGTGGCTCTCAGGGGTTCAGCACAAAGTCTAGAACACAAGATTGCTTCTTACAAATTCTGATCGATCATTAACCCGGAGGTTCTTCTCCTACTTATAGAATGTAGGAGGGAAAGTACAAATAGAAGACTCAAACTGAACTAAAGTATGAACAAGTAAAGATGACATTTGGCAATCATCCTCAACTAACTTCTTCTTAAGTGACACATGTATCACTTAACTAATAGAATAGTTCCACATGACTTCAAGTAATGGTTGCAAAACCAATAACTTAGAAGTTTTACAATTTCATCCGGGAACATAGAAAATAGAAGAAGAAAGAATAGAAGAAGTCATGCCAGCTGTAATGTTTACATCTTCTTCTTGTTCTGATATCTGATATACTTGTCGAACATATAATTCAGCATCCTTCCATCTGTTTTAGCCACTGCTTCCTTCTCTGTCCTGAACTGCAACAACCCTTCATTCAACACTTTGCTGCATGCTTCCACCTCTTCCAAACTCGGCCCGAACCTCGCAATGTCTGCCTGCAGCGCCACCAATCTACTGATAGAATTCATCGTGAAAGGCTTGGTAGCTTTATCAATTCTCTTTTGCACCATCAGAAGAGAACCTTCCAGGGAATCATGCACCTCGTTAGAAACAATCCGCACGTATGAAGTAACACCTCCATCCACTCTTTCCTCAGTGAAAGAAATGATACTGTCTGGTAAATCTGATGTTCTACTCTCAAGCACCTGCATCCTTTTCAGCAAAACTCTGCAGATCTCCAAACGGAAAGATACTGCAAACTCTAGCTGCTTCCCTTTCTCGACTGATCCATCCGGTACAATTTGTTCTGCAACCAATACATCTCCGTGACTTGTTGATCTCGCCAAAATACTTTGGTTACTCTCAACAATGTATTCATGCCTTCTATGCTTTCCATCGATTGCTTTAGTTGATTTCTTTGCATCTTTCATAACCTTAAGTGCGTGACACTTCCCCAAGTTGCACAGAAGCTTGACGAATAATCAGATCCTTCCATTCGTCAATAGCCTTTACTTGATTGCTTGCATCTTCCATTTCCTGCATAAGATGATCACTCACCTGCTCTGAAATGGGTTGAATGGAAGGTTTAGCAACCTTGGCTATGATCTCACATAATTGAGATATTTGCTTCTGCAGCTCTTCTTTCTCCGCCTTTCACTGCAAGCCTAAGAACAAAGCATCCAGCAATGTGCTGTTTGCTGTCTGCTCAATCCTTCAGTGGTAGCTTGACCGAGTGGTATTTTGGTCACCGTCACATCTTCTGCCATGAGCTCCTCTTCTATCTTTCCTTCTGCCGGAATTGATATCTCAGCAAACTTCTCTCCCGAATCTTTGATGATCAACCTAGAAGTTGCTTTAGCAACTTTAGGCCTTCTGTCTCTTCTGCTCAGATCCTGAAGTAGCTGCAAGTCATGCTCCTCTAAGTTCATCTCTACTCTTGCTTCCGGAACCAACTGCAAAGCTAACCATCCCGAGAAGTTATTTCTCGGGAGTAAGAAGTCGCTGAGTGCACTACCATCTCCCGCTCTGCATCCTCTCCGTCAGAAAGTGCCACAGTGTCATGGCTGCCATCTTCTGAAACATCCAAGGACAAAGCTCTTTCGAACTCCGTCATCTGCAGCTTCAACATCTCCTCTGGAACGGGTGCTGAACGAAGTGGCTGCGGAGAGAAAACGAACGTCGCCGGTTTTAATGAAGGCATGGAAGCATCCTGCTGCTGCGGTGCAATAGTTGGTGATCTTCTGGGTACTGGAGAAGTTGGAGCCAAAGCTATGGTCGTAGAAGTGGTCTTCTCTTTCTCTTGAGATCTTCTGTGTACTTTCAACTTCTCGGACCTTCTGCTGCTTTCTCCTTCATGCTTTCGTTTGAGGGAATCTCCTGCGCCGAAGTTGCCCGTGATTTGATTCATCAATACTTCATCAAGGCAGTATCCCTTCGTTAAGAACCAATTCAAGTATTCAAGAACACGGCTCGATCTCTCTTGATTGAATGGCGGCCTCGATGTTATCCTGCAGTATAGCTTTATCTCCTCCCATCTGATGGTAAGTGTCAAGTACCACGTTCCCATCATCTTTAAGATCCGCAGGTATCCGCGCTAGTCCAAAGTCGAACACTTGCTTTGTTGATAGCCTGCTGAAATCTTTCTTTCTAACCTCGTACTCACTTCTGCACTTCATCCAAAAATCTTCTAACGAAGGCACATGTGCGTACTCCTGGGAGATTGTCTTCCTGGCTACTCCAAATGGATCGAAGTTAAGCCGTGCAGGGAAGAACTCTTGCTCATACTCGGATAACATTTGCGCTTCCATCCCTCGAGCTCTGTGAATGCTGATGCAACTGTAATATCCCACAGTGATTGGGAAGAAGCCCATAGACTTGTGCCGTTTCAACTGAAGGTCGTGTAACTCTACGAGTTGCCTGCTCAGCTCCATGGTGATCACTCTATCACTTGGATACCTGGGCATCTTTATAGGTTCTCCAGAAAAGCCCGTAACCACGAGGTATGTGAAATCTCGCAACCGGATGAATAAATCGCCAATCTTGACACCTTTGCTTCCCACGCTTCCTTGCTTACCACTGTGAGTCTTCAAGTCTTTGTCTAGCTGCGGATGAAATTGTAGAAGAAGTCATCGTTGATCACTTTGAAGTCCTTCTCGCACGCAGTACGATGGTGTGGGTAGCACTCGAAAATGGGGTCCTTGGAAAGAACACCACATCTATCCACTTGGAAAAGACACCTGTGAAGCTATGACATATACCAAGTACGAAGTGATCTTGAAGTGAAAGTACGCTTCACATTCGAAGTTGCTCAACGATGTTCTTTGCTTTAATAATTTCCGACCAATTGATTATAGAATCAACCTTGTTGATTTCAATGGTCTGATGAAAGCATACATCCATGTACGGAAAGTGTAGGCATTCGCTTCGCCATTCAACTGCATATGCAATTTGACGACATCATCTACCTCCCGCACCAAATTAGACGTGGAAGAGTTCTCGGGAACTTTGAAGGGGATCTAGGCTTCTTCATGAACCGGCAGCTTCATCATGCTCACGCAATTAGCTCTATGTTTCTCCCATCTACTTGTCGCATCCGAATGCTAATAGAAGTCACCACCTTTACGCCTGGAATCTTGAGACAATAATTGATGAATTCCACATCCAAACGAATTATTGTCTTTCCCGCATGACATCACGCATGCGATCTGGATGAAGGATGATAAGATCTAACACACTCCATCACGAACTCTGGCAATTGGGCAGTACATGGGAAAAGCTGCAGCTTGGATAATTCCTCTACTTTTGACCGCACGCATGAGTGAAGTCTTTCCCGCTCTGGATCTATCAATCAAATCAAAAAGAGGTTACGGGCCTAGATCTCGTGTCTCCTATGTCTCGAAAGTTTAGAAATGCATGAATCCATCGTGCTCTCTTTTTCATCTCCTTTCGCCATGGCTTTATCTATCTTTGTCTGAATAATTCTTTTTCTTCTAACTTGGCGGATTTCTTCAATCTGGTACAGATCTGGACAATTCTTCAGATTCGGAGGATATTTGCAATGTATTGGACATTGATAAAAACTCCTTTTCTTTTGTAAAGCACCTGTAATGAATTCCTGCAATTTATTCAGACAAAAATGGCCACCGGAGCATGAATAGTGAATTTAAATTATAAAAATCTGCACTTTTCAAGCTGCTGCCCCAAAAATTGGTGTTTAATTTGCACAGAAAGAGAGCATGAATCCTTTCAACAACACCTGAGCTCCTGTAACACCTGTGCAAACAATTATGCAGACGAAGATCAACCTCCTCCAAAGCATGCGCCAAATCTGGAAGCTTTTAGCCTTGTTAGCACTTTGTCTGAACAAAATCCTTCCTCTAATGGGGCGCACTTTTCCTCCTGGCTGCAATTCTTTACCTGTGAATTAAATTATTCACCCATATGGCTGCCCATGCTTATATAACCTTCACAATTCTATAATTAATAATTGCCCTAACAATTAAAGGCAATTAATTAATTAAAAATCATGCTTTTCTCTTTTAAAAATAGCATGTTTAAGGACAGCCATCCAATAAATTAAATTAATCCAATTTAATCCTTCACACAGCACTTCACTCAAGCTCCACAGTGTGCTTTGACCATAGCCACTGAAAATAGAAATTAATTTAATGTTTTAATGCCTTAAAAAACATTAAATAATACCCAAATGGGGCGCACTTTTTGAGAGGAAGAGGGCAGCCATTAAATAAATTAAATTTAATGCATTTGACTCCTTTCTTTTATTCCATCTTTGACTTGTTGACCTCCTCCAAGCTTGGGCGCACTTTTTGAGAAGAAAGATTAATAAAAATAATCAATTTTAATTCTTTTAATCTCTCACCAAAGGGGGCGCACTTTTTTGCACATGTAATTCTATTTTTAAGAATTTTTTCATAATGGGATTCTTTACCCTGCCAGGCAGGCACCAAAATCCCGTGATCCACTTAAGTGATTTTTATAACACGGGGAAAAGTACCCTGCCAGGCAGGTATAAAATTCCCACCCTGCCTGCGGCTTATATTTTTCCCATCGCAGCTTAAATCCTTTGTTTTCCAAAAATGCGCCCATCCCCATGCAGAGGGCTTTTCACGTGCTGCGACTTCGCTTTTTCCCAGTGATCCAGACCTCCGATGATGACTTCCTCCGGGCATAATGTGCGTATATGTTTTCTAGCTGCTCCAGGCCAAAAATCGGGCTTACCCGGCAAAGGAGTTGTTCCAGAGAAATTTTACAGAAAACAGAACGGGACACCACAAAAACACGAAAAATTGCCAAAAGTTACAAATAAAGCCCAAAACTTAAAATAAGTTAAAATCCTTCTGGTACATAGGAATAATAACATATTCGCTTATAATGGAGTTAAAACAGAGCGCAAATAGCCTCATACGGGGCTCAAAATAATTAAATACAAATTTCCCGCAGACAAATCCCGACGACAGAATAAAACAATTTTGGGCATCTGGGTATTTGGCGAAAAAGGCTAATATGGCTCTTTAGGATTATTTTGACGCAATACAGGAACTTTCAGGCAATAAAAACAACAAACGACCCACTATTTTAAAAGTACGAAATTTTTTCGGATTGGGTAATCCATGATTTGGTGAAATCAGTGACACCACTTCCTTCCAAATCTCAGCCTGGATTTTGTCTTCTATGATAGCATAATACTTATGATATCCAACATATTGCCATGACAAAATATGATAGAAAAAATATTTGTTATGAAGATAATCAGCTCTCTTACCCTTTGTGGCTGTCATAGGAAGTTGAGCAATTAGAAAACCAACATTAGTACCTTGAGAGGTACTCTCTTCTTGCACGAGTCTCCAAAGAAGAATCCATGCTTGCCAACACTTGTAATACCAAAAGATGAATTCCTTCTTTTCCTTATGAAATCAGTCACAAGGTTTTCAAAATCAGAATTGATAACTTTGGACAATTGCAACATATTACCTAGATCCCATACCTTATAATGCCCATGAACCCTTATATCATGAGAGGTCTTCCATCTTTGTTTCTTTCCACCACTATCTTGCCACACATTGGTCAAAGAATGTACCCAATTCATGAGTGGAACATTGTACCTCAGAGTTCTAAAAGTAGGTTCAACAACTGATTTCTCCCCCTTTCTTGCATATCTATCATCCTTGGACTCTTTGTTGTTGATAGAGTATCCCTTAGGATGTTTCCCATCTAGAAGTGTCATAGTATGAAGCATAAAACACTTGTTAAAAACACAAAATGACTCACCAATAGCTGTTGTTGTGTTTGGATCAACAAGTTGCTTGTCTCCTTTCCTTTCATCATCTTGCTTCTCCTGTATCTCCTCATAAAGAAGATCATCAAAAGGTTTACCTTCTATTGCTGATTTAGAAACCTCCAAAACAACACCATCCCTATTGTGACTCATGATTTCAGATTGAAGACAAGAACCAACATCTTTCACAATTTCATGCTCATCAATATTGTGACTTGGTAAATCCACCCCATATGACAATGACTCATTAATCAATACCTTTTGGATTGAACTATCTTTTTCAATTTTGCATCCAACAAGCAATGTTTGTTCCTCACTAATACAATTATTTTGCTCATTAGAAGTCATACCTTTTTCCCTTGAAACTTCTTCTTTTTCCATTTGCATAGTGGAATACTCTATGGGTTGCTTCTTCTCAAATTTTTGCATGGGGTTTTCACTGTTGAGATTTTCTATTTTTTCTAGTGCCTTTACTATCTTTCAACTCACAAAATTCTTGAAGGTCAACATAGCTCTTACCTTGGAACTGAGTGTTGCATACTCTTTACCCTATGTCTCCATGTCATCAACCTCAATTGGTTGTTCCTCCTTTTGGAGAAATTTGGCTCTGCAAAACTGATGTGGAGGCTTGGTAGATGTTCTAACTGATCTAGTAGAGCTTCCTTCACCCTTGTTGCCTTGATTTCCTTGAGAGCTTGGTATGGCAGTACTCATCCCCGTATAGATCTGCTCAAATCAGCAAAGGCTCCTATAACGGAGTCTCTTAGATCTCTCTGAGCATCCACCCAATAGATTTGTAACTCTTTGTGTGTTTTGGTGATCACTTCATTTAGATAGCTTATCTGTAGTAGGATCTCTCTGATAATGCTCTTCCATGGTCTTCTTCTTTGTCTTCGAGATCTAATTGTTTTTCCTCTTCACAAGCTGTGAGAATACACTGCTCTGACACCACTATAATGTCCCCAAATGGACATATTCTTACCCCAGATAGATTTCTGCAATTCCCACTAGGGCCAAATCTGATTAATCCAAAAAGCCAAAAATCTCAATTACTATCAAACTGAAATTCAGAATGAAATTAGGCCACAAACTGAATATTTTCCAAAAACCTTAGTTCGTTGCCCTAGGCCAGCAATTTAACAAAAATAGCTTTTGCCACCTCAAAATACCTCCAATAATTATGAATATTTGTTTGCAAGTAGATATTGAATAATCGAATAGGATCTCTAATCAGATTCAAAAATATTAATTCTGGAATTTATTAGGGCAAAAACGCAGCAGAACTTGTAAATTCAATAACTTGCAAAATACTCCAAATTTGGGCAAATGATAGCTCAAATTGAAGCTTGAAAAATAAGCTTTCCAATGAACCCAAAATCAGAATTTTTCAATGGCGGGAAGGCATCCAAAACGGATCTGCAATTCTAGAACAATGTAGATAAACCCTAGTTGTAAGTGAAAGCTGGAAATACAATTTCACCCCACTTAGGAAAGGCCCAAAAACACCTCAAAACTGATCAAACACTTCAGATTTGATCTCTTTGAATTAATCTTGCAATCGGTGCTCTACTTGATGCAAAAATTGGAAATGGAAGCTTCAACAACACTCCTAACAAACATGCAATAATCAAGCCTTTCTTCAAACAACTCATGAATTGGCAATAATAAGTCTTCAACATTGATGGAAAACTACTTTGGAAAATACAACTAACTCCTTGATCCATGATGGAAACCCCTGAATGGAAAATCCTCACAACATAGAGTAAGAGTTTTTGTTCTCCTTCTAGATCTCTAGAGGATTTTCGTCCTCAAGAGATAATCTCTAAGGGTTTTCGTCCTTAGAAATTATTTTGCAAAGCTCTCAAGCTTAGACAAAAATCAAAATTTTATAAAATGAAAGAGATGCTTTACAAAGCCAAGTGCACTTGTTTTTATAAGCAATCTTGGCTTAGTAGCCACCCACAACCACCAATCAAATGCCTTTTCCCACATTTAATTCTTTTTTGGTATTTATTTCATCCTCAACACGGGTCGCATTTTCCCACTAGGGGTAGTAAAATTATAAAGTGACATTTTTCTTTTTCTTTTCTAATTTCATTTTATCTTTTATTTTTATTAAGTTATTAATAAATTAATATAAGTACTTTTATAAAGTTTCTTTTTATGCACTTCATAATAAAGTTTTTTTATAGGGGTAAATAGTTTTGAAGGGACTATACCCTATTACAAAAGGGCTCAAAAGCTAGATAGAGCAGATAATGCAGTCAATAGTTTTGAAGGGACTATACCCTATTACAAAAAGGCTCAAAAGCCAGATAATGCAGTAAATACATCAAGTTTGGATCAACATCCAAATTATACATGAGTAACCAACTATAGTTATCTGAGAAACTATACAAAAAGGATCAAATAGTAACAAAACTGCAACAAAGCAACATGAAAACAACATCCTAACAACAACAAAACAGAAAACCAGGAGTAAGGACAGTCTTCTTCACTTGTCTGCTCTGTCAATCTTTGTCCTCACCTTCTGCAGAGAGGTGAAGAGTGCCAGGGCAGTGACATGGGAGGGATCCTTCTTGTCCAGCTGTGAGAGAATCAAGTCTTGGCTCCCAAATGGCAGTAGGAATGTCACTGAGCACGCAAACACTTTTGACATGTTGCTCCATGAAGTTATAAATAGCCTTGAGAACGAAAGGGTGTAATCATGTCTTCCTTTTGCATTTCCCAGTTTGTTATCCAGTGAATTTAGCTTCTTGTAGACTTCCAAAATCTAATCATTATCCTGTTCAGGATCATTTTGCAGCTTCCTTTTGCCTTCTCTCTTGAAACTGTTTGAGCTCTTCTTTCAAAACCCCAACCTCCTTTTCTAGTTTTACAATTCTATTAAGAAGGGCTTCCTCCCTTTCCGTAGTAAAGCACTAGTAGGATTGCTAATGTGTAGCAGATTTTTAGTAGACTCAATGTCTTTGTTGCTACGAAGGTTTCTTTGGGAGGGGAAAGGATGATTGATAGGGTATAACGGGTTTTTGGTTATGATCTTCCTTCGACCTAAAGGAGTAGTGGGGGCAGTGGAAGGACCAGGGTTAGGGGAGGCAGGGGCGACGGGATTGAAGGGTGCTTTGGGAAAGGCAATGGCGGTGAAGCAACAGAATGAGGCCTTGATGGAGGGGGGTGACACAGGTGTGATTTTGAAACTCAAGAACAAAGCGTTCCTAGGGAGTTTAAGAGATAATGCGGAAAGCAAATATGTATATTCCTTCTAAAATGATTTAGGAAAACCAGATGTTTGAGAGGAACCATCACATATCTAGCCTTCCAAAGTGACATACCTGACAATCATCCTTGCAATTTCATCGAAGGGCGTTGGAATGGAAGTCACTTTTATGCCTGCAGTAATAAACTCAAGATCTTCGCCGTCTTCTAGAAATTTCTTGGCTTCAATTTTCTTGTCAACCCTCTTACTGAAGAATCTAGCACCTTCCAAGCTAAGCCTCGTGACTTCAACAATTAGCTCTTCAGTGATTTTCATGTTGATTTCACCATATTCAACTGTTCTCTTCTTCCACCTGACCGAATTGAAGAGAAATGTCTTGATCATGGCCCTGCATTCTTTCAATGAGGTTTGAGACCCCACCCATTTGCAAATAAGTCCACAGAGCCACATCATCCTTCCAAGCAGGGTCGCAGTGGGTTCGGTTTGGCATGGAGCTCCACCCATTTTGCCATTGTTGTTACTAGACTGGTTTCTTCGGTTCCAAATGGCAATGTTTCTCCCCCAAAACCACTTCTTGACAATGCCTTTGCAGACTAGAAAGCGTGTGAAGGCTGATGGTGATTATTAGCCCTGCGTAAGAAGTTAATCACCCCAAAACGGCGGAGGACTTCTTAATGATGATTTTGGATTTCATATTTATCCTTGATGATGTCATTGTGTACCTTGCTAGGGAGAATGTCATCACTAAACCAAGTTTGCATGTTATTACTAACTCCATAATTAGCAAGACTATCTCGCCACTTTGTTGCCTTCACGATAGGAGTGAATAATTTGGCAGTTTGCAAAGGATTTACAAATATCAATAGATTCATAGATGAAATCCCTAATGGTCCAACTAGGGGTTGTGCTTGATTTAAAAGATTTATTATGTTCATAGAGTCCCCTTCAATTATAATATTAGAGATGTTGCAATCTCTTGCTAGCTTGATCCCCCATAATGTTGTCTAAGGCTTCAGCATAGTGATTTGTTTGATGGCCCATTTTCCCGAAAATGCAGCAACTAGACAACCTCTGTGATCCCTAATCACCCCTCCTCCTGATGCCCCTAGATTTCCTTTAGATGCTCCATCAAAATTCAACTTGTACCATAAGTTGGGTGGTGGAATCCAATGGACTAATGATCTGTCAATGCTGTTTTGATCATTCCTATGTGAATTGCCAATATCAATCTTCCAAGCAGCTAGAATAGGTTCTTCTTCCTTGGGGTATGGTCTATTTTTTGGAGGCCTAAACCTTTCTATATTGTCTTTGACAACAATAACTATTTCCGTAAAGATCTTGTTACATACCTGTCTGTTTCCTGAAGATTATTCCATTCCTTGTTTTCCACAGTCTCCAAATGGTATGAGGTAGGACCAAATTCCATAATCTTCTTACCATGCAATGTTTATATGGTGGATCCCACTGTTCCTATGTCTGCAAGAAGGTATTAGGAAGAGTCCAATGCAGATTAAAATTAGAAAAATGAGGCTCCAGACCTTTGAGGCATATTCACAATGCAAAAGTAGATGTTTGATGTCTTTAGCCTCCTTTTTGCACATGCAGCATATGTTAGGCATAATGAAACCCTTTTTGACTTTATAATAATTTATTAAGACTATATTTTCCCTTTTTATCACCCCTTAGCCGTCGGGAAACAAAATTGGGCGAAGGGTCTTCGACATGTTATTTAGGAGAAAGGGACATTTCATTATGTGCAACCTTGTGCACCTTGTATCTTTGCGCAAACTCCAAGGTTAAGTGAGTTGTCACCTTGGATGTGTTTCTTGAGCCGTCTTCTATGCAATTGAGTCTCCCGAAACTAGATCGTGCCTCATGCAATGATAACAAACCCATGAGTGCTTCCCGGTTTCTTCGGTTGCCCAAATCAACAATGATTTAATCAAGAAATGGAATCTTTGCAAAGGTATCTTTATTTGCAAAGGGATATTTACTTCACCTTCCATAATTCCATAAATGGAAGGGTCTAAAGTCTCAAGAGGCAACTATGAACGGCGAAGAGCACCTAGAGGAATGGCCTCTAGAGTTATGTAACTTGAAGCTTGAGTATGGAAGTGTGATATTGTCTCGAGACGAGCGGTGAGAAGGAACCAAGTTTGGTTCTGGACACTCTTACGAGTTTGCATGTATAGTCAAGATTAAGTCCTAAGATTGCATCCTTTTGTGGATTGGTGCAAAGTCTTCATTATAAAGCTGCAACAAGGATTGTAATGTGTTGTGCATGAGTTTGTAATATTTTCCCCATTGAATTAATATAAGAAGTTTATTGTTTCTTTCAAGCTGCATATTGATCTTTGCATGTGCGAGGTCATCTTTATGTGAAAATATGAGGGCTCCTTGGTCTAAGACAGTCTTTCATTTGACCCTTTAATTGCATGATCGTATCATATTTAGACATCACAATAATCCTCCTCCTTGAATTGCTTTTACTCAAAGTGGTTAGTGTTGTGCATGTTGTAGTCAAGGTAGAATTGGTTTTGGGATAGGGGTTACACAAGATTTTAGCATGGAGAACTAGGTGCAAATCATAGGACCACACCTAACATTCTTTACTATGAATTTTGCAGCATTATTCAATACCGTGGATATCTCCTATCCCTTCTACAACATATGAATTCCCATCATCTTGTTGGAAATTTGGACATTGAGAGGGGGTGAATCGTGTCTTCTCAAACTTTGACAATCAATTCAATCCTACTTAATTTGTGACAATAAAACCAAATCAACATACACAAACAACTAACATGGGAGAAAGTACACAGAGACAAGATTTAATGTGGGAAACCCAAACTGGGAAAAACCCACTGAAACCAAGAACTAGCTTTGGACAAGAATGTCTTACAAATGTTACATTGATTTCATGGTTGAGCTTCAACTCAACCTGGAGCTGCAACTCCAAAAATTTTACTAACCAATTACTCAGTCTTTGACAAACTACAACTTTCCTAGAAACTTTAACTCCCAAATTTGGTCCAGCAATAACTGACCTTTAGTAAGCTTCAACTTACAGGAAGCAACAACTCCCCACATGCTAAGCTGCAACTTAGACTTTTTCAGATTTTTGTCACATTGAAATTGTTGTCTCATACAACTGATAGTGACAACTAGATTAACTCACTCTTCATCTCTACTTTGTCTGATTCATCTCTCTTTTCACTTTCTGATTAGCTCCCAAACTTCATCATACATTCCTTCTATCACAAGCACTTTCTTATCGTGCTTCTCTCACCTTTAAGCTTCACCTTTTCCAAGTGTACCTGCTGCTGAAATATCAGTTTGTCATGTCTTCATTCACTTCTATGTCTAATATGTCTTTAACATGTATCTGCAGTACTCCAAGCTCTAACAACTTCACTCTCAACTTCTTTGCTCATTCATTTGTTCCTGCATATAATCTTCATGTTTGCAGTCATACTCACTCACCTAGTATCTAAACTTCAAGGATGTTATATTCATGTAACCTTGCATGCTCTCATTTTCCCCTATATCAACTTCATCACATTCTCAGCTCAATACTTTACATGCTCTTGTTTGTCAACAACTCATTTTTCTAACAAACTTTCCTCTTACAACCCTTTTGAAACCAGTCTCATACTCACACAGCACTATTACATTATCAGTCACCTACAATCTTCAATTTTGTCTAATGCTCTCATCTATACCTCTGCCATCAACTTCATGCTCCAACATGTACTCAAGCCATGACCTTTCTTATCTCAATCCAATCCTGTCATAACACTTCAATATGCATATAACTCACATTCATTTGCAATACAATACACTTATGTTCTTCACTTTCAAGAAGTAGTGAGTCTTACACACAAAGATCCTTTTCATACTTTGACCTTTCACATTCCAAAACCTTTTCATTTTCATACAAGGCTCTTCATTTCTTTTACTTCTATGTCTTGAGCAAGAAGACAACAAGTCCCTGTTTTGCAACATCTATATCTTTTGTCATTATAGGCCCTTTTGGACTTTTCTACATATAACATACCTGACTTTTCATTTTTGTTTAAAATGACTCTTCACCTTTGTTCTGATGGGTTCGAGCAATATTGAGAGATGTTTGTAACCACTCATTGCTTTGTCATGTAGACATATTAAACCTTTGACATTCTTCCATACATTCAAGAGTTCTCAAAGAACTTAGAATTTGTAAGTTAACAAGTGCCACTTCTTTAGCTACTCGATGCCACTGACTTTTGAGCTTCTCCTTGAGCTATTTCCCTTCGAATAGGGATGTTTCATGACTTTTGAGCTTCTTCACTTCGAACCAGACCTTACAACTTCACATGAGGATCAACCATAGCTTAGCAAATCAATCAACATCACACTGTTTTGAGAAACAAAACTGGATTGTGCCAACACTGTTATGCACTTGAAGCATTAAATACACTTCTTCAAACTCCCTTTGTAGTCATGTAGATCATAGCATCAAAACTCGCAATAAATAGCCCGATAATCTCGATTTATCGTTTACCCTGAGCAAATTGATTAAACTTTAAAAAAATCGCGATTTTTTTAATGCCAATAAATCACGATTTTTCTGGCGATAAATGCCCTGATAAATCGTGGAAACTCGCCTGAAAATCGTGGAAAATCGTTTGGGTAAGGGTTTAAATGCAAAAAGCGACCAAAATCATGCGGGTTAGGTATAACGACCAAAGCGAAAAAATCGTGCCCCTTTGGAAGCATTTCGTGGCTTTTTTCCATTCTGAAATAGACCAGGCTTACTCATAGTATCATTGCCAACTTGTTTAGTTTCCATTATCATTGGAAATAAAGTCGACCAGGGGCTCGCGAATGGGGAAAACGAGGTCACAGGGATTCCATAGACCTCCAATTGCCAAGAGAAAAGCAAGAACCTGGGAGCCTGAATCGAATAAATAGCAACGATTTTCCAAATCCCGACCCTCTCGAATCGAAAATCTGTGCCCTCTCCAATCGTAAATGTTTATTCACAGTCATTTGCAAATCTGTGCTCTTTTAACTTGTAACTTGTATTTAATTTTTTTAATGTATAACTAGAATTTAATTGTAACTTGTAATATTAACTTACAATGAATTTTCTAATATTAACTCTATGTATTTAATTGTAAGTTGTAATATTAATTTAGTTGTATAGTATTTAATAGATTAATATTGTAACTTGTAATATTAATTTAGTTGTAAGTATTTAATATTAAGTGACTCTATTAAATACTTAGTTGTTAAATTCTGACTTGTAATAGTGACTCTATGTATTTAATTGTAACTTGTAAGTATTTTTATAGATAAAAAAATTCATAGAGTCACTTCTCGTATCATTTAACAATATTTTTACATTTAATTTAAGTTTCTTTTATGAATTTAAATGTTTTTAAAAGTAGTGATAAAGTCACCGATTAATGCCGATAAATTGCTGATAACCGATTTCCAAGTCAAAATTTGGCCTGCCGATTAATTGCTGATAACGATTTTTTGAACTATGATGTAGATCATGGTCGAGCATTACAAAACTTCTTGAAGGAATTTGCATTCATTCAACCAAATTTTAGACAAAGAACAAGGAGACTGGTTCTCATTTACCACTGCCACATACTTTTAATACTTTCAAACCCATTCAAGATCAAACAGAGGTTCATTTAGCCATTCCTTAGCATTATTGATCTCTTCATGGAGTCCTAGATCTTCAACAGTCATTCATCACATTGTGTGACAACTTAAACATGAGACCACGAGTTTACTCTCTAAACAACTTCTTTGTTACCTTCAAGGAGCACATATTTACTAGCTTTGTGTCTTTGTAGCTTCGGAGAACTTGAGCACACACCTAGACAACTTCATACCCACAACACGCAGCTAGACAAAGTACAACCTAAGAAAAAGCTGTGACAGAGTATGCACCAAATTTTACAAACAACTCCTAATAAGAGGGAATGCATCTCCAGTTCTTTGTCATGACTTGACATAGGAATGATAGTTCTATCTCACCATCATTGTCACGAGGTTTACCATCTTGAAGACCAACATCCAACCTGAGATGAATTTTCTTGTACACATAGTCAAACATGTTCAAGTCCATGTAAGAGAAAAGTTATGCCTCCATTGACTGAGTTAAGCTCTGCATTGAGTTCAAAGCCTTCAAAAACGGAGGAAAATGTCTGAAAGCCTTTTACTGGCACTGTGGCAGACTTTTAAACCCTGACAACCATGACCGTCATATAGAACTCGAAAAAACCTTGAAGAAATGACTTGAAACTTGAAGAAAAGGTTAGATGAGCCCAAGACAGAGGTATGTTCAAAAGTTGAAGCATTTTCATCGGTGCAATCTTTAGATTCAAGATTTTTCAATTCTAAACCCTAGATAGAGAGTTTCTTGGACTATGCAGGCCGAAAGGGATAAGAAATGAAATTCTCACTCATTAGTGGATGCAAAAATCAAAAATTCCAACTTCATGAGGATTACACTTGTCAAACTAAACTTGCACAGTCACCACCATGGCCACAAATGAGCTTGCCACACTTCAAAACACTCTGACTTGTTTCAACCTTCTTAGTCCTTTGGTCTCATTTGTGACACATGTCGCCATTCTAGAAAACCTCAAAGTGATGGGCTTAGGCGGACTCCAACCCACGGAATAAACTGTATTTGGAAGAGTTTCGGGTCCACCACCCCTCTTGTAGTCAACAGGCTCGTCCTCGCAACCAATCAAAGTTTGACATGAATTTGATCTTCTTATCAGGTGTGTATCATTTGTGAAGTTCTAGCCAATAAGAAAGCTCCACGCACTTCGCACTGTCAGATTGTTCTTAACCTCCACTGCCACCGTGAGAAGCAAGCCAATAAGGAAGCTCCACGCCCTTCGCAATGTTAGACTTTTGATAACCTGTATCTGACCAATGTGAAACATGATCTAATAGGAAGCTCCATGTTCCTTTCAGATTTTGCAGTGTCAGTCTTCACATTTGCCAGCTCTATGTCAGAGCGAAAGAAAGCGAGCCAATCAAAAGGTTTCACGTGTCTATGCATTTCACAATGTCGATCGACTTTATTTTGTCGTAACTTGCTTCTTTTCTTTCTAATCTAAAGCGGACTCGAAACTTTATCTAACCCTAGTTTATTCCATAGGCCTCAAGATCGTAAAACCTTTTTGATCGAGGTGGCAACGGAATGATGCCACGTGTTTGTCGGGTTTTGGGAGTGGGGATGCATGAAGCATGTTGACTTATGATGACCCGCCTTTGATCTTCCTCACCACGCGGACCCGAAATGTAATTAAATCCTGCTCATCCCGACCTATAAAACTTTAAATGGCCATAACTTCCTCCAGAGAGCTCCAAATTACGCAAAGTTGGTCTCATTGGAAAGGTCTCCTTGAGTTCTAAAAAACACATACCTCCACCATCTCCAAAATCTCTTGCACATGCTGGAACAAGCATTTCAGACCTGTAGATCATTTGAGCCAAGCGTACCAACCTTCTCCATACCTTCAGTGGGCTCCTACCTCACTAACCAAACTTGTAGCATCCTGAACCTATCCTAGAATCAACCTGAAACCTCTTTGTGAGCTGCAACCATCATTAAGATGGCACTACCAATCAACCTTCATGTCCCTTATAGAGCCTCACTTCAACACTCACTCCTTTGCCATCAATGCCATTTGACATCAATGACAACACCAATGGCCGAGTTGAACACATCTAATGAAACAGAATCAACAAAACTTGTGTTTACAATAAATATGACATACTAGTCCTTATGACACGTGACATCTCTGGATGCAATAAAATCAAAGAAACAAGAATTGGTAGCTCTATCGTTCGAGCATGATGCCATGAGGGCATTCTCTTTGTCGAGAATCCCGTTGAGCTTCAACTCACCGCCACATCAGCTTGAACTGAGGCTTTTATTGTGAGAAAGAGCATATTGTCGCTTCAAGAAATCCTTTTTGACATGCCCGAACTTATGACAATAATAGCATTTCACTTGATATTTTGAACCAGATCCTTTAGGGTTCCACTTCCCCTTATATTGAGCAAAAAATGTACTCTCTGTTTGTCTAGAACTAGACTCACATGTCTCGTGTCTCCGCATGCATTCCTTTTGCAGCAAATAGGAAATACCTGATCAAATTTCAGTGTTTTTCTTTTCGCTATTAAGTATAAAGCCTCCACAAATGATTCATAGCAGGCGCTAAACTATTCGAACAAGAGAAACTAGGTCATCCGTCTCCTTTTTGTTTATGGACGTGATCTCAAGCGTTAGAGATCTTTCATTCGAAGATGTTTTCATAGGGACTCATCCTTATTCATCTTTGCGGAAAACAAATGTGATTCTTTAGGTACATGACTTTACTTTTCTCTGAAAGTTTGACACTTATATTGAAGATTGGTCCAAATATCACTTGCCATAGTGGCATTCGGACCTTAGGAATTAAATCATCTGAAACAAATAATTTTAACAATAACAAAGCCTCCTTATGACATTCGTCATAATCAATGGGATCCAAATGAGGTTTCAATTACTTTTCGAGAATAATTTTATCACAATCATGATCTTCCACAATTATTAGTATCTTATGACTCCATGCATTATAATTTTGAGCAATTGATTTTTGTGCTTCCTAAAAACCAAATTCTAGATATTGGCCATGATTATTGGTTTGCAAATCTTTTGGTCAACAAACTCTTCTTTTAGTCTATGACCTTGTGTGTCAGCTCGCATTTCACTATTTGTACCATTCTTACATTCTTTCACCGCGAATCACATGCCCTAGATTTTGATTCTTTTCCTCTAATTTTGGAATTGGGCCATAGCTTGATCCTCTTTGGGTTGATCACGTCCTCAACTCATCATGTTCATTGTCTGCAAGTGTCTCGCAAATCACGATATGTTTGGAGCTCAATAGTTTTCTACACCATTGTTCAAACAGAGAGGTGGATGAATTGCTCAATTTTCAAGCTCGGCTCTCTTCTCATCTGGAGGATTGGGGAGCACGGTCAATGACTTCTTTCCCGTCGACCAAGATAGACGGACTCTTGGCCCAATGGATAAGGCACTGATCCCAAATGTCTTGATCTAGGTGGTGTGTTGCTTTGACTAGGATGTCTATGTGTGTGCCCAAGTCATCTAAGTGGGGTCCACATGTACCCATTTCCCTTTATTTATCTACTTTTCCTAAAGTGACTTTCAAATTGTCATAAAATGATGTTGACTTATTCAAGTTAGTTGAAAAATTCAAAGTCACTTAAGGTGCCCTATTTAATGTTCATGTCAATCCTAACTACTTTGTAACCAACTTTTGGGTTATAAAAGGAAGTTAGGGGCTCATTTGTAAGGGTGACTTTGAGAGAGGAGAAGAAATACTTTTGTGTGCAAGCTTTGTTTCAGGAAAGAAACTGTGTTCTTTTGTGAAGACATTTTGAAGAGTTAATGAAATATGAACTTTGTGTCCCATTCATTATCTCTTGTAGCATTTGATGTTCTTATGTTCATTAGATGTTAGTGTTTAAATCTTGCATGCGTATAGTATCTTTGATCTTATTGTCAACACTATTAATTTGTTGTTCTTGTTCACAATGATCAAGCTCTGATATTTACTTGCTCATGTGTGTTCCCTTTTACTTATTCTTGTTTAGCTGATTCAAACTCTGTTTCATTTGAGTTAATTGTTCATTGTTCTGCTTCTTCTATATACAATATTAGGCTTTGTTTTTACCTAACTATTGTATGCTCCTTCCATCCATTTCTTTCCTTCATTCCATTTCATTTCCCTCATTCACACTTCTTTCCATTTGATGTCCCAAAACACCCCCACATACAATTTTGAATGTATAGATGTAAATACAGTTTTGGTTTTCAATAAAGGAGTCTCACCTTCATTGAGGAGGGTCTTCGTTCCTTTATCTGTTGCATGTCATTTGCATGCGTGCAAATCCATATGCTAACATACTCTCTCTCTTGTTGACAAAATTGGAACACCTCAATGCTGTGGGTAACCTATGTTGAGGTGAACCTCTAGGGAGGGCTGGTTCCCTTGTGAATCACTAAAAAAACGAAAAACTTTGACAAGGAAAAAGGGAGAGAAATGTGGAAAATGGGAAATAGAGGTGATACACCAATAATTTGATACTTGCATGTAACTTTGCACACAGAGAATTAAAGATTCACACACCTGCACAACTCTAAACTATTTTGCAAAATTAAATTCAAGGGTTTAGGAAGAATGACAATGGTAGAGGGATTGAATTCCACACTAAAGCAACACAATATCCTATCAAACACGATGAACAATATGAAAACAGCGATATGAGAGGGCAAAAGCAAAGCTTTATTTTATTTAGAGGTGCAAGTACCATGACTAAAGATGTCAGAAAAAATCAGCCTCCAAGTGTCTAATTTCTACAATCAAATCAGCCCATATAGACTGATCAAAACTAGAATAGATTGCCTCCACTCCAAAAATAGACTGCTGCATGCAATAAATAGACTGCTGTTTTAATTGTTTTATTTTCCTCTACCCTTCGGTGCCAACTATAACATCAGCTCTTTATTTTTCAAATAAATTAAATCCCTTCTAACCTTGGCGTATGGGACAGAAATTGTCTTTTATTTATAAAAAAATCCTTCTTTTGGTGCATGGAGCAGCAGCTGTCAGTTGACTTTTATCTAATTATTTCTATTTTGTCCCATTCATGCTTGGCGCCACCTTCATATTGGACAGCAGTTCACTTTTGTCTTATTCATTTAATTCTATTTTTGGAATGGAGCTGCCTTTTATTTTATTTATTTCTTTGTCTCTTCTATCTTTGGCACATGCTCTTAACATGGAGCAGCAGTCCCTTTTCTATTCATGCCTTCATGCTTATCTTTCCTTGGCGCCAATTATAGGACTGCAGCTGCTATTTTTAGTTATTTATTCCTCCATGCATGCTTTTATCTTCCTTTGGCGCCAACTTTAGGAGTAGAACAACAGATCCATGTTTATTATTTTATTGCATGCATCTCCCTTCTTCTGGTGCAGACTTCTTTGGTTTGAAATATGGTAACAAGTTGAAAGAAAAGAAAATTTACTACAACCTGGGGGGCACTACACAATGTGTATGAACTCCTGTGGGGCCCCGATTCCTATTCCTGTGGAGATAAATCAAAATTGCAAAGGGTCAATGGGCCAAGACCTTTGGGTGACCTTGTTGGAAGCCACACATATGAAGAGAGTGCTTTTCCGGGTGCTTATAATCACTTTCAGTTCGCTGGAAATTTCAGGACAGCAACCTATGGTAAGCCATTTCATCATCTTCTTAGCAAGGATTTGCTACATAACCTTCATGTTATGTCTTTGCAATGTTTTGGTCATCATAAAGAATACTCTAACCACTTTGTGAAGATGAAGGGTACCAAGTGGGAAGAGAAAGAGCTTGGTTTACAGAAATTGGGAGGTGAAATTAATAACATTCAACTTGCTGGACTGTTCCTAACAGTGGTTAATAACAAGCAAATTAATGACATTTTCAGCTTGGGAGAGGAGCCCAAAGATGTTCCCTACAAGAGTGTTGCACCTAACTTGGAATCTCTAAGTTATAAGATTGTTGTAAGCAACCCAAGGCATGTAAGTATCTCAGATTCGCTGCTTACCACTTTGTCATTTCAGATATGGAGGAGTGATCATAATTCATGCTTGTGGTGTCCTATGAGACCGCCAATGGGATATCATCGTGCACGACATATGTCAAAGGATGATGAGGTAAGAAGTACCTCTAGTGGACTCATACATCATCAAGACACATATACATTACTACTTTATTCCATCCATAAGGGAAACAAATAATGCATTTCATAGATTTTGTATTAGCTGTTAGGTGTAAATGAGAAGAACCTGTTTTCATTGTGTCACTCGTTACTTGAACATCTGGCTATAACAATTGTAATTTTGTTAACTTATCCAAAAGTCTTTGGAGGCTATTCTCTGAAGGCAGTAAATAAAGTCCATTCTAATAAACTTCTAAGCTTCTTTTATTTTTGTATGTCAAATAAACAGGAAACCCGGACTTCTGACATCCTCTTTATTTGGTCTTATATGAACAGGAAATCTTCAAAATGTGCTGTCAGTGGAGGAGCAGGGAAATCCCTTCAAAGTACCATTGAAATGGATAGATTGATAGACAAGCTAAGGATAACTGATGAACGGAAGGTTTGTGGCAAAGTAGCTCACTTCTTCTCTCACGAAACTACCCTCAAGCTGAAGATTTCTAATTAGATCCTTTACGACTTGTGTCGTACTATATATCATTGATCTTCCATTTGTTTCCAAAAATTCACAAGGTAGATGCTTGCTGATCATAGTAAGTCATTGCAATTCTTCTTATGTTTTCTTTGCTTTAACTAATGAAATTTTGTTTTTGTATCTTCCATTAGCGAATACTAAAAGCATATGATAATTTTAGAGTCTGGCTACAAGCAATAGTGCTAAGAGACACAGATAATCTAATGTGCATCATATTGTATGGATAAATTCCTTACTGCAAGTTTTAGAGTTTGAAGTGTACATTATGAAATACTACCGTAGTCTAATATTTTAGTCTTAGATAGGGAGAAATTGGATGTTATGGAATTAAATATTGTAAAGTTTTGTCTACGTATATATGAGCCTTTTTCTTGTGCAAGCAGCTTCCTGAGATTGTTGCAGAAAACATTCTGGCTTTTGATTCAGCATTTTGGATGCGGCTTGCAGCAAGAACTGATCTCTGTGAGTCGCAGGATGATAAGGCATATATTCTTATCTCAGTGATGTGATTTAATGAAATAAATTCAATTCTGCAAATCCCACTCAATATTATACTATTTTTTTGGATTTAGGTATTTTCATGAGTAGCAACAATAATTGAGATGATAAAGTTTTGATGAAGTATGCAGGAAGATTTTGAGGAATTGGCATCCTCACTTATGGGCATGGTGGATCGTGTTGTTCGGAAGACAGAGGTGGGTTTACTTTATTATGTTCTAATAGGGGCAAGGTTTCCAAAGAATTTGTTTGTCATGCGTGACAGTAGTCCAATAAAGTTACAGGAAATCGGTTTCTCATAATTATTTTGTAACTATGTGATGTAGGGTGGAATTTGATTCATTAAGTTTGTAAATGAATCTGATCATTTATGTGTAATAGTTGGGAAATGGAACTTCTCATTTTTTTGGATTTTCAGAATGTGGTCAGTATTTAAACATTTTTGTTTTTTTGAGATTTCCTTTTCATGTGCAATACCAGGGACTAGCATAGAATTATAACATCCAGCTAAGATTGTAAGTAAACCGTGTTTATAAGGAACTCACATGTTTAAAAGATTTTCCTTGATAATGAAATGAAAATAACATAACCTTTGGATGTATCGTGTATGTATATGCTAAACTTATTGATATTTGTAGATAAATCACTTCATTACGTTCATGTTAAATGTCGTAGATGTTAGTGCAAAATTACAGCACCCCTGGACGCTGATCAGATTTCTAGGTTGATCACTCTTGCATCCAGTGTAATTGCACAACATGGAAACCTCTCTCCAAGTGTGGGACTTGGAACCTGAGAGAGGAATCTCCAGATTAGAGGCTGGTTCCTCAAGCTCCTCTGATTTAGATCTATATTTTGCAAAACTACGAGAGGTTTAGACCTAATCCTATTCTAACTTGCAAGGAGACAGGGGTAGAAGTGCAAAAAAATGAAACTAACTAAAGATGGTGATGCACCAAAAGGAGTGGTGAAACATATTAGTCATGCGAAATAGACACGAGACCAAGGTTCACAGATAAAAACATACACTGATCGATAATGTATAATTTAGCATCTGAAATCAAGCAAATAATACAAACAGAGAGATTGAAACCCATTCACAGAGCTTGCATTATCAATTTAATATCAATATACGCATTACATCCTCGAGAGAGGTAAAGAGAAGCTGTTAATCCTTGGAGGTCGATACTTCATCAATCCCTTGAAGAAGGTGAAGGAAGAAGTCTGTATGCCCAAAAATGTTCCTCTCTTTGAAATGAGCCCAAAGCGGCTTTTAAAATGCAAGGGTCGAACCCGAGGGAACAAGAGACGTCAAAGGCATGGGAGCCCATTCTTTCTTATCGCAGTGTATTAAAACGGCATGGAGGACCTTATGAACCCATACCCCGTCATTTTGACCGGATAACGGGAGAATGCGACCCATTCGCATTAACTCGTCATTTGGAATGTCATTTCCGGCCATGAATACGCGTCGAGCCGTTTCTCGATTTTTCTCCCATTGATGCTCCAAAACGCAAGATTGACCCCGGAATCGTGTAGAGAATTTCACCAGCTTTCCGTTGATATAAAGAACGTGCAAATCCGAGCTCTGGATCAAAAGTTATGGCGATCTGAAGATCTAGGGCACAAAACAAAGCAGTAAAGCGTGTTTTGAAACCCTTTCCCGCGCTCTGCCACCTGGACGACACGTGGGACGTGCTGATTGGATGAGAAATTCTCTCTCCTCCGTCTTTCGCGGGCTTTCATTTTGAAATTCGCTTGTGGGGCCCTTAACTGACACGTGGCGCTATTTCATTGGTTGGGGCTGACCCTTTAAAACTTGCCCGTTGACCTTTTTCCCGAGACACGTGGCGGCTTCTGATTGGTTCTCGGCCCTGCCGGCTTTTTCGCGTACTTCGCCTCCATTTGTCCCGGATGTCCCATTTGATTTTGGGCCCTTTGTGCTCATTTCGGCCGGTTCGGGCATTTCGTGTCCATTTGTCCCAGATGTCCCATTTTATTTTGGACCCTCTGGACTCATTTCGGCCGATTCGGCCGGTTCGGGCATTTTTGGCCCTTTTGTCCCACTTTGCTTCGGACTGACTTGACTCTTTTCGCCCGGTTCGGCCGGTTCGCGCCTTTTCGGCCCGCTTGTCTTGAACTGTCCCTCTCAGCAGTTAGTCGATTTTCTCTCGGTCGAACCGGCATTTCGCGCCCGCCGCGTACCACGCCCGATTGTCCCAAATGCAATTTGGGCCGCTGTAGAGGCTTTTCGGCGATCCGCTTCCATTGTCCCACTTGTCCCAAATGCTACCTTGAGCGGGACTTAGCCAATTTTCGATTCTTTCTGGATCAACCTATTTGCCTTTCTCGCAACTTTTTGCATTTTCTCGAGCTTGCTCCTGTTTCTTCGGCCAAGGGAGTTAGAAAAAAAAAAACTGAAGGGACCTTAGAAACCTGATTTTGCTCAATCAATCAACTTGCTTGGGATTTGGATCTTCGATGCATGTTATCAAAATTTACCCTAGGGGGTGAACTTTGGATAACAATTTGGCGACTCAGTGGGATCATCTGCACTTTAGATGGAAAGACCAATTTGCTGAAGCAATCCATTGGGCATGGAGTCATCAAATATTCTTAGAATCCAACCGCTGACTCGAGAATGTGCAAGGGGGAAGATGGAATGTGACTCGATGAAAGCAAAGACATGCTAAACATCTCCATGGACAACAAAGTGTGCCCGAAGGCACTTAGGGAAAACAAAACTAACCTACAAGAAACAATGTGCACAAGCACTTGGAGGAAAGAAAATCTAATCTAATATCTACAGTGTAGTGAACCTCCCTCTAGAAGCAACGCTTGAGATAGATTCCATTTAATGGAATCTGCGGTTCTTCACCATCCAATGAGGCCAATTGGAAAGCATTGTTGCTCTTGCACTTTGTGACCATGTATGGGCCACCCCAAATGGCATCAAATTTTGAGTGCCTTCCTGGTTTTGCTCTGTCCACATCCCATTTCAAGCACTAGATCTCCTACTTGAAAAGATCTGTCTTTGGCCTTCCTATCAAAGGTCTTTTTGATCAAAGCTTGATCCTTTTCCATTGCTTGGGATGCTTGATCTCTGATCTCTTGTAGCTCCATCAACTCTGCATACCTCACCTCCATGGGCTCAAACTCTAGCAACTCCAAATGTTTCATGAGTTCCAATGGTGGCAACTCAAGCGACATGGGCAAGATTGCCTCTCTTCCGTAGACAAGCCTAAATGGAGAGTTACCCGTGGATCTTTTGGGAGTTATCCTATCAGCCCATAAGGCTGATTTCAGTTTGGTATGCCAAGCCCTCTGATTCTCATCAAGAGTCCTCCTAATGATCCTCAGCAAGTTTTTGTTTGTAGACTCGGCTTGGCCATTACCTTGAGGGTAATAATTTGATGAAGTGCTTAGGTAAATCCCGTTCTTGACAGCCCACTCAGTCACTTTAGATCCGATGAATGCCAATGCATTATCAGAGACTATTGTAGCAGGTACACCAAATCTGGTAGTTATCCCTTCGTAAAAGTCCAAGATCTTTAGACTCATTCGCCTCTTTGAGTGCCACCGTTACATCCATCTGGGTGAAGTAGTCGTGGTCACAAAATCCATTTGTGCCCTTGGCTCGAATGGGATTGATGACTCCAATGAAGTCCAAACCCCACTGCATGAATGGCTGATCTCTCTGTGGAATTGGATGCGATGGAAGGGCAGCGAGTCTCTCTTTTCTGTGAAGAATGCACAATTCTTACACCTCTTGATCCATGCATAGCAATCATCTTCGAAGATTTTAGGCCAATAATAACCAGCCTTCATGATTTTCGAGTTGTCACTCTTGGTGCAAAATGGCCACCAGCTGGTCCATCATGAAACTCTTTTAATACCCCTTGGATCTGACCTGTGTTAATGCATCTCAGCAGCACTCCATTGACGTCCTTCTTGAACAAAACTCCATCAATGATGGCATATGGAATTGCCTGCAACCTGAAGTATCTTCTTTTTGCTTTGCTCATTTCTAGAGGGCACAAGCCCGTCTGTAGGAAATGTATCATATTTTGAGTCCAACAGGGAGTGGACACATCATCATTTTCCTGTTTTTGATCATCTTGTAATAGCAGGACAGCGTCTTCTTCATCTTCTGGGTTGTCTGGTTGTTTGGAAGCGAGCTGCTCACACAAACCTTTGCCTCTTACCAGCTTGGTGATCTTGATCTCAATGTCATACTCCATGACACGGGTGATCCAACCTGCCCTTTTCTCATTCAAATCCTTGTTGAGGAGGAAATCCTTAACCCCAGCATGTGAGACCAGCAACTGTATCTTGTTGTTTGAGACTAAATGCTTGAATTTCTTCAAGCTTCTGATTACTGCAAGCACATGCTTTTCAATAAAAGAGTACCTTATTTCGCAGTCACCTAGGCTCACAAGGTGAAGAAGGCAATCGGCTGCTCATCATTATCTTTGTTCTGCTGTACCAGAATGGCAGAAATAGTGTCATCACCTCCAAATGCATAGAGGATGAAATCCTTGGAAAAGTCAGGGTTGATGAGAGTGGGTGCCTGGGAGATGGCTTCTTTGATTGCTTCAAAACTCTCCTTGCCTTCTGCCGTCCATTTGAAAGCCATGCTTTTTCTTAACATTTTAGTGATGGGTTTGACAAGGGCTGCAAAATTTGGGACAAACCTCCGAACAAAGTTTATCCTTCCCAGGAAACTCTGAAGGGCCTTCTTGTGGCTTGGCAATGGTAGAGCTCTTATGGCTTCGACCCTCTCTGGATCAATTGCTAATCCCTCCTTGGAGACAATATGGCCAAGGAGCTTCCCTTCATGTGCAAGAAAGATGCACTTCTTAGGATTCAAAGACACACCGAATTTTCTACACCTCTGAAACACTTGCCTGAGGTGAAAGAGATGGTCTGCAGCATTCTTTGAGAAGACAGTAATATCATCTAAGTATATCAGCACTATCTTGTTGATCAAGCCTTTGAATGCCATATCCATAGCTCGCTGGAATGTTGCTCCGGCGTTCGACAGTCCAAATGGCATCTTCTTGTAAGCATATGTGCCCCATTTGGTTGTGAAGGCTGTCTTGAACTGGTCTTCCCCCTTTACCATAATCTGATTGAAGCCTGAGTAACCATCAAGTAGTGAAAACCTTTCTGAACCAGCTACGACCTGCAATATTTGCTCCATGGAAGGGAGTGGATAATGGTCCTTGAGAGAGGCTCTATTCAAATCTCTGAAGTCAACACACAGCCTGATCTCTCCACTCTTCTTTCTGACTGGAACTAAGTTGGCAACCCAACTAGAATGCCTGATTGGGAATATAATTGCTGACTCAATCAGCTTGTCCAGTTCTTTCCTCATGAGAGGCTCCATGTGTGGATTGACTGGTCTCTGTTTCTGCCTGATAGGCTTAGTATTTGGGTCCAATTCAATGGTATGCTGAGCTAAGTTGGGATTGAAACCTTTCAAGTCTTCATAGCTCCAAGCAAACACGTCGGGGAATTCTTGACATAGCTGTATGAACTCATACCTTTCTTGCTCAGTTGTCATCTTGCCAATTTGCAATTGCTTGTTCTCTTCTACCAAGATGGATACCGAATCTTCTCTCTTAACCTGAATGTTTGCTCGCTCCTTTCTAAACTGATCATTGGGGTTAAAAATGGACTCCAGGTGATAAGTCCTCGGGCGGCTTGTCGGTTCTCACCAGTGTATCACCAGTCACCATATTGCTGTTCCAACTTCTCTTGATTCTTAGCTGAGAACTCAGCTTCTTCTTGCAAGAAGTGGATGATTTGCTGATCATTCTCAAATACTTGCCAACTGACATCGTTATCCGGCACTGAAGGCCTCACAATCACGTGGATGTTTGGCTGTACCTTGTCTTGTTGAATGTTTTCTATAATGTCAAAGGCTGCCCCTACTGCTGCAAGCCTGTCAGCAGCTTGATTCTCTTTCCTAGGGATGGATTTGATGCCAAAGCCCTCAAAATCTTCCATGAGGTCCCACACCCTGTTCTTGTAGCATCTGAGTAGATCATTTTTGGCAGCATGTTGTCCCTTGACCTGATTTACAATCAGCTCACTGTCCCCAAAAACTTGCAAGTTCTTTATCTTTCTCTTGATTGCCCAATGCATCCCTTGCACCAAGGCTTCATATTCAGCAGTGTTATTGGAGCATGCAAATTGAAATCTAAAAGCTGAATAATGCTTTATTCCTTGAGGTGAAACAAGCATGGCTCCACCTCCTGCACCTTGTCTACTCCTTGATCCATCGAAAAACAGCTGCCATACTTCATTGTCATCCTTGTGGTTTGGCTTGGTGATGCTAGGAATAGGTTGACTTTCTTCGTGTATGCAATAGACCCCTAGCTCAGATTCTTCTACTTCTTGATAAGGATCAAAAGCATGTACCTTGTTTGCCCATTCATCAAGAGTCAAATCTGGAATACTTCCAACCTTAGTGTCGGCTTCATCAGTGCCAAGGTGATCTTCTTGATCAAATCTTTGAGCAATTGGTATTAATATGACTTGGAGTATAGGGCTCAATGTGGAAGTCTCGCACAGGTTCCGACCTAATTGTGGCCTTAGTCCCATATCTCGTTACGAAAAGCATGTGAGACCAATCGGGGACAAATATCCCCAATTTTGGCAAAGAAATCTCTTGACAAGCAAAGGGCAAAGAGTGGTGGAAGGTCTATGACTGATATATCTTGCAAGACAACCACATTTGGACATGCATGCAAGGTAAGACTCAAATTTCTAATCACTCCAACTGTTGCTATTGCTGTCCCATCCAGCTGCACTACTCCCTTAGATGTTATTTCATACTGGAGCCCTAACTGATCAGCTATCTGTTTAGGCATAACTGAGCTACTTGCCCCGGAATCTATCATGCAATTATGCACTAGCTGATTTCCAATGATTAACGAAACATAGAAAGGGGGAGGCTTCAGCATTCTACCTTGTTGTGCTCCATGATTTCCTTGAGGGTGGGCAGCATTTGTGAGTACCTTCTCCTGCATTTGGACTTGCTGATTCGAAGTTGGCCAATCCTTTATGGCAGCTTGCAGCAGATTTCTTTGGCCTGGGATGGATAGCGATTCCCACATAGATATATTGACATTTGTCTTCTTCATCTGATCAATGATATTGAATGGTGATGAAGGATCTCTCTCTGTCCTTAGTCTCGCACATTTGCTCCTTGTATGTGGGCAGCAACAGTGGCATTTGAGTTGGCCTAGGGCTGTTCTTGACTTGCCCTTGTGCATTTGAAGCCCGGTTTTGCTTACCAATCATTTGTGGAGTGTGGAAGGTTGTGGATTGGGCTTTGGGCTAACGGCTGTGCTTCACCCAAATTTCTCCTTTTTGACCTTGTGTTGGCAGCAACACCTCGAGAAACCGCTGATTCATGCCACAGAAATCCTCTGCTTGCCAATTTACCAATGTGGTGTCATTTGGGGCAGGTTGCTGCTGGAATGTTTCTTGTTGTTGGCCGTTTTCTTGATTACTCTCACCCTCCACACCAGCACTTGTTACCATTAAAGCTTGGGTCAAAGCACCATTGAAGCACATGGATTGATTATGAGGCTCATTACATGGAAAACACCAATCATACTCACAGGCGGTGTTGTTTTGTCTTGGTACTAATGCCTTAGAGGCAGATATGGCATTTGGATTATAGGGCTGGAATGGTTTATTGGCAGGAGGCCTTGTTTGATTCATATTTGCAGCTGGATTGGGTGGCCTTTGAGGCTGATATGGCTGCCTATTAGGTTGAGCTTGAGGCTGATACGAAGGTCTAAAACCTTGAGTTTGCTGTCTCTTAAGTGTGACCAGCTCATTACCTAAATTTTGCAGTTGCTTCATGACTTCTTGAAGCTCATTTGGGGCACTTGGAGATGAAGTGGAAGCTTCATTTGAACTCTGATTCCTAGGAGTGGGAATAGGAGCTAAGACAGGTGCTTGACTAGTACTTGGGCTCTTTAAACTTGGATATAATGGCATTAGAGGCCTAGGAGCTAGTTTGCCACTTAGATCGAGACAATTTTCAGCTCTAATGGCAATACTATAAGCAGCGGGATAGTTGTGCCTCCCATAGATTGGATCAACATAGAAATATCGAAATTTAAAGCTTTAAGGTAATATAGAAAAGCACCTTCTGTCATTGGCTTGATTTGCCACTTATGGAATTCTATCCCAAGACCTTTGAAATCTGAAGTTGAAGTCGATTAATTGCTCATTGGAAGCTCTCTCGATGGTTGTTAGCTGCTCCAAAAGAGACAAGTTGTCTCCCTTCTCTCCAAATTGATTATGAAGTGCAATACACAAATGATTCCAGGTTTATGATAGAGCCGACTTCAAGGCTCCTAAACCATTGCAATGCTTTTCCCTTGAATGAAGACGCCAAAGATTTGTGACAACTACTTCGCATCTCATTAATCTCATGGATTGCACAAATGTTGATCACCGGGAGTGGTCCGGTTTTCTCCAGTGAAGTATGGAATGTTCTTCAATCTTTGCTTTCTCGGGATTGGATTTTGTGCATTGAGAGCAAGTGGGTCATTTACATTGCTGTGAAGTTGACATAGGGTTTCTTGGTTGCGCCATTCGATTGGTCTTAAAACCCTTGTATACTTGAAAGAAAGGCCGCTCGGTGGAGGAGTTGAAGAGAGTTCTGTTTGGTGGAGATGGAGACCTTTGAATCCTTCTTCCTCTTTGCCTTCTTCTTGGAGATAATTGCAGGTATTCAAACAACACTTCCTCCTCTCCAACTCTTGACCTTGTGATTCTTCTCATAAGCTTTCGAACTGCCCGATCATTGAAACCGAGTTGATTCTTCCCTTGGAGTCAGTCGCTAGATATGCAAATAATAGCTCTTTTCAAGCAAGAAACTTGCAGCGAGATGCACATCAACTTTGCTGCAATAAAATTGAGACCTCTGCTCCCACCGGCGTGCAAACTGTTAGTGCAAAATTACAGCACCCACGACGCCGATCGATTTCTAGGTTGATCACTCTTGCATCCAGGTGTAATTGCACAACATGGAAACCTCTCTCCCAGTGTGGGACTTGGAAACCGAGAGAGGAATCTCCAGATTAGAGGCTGGTTCCTCAAGCTCCTCGATTTAGATCTATATTTTGCAAAACTACGAGGTTTAGACCTAATCCTATTCTAACTTGCAAGAGAGACAGGGTAGAAGTGCAAAAAAATGAAACTAACTAAAGATGGTGATGCACCAAAAGGAGTGGTGAAACATATTAGTCATGCGAAATAGACACGAGACCAAGGTTCACAAAGATAAAAACATACACAGATCGATAATGTATAATTTAGCATCTCGAAATCAAGCAAATAATACAAACAGAGGATTGAAACCCATTCACAGAGCTTGCATTATCAATTTAATATCAAAATACGCATTACACCCTCGAGAGAGGTAAAGAGAATCTGTATAATCCTTGGAGAGGTCTCGATACTTCATCAATCCCTCAAGAAGGTGAAGGAAGAAGTCTCTATGCCCAAAAATGTTCCTCTCTTTGAAATGAGCCCAAAATCAAGCTTTTAAAATGCAAGGGTCGAACCCGAGGGAACAAGAGACGTCAAAGGCATGGGAGCCCATTCTTTCTTGATCTGCAGTGTATTAAAACGGCATGGAGGACCTTACAAACCCATACCTGTCATTTTGACCGGATAACGGGAGAATGCGACCTATTCTCGCATTAACTCGTCGTGGCCGGAATGTCATTTCCGGCCATGAATACGCGTCGAGCCGTTTCTCGATTTTCTCCTCCGCATCGCTGCTCAAAACGCAAGATTGACCCCCTTAATCGTGTAGAGAATTTCACCACTTTCCGTTGATATAAAGAACGTGCAAATCCGAGCTCGGATCAAAAGTTATGGCGATCCGAAGATCTAGGGCACAAAACAGGCGAAAGCGTGTTTTGAAACCCTTTCCGCGCTCTGCCACCTGGACGACACGTGGGACGTGCTGATTGGATGAGAAATTCTCTCTCCTCCGTCTTTCGCGGGCTTTCATTTTGAAATTCGCTTGTGGGGCCCTTAACTGGACACGTGGCGCTATTTCATTGGTTCGGGCTGACCCTTTAAAACTTGCCCTTTGACCTTTTTCCCTGAGACACGTGGTGGCTTCTGATTGGTTCTCGGCCCTGCCGGCTTTTCCGCGTACTTCGCCTCCATTTGTCCCGGATGTCCCATTTGATTTTGGGCCCTTTGTGCTCATTTCGGCTGTTCGGGCATTTCGCGTCCATTTGTCCCGGATGTCCCATTTTATTTTGGACCCTCTGGACTCATTTCGCCGTTTCGGCCGGTTCGGGCATTTTTGGCCCTTTTGTCCCACTTTGCTTGGATGACTTGACTCTTTTCGCCTGGTTCGGCCGGCCAGTTCGCGCCTTTTCGGCCCGCTTGTCCCGAATCGTCCCTCTCAGCGATTAGTCGATTTTCTCTCGGTCGAACCGCATTTCGCGCCCGCCGCAGTACTCGGCCCGATTGTCCCAAATGCAATTTGGGCCGCTGAGGCTTTTCGGCCGATCCGCTTCCATTTGTCCCACTTGTCCCAAATGCTACCTTGAGCGGACTTAGCCAATTTTCGATTCTTTCTGGATCAACCTATTTGCCTTTCTGCAACTTTTTGCATTTTCTCGAGCTTGCTCCTGTTTCTTCGGCCAGGGAGTTAGAAAAAAAAAAAAAAGCTCAAGGGACCCTAGAAACCTGATTTTGCTCAATCAATCAACTTGCTTGGGATTTGGATCTTCGATGCATGTTATCAAAATTTACCCTAGGGGGTGAACTTTGGATAACAAGAGACCAATTTTGTTAATTATTAATTTTTTTGATTTGTTAACAAGGTTTGTAGGGCCCCCTTTCCGATATATTCATCAAACAAAAACTTGATACATTAGTAGTAGCTTGATTCCAACGTGTTTTAGCCTATGTAGCCAGGAAACGCCTAAGGGGCCCACGTTTCTGCCTGGAAACGTTTCGGAAACGCGAAACGGGTACGAAACGTGTTCGAAACGTTTCCCAAAAAAAAAAAAAAAAAAAAAAAAATTATTTTATTTTTTAAATTTTTTTAAAAAAACGTCTAACTTATCTAGATTATTATCATGTATATGTGAATCATTGAAATTGTAAGTATGTTGAATGATGAGTTATGACTCTTTAGAAGTTCAAATTTCAATGAATACAAAATATTTTGAGTGCTTTATCAATTATCTCGTATGGTCTACAAATTTACAATTATAAAATGAGTATTATGCATATATATATATATTTTTATTTTTTAATAATATATTGTACGGACGTTTCCATCGACGTTTCGTATCCAAGGTTTTTTGAAAATTGCCGTTTCCGCGTTTCGTACCCGTTTCCGTTTCCGTTTCCGTTTCCGTTTCCTGGCAACATAGGTTTTAGCACCTGGATCATGTCAAAAACAATCATTTGGCAATTGACAGTCTATGCCTACCAGATTTTACCACTAGCTACTAGGTGTGGCTTACTAGGACAATCTCTTATACATAAAACAAGACCAGCTATACAGTCAGTTACCTATACCAACCATGCATCTATGTCTATATAGATAACACAACAGTGAACCCACATGGAAAAGATCAAACAACGCCAGATTGTCCAGCACTTTCCCCATACAGATGAAGACGTGCCTCCATGGAAGTTCATACAGCTGCCCAGACTGACGTTGAAACCTGCCACCCCAGCCAAACGTAACACAGTATTCACTGCTTTCATTGCCAGATGCACAACCTTATTTTCCATCAAGAAATGGTTTGGTAGCATTGAGCGACACATGGTAGAGAGGTCCACTTGAGGGACAAGTCATCCCTGCCTGTGTATGACACACAAATTCAGGTAAGTCTGAATTCGCTCCATGCTTTGAGCAAGACCAGAAAACGAGTCTCCAATTCTCAGAATGAAGTCATTGACACCAATCCATGAACCTCCACTCCAGAGATAGGGAGGTCCCGTATACTTGTGAGGTTGAGCCCCTCCAAACTCTTGTCCAACCCTACCCTATGTTCAGCTCAAGAAAAAAATTCAGTGCAATGGCCATCACTGCACACTTGTCTGGAATCATGTGGAGTAAATTTTAAACGAATATTGAAACCTCTTCTGGGTTGACCCGAATCCCCATCTCTAACTCCAAATAGTCGATTCTCAGAACCTCCTTAAACGCCTTCAACACCTCCCCAAACTGGACCACAAAAATGATCTTCAGCCACTCATCCATTAGTGGGGATCAAAATGTCATTTCCCTCTTTTACCCTAGCAAGAAAAAATGAGGCAGAAGGACCACATTTTGATAGAGTTGTGACCAGCGAAGAAAAAAAAGCTTACAATGAGAAATGGTATGGAGTGGATAGGACCCAAGCTGCTTAATGCAATTGTTTTGGCACATATGGTGCCACCTCCCCTCATGCCATTCACCTGCTGCCACTAGCCCACACTCCCCTGTTGCATCAATTCCTTGAGAACTCATGATACCATGATTCGGTGTAGATTGGGCATGATCCCAATAGAACTCATGATGATGCCGTCACCCACTCACCTTTATAAATACTACTGTATTTATAGATGGGAGATGGGCAATAAACGAAGGTAAAACTGTTTAGTGTCAATTGGAGGGAAATTTACATCAAAAGGGTCCATTACTGTATTTATAAATGGTAGATGGGGAATAAACTAAGGCAAAACTGTTTAGTGTCAATTGTATGGAAGTTTACATCAAAGGGGTCCATTAGGTTGCAATTTGTAAGGGGGTGTCTTTGGCCTAGGAGGTCTCAAGACTAGGCCATGATCTCAATTCATTGTTCACTCTGGATGAAATTATTTGATCAATTCCACTATTTACCAAGCAGTCAGCCATTTGATTACCCCAGAAAGAAATGTTGAGCTTCCCATGATGAAAGCTCCTCAAGAATTGGCCAAATATATGCGAGAAGATTGTCCAATTCACAGCTGTGGGATCGCCTTTTCTCCAAAGCCTTGATTATCACCACCGAGTACCCCTCAATGAGCATATTTTCAATCCTGCAAGAGATTGCCATCTGGATGTCAATAACCAATGTCTGGGCCTCCCCTTCATTGTTGGTTCCATCTAGGAGGCGATAAGAGGCAACTCAGATGAGCGATCCTGCAGAATCACTGATGACATAACCAGCACTCAAAGCTCCAAGATTACCATGTGAGGCACCATCGAAATTCAGTTTGAAGACACCCGGATTCGGGGAACCCACTTAAGAGTTTAATGTGCATATTTCATTTTGATTTGGAACAAATACCTGTGACCTATTAATGGTCACTATGTTAATGATTTACTCATCAATACTTGTCATCTTATGATAATGTTTCAAAGCTCTTACGGATTACCAAGTCAATTATGTGGTGAGATTAGTGAATTTAAATTTCCAATGCAAGTTATGTGAACGATCATAACTCTTGATGAGAGTTAAATAGATATTTATGTTCCTTACAGCTAATCCATAAGAGCTTTAAAAATATCTTCTGCAGAATTTTTTTCTGCTAAAATTATTTATGTTCATTGAAATTTGATATACTGCTTATTCTTGTATTTAATACAACTTTCTCCACAGATCTACTACTTATTCTTGTATTTAATACAACTTTCTCGACACTCATTGGTGTCCTTGAATGTTGAGATTCCATTTTTCTATCTTTTATTTATAATGTTTGAATATCTTAGCCTCCTAAGTGACTAGTTTGGGCTATTAACTTGGATACCCAGAAACGCCAACCAGGGCAGCATACCTGCATACTGACATACCGGGTATAGGTACTGGTACTGGTTCTGGTACTTGCCTGCAACGCTTCTGAAACTCCAAAACAATCCCATGTACGGCTCTGCCGTACCTGGGCCATATTTGGGATGTTTTTGTACTGTTTCAGCAGTGCTTGAGCCGCACACGAGACATTTCTGAACCATTTCAGCAGTGCTGTTTTTTAAACACCAAAAATAAAAATAAAAAGTAAAACACTAGATACTTCTGTTTTAGTGGTAATTAAGGAAAATCTAGACGATGTTTTCTGGAATCTAGATCATAATCATATACATATGAAAATTATTTTAAGTGTATCATTTTTTATATATATTTGTAAATTTAATAATATATTGTACGGACATTTCCGTGCCGTTTTGTACTTGAGGCTTATTTTGAAAATGGGCGTAACGGCATTTCGAACCCATACCCGAACCCGTTTCCTGACAATCTAGGCTATTAAGTCAAGAAGGTAAAGAAGGCTTCTTTGTAATGTCCCCTTTTCTAAATAAAAATAATTAATAATATTTTAAGTTGGGCCCAACCAATTCTTATGTTGGGACAACTTCATATTATTATTAAAATCAAAAGTATTTTTAAATACTAAAATAAAAGAAAAGGAGAGGTCATCCCTCTTTAAGAGGCCTACATGGAGCGCTCCACAAAGAAAGAAAAGTAAAGGCTATAAAAGCAAATGTTGGGGCTCATTTGTGGAGATCATCTTATGAATTATATACTTCTCTTTTGGAAATTGGAGCATTGAGCTCTCATTTTCACCCCTTTGAGGACGAAAACCCTCATTGGATCCTATTGGGGACGAAAACCCTCAATAGTCACAACACTTGGGGACGGAAACCCTCATTTGTTGCATTGGTGACTTCATCCGGGAGTCACATTGGAGCTTCAAAATTCAAAATTTCAGAATGACAAGGGTTTCTATTAGTGTTAGGGCACACATTCCAACTAGGGCATGCTTTTGGGCTGCCACATTCATTTCCAACTTGATCTACCCATTTGGAGATTTCGGGATCATTTTTCGGGTTTTCATGGTTGGAAAATTGTGATTTCACTTTCATTAGATAGCTGGTCTCTTCAAGATCATTTTGAGCATTGGTTTGTGTTGAAACTCTAAGTATTGATGGAGTTATGAATTTTAGAAGTTTCAGCTTGTATTTGCACTTGAAATAAATTTATAAAATACAAATTTGCTCCAGATTTCATCTTGCTGGATTTATTGAGTATTTGAGATATTTCTATGTTAATTTCCAGCCCATATTGCATGAGAATGGATGCCATTAAGTGCTGCTACAGTTCACTACATTAGGAAGACTTGTTTATTTACTTTTAGCTTCTTTTAATGACGTATGATCCCCTAAAAGTGTACTTCCTGTTCACTTTGCTAGGGTTTCTAATATTGTTGGATCTCTTGTTATAAAAATTAGATTATTTTCGGTGGGGTTTATGTAAATATCTTGTTGGTTTGGTCTATCCCTAAAAAGGGATATTACGGTGGTATCGAGGTTTGCTCTTCCTAGCACGAGGGTTTCCTTGCTTGAAGATCAAAATGATGAATAAAATTTTTAGTGATACTAGGTTCAAAATCTTGCCCTAGGGCAAGAAAGATTGGCCAACACAATGGCTCGGTTGATCCATATCATTCAAGGTTCAAATGATGGAAGGAGCTCTTCAAAGGAAGTCGTTAATTCTCAGCCATCCAAAGTGAGCAACATCGGTACATGGTATGAGGAGTATAGAGCTCTTTCGAGAAGGTCCGGGATGCCCTACCTTTTGCAGAGTTCGTGAAGTTGGAGACAGAAAGAGTTGGAATTGGCACAAGGTCAAAACCCCAAGCAACAAGGAAGGGGTCAACACTCCATAAGGACCCCACACTCAAGGGTGTGGACACTGTGCATAAAGAAGGGCTTGATGGTAGAGGGTTCGTAAGTCCACATGACAAATGTTTGAGCTTCAATAGTCACACACATGCTGGTGAAAAATCAGATCTGCATTCTGAGAGAAATGGAACCATGAAGGATGAAGAATTGGCCCTTACTCCCATCATTGTTCCGAAGAGTCAACATCATGAGGTAATTATTGATCATTGTTTGGTTAATATTGATAATATTTCAGCATGTGTTGAATCCAAGATTGAAAGGGGGGTGATGAACTAGTAGGGGAAGTTGTAATGTCCCCTTTTTGGACAAATAGAAAATTACAACTTCAACCCAAATCAAAGCAAGAAGGATTAGATCCTTTTGAATCAACCTAAAGTAGCCCAATGTCAACCAATTTCAACCCAAATGGGGTTGGAAGTGGTCAAGGCGGCGAGCTAGATTGGTGGAGACAATCAAATTTTTATTCTTCTCAATTTTGGTTTTTATTACAGCAGTGAATTAATTTAAAACAATTGCCAACAACTAAAAACTTCAAAAATTCATAACTCAATCACTATTCCATATTTTTGCATGAAACCAATTGCATAATAAACTAGAATTTTAGAGTTTTCCAATGAGTTAAAGATTAGATTTTTCTGAGCACTTAAACCCCTTCAAAATAGCATCTAAACTTCCAGATCTTGGCGCTAGGGTTAGCAGAAATTAACAAATTAATAACCAACACTTCCCTCAACCGATTTCACCCTTCAAAAGCTTCTTTTGATGCACAAAAATGCCAATAACAGATCTGAACTGAAACCGCAATTTTTAAGCATCAAAATGTGTCACAAACAATAATAATCCAATCCCAGATTGTAGTAACTTCTAAAATTATTTCCCGCTTAACCAATCAAGCAAAAACCTTCAAACTTCGGATTTGGGCCACAAAAATATGAAGAATAATATTCCAAAATTAGTTTTCACACGAAGACACGAAACCCTAATTTTTTCCTAAAAAGTATGTCACCCAAAGACATTTAGGGCATCAAATCATCTCTAAAAATTATGAAATTAATTGCAAAACATAGCAGATCTGAAAACCAACAAATATGCTCCAAATCATGCAATAATAATCAGATTTGCACCATAAATAAATTCGCTAGGGCAAGGAATTCTTTTCTAAGAAATTCGCCACACACTAGATGCAACACACACACAAATGGATCCTTATCAAAATCAGATTTTCTTTAATTCTAAGTCGAATGATAGAGAGAGAGAGAGCACAATGAGAGCTAGGCCATACATCCCATTTCTCCAAGCATGGAGAGACATAAATGATCAAATCAGCATACCCAAAAATGGCCATGCAACTTCCTTTTATAACATAAGGGGTGCAACATTCAAATGACCGACCTTTTCCCTTTTGGAGGGAAAACAAATAAAACTTAATTAAAATATTAAAAGACTCACTTAATGTGCATTTTATTATTTTCTAATTAAATAATAACGAGTAACTAACCTATGTGCACATTTAAAGACTAAAGAAGACTCCCACTTGTAGTGCTAAACATGCCAAGGGGTTATAATGCAAATGAAAGAGATGAACCGATATATGAGTAATGCCTCGGAAAAGGGGGCATTACAGTCCTCCCCTCTTAGAGATTGCTTGCCCTTAAGCTATAACAAGCTCATAGATCCACGTATCATGCACCCAAGAGAAGAGATGAAGTGATGCATCCAAAGTCTTACTTCGGTGCCAGTTAAGTGATGAAGCACTTGGAAGAACTTGTTTCCTTCCCCCATGTCCACCCAAAAAAGTGGGTTCTCAACCCATTAATTGGTGCTCCAAGTAATGGTGTCCTCAACATGGCATGGAGAGTCATCAAAGGGATGAGCTTTGCTAAACTCCAAGGCTGCCCACTCAATAATGCCTTCATGAAGCGAGTAGGACAGCGGTCTTTCTTCACATGTCTTCAATCCTGCACATAAAACCAACTTATTAGAAAAATAAGTGTTGAAAAACACTTTTCAAATATGTCTCCATGGTGTGCATGACTCACAGCCTCGTTCATGTATGGGTAGCCCCAAATGTCACAATGCTGCCCCATACTTCCTTGAGCCCCCAAAACCAACTGCTGTCATAAAATAAAAATGTGATAAATAATCAGCAGCTTGACAACTCCAAATTTGTCCCCATGTGAGCCTTCATCCGTTGATCCATACGTGAGTGTACCAATGGAAAAATATCCCTTATCCTCGTGCCTTATGGTTCTAAAAGCCACAAGAAGACTGCTGAAATAAATTACAGCAGTGTAAATAAAAATATTTGACCTCAAGGTATCCCAACTTACCTTAGGTAAGACCAACACTACACTCTCACAACCCACAATGCATTGTTCCCATGAAAACTAGCTCAAACATATTCACACTCAAGATGTAGAGTTGATCGAAAGTGAATTTTATGACAAGCTTGGCATCTCTTCATTCCATAGTTGAATATTCATCACATTTGTCTTTATTTTCCAAAACATTGCATGAAAATTTAACACCATACCTTCCTCTTTGCTGATCCCAATGCAACAACAGTGCTAAGTGGCTTGGAAACGGTCCTATAACATGTACCAATGATGCTCGAAACTAAAAATTATGCATACCGTGTGATTGAATCCTTTTGTGGGCATGCTAACATGTCTCCAAACAAACTGAAAAATATGCATGACAGCAGTGTGAATATCAATGGAAATATTAGGCATACACATACTCTTCTTGGTTGCAAATTCACACCTAAATAGCCAATGTTTATACTTTCCTTTTATGATCTCAACAACCTTCCTTATGACCCAAAATTGAAATTCACCATGATATAAGAACAATAGATTATTCAACGTGATCATCTCACAAGTACATGGAAGTGTTAATACAAATAATTTGAAGTGGTTGGTCACTTCTTCATACCATGAGGTAGCATGTGCATGATGATACCCCATTGTTTTTACTCCATCATTCACATAAGAAAAAGAGAAATCAGAAATATAACTTATGCAAGGAATCTCATACCATTCATTGTGCTAATGGATTTCCCTTATGAAAGGAAGCAATACATTTGAAACGACATGATTGGGGCTGCCCATCATACCTTTGTGCCATAGAACACCTTCATACTCAGATTTTTCAACCCAAACATCACCTTCTACCTTGGAATCATGCAACCTTATTTGTGATTTGTGTGGGGCTTCCTTAAACTTCATTTTTGAGTGAATGAAGTCATTTATTTGCTCTCTAATGATTGCTGTTATGCGCAGACCAGCCAGCTGAGAATGGTCTAAAGTACCCGGAAATGCCTCTTCTCCATGGGTATAACTTCTACCCATGCCATCCTCATGTTCCCTCTTCAAATATGATTTTTTCCCTTCTTTAGTGATGTCCTTGTCCATGCTTTCTTCTTGCCCTTCAAAGGGCTCATGAAGTTGTTGAACAACTTCCCTCAAATCTGATTTTTCCTTGCAATCACCAAGTTCCATGCAAGCATTAGATATCAAAATTTTATCATCAAATACCAAAGGACTCATACCTTGGAGAGTTGATCCTTCTTGCTTCATAGGAGACCTTGCTAACATATATGTCTTCACCTTGCTTGAACATTGATCCAAAACACCTTTGGCTAAAGTATGAGCAATACATGACTCCTCTTGTCTCAAACCTTCCTCAAGTATAGACAACAAATGTTGAGGAGGGGCCTCATGTTCATTCAAAACCAAAGACATGATAGTTTGCATTGCATCCATTACATTTTCTGAATGACTATCATCTATGACAGCAAAGAATACATCGAACATGTGTAGAATGAGATCATCACAATCAAGATCTAACATTGGTATACAAGTTCTTACCTTTGCCATGTTCTCCAAGATCTTAACCCTCTTATCAAAGTAAGGGTTTGTGGTGTCCCAAAGCTTTTGAAAGCTTCCTATCATGAGCTCAAAGACTTCTTCCATGGTGGTGTCATTGTATGGCAAATTTGGGGCTGTTATCCTTGTCACCTCGCTAATGCAAGTGATGACCATAAGCCTCACCTCCACCTCATCATGCCTCAACAGTTTGGATCTAGCCAAGTGAGTCACCAAGGAGTCCATCGCTGAAAACATGGAGCCATAATCCGATTGCTTTACCATGGACAAACAATTTGTAGCTTCCTCCAAAATGCTAAGCAACACATCTCTCGAAAGGTGTGGAGGATCAAGCCATCTCCCCAATCTGCAAAACTGCATTTTCATTTCTCCTTCACTTGTTATCCCCATGATTCATACCCTATGTATCCAGATCTGCAAACACAAACCCCACAAGAGTAGAAGAAAGTTGCTCTGATACCACTGTAATGTCCCTTTTTTGACAAATAGAAAATTACAACTTCAAGCCAAATCGAATCAAGAAGGATCAGATCCTTTTGAATCAACCTAAAATAGCCCAATGTCAACCAATTACAACCCAAATGGGGTTGAAAGTGGTCAAGATGGTGAGCTAGATTGGTGGAGACAATCAAATTTTTATTCTTCTCAATTTTATTTTTATTACAACAGTAAATTAATTTGAAACAGCTTACCAACACCAAAACTTTAAAAATTCATAACTCAATCACTACTCCATATTTTTGCATGAAACCAAGTGTATAATAAACTAGAATTTTAGAGCTTTCCAATGAACTAAAGATCAGATTTTTCTCAACACTTAAATCCCTTCAAAATAACATCTAAAATTCTAGATTTGGGCGCTAGGGTTAGCAGAAATTAATAAATTGATAACCAACACTTCTCTCAACAATTGTTTTCACCCTCCAAAAGTTTGTTTTGATGCACAAAAATGCCAAGAATAAATCTGAACTGAAACCAAAATTTTTAAGCATCAAAATGTGTCACAAACAATTAATAATCCAACCCTGCATCACAGAACTCCTAAAATTATTTCCCACTTAACCAATCAAGCAAAAACCTTCAAACTTGGGATATTTGGGCCACAAAAATATGAAGAATAATATTCCAAAATTAATTTTCGCATAAAGCAGACATGAAACCCTAATTTCCCCTAAAAAGTAGCTCACTTGACACATTTAGGGCATCAAATCATCTCTAAAAATTATGAAATTAATTGCAAAACATAACAGATCTGAAAACCAACAAATATGCTCAAATCATGTAATAATAATCAGATTTGCACCATAAATAAATTCGCTTAGGGCAAGAAATTCTTTTCCAAGCAATTTGCCATACACTAGATGCAACACACACAAATGGATCCTTATCAAAATCAGATTTGCTTCAATCTCGTGTCAAATGAGAGAGAGAGAGAGAGCACAATGGGAGCTAAGACATACATCCCATTTCTCCAAGCATAGAGAGACAAATAATCAAATCAGCATGCCCAAAATGGCCATGCAACCTCTTTTTATAACATAAGGGTGCAACATTCAAATAGCCAACCTTTTCCCTTTTGGAGGGAGAACAAATAAAATTTAATTAAAATATTAAAAGACTTCAATGTGCACTTTATTATTTTCTAATTAAATAATAAAGAGTAACTAACCTATGTGCACATTTAAAGACTAAATAAGACTCCCACTTGTAGCACTAGGCATGCCAAGGGGTTATAATGCAAATGAAAGAGATGAACCGATATATGAGTAATGCGCCGGAAAAAGGACATTACGAAGTGAAAGGGATGGTTGGAACCCATTTCTCAAGGACGACGATAACGAGATAACTTGCTGGTCTGTTTATAATATCAATCAATAAAGAGCCAAAAGATGAAAGTTTGATGCATGAGCCTAGAGAGGAAAGGGAAATCATGGAGCATGAGTCCCAAGGTAAAAGTCCCTTAATATTTAATGATATTTCATTGGCTTCTAATGGGTGTGTGTGGCAAAATGTTGAAGAGAAACCAGATTTGCTTAAGGGTAAAGAGGATGCATTGGAAGAGGAAGATATCCACCATGCTAAGAAGGAAGAACCATCGCAGCAGCAGCTCATAATGATGGATCATCCTTTGGGAGCCCTAGAAGCACCCACCACCATTGCCAAAGCTGATTCCTTGACTGATTTTCCGGCAACTCTATGAAAGCTCAAGGGAATGGAAAAATTGCCAAGCAAGAACCAAGTAAAGTGGAAGGTAAAGAACTTTTGGTTGCTTACGATTTTCCCGTGATTTCTAATGATTTCATGTGGAAAATTACTAAGGGAACTTGAGAGCATGAGCAAAAGGATGAAGTGAAGCATGAGGAGAAAGATAATGGAGATAGCCTAAGAAAGTCTCATGGGATAATAAAAATTGAGAATATTGGGGATTTCCAAAGGTATGGAGGTGTTCCTAAATCATTGCTTTCTTCTACACCAATTCAGTTTTGTTGTCTTGAGCCATTTGATGAAAAGAATAACAATATGTCATGGTTAAAGCTCCGTTGTAAACCATGGAAAACAGCTGTACATTTGGATCAACAAGTTGAAAATGGGGTTATAAGTGGAGAAAAATATGAATACTGGAGGAAAGGTAAAGCGAGCTTCCAAGTGAAGTTGTTATGAGGTACACCCATGAGACAAGGGCATATTCAGTGCCCATGACCACTTTCAATTTGTTGTAATTTTCAAACCAGCAACTAATGGTAAGCCATCTGATATTTTATTTGGTCAGGAAAAGAGTCTATTGCATCATTATTTGTCATTGCCATGTTTTGGTGATCATAATTATGCTAAGCTAGAGGTGCAAGGTCGGGAAAACAATCATGGCCAAGGATTCATTATAAATCTCCCAAGCAATGCCTATGAGATGGTTTTTCATGACAACCCAAGATGCAAACATATTTCAGATTCTTCGTTTCCTATTTCATCATCATGTGGGACTGGTCATCATAAACCCTTGGTCACAAGTTTGAGCTTCAAGATAGAGGCTGCTTTGCACATGTTGATTGAGAGAAGAAGAGGTATGATGAAGAGTTATATAAATTGCTTACATGCTTGGAATCCGGGTAAACCCTTGAAGCTCAAAGAAGGTAAAGATAATGTAATATCCCCTTTACGGAATATATAGGAAATGGCATCCAACAAATAATCTAATCACTCATGACCAATTTGAACAAGATTGCAATTGAATAAACCTAGCCAATCATACTTGTGCATTCAATTAGATGGCTCAATAAACCCAAGGAGAGGGGTTTAATGGCCTCTATCAAATGGCTCAAATAATTTATTCTCGGCTGAAACTAAATGAATTTAGAAATCAGATCTAAACTTTATTTCCAGCCACTACAATTGCTCCCAAAGTTGGTATAAGATTAGTCAATGCAAACCATTGTTATTGAGCATCAAACAAGCATAACTCAGCTGCAATGAATACTTGAAATCATTCTCAAACATCCTTATACAAATCTCAGCCAGGCATGTTCATTTGGAGCATACAAACCCAAATTTAATCCTCTAATACCAGTCGCTATTGAATACCCCAAACCATACCAACCATGCTCTAAAACCAGTTTGCTAAATATAGAAAATGATCACCATATTTCCAACAAATAGGAAGACCAAACACAGCCGCTAAACAGGGCTCTAAAACACCATTAAATCATGCATTCACCCAAGTTGTCATACTCAAAATGTAGCAGCCAACAAGGAGGTATAGATCGCTGCAATATAAATATATTTTTCCACAGATCTGTGTCTCAAGTAAAGTCGCCAATATTAGTAATAAACAGCCATGTAAATCGCTGCCCAAAATCACATATAGTTTCATAGACATGAACCTCCAAATGAGGTCGCTGAATTAAGGGACAAACAACAGATTATATTGATGAAGATCAGACCTTTAAGCATATAAATTTATTACCAAACCTGCCCCATATGAATCGCTGCAATAAAGGTTATAATTACTATTATTCCAAACACAATCCCAATCGACCCACTCCAAAAAAATGCCACAAAACAGCCATCAAGCAGCATACATGAGTTCGCTAGGGTTAGACAGTGAGTTATTCCTCAAAGACAACTTGCCACAGCTGGAAATGATCCCAAGGGAATTTGCTGGGAAAGGGAACTTTACACAAGCAAATCGATTTGCAAAGACGATAAATTATTCAATTGATATGAAAAGAAACCAGCTACAAGATCTCCAATGCAAAAGAGATAGAAAGAGAGCAAATAGCATCAAAGGTGGGCATGCATCCCTAGTCCAAGCATGGAGTCAAATCGAATTCTTCATAATCATAACATAAACCTTTACAATGATCACATGACTCCTTTTATAGACAAGGAGCACAAAATTCGAATTCCCTTTTGGAGGGAAAACACAAATTAAAAGTATTTTAATATCCCTATGTGTGGCGTCCCCTTTCTAAGGGTATTTTGACATTAAAAGCCACCCTATTATTATTTAATTAATTCCTTTTTATTTTGCATTTTTGGGAATTAAATTAAATAATAAATTACATCAATTGCTCAATAAATATTCTTTTGTGAGCAATACTACAAGGTGGTGGAAAAACCACTCAACATCCATAATTAAATAATTAAATGAATATTGTTTTATAATGACAAATGATTAAAATCACTCTCCAGGCAATATCATTTAATTACTTAGCATAATTTCCCCTTGCACTATCCCAAAAGCCCACAGGGAAAGATAGGCAAAATGGGGACATTACAGTCCTCCCTTCCCAAGATTGCTTGCCCTCAAGCAATAACAAGCTCATGTGTCCGGGTCCAAATGTGTAGTGCTCCAAAACCGGGCTCCCATGCCACTCAAGTGGTGAAGCATTTGTAATATCTTGTGATGCTTCTTTCTCCTAAAAGTTAGGAGTGTCTTCTGCTACAATTTCTTTTTCAAATCTGCACATGAAGCAAACAAGTTAGAAAAATAAGTGTTGAAGAACACTCTTTCAAGGTGTCTCCATGGTGTGTAAGTCTCCTCCATGTATGGGCTGCCCCCAAACTCTGTTATGTGGCCCCAAATACTGCTGTAATCTTCAAAAATCAGAATTAGAGTGGCTGGTTTCCACCCCCAAATAGTCACCCATGAGCCACAATCAAGCACTAACAACCATATCATCAAATGCATATGAAAAATCTGAATTATGGAAGTGATAGTGGAGCTGGTCATGATATCATCCATGAAAATGATGGGACAACAACTAACATACTTCAATTTTTTTCCAACATGAATGAACATCAATCTAGTGAATGAAATAGGCCCCCATGTAACTGAAGTTTCATCCCCAATCATAACAAACTGAAAATTATCCATATGCACAGCTGGAAATGAAATTCTTACCATGCCATGTATAGTCCATGTGATCCCTTCTTCATCCTTTGATCCATGTGTGAGAGTACCCATGGAGAAATGTCCCTTATCCCCATGCTTTATGGCTCTAAAGGCCATAAGAAGACTGCTGAAATAAATTACAGTAGTGTAAATAAAAATATTTGACCCCAAGGTATCCCCTCTTACCTTAGAGTTAGGTCCACACTTCACTCTCACAACCCCCAATACATTGTTCCCATGAGAACAAATGTTGAAACTCATTCATACGCATGATATAGAGCTGATCCAAAGTGAATTTCATGACAAACTTGGTACCTCTCACTATCATAGCTGAATATTCAACATGCTTACCTTTATTTCTCAAAACATAGCATGACAATTCAACACCATACCTTCCTTTTTGCTGCTCCCAATGTAATAGAAGTGCTGAATGGCCTAAAAATGAACCTCAGTAACCAATGTTTTAAAAATTAGAATCGGACTCGGAACCGGCCGAGGTCCGGACCGGAACCAAACCGGAACCGGACTGGAACTGGACCGGTTCAAACTTAATGAACCGGTTTACTAAAAAATACATAAAATTTTATATTTTTAATGAAAATAATATATTTGAAAGGTTAAAAACCATAATTCCAACAATTACACACAAAATATGCATAGTTTGCTCATGTATATAGTACCATAGTTGGAATACTCGCATTCGGCAAATACTCGGCAGACCCCCAAAAAACAAACTCGGCAAAAACTCGGCAATATTCGGCCAATACTCGGGAATACTCGGCAACTTAAAAAATACTCAAATTTCTTAAAAAAACATAAATTTGCAGCCAAAATCGTGTATTTGCAGTGTTTTCTTTCATTGCTATTAATGCTTTCTTTTTGTTGGGAACTTTACGATAGCACTCGCCTTGTGTGTCTGAGGATGCACAAATTAGAGTGTAAACACAAAAAAAACTCTTAAAATAGCAAAAAAAAAAACCTACGCATCTGTTGATATGTGAAGTCAACATTTGAATAAGCAGGTTGCGACCAAGTTGGCAAGTGGGACGATTAGTCCGAGCACGGGAGAATACTTGTCGAGTTTTGGAAAGCTATCCAATATTTTTAATTACTAATCTGTCTACAGGCGACCAAAGCTCAAGATTGCAAGAAGTTGCTTGGTACAAAAAGGTGCAAAAATGGATTTTATGAAAATAAGAAAAATATTGCCATCAATGCGTAGAGCTTGAGAAAATATACACTTTTAGAAAAAACGACAACTGAAACGGAGCCACAGAATGAAAGTTATGGTACATGCAAGTTTTTGTTGCTACATCTTCCCGGACCCTTTCCAAAAATGGCAATTTTTTTCTCTACTTGTGTTTTTCTTCACCAAAAATCCAAAAAAGGAAAGAAATGCCAAAAAAGGAAAAAAACTCGGCCGGTTCAGGATGAAACCGGACCGGTTCGACCGTTTGGTACTAAACCGGCCGGTTCCTTACAAAACCGGCCGGTTCAGTACCAAACCGGTCGAACGGTCCGGTTTTTTAACCGGTTCATGTCTAAATATGTTGAACCGGTCGAACCGGCCGGTTCCGGTTCCGGTTCAGCCGGTTTTTAAAACACTTGCACAGTAACATGTACCAATGATGCTCCAAACTGAAAATTAGCATACCATGTGGTTAAATCCTCTTGTAAGCATGCTAACATGTCCTCAAACAAACTGAAAATGTGCATGACAGCAGTGTGAATGTCAATGGAAACATTAGGCATACACATATTCTTCTTGGTTGCAAACTCAAACATGAATGGACAATGCTCATACTTTCCTTTTATGATTCCAACAACCCAAAACTGAATTTCATCATGATATAAGATCAATAGAATGTCCAACTTGATCATCTCATGAGCACATGTAAATGTTAACACAATTAATTTGAAGTTGTTGCTTATTCCTTCATACCATGAGGTAGCATGTGCATGATTATACCCCCTTATTTCTACCCCATCATTCACATAAGAAAAAGGAAAATCAGAAATGCAAGGAAACTCATACCATTCATTGTGCCAATGGATTTCCCTTATGAAGGGAACCAACATATCTGAAACAAAATGCTTGGGGCTGCCCATCATACCTTTGTGCCATGAAATACCTTCATACTCCTTGGAATTTTCAACCCAAACATCTCCTTCTACCTTGGAATCATGCAACCTTATTTGTACTTGGTGTGAGGCTTCCTTAAGCTTCATCTTTGGGTGGATGAAGTCATTTATTTGCTCTCTAATGACTGCTGTTATGTGCAGACCAGCGAGCTGAGAATGGTCAAAAGTGCCTGAAAAACCTCTTCTTCTTGCTTATCACTCATCCCATCATCCTTGCATTCATTACCAACCCAAGTAGCATTAGTAACAACTAAATAATGATCATTGGTTACCTCTTGGCTGCCCTCATTTTGCTTGTCCATGCAAACTTGCAAATCAGATTTTTCTTTCCTCTTGGACTCATCTTCCATGATCATTTTATCATCATGCATGCAATCATACAAAGGCAAAGAAACTTCTTCAATCAACAATGAATTTTTACCTTGCTTATTTGCATCTAGGGGCTCTTCTTCCTTCTCTTCCCTTTGAATTAAATCTGATTTTTTTGTGCAAGTACCAAGTCCCATGCAAGCATTAGATATCAAATTTTTATCATCAAACACCAAAGAACTCATACCTTGAAGAATCATAGACTTGGCTGCCATATTTGCCTTCACCTTGCTTGAACATTGCTCTAGAACACCTTTGGCAAGTGTATGAGCAACACATGATGCCTCTTGACTCAATCCTTCCTCAAGAAGGGATAGCAATTGTGGTGGGGGACTCTCATATTCATTTAACACCAAAGACATAATGGTTTGCATGGGAACCATTACCTCTTGAGTATGATCATTATGTATAACATCAAAGAACACTTCAAACATGTGAGAAATAAGATCATTACATTCTAGATCCATCATTATCACACAAGATCTTACCTTTGCCATAGTGTTCAAAATGCTAACCCTCTTACCAAAGCAAGGGCTTGTGAGGTCCCAAAGGCCTTGGAAACTTCCCACCATGACCTCATGGTGAACCCTCTCCCCACCTATATCTCCAGGTACCGGGGCATGAATTGAAACCAATGACACTACCATATTGGGCTCCCCATAGAAAGATATACTCACTTTCCTAATCACACAATCTAGATTTTGTAAACAGATATAGGTAGAGGGGGCCGACTACCCTATTCTATAGATAGATCTGTGACCCATCTATAGGGGTTTAATGGCCTCTATAGGGGTTTAATGGCCTCTATCAAATGGCTCAAATAATTAATTCTCAGCTGAAACTAAATGAATTCAGAAATCAGATCTAAACTTCTATTTCCAGTCACTACAATTGCTCCCAAAGTAGTTATAAGATTAGTCAATGCAAACCACTGTTATTGAGCATCAGACAAGCATAACTCAGCTGCAATGAATACTTGAAATCATTCTCGAACCTCCTTATACAAATCTCAGCCAGGCATGTTCATTTGGAACATACAATCCCAGATTTAATCCTCTTATACCAGTCGCTATTGAGTACCCCAAACCATACCAACCATTCTCTAAAACCAGTTTGCTAAATATAGAAAATGATCACCATATTTCCAACAAATAGGAATACCAAACACAATTGCTAAATAGGGCTCTAAAACACCATTAAATCATGCATTCACCCAAGTCGTCATACTCAGAATGTAGCAACCAACAAAGGAGGTATAGATCGCTGCAATATAAATATATTTTTCCACAGATCTGTCTCAAGTAAGGTCGTCAATATATTAGTAATAAACAGCCATGTAAATCGCTGCCCAAAATACAAATATTTTCATAGACATGAACCTCCAAATGAGGTTGCTGAATTACGGGACAAACAAAAGATTATATTGATGAAGATCAGACCTTTAAGCATATAAATTTATTACCAAACCTGCCCCATATGAATCGCTGCAAGAAAGGTTATAATTACTATTATTCCAAACACAATCCCAATCGACCCACTCCAAAACAATACCACAAAACGGTCATCAAGCAACATACATGAGTTTGCTAGGGTTAGAGAGTGAGTTATTCCTCAAAGACAACTCGCCACAGCTGGAAATGATCCCAAGGGAATTCACTGGGCAAGGGAACTTCACACACAAGCAAATCGATTTGCAAAGACACAATAAATTCTTCAATTGATATCAAAAGAAACCAGCTACAAGATCTTCAATGCAAAAGAGATAGAAAGAAAGCAAATAGCATCAAAGGTGGGCATGCATCCTTACTCCAAGCATGGAGTCAAATCGAATTCATCATAATCATAACATAAGCCTTTACAATGATCCCATGACCTCTTTTTATAAACAAGGAGCACAAAATTCGAATTCCCTTTTGGAGGAAAACAAAAATTAAAAGTATTTTAATATCCCTATGTGTGGTGTCCCCTTTCTAAGGGTATTTTGACATTAAAAGCCACCCTATTATTATTTAATTAATTCCCTTTTATTTTGCACTTTTGAGAATTAAATTAAATAATAAATTACATCAATTGCTCAATAAATATTTTTTTGTGAGCAATACTACAAGGTGGTGGAAAAACCACTCAGCATCCATAATTAAATAATTAAATGAATATTGCTTTATAATGACAAATGATTAAAATCACTCTCCAGGCAATATCATTTAATTACTTAACATAATTTCCCCTTGCAACATCCCAAAAGCCCACGGGAAAGATAGGCTAAGGGTCTTCAAAATGGGGACATTACGGATAAAAATTTCAGTTTTGATTTTTCCTCTCTTTTCTTATGGAAGGAAAGAAAATTGATGAGTTTGTATGAAGTTGGGAAGAATTCTAGCATGGCATGTTTGAGGAATCATAAGTATGATAAGAATTCTGATTTTCTTGCCCATATGTTGCTAACCTATGGTTTTGTGGAAGGACTAAAAATAGGAGAGAAGAAAATTTAACAATCATGATGACTATGATCCATGGCTCCATTCCATGATATTGTTGTATTTTTATCTTCATGATCATCTTGCACCAAGTAAGGAGAAGGCCATAAACGAATGGTGTAGAAGGTTTCGTGTGAATGTCGAACGTATTTTTGTGCACACGAAGTGGGTATCATTGTGGGTTATAAAACAGGAAGGAGATTTGATTTCAAATCAACGGGATGGATGGCATTTTTGTGCATTACAAAAGGAACAAGGTACAATTGTCATACCTTATAAAAAGGTACAAGGTATGTGATGTTTTTCTTGAAATTAAGCCAGCTGAAGTTAATGTTGTTTGTGGGATGCAATGGATTCAATTTTTGGGAAAATTTCATTCTCGTTCTCTTTTTCATATATCATATCATGGGAAGAACTTAATTATAGTTGGGCATGCTCAAATTTAGTCACCTAATAAATTTATAATAGGAGAATTTAAATTGCTGATTTTGATAAAATCAGATTATGAGTTGTTTTCAGATTTGAACAGCTGCAAGAGTGATCATTTTGAAGTCATTAAATCATTGGAAAATAGTGGTAGATGGTTTCAGCTGAAGGAAACTACTTCAGCCAACATAGGGCTGAATTGGGTGAAACATCAGGTGTTTTATGACAACCCCCATTTTATTGATAGTGTGGAAATTTTTGGAGAGATGCCATGCTTACAACTGTTGTACTTTCCTTTCATTTGCTGTTCATAACTTTTCCAACTACTTTTTTACTTACAAGGCATTTGGAAAAAACTTCCAATCATTTGGGTGAAGAAATTCCAAGCTACTACTAACATTAGCATATTTGTGGCTGATCTGAGGTGGTTTCTAGCCCCTAATATTCTGATTTTTGAGAGAAAATGCAAGACGACCGTGTGTTTGGGACAACATGACTAAAGTTTTGGGAGTCCATCATTTGAATGGAAATTGTAAGGCTGCAGCAAAAAAGAAGAAGAGCTGACCATCATATCCTCCGAGCATGAGGGGATGAAGAAGGGAATACATTTTTCTTTAAGAGTTTGCTTCATGTGCGGGTACATCAAAAGAGCCAGCCAATATATTTATTTAGGATCTAGGGGCTCACATTTTTCTTGAGGGTAAGCAAATTTGGGGAGGGAGGACTATAATGTCCACTTTTCTAATTTAAAAATAATTAATAATATTTTAAGTAGGGCCCGATCACTTCTTATGTTGGGACAACTTCATATTATTATTATTAAAATAAAAAGTATTTTTAAATACTAAAATAAAAGAAAAGGAGAGGTTGTCCCTCTTTAACAGGGAAAAAAATATTAAAACAAACAAATAAATAAAGAGGCCTACATGGAGTGCTCCACAAAGAAAGAAAAATAAAGATTATAAAAGTAAATGTTGGTGCTCATTTGTGGAGATCATCTTATGAATTATATACTTCTCTTTTGGAAATTGAAGCATTGAGCTCTTATTTTCACCCCTTTGAGGATGAAAACCCTCATTGGATCCTATTGGAGACAAAAACCCTCAATAGTCACAACACTTGGGGACGGGAAACCCTCATTTGTTGCATTGGTGACTTCCATCCCGAGTCACATTGCAGCTTCAAAATTTAGAATTTCAGAATGGCAACGGTTTCCATCGGTGCTAGCGCACACATTCCAACTAGGGTACACATTCCAACTAAGACACGCTTTTGGGTTTTGCCACATTCATTTCCAACTCATCTACCCATTTGGAGATTTCGGGCTCATTTTTCAGGTGGGTTTTCATAGTTGGAAGATTGTGATTTCACTTTCATTGGAGAGATGGTCTCTTTAAGATCATTTTGAGCATTGGTTTGTGTTGAAACTCCAAGTATTGATGGAGTTATGAATTTTAGAAGTTTCAATTATATTTGCACTTGAAATAAATTTATAAAATACAAATTTGCTCCAGATTTCATCTTGCTGGATTTATTGAGTATTTGGGATATTTCTATGTTAATTTCCAGCCCATATTGCATGAGAATGGATGCCATTAAGTGCTGCTACAGTTTGCTGCATTAGGAAGACTTGTTTATTTACTTTCAGCTGCTTTTAATGATGTATGATGCCCTAAAAGTGTAATTCCTATTCACTGCTAGGGTTTCTAATATTGTTGGATCTGCTGTTATAAAAATCAGATTATTTTTAGCTGGGGTTTGTAAAAATTCCTTGTTGGTGTGGTCCAGCCCTAAAAAGGGACATTACATTCTTCCATTAAATATTCACTTGCTTGAGGTGGATATTCAAGGATTTAGGTAATAAAAATCATGGTTGAAAGTGATAACGTAGGAGTGTCTTTTTGAGATTTTGTTTCTATACCCCAAGTTATTCTCATTCATGATATATAACGTAGGGGTTATTGGAGTAGATTACATGTGACATACATAACCTTTGACTAATTAATGGTCGATTGTAGAATTGCTAATTTCAATGTGGTTGGGTCCATTAGGACTATGGGGATGCCCCAAGATAATGATAGCTACCAATAGAGTTTAGGTAGACATTGTGGGGTGTTAATTGTGGAATTATCTCTTCATTTTGTACATTTATGCTTTTTGGAGGTTGCCCCCTCAAAGTGGCAAAGGTGTTTTCATACTTCAGTAATTCGGTGTTGTTTTGCCTTACACCACTTATATGTTGGATCTGCTCTATTTTGTATTATTGTTCGCATATTGTATTAGATCACCTTTGCTATTATTCTAGACGAATGTTCGCTTTTGGATGATAATATTGCTTTTATTTTGAATTTTCTGCATCATTGGATTGAATTACTGCAGATCTTTGAGCATCTATTCCTCTTACAATATAGTATTTTTCATTAAAAATGGTATCGGATCATGATCTAGGCAAAATTTTGTGGTGCAAGGAAGAAACAAGACAATTCCGGACAAATTTATGGTAAATTTATACCAATATTTTAAAAAAATAAAATATATTCACATTCTATTTTTAGTAGAAGTATGTTGGGACATATTTTCCATTCCATTAGGAGGTGTTGATCTGGATTTGCATGAGTACAATGGTTGATACAACTAGGGTCCTGGAACTATTTCAATGAACTTCGTGAGATATTTATAGGGTTTACAATGATGTCAAAAATCACAAGCTCAAATGAATCAAAGCACTACCCAACCAAATTTTTCGCTTGAACAAAATAGAAAAGATTCTAAAGAAAGAAGGTCGCAACATAGTTTGTTGACTAAGCTCAAAACAAGTCCAAGAAGAAATTCAACCCATTAAATTGAATTTACAGGAGATCCTTCACTACCACAAGCAAGTATTCTAGGACCCAAAATACTTGCCACCGGGTAGGGATCATGATCATGCCATTGAGTTAATTCTTGGTAGTCATCCGCCTAACATCGACCCTCTGCTACCCTTATGAGTAAAAGAGTGTAATATCCCCTTTTGGGACATTAATTAATTAAAAAAAAAAAGGTGTTCATTAACACCACCAATTGTGAAGTGTGTGTGCCCTTTGAGAGCTATGAATTGATGAGTTATGTGCATTTATATTCCATATATGTGAGTCGCCATTTTTGGGAGAGTTCAAGCTTGCTTTAAGAGGGTTTTGAGAGTGATTTATGGTGAATGCAATTTATTATATGCTGCTGGTTTTCCCTTGATGAAATCGACTTGCCTAGGGTAATTTTAAGCTTGTTTGGAGGTGTTTCAAGTGCTCAAATACTTGTTCATTCCAGATTTTTAGTAAGCTCAAATCGACTTGATATGAAACATTTTGGCATGATTTTATGAGGTTACACATGAGGGTTACAATCTGATTTATTTCTGCATCTAATTGGGGCATATTGTGATCATTTTAATAATATTTTGGCTTGCTAACACTGCTGGAATATATTTAATGCAAGTCGACTTACCTGGGTATTTGATGACAATGTTTTTGAAGGGTTTCCGATCTGCTGTCATAAATTAATTATTGCAGATCTGAAAGTGGTGATTTGGAGTGTTGGGAAGTGAAAAATAAGGCTGAAATTAATTTACTATTTTTCCCTTAACCCTAGCGACTTGTTTTGCAAATTTGGGGGAATATTTGAGTGGGTTAAAAATTTTGATTGTTGGTTCATTTGAAAGCTCATAATTTTATCTTCCATCTGCAATTTATTTCATTCAAAAAGAGTCAATATTGAGGAGATTAATTTTTGAAGTTTGCAGTCATTTCCAACATATTTTAATTTATTTTACTACTGCTGCAAGTTATTTGGTTAAAGAAGTGTTAATTCCGACTAGTTAGCCCATCTAAACCCTTACCTTGGCTCACTCCAACCCCATTTGGGTTGTATTGAAGTCGACACTAGGTTAGTTGAGGTGAACCTAGAAGGGTTTCTCTTCTAAGTTTACTTCCTTTGCAAGTAGTTTAATAAAATTTAATTAATATCCCAAAAGGGGATATTACAAAGAGTGAAATTCATTTTATATTTGTCTCAAAAAGTGCTCTACTCTTCTCTTGCGGTCATGGTAAAAAGAACAATTGGTCATGGAAGATGTGTTCAAATTATGAAGAGCTAAAAAAGGTCACTATAAGGATCCAATATTCACCAACAAGTTTTGGACATACTAATTGACCACATTGGGTGCCAGATTAACCTATATATCTTCCTACCTTACACAATTTAATGGGCAAACTAAAGTTGCAAACATATATTTGGAAAGTAATCTTCGGTGGTTCACTTCTGATAAGCTGTCACAATGGGACAAGTCTCTTCCTTTTATAGAATGATGATATGCTACTACCTTTCATACATTAACTGAGTTGAATCTATTTGAATCCCTCTACAAGTATTCACCTCTGGTGTCATCCAGATTTTATCCTGAAATCTGCGACTACCCTATCTGAATTTTTTTACTTTTAAAATAATGGGTCGTTTTGTGTTTTTATTGCCTGAAAGTTCTTGTATTGCGTCAAGATATTCCCAAAGAGCCATATTAACCTTTTTCGCCAAATACCAAATGCCCAAAATTGTTATATTCTGTCATCGGGATTTGTTTGCGGGAAATTTGTATTTAATTATTTTGAGCCCCGTATGAGGCTATTTGCACTCCGTTTTAACTTTGTTATGATCGAACATGTCATTATTCCTATGTACCATAAGGGTTTTAACTTGGAATAAGTTTTGGGCTTTATTTGTGACTTTTGGCAATTTTTCGTGTTTTTGTGTTATCCTGTTTCGTTTTCTGTGAAATTTCTCTAGAACAATTCCTTTGCGGTAAGCCCGATTTTGGCTGGAGTAGCTGGAGAACATATACGCACGTTATGCCCGAGGAAGTCGCCATCGGAGGTCTGGATCACTGGGAAAAAGCGAAGTCGTGCACGGAAAAGCCCCTGCGGGGTTGGGCGCATTTTTGGAAAACAAAGGATTTAAGCTGCAATGGGAAAAATAGAAGCAAGCAGAGACAAGGTGGGAATTTTGTACCTGCTTAGCAGGGTATTTTTTCCCGTGATATAAAATTCACTTAAGCTGCAGTGGGAAAGTTAGAGGCTGCAGTAGGCGGGGGGAATTTATTGCCTGCCTTGCAGGGTAAAAATTCCCATGATAAAATAAAAGGAAAGTGACTTAAGTGAAATCATGGGATTTTATTGCCTGCCTTGCAGGGTAAATAATCCCATTGTCAAAGTCAAATCACTTAAGTGGATCATGGGATTTCCGGCTGCCTTGCAGGGTAAAGAATCCCATTGTGAAAAATTCTTAAAAATAGAATTATATTGTGCAAAAAAGTGTGCCCCCTTTGGTGAGATGATGGCAGCCTTTAAGTGATTATTTTAATTAATTTATTCTTCTAAAAAGTGCACCCTTTGGTGAGATGATGGCAGCCTTTAAGTGATTATTTTAATTAATTTATTCTTCTAAAAAGTGCGCCCAAGCTTGGAAGAAGTCAACAAGTCAAAAGGGGAATAAAAAAATAGATTTAAATGGATTAAATGGATTAAATTTAATTCATTTAAAGGCTGCCCCCTTCATGTCAAAAAGTGCGCCCCATTTGGGATATATTTAATGATTTTTAAGGCATTAAATCATTAAATTAAATTCTATTTTCAGTGGCTATGGTCAAGGCACACTGTGAAGCTTAAGTGAAGTGAAGTGTGAAGGATTAAATTGGATTAATTTAATTTATTGGATGACTGTCCTTAAACATGCTATTTTTAAAGAGAAAAACATGATTTTTAATTAATTAATTGCCAGGAATAGGAAGGGCAATTATTAATTATAGAATTGTGAGGGTTATATAAGCATGGGCAGCCATATGGGTGAATTATTTAATTCACAGGTAAAGAATTGCAGCCAAGAGGAAAAGTGCGCCCCCATTTGAAGAAGGATTTTGCTCAGGCAAGGTGGTAACAAGGCTAAAAGCTTCCAGATTTGGCGCATGCTTTGAAGGAGGTTGATCTTTGTCTGCATAATTGTTTGCATAGGTGTTACAGGTGCTCAGGTGTTGTTGAAAGGATTCATGCTCTCTTTATGTGCAAATTAAACATCAATTTTTGGGGCAGCAGGCTTGAAAAGTGCAGATTTTTACAATTAAAATTCACTATTCATGCTTCGGTGGCCATTTTGTCTGAATTAATTGCAGGAATTCATTACAGGTGCTTTACAAAAGAAAATGAGCTTTTATCAATGTCCAATACATTGCATATATCCTCCGAATCTGAAGAATTGTCCAGATCTGCACCAGTTTTGAAGAAATCCGGCCAAGTAAGAAGAAAAAGAATTATTCAGACAAAGATAGACAAAGCCATGGCGAAGAGAGATGAAAAAGAAAGCACGATGGAGTCATGCATCGCTTCCAAACTTGCAGACATAGGAGACACAGATCTAGGTCCGGAACCTCTTTCCGAATTGATTGATAGATCCAGAGCGGGAAAGACTTCACTCATGCGTGCGGTTAAAAGCAGTGGAATTATCCGAGCTGCAGCCTTTCCATGCACAACCCAGTTGCCAGAGTTTGTTATGGAGTGTGCTAGATCTTACCATCCTTCATCCAGATCAGTGCGTGATGCTACGGGAAAGACAATAATTCGTTTGGACGCAGAGTTCATCAATTATTGTTTGAAGATTCCAGTGCTGAAAGGTGGTGACTTCCATTAGTCTTCAGGATGCCGGCAGCAGGTGGGAGAAGCATAGAGTTGATTGTGTGAGCATAATGAATAGTCGATACATGAAGAAGCCTAGATCTCCTTCAAAGTTCTTGAGAACTCTTCCATGGTCCAATTTGGTGCAGGAGGTAGATGATGTTGTCAAATTGCTATGCAGGATGAATGGCGAGGCGAATGCTTACACTTTCCGTACATGGATGTATGCTTTCATCAGGACCATTGAAGTCAACAAGGTTGATTCCATAATCAATTGGTTAGAAATTATTAGCAACAACATTGGTGAGCAACTCCGAACGTGAAGCGTACTTTTAGCTTCAAAATGACTTCCTACTTGGTGTATGTTGCAGCTTCACAAGGCGTCTTTTCCAAGCTGGATAGATGTGGTGTTCTTTCTAAGAACCCTATTTTCGAGTGCTACCCGTAGCTTACTGTTCCTGCATGCGAGAAAGATTTCAAAGTGGTCAATGATGAATTCTTCTACGATTTCATCTGCAGGCTAGACAAAGACTTGAAGGCCAACAGGGTAAGCAAGGAAGCGTGGGAAGCTGTGTCCAAGCTTGGTAGTCTATTCATTCAATTTGTAGATTTCACATACCTCAGGGTTACAGGCTTTTCGGAGAACTAAGGAAGATGCCGGTATCCAAATGATAGATTGATTGCCATGGAGCCGACGAGACAACTTGTGGAGTTACACGACCTTGATCAAAGCGGCACAAGTCTACGGGCTTCTTCCCAATCACCGTGGATATTACAGCTGTATTAGCATTCATAAAGCTCGGGGATGGAGACGCAGATGTTATCCGAGTATGAGCAAGAGTTCTTCCCTACACGGCTGAACTTCGATCCATTTGGAGTAGCCAGGAAGACGATCTCCCAGGAGTACGCACATGTGCCTTCATTAGAAGATTTCTGGATGAAGTGCAAAAGTGAGTACGAGGTTAGAAAGAGAGATTTTAGCAGGCTATCAGCAAAGCAAGTGTTCGACTTTGGACTAGCGCGGATACCTGCGGATCTTAAAGATGATGGGAATGTGGTACTTGACACTTACCATCAAATGGGAGGAGATAAAGCCATACTTGCAGGATAACGTAGGAGGCTGCCATACACTTGAAGAAAGATCTGGAGCTGTTTTGGTGAATACTTCAAACTGTTCTTGTGAAAGGGATATTGCCTTGATGAAGCATTGATGAATCAAGTCACGGGCAACTTCGGCGTAGGAGATTCCCTCAAGCGGAAGCACGAAGGAGAAAGCAGCAGAAGGTCCGAGAAGTTGAAAGTACACAGAAGATCTCAATCAAAGGAGAAGATCACTTCTACGACCATGGCTTTAGCTCCGGCTTCTCCAACACCCAGTACTTCACCAACTATTGCACCGCAAAGAGCAGGACACTTCCATGCCTCCACTGAATCCGCGACATTCATCTTCTCTCCTCAGCCACTCCATTCATCACCTATTCCAGAGGAGATGTTGAAGCTGCAGATGGCGGAGTTCGAAAGAGCTTTGTCCTTGGATGATTTAGAGGATGGTAGCCATAACACTGTGGCACTTTCTGATGGAGAGGATGCAGAGCGGGAGATGGTGGTGCACTCAGCGACTTCTCATTCTCCGAGAAGTAACTTCTCGAATGGTTGGCTTTGCAGTTGGTTCCAGAAGCGAGAATGGAGATGAACTTAGAAGAGCACGACTTGCAGCTACTCCAGAATCTGGGTGGAAGAGACAGAAGGCCTAAAGTTGCTAAAGCAACTTCTAGGTTGATCATCGAAGATTCGGGAGAGAAGTTTGCTGAGATATCAATTCCAAAGCAAAGGAAAGATAGAGGAGGAGCTCACGGTAGAAGATGTGACAAGAAACTAAAGTACCCCTCGGTCAAGCCACCACTGAAGGATTGAAGCAGGACACGGACATTGATAGACGCTCTATTCCTTAGGCTTGATAGTGAAAAAGCGGAGAAAGAAGAACTTCAGAAGCAGGTATCTCAGTTGTGCGAGATCATAGCCAAGGTTGCTTAAGCCTTCCATTCAAATTACATTTCGAGCGGTGAGTGATCATCTTATGTAGGAAATGGAGGATGCAAGCAATCAAGTAAAAGCTATTGACGAATGGAAGGATTTGATTATTCGTCAAGCTTCTGTACAACTTGGAGAAGTGCCAGCCCGCCTAAAGGTTATGAATGATGTGGCAAATCAGCTGCAGCAATTGGTGACGAGCATAGTGGACATGAACACAGTTGCTGAGAGTAACCTGAGTATTTTGGCCGAGATCAACAAGCTGCCGGGAGATGTATTGGTTGCGGAGCAAATTGTACCGGATGGATCAGTTGAGAAGGGGAAGAAGCTAGAATTTGCAGTATCTTTCCGTTTGGAGATCTGTAGAGTTTTGTTGAAGAGGATGCAGACACTTGAGAGTAGGACATCATCCTTACCAGACAATATCATTTCTTTCACTGAGGAGGATGTGGTCGGAGGTGTTACTTCATATGTGCGGATCGTTCCTAGCAAGGTGCCTAATTCCCTGGAAGGGTCTCTTCTGATGGTACAAAAGAGAATTGATAAAGCTACTAGCCCTTTCACGATGAATTCTATCAATAGATTGGTGGCGCTACATAGGCATATTGCGAGGTTTGGGCCAAGCTTGGAAGATGTGGAAGCGTGCATGCAAAGTGTTGAATGAATGGTTGCTTTGCGATTCGGGGCAGAGAAGGAAGCATGGGCTAAAAAGATGGAAAGATGTTGAATTACATGTTCGATAAGTATATCCGATATCGTTAACAAGAAGAAGACATAAATGTTACAAATTGACATGACTTCTTCTATTCTTTCTTCTTCTATTTTTATGTTCTCGGATGAAATTGTAAAACTTTAAGTTATTGGTTTCTGCACCATTACTTAAAGTCACGTGGAACCATTCTATTAGTTAAGTGATATATGTGTCACTTAAGGAGAAGTTAGTGGAGGATGATTGCCAAATGTCATCTTTACTTGTTTGTGTTTTAGTTCAGTTTGAGTTTTCCATTTGTACTTTCCCTCCTACATTCTATAAGTAGGAGAAGAACCTCCGGGTTAATGATCAAAATTTGTAAGCAACAATCTTGTGTTCTAGACTTTGTGCTGAACCCCTGAGAGCCACTTGGAGCAAAGGAATACAAAGGAGCAGGTTTCCGGAGAACTTTGTGTCACGGTGTATTGTGTTTCTTGCTTTTAATCTTAGATCTCTTAATAAACTTTGTGTTATTTTAGATCTAGATCTAGAGCTGCCTTTGTTTTAGAATTCTGTGTTTATATCTATTGGATTCTTCTATGTGCATGCAATTTAGCTTTGCCATTTACTGATTGGGATGCACATCTTCCCCATTTCTTCTATATGTTTATGCAATTACCTTCTTCTATAACTTTCCTTTCTTTAAACAACTGCTTACTTGCTACAGAATTATTTAGTTATGGTTCATGAATTGAGTGGTTAAAGTAAAACCCCATTTAGATATTAGCATACTTAAATTGACAAATCTGACACGGGAGCCTCGCCAGATTAAATGAGGAGATTTATCTCGTGATCGCCAGGTTTTGTGCTTTATGCAGAAAATCTAGCCAACAACCTCCATCTATCACTTCATATTTTCTCGCATGTTCTAAGATGAACATTGTCCTATGAGCACCTTCAAATATAGTCATGAGCCTTGTTGGTTAGATTTTTGCATAGCATAAAACCTAGTCGATCATGAGATAAATCTCCCTCATTTAACCGGTGAGGCTCCCGTGTCGATTTGCGCATAAAAATGTGTTATTATCTATCAGGGGTTTTACTTTAACCACTTAATTCATGAACCATAACTAAGAAGTTCTGCAACAAGTAAGCATCTGTTCAAGAAAGGAAGTATTTTATAGAAGAAATAAAAGAAATACGAGAGAAGAAATGGGGAAGATGTGCATCTCAATTAGTAGATAGCAGAGCTAATTGCATGCACATAGAAGAAACTTAATAGATATGAACACACAAAATTATAAAACAAAGGCAGCTCTAGATCCAGATCTAAAATAACACAAAGTTTATTAAGAGATCTAAAGATTAAAAGCAAGAAACACAAGACACCGAGACACAAAGTTCTCCGAAACCTGCTCTCCTTTGTATTCCTTTGCTCCAAGTTGCTCTCTCGGGGTTCAAAGACAAATTCTAGAACACAAGATTGTTGCTTACAAAATTCTCGATCCATTAACCCGAAGGTTCTTCCTCTACTTATAGAATGTAGAGGGGCAATTACAAGTTGGAAGCTTTAGTTGAACGGACACATGTGGAAGTCGAAAGGAAAAAAACAACTGACAATCTCCATCCTGGAATTCCTCTTTGCATGACATGTATGATTTGCAACTGAAAATAGAACCTTCTATTTTGCACGTCCGCCACCTATCTCCAAGTAGTTGACTTCTTCAAGTAATGGCTTTTAAACCAATCACTTAAGTTGTATAATTTAATTGATCGCTCAATTACTTTGTCGGAGGAAAGAAGAAGGAAGAGGAAAGCTGCAGTCTTGTCCTTTTTCATGTCTGCATGTAGCTGATTCAAACTGGATCTGGAAGCGGCTGGATCTAGAAACAAGTTTGGAATTATCGGCTGGAATTGGAAACAACTGGATCTAGAAGGGAGTTGGATTTTGCCTTCGCCTTGTCTTCTCTTTTATCCTTGAAGCTTTTGCAGTTCTTCTCCAATACATGCATCAATGTAATGTTTGCCGTAGATAACTCATCATCCTTATTTTTAATTGCATATGAGCAATTAAAATTTTTGAAAACACTCCGGATGAATGAAAATTCAATGAAGGCTTCAACTGGAAGATGGGAGCATTTGCACAAGATCTTGGAAGGAATTTTCCACGCACTGACTTCTTCACGGGTTGCATTCGAAACAAGAGGATGAAGCCTTTGTGTCGAAGCTTTTGCAACTATGAGATTTGGATCTGATCTGCATATGGATTTGCATCTGCATTTGCATCTGGATATGGATCTGCACCTGCATAACAAACTTTGGCAACTGGGTTGTGGATGGAAAAGCTGCAGCTCGAATAATTCCACTGCTTTTAATCTGCACGCATGAGTGAAGTCTTTTCTGCACACATGAGTGAGTCTTTCTATCAATTCAGCAAGAGGTTCCGAGCCTAGATCCGTGTCTCCAATATCTATAAATTTAGAAGCGATGCATGACTCCGTTGTGCTTTCTTTTTCATCTTTCTTCGCCATAGCTTTGTCTATCTTTGTCTGAATAATTCTTTTTCTTTTACTTACGGATTTCTTCAAAACTAGTGTAGATCTGGATATTCCTTGATTTGGAGGAAATATTCAATGTATTGACATTGATATAAGTTCCTTTTCTTTTGAAAAACACACAATGACACTTATGCAAACAATTATGTAGACAAAGATCAACCTCCTTCAAAGCATGCGCCAAATTTGGAAGCTTTTAGCCTTGTTGCCACCTTGCCTGAGCAAAATCCTTCTTCAAATGCCTTGTTTCCACCTTGCCTGAGCAAAATCCTTTTTCAAATGCCTTGTTTCCACCTTGCCTGAGCAAAATCCTTCTTCAAATGCCTTGTTTCCACCTTGCCTGAGCAAAATCCTTCTTCAAATGGGGGCGCACTTTTCCTCTTGGCTGCAATTCTTTACCTGTGAATTAAATAATTCACCCATATGGCTGCCCATGCTTATATAACCCTCACAATTCTATAATTAATAATTGCCCTAACAATTAAAGGCAATTAATTAATTAAAAATCAAGCTCTTCTCTTTTAAATATAGCATGTTTAAGGACAACCATCCAATCAATTAAATTAATTCAATTTAATCCTTAAGCTTCACAAAGCTTCACTTTTGACCATAGCCACTAAAAATAGGAATTAATATAATCATTTAATACTTTAAAAAGTATTAATTCCTTCTCAAAAGGGGCTGCATTAAATAAATTAAATTTATTTAATTTTGGAATTCTATTTTTAAATTCCTTTTGTCCACTTCCCTTTGTTGACTTTTCCACAAGCTCGGGTGCCAAAATTGGGTGAATAAATATTAACAAATATTTATTTAATACATTATTATTCACCCAAGGTGGGTCGCACTTTTTAGCATAATAGAATTCTATTTTTAAAAACACATGGCAATGAGAATTTTTACCTTGCAAGGCAGCCCCGAAAATCCCATGATCCACTTAAGTGATTTGACTTTGACAATGGGATTATTACCCTGCAAGGCAGACAATAAAATCCCATGATTTCACTTAAGTCACTTTTCTTTTATTTCACCATGAGAATTTTTACCCTGCAAGGCAGTCAATAAATTCCTGCCTTCCTGAAGCTTGTCTAACTTTCCCACTGCAGCTTAAGTGAATTTTATATCACGGGAAAAAGTACCCTGCTAGGCAGGTACAAAATTCCCACCTTGCCTGCTGCTTCTATTTTTCCCATTGCAGCTTAAATCCTTTGTTTTCCAAAAATGCGCCCAACCCCGCAAGGGCTTTTCTGTGCACGACTTCGCTTTTTCCCAGTGATCCAGACCTCCGATGGCGACTTCCTCCGGGCATAACATGCGTATATGTTCTCCAGCTGCTCCAGGCCAAAAATTGGGCTTACCCGGCAAAGGAATTGTTCTAGAGAAATTTCACAGAAAACGAAATGGGACAACACAAAAACACGAAAAATTGCCAAAAGTTATAAATAAAGCCCAAAACTTATTCCTTGTTAAAATCCTTCTGGTACAATGGAATAATGATATGTTCGATCATAACAGAGTTAAAACGGAGCGTAAATAGTCTCATGCGGGGCTCAAAATAATTAAATACAAATTTTCCACAGACAAATCCCGACGATAGAATATAACAATTTTGGGCATCTGGGTATTTGGCGAAAAAGGCTAATATGGCTCTTTAGGAATATCTTGACGCAATACAAGAACTTTCAGGCAATAAAAACACAAAACGACCCATTATTTTAAAAGTACGATTTTTTTCAAATAGGGTAGTCACAGATTTCAAGATGAAATCTGGGTACACCAGTTGGCTCCGTCTGTGGACATCTTTTTCTTTGTCAGAATGACAAGGGAAAAGATGAGATCCTAGCATCTCTGGTTTTGTATCTTGTCTTTTGGGCATGGGGTCAGGCAAACAAACACAACACAAAAACAAAACAAGGAAAAACAAACAAAGTTTTATTTATATACATACAAGTTTTAACTGTTTTTTCAGTTCCTGAACAGCTTCAGATGCTGCCCGTTGAAAGGTAATGGTAACTCAATTCCATCCCGGTAGGCAAGGAAGAAAGTATCCATTCTTGCAGACTCTTTTGATCACGAAGGGCCCTTTCCAGAGTGGATCAAATTTGTCGTGTATGCCCTTCGGTTCATATCTCTTGTCCCACCAAAGTACCCAATCTCCGATCTCGAACTTCCTTTCTTTGGCCTTCTTGTCAAATACTCTAGGCAAGTCTTTATCAACTTCATCTGGTGGTGGCACATCCTTTTTCTCTCCATGGCGGGTAAGTCTGCATCAACTTCTCTCGTTCTCAGATTTATTTGCTGCATTTCTGAGGAAGAACTATCACCATATTCCTTGTTCTTCTCTAGGTACTGATCATGCTTGTTGAAAGTCTCCACTAAGGAAACTAAACCCTTGGGGATTTTGTTACCTTTTGGTTGGACTATTCCACTATTGTCATCATAACCTGGATCAGCTTTTTCTGTGACTGTTTGTCGTGGTGGTGATTCACTCCCTTCAACATGCAGACATGCAGATGTTTGTTCAGGGACTCTGGGGTGGTAGACCATCTCCACTTTATAGTTTCCTTGTCTGAATATGGACGGTGGTCTATCTGGATTCAATAGTACAGCCGTGACTGCCAAAGAATCTGCCTTAGAATTTTGATTCGTTGGAATGAAGTCAATAGAGAAGGCTGCAAAATCGAATGTGGCAGAAAGCACTTTATCTCTGTAATGCTCCAACTTATCTCTTTTGACTTGACTTTTCCCTCGAACCTGCTTTACTAGAAGTTCAGCATCTCCTTGGGCTTTGAGGAGTTTTACTCCTTTCTTTTTAGCTTGCTCCATTCCTAGAAGCAATGCTTCATACTCCGCCGTATGATTGGTGTTCTCGAACATCAGCTTGTGGGAGTATGGAAATACCTCATGATCTGGAGATATTAGTAGAGCGCCGATCCTGATCCAAAAGAACAAGTGCCTTTAAACTCCAGAGTCCAAACTTTCTCTTCTTCTTTTGTTGGCTCTGCTCTGGTCAAAGTTCTTGCTCTGAATGTCTTTATCCGTTTCCAAGAAATAGACCCCACAATCAGATTCCTGAAAAAGAATCTGAGATCTAGGATCCTCAGATTTTGTAACCGTGTACTTGGACTTCTTTTCCGGCTCCAACTTATGGTTAAGCCCTTTGATAGGAATATGCGCACAGGACCAATCCATCTTTACTTCTCCTCCCAGCTCTTTGCAGAAGTTTCTACTCAGCAACATCCCGTAGGAGACAGAATATCTGCAACTAAGATTGTCATCTTTAATCTCTTGTCAGGAAAAGCTGCCAGAAACAACTTGTGCATCTTTGATTTGTCTGATTAAAGGGACTTGTCTCTCCATGGAATAACACCTTTTTATGGTCTTTGTCAAGGTAAGCCCAAGAGCATCTGCAACTTTAGCTGGCATGACATTGTCAGACGCACCTGAATCTAAAATGCAGTTGCTTAACTTGAAACCATTAAGCAATAAGGAAACATAGAACGGTTCCACTCTTTCAGAAGATGGTGAGGATTTGGATTATCTTTGGGCTTAGGCAAAAGGCCTTTTGATGTATTGGATTGTCCTGGTGATTGTACATATTTGACTAGCCTATTTAACTGCTCAGGAAAAGATCTCAGGTATTCGACTTCTGACATTTGAACTTTAGTTTTCTTGGCATGATCAATAATGTCAAAAGAAGAAATAGATTTAGATACCTGAGCTGCTTTCTGTGGTTGAGATGAAGAACTCGCATGCTTACTTCCAGGAGCTAAGGAAGAAGGCAAAGGGATGCCCCTTCTTTGTTCGTCAGCTAATGCCTCAGCTTGGCGAGTTTGTGATCTTGTAAGTACTGCATATGTATGACCATGATCATCTTCATGAAGTTTCTCATCGTCATGTTCAAATTTGTAGTTCAGGTAATTAATGTTGGAGTCGCCAGCAGGTCCTATAAAATCATCATTCTCGAGCTGATCAGCGTCAACTTCCTGGTCTTCTTCATTCATCTCCACATTGTTTCTGGGAGCAACTTCAATTGCTAATCTTTGGGAACCAGCAATGCGGTTCCGGTTGTTGAAATTCCGAGCAGGGGCAATATTGTTGCCTTGAGCCATTTGAGCCATTTGTTTCTTCATCTGCATCATCTCATTTGCTAACTTTTGCAGTAGTGAATCGAAGTAGTAGCAGAAGATGAACTTTCAGCTCTAGAAGTGCTGCTCTTTATCTTTCCAGCCATGATGAGGTCGTCTTCAATTTCAACCGCCATGTTTTGAGCTGCTAACAAATCAACAGGACGTGCTCTTCGTAGTTGATAGCTTACTTCAGGAAGTAAAGCGTTGATGAAGAACACCTTTTGATTCTCATCATTCAGAGAAGCAGAAGCTGGAATTTTGTACAGTAATCTTTGGAATTTTGCAATAAAATCCCGCATGTGCTCATGTGGCTCCTTCTTCAACTGAGTGAGTTGAGTAATCAATGTACTGGAATCTTCAGCTGGTTTGAATCTTTTCAGGAACGCATCCCGCATAGTAGCCCAGTTGGTTATGGTGCCAGGAGCTAGCCGGTAGAACCATTCTCCAGCCAAGTCATGCAGAGTCTCTATGAAGAGTCTAACAGATACATCTTCATGTTCGACTGCAAGCACTCCACAGGATATAAAGAAAGCCGCCAAATGATCATCCGGGTTTTGCTTTCCATCTCCAAAGAATTTTGGAAAATTCTTTCTCGTCCCTTTAGGTAGATCATGCATAGGAGGAGTCAGATTCAGAGGTCCAAAGGCTGCACCCCATGGAACAGGCGTTGCAGGGGCAAGTGGCTGATTCTGCATCATGAAAGGAGCACGTCTTCTTTGAGAATAGACTTGATGAATAATTCCACTGAAATATGCTTTGAAGATGATCCGGATCTGGATGTGTTTGCACTCTTCTTCCTGGTGAAAGACTAGATCTGCGGCTTCTAACTTGAGGAGGATGATTGAAATTGAATTGCTCCTGTAGTCTGAAGAAATGATCAGTCCTTCCTTGCGCCTTCACGGATCGGGTGAATGGATGTTCAGCTAGGTTGAGATTTGTATGGAAAACACTCTAATCTTCAAGAGATAAGCTTTGATCTGCAAAGATAGTTGTTCCCCAGCAGAGTCGCCAAAAACTATTGGCTAGATTTTCTGCATAGCACAAAACCTAGGCAGTCATGAGATAAATCTCCCTCATTTAACCGGTGAGGCTCCCGTGTCAGATTTGTCAATAAAAATGTGTTATTATCTATCAGGGGTTTTACTTTAACCACTTAGTTCATGAACCATAACTAAGAAGTTCTGCAGCAAGTAAGCAGCTATTCAAGAAAGGAAGTATTTTATAGAAGAAGGAAGTAAAGGAAATACAGAGAAGAAATGGGGAAGATGTGCATCCCAATTAGTAGATAGCAAAGCTAATTGCATGCACATAGAAGAAACTTAATAGATATGAACACACATAATTATAAAACAAAGGCAGCTCTAGATCTAGATCTAAAATAACACAAAGTTTATTAAGAGATCTAAAGATTAAAAGCAAGGAACACAAGATACACCATGACACAAAGTTCTACTGAAACCTGCTCCTTTGTATTCTTTTTGCTCCAAGTGGCTCTCGAGGGTCTCGCACAAAGTCTAGAACACAATATTGCTTTTCCAAATTCTCGATCCATTAACACGTAGGTTCTTCCTCTACTTATAGAATGTAGAGGGGCAATTACAAGTTGGAAGCTTTAGTTAAACTGGCACATGTGGAAGTTGGAGGAAAGAAACAACTGACAATCTCCATCATGGAATTCCTCTTTGCATGACATGTATGATTTGCAATTGAAAATAGAACCTTCTATTTTGCACGTCCGCCACCTATCTCCAAGTAGTTGACTTCTTCAAGTAATGGTTTTTAAACCAATCACTTAAGTTGTATAATTTAATTGATCACTCAATTACTTTGTCGGAGGAAAGAAGAAGGAAGAGGAAAGTTGCAGTCTTGTCCTTTTTCATGTCTGCGTCGGTGATTCAAACCGGATCTCAGGAAGCGGCTAGATACGAAACAAGCTGGAATTGACTGGAATTGGAAACTCAGGCCGGAATTGGAAACAGTTGGATCTAGAAGCGAGCTAGATTTTTCCTTCGCCTTTTCTTCTCTTTTATCTTTGAAGCTTTTGCAATTCTTCTCCAGTACATGCATCAATGCAATGTTTGCCGTAGATAACTCATCATCCTTATTTTTAATTGCATATGAGCAAATAAATTTTTGGAAAACACTCGGATGAATGAAAATTCAATTGGAAGATGGGAGCATTTGCACAAGATCTTGGAAGAAATTTTTCACGCATTGACTTCTTCACGGATTGCATTCGAAACAAGAGGATGAAGCCTTTGTGCCGGAAACTTTTGCAACTATGAGATTTGGATTTGGATCTGCATATGGATTTGCATCTACATCTGCATCTGGATATGGATCTGCACCTGCATAACAAACTCTGACAACTGGGCTTGTGGATGGAAAAGTTGCAGCTCGAATAATTCCACTGCTTTTAATCTGCACGCATGAGTGAAGTCTTTCCTACACGCATGAGTGGAGTCTTTCTATAAATTCAGCAAGAGGTTCTGAGCCTAGATCCGTCTCTCCAATATTGACAAATTTAGAAGTGATGTATGACTCCGTTGTGTTTTTTTTTCATCTTTCTTCGCCATAGCTTTGTCTATCTTTGTCTGAATAATTCTTTTTCTTCTTACTTGGCCGGATTTCTTCAAAACTAGTGTAGATCTGGATAATCCTTCAGATTCGGAGGAAATATTCAATGTATTGGACATTGATATAAGTTCCTTTTCTTTTGAAAAACACCTGTAACACTTATGCAAACAATTATGCAGACAAAGATCAACCTCCTTCAAAGCATGCGCCAAATTTGGAAGCTTTTAGCCTTGTTGCCACCTTGCCTGAGCAAAATCCTTCTTCAAATGCCTTGTTTCCACCTTGCCTGAGCAAAATCCTTTTTCAAATGCCTTGTTTCCACCTTGCCTGAGCAAAATCCTTCTTCAAATGGGGGCGCACTTTTCCTCTTGGTTACGATTCTTTACACCGTGAATTAAATAATTCACCCATATGGCTGCCCATGCTTATATAACCCTCACAATTTTATAAATAATAATTGCCCTAACAATTAAAGGCAATTAATTAATTAAAAATCAACCTCTTCTCTTTTAAATATAGCATGTTTAAGGACAGCCATCCAATCAATTTAATTAATTCAATTTAATCATCCACACTTCACTTCACTTAAGCTTCACAAAGGTGCTTTGACCATAGCCACCTGAAAATAAGAATTAATATAATCATTTAATACTTTAAAAGTATTAATTCCTTCTCAAAAGGGCTGCATTAAATAAATTAAATTTATTTAATTTTGAAATTCTATTTTTAAATTCCTTTTGTCCACTTCCCTTTGTTGACTTTTCCACAAGCCTAGTGCCAAATTGGGTGAATAAATATTAACAAATATTTATTTAATGCATTATTATTCACCCAAGGTGGGTCGTGACTTTTTAGCATAATAGAATTCTATTTTTAAAAACACATGGCAATGAGAATTTTTACCTGCGAGGCAGCCACCGAAATCCCATGATCCACTTAAGTGATTTAACTTTGATAATGGAATTATTTACCCTGCACCAAAACTTGTTCCTTGTTAAAATCCTTATGTACAAGGGAATAATGATATGTTCGATCACAACAGAGTTAAAAGCGGAGCACAAATAGACCCATACAGGGCTCAAAATAATTAAATACAAATTTCCTACAGACAAATCCTGACGACAGAATATAACAATTTTGGGCATCTGGGTATTTGGCGAAAAAGGCTAATATGGCTCTTTGGGAATATCTTGACACAATACGAGAACTTTCAGGCAATAAAAACACAAAACGACCCATTATTTTAAAAGTACGAATTTTTTTTTTCGAATAGGGTAGTCACAGATTTCAGGATGAAATCTGGGTACACCAAGCCCCTGGACTCATGCAAGTAATCAACAAGCCATTTTATTCATTCGAACTCAAGCATATAAAAAAACATAAGCCAAAACTTGGCATTTTGAAAAAGAATATAATCTTTAATGAATTGTTTTCAATGGTTTTTTAATTTTTAATTCTTTTAATGTTTTTCTCATATTCACCTAAGATTTCGGGATGCGAGGATGGGGTTTCGAGGATGGCAAAAAGATTCCTGGATTTTGGGAAAGCGGGGGACAACTATTAAAATAATATATAAAGTTATAAATTTCAAAAAATTATTCATTATTTTTCTATAATGTCCCCTTTTTGGGGCATTACTAATATATCTGTTCATCTCTTTCATTTGCATTGTAACCCCTTGGCATGCTTAGCACTACAAGTGGGAGTCTTATTTAGTCTTAAAATGTGCACATAGGTTAGTTACTCTTTATTATTTAATTAAAAAATAATAAAGTGGATATAGAGTTAGTCTTCTAATAATTTAATTAAGTTTTATTAGTTTTCCTTCCAAAAGGGAAAAGGTCGGCCATTTGAATGTTGCACCCCTTATCTTATAAAAGGAGGTTACATGGCCATCTTTTGGGCATGTTGATTTGATCATTTATGTCTCGCCATGCTTGGAGAAATGGGATGTATGCCCTAGTTGTTGCTCTTTTGCTCTCATTGTAAGCTTCATTTGGATCCATTGTTGAAGTCATTGAAGACTCTATTGTTCTCTCATTCATTGAAGATCTCATTGCTGCTCTCATAGCGAATTTTTGTGCATTATTGTGGTCTGAATTTGGAGGAAAGTATTTTATATTTGCTGGTTTTTATTTCCCTAGGGCAGCGACTTCCTGCAGAAATTAGGAGGGTTGTTTGTGGGGTCAAACCCCTCATTTTTAGTCGATCTTGTGTTTGAAAGAAAGATAATTTCATGAAGTATTTGTTGGGTTTCGTTTCATGATAAAAGGCTGAGTATTTTGCTAGATATGATCATTTGAAGTGTTGCTACCATTTGCTATTTCCAGTCTGCTATTATTAATTAATATTTATTTCAAATATGTAGTTTGGGATCAATTTAACATTGGATTTGGTTGCAGAAATTAGGAGCAACAAGGAGGAATTAATTTCATAATTTATGGAGCTGATTTGATGCCCTAAATGTGTTGGGCGACCTACTTTTTAGGAAAAAATAGGGTTTTGTGTTTGTTGTGCGAAAATTAATTTCGGAATATTATTCTTCATATTTTTGTGGCCCAAGATCCAAAGTTTCAGCTCATTTGGACTTCTCTAGCAAAAGATATGAATTTTTGAAGTTATGTTGCAGACAAGATATTTAATTAATTTCTAGGTTTTTTTATCTAATATTTGTTATTATAAAAATCATAAATAGAGAAGATTGGAATTCCAATTGATTCTCCCATCTCACCCATCACCTTGGCTACTTCCAACCCCATTTTGGGTTGTAATTAGTGACATTGGGTTATTTGAGGTTGAATCAAAAGGATCTAATCCTTCTTGGTTTGATTTGTGTTGAAGTTGTTGCAAATTCCCATTTGCCCAAAAGAGGGACATCACATGGCATCAGAGCAACTTTCCTCTACTCTTGTGGGTGTTGTTTGAAAGTCTTTTGAATCATGGAACTAGCAAGTGATGGGGAATTGAGGACCAAGCTCTACAGACTTGGGAGATGGCTCGAGTATCCTCCACATGTGAAGAGTGTGTTGCTCAACACTCTAGAAGAAGTGGCAAGTTGTTTGTCTATGATAGAACAATCAAATTATGGCTCCATGTTTTCAGCGATGGACTCTTTGGTGACCCATTTGGCTAGATCCGAACTGTTGAGGCATGATGAGGTGGATGTGAGGCTCATGGTCATCACTTGCATTAGCGAGGTTACAAGGATAACAGCCCCAAGTTTTTCATACAATGATACCACCATGGAAGAAATCTTTGAGCTCATGATAGAGAGTTTTCAAAAGCTTTGAGATATCACAAACCCTTACTTTGGTAAGAGGATTAAGATCTTGGAGGATATGGCAAAGGTGAGATCTTGTATACCAATGTTAGATCTTGATTGTGATGTGTAATGTCCCCTATTTGGGACAAGTTAGAAAATGGAGAAATACTTGTCAAGATCAAACAAAGAATGGATAAACCCTTTTGTATCAACCTAAAATATCCCAATGTCAGCTATTTCGAACCCAAATGGGGTTGGAACTAGCCAAGGTGGTGGGATAGATTGGAAGAAAACAATTGGAATTCAAACACATTCAAAACCAGATTTTTCACAACTGGAAATTAATTAATATTCAAACCTTGAACTGCTGCAATTTTCAAAAATTCATATCTTTGGCTAGAGAAGTCCAAATGAGCTGAAACTTTGGATCTTGGGCCACAAAAATATGAAGAATAACATTCCAAAATCAAATTTCGCATAGCCAACATGAAACCCTAATTTTGCCTTAAAAAAGTAGGTCGCCCAGCACATTTAGGGCATCAAATCAACTCCAAAAATTATGAAATTACTTTCTCCTTATTCCTCCTAATTTCTACAACCAAATCCAATATTAAATTGACCCCAAAACTGCAGATCTAAATAAATATTAATTAATAATGTCCAGATAGCTTGCAGACAACTGAAATATTTAAAAATTCATAACTCATCCAATACTCAGTGTTTTTCCATGAAATAAAATGCAAAATAAACTAGAAATTTAGGGCTTTCCACTGCATCATGAATCTGAATTTTCTGATCACCAAAACCCACTCAAAACTGCCCCAAAAAATCTCTTCAAGTCGCTAGGGTTAGAATAAATTATATAAATAAATTCCAACTCTTTCTACCCTTCAAAACACTAAATGTTAGCCCTTACTCTAAAATAATTAATTAAACACAACAGATTATAGATCTAGCACAAATGATCTCAAAACATGATAGAATAAACCCCAATCCAAGTCGCTTTGGCCCTAATAAATTGCAGCAATAGTGACAATAGACACAAAAGTACCCCAAACCCTTCACCAACATGCAAATTTATCCTTCAAATAATTGTGCCAACACCCTAGAGCAAGTCGCAATGCTAGAATGGAGAAACCATGCATAAACACACTCAACACAATGAAGAGAACAATGGAGTCTTCAATATCTTCAACAATGGATCCAAATGAAGCTTACAATGAGAGAGCACAATGCAAGAGCTAGGGCATACATCCCATTTCTCCAAGCATGGAGTAAATTCAAAAGTTCAATCAACATAACCCCACTAGAGGAAATGCGACCTTCTTTTATAGAGTTAAGGGGTGCAACATTAAAAAGACCGACCTTTCCCTTTTGGAGGGAAAACATAAACTCTTATTATAATAAAGTCTTTAATAAACTAAGACTATGTGCATTTTATTATTTTTAATTAAATAATAAAAGCAACTATCCTATGTGCACCTTTAACTCGACTTAGAGAGTCTTCTCAGTAGCGTAAGACATGCCAAGGGTTTACAAAATAGACAACAAACATCTTAGGACCATCTTCAAGCTCAATTGTCAAACCCATGAGAAGAGAGAATGGGTTGAGGGTCTTCAAGTCTTCAATTTCAACAATGTCCCAAGAAGGGGACATTACATGATGATCTTATCCTCCACATGTTCGATGTATTCTTTGTTGTCATAGATGATAGTCATTTAGAAAATGTAATGGATGCAATGCAAACTATCATGTCTTTGGTCTTGAATGAATATGAGGAATATCCTCTTCCCTTGTTGACTCGACTTAAGGAGGGCATGGGACACACAACTCTTCTTTGCACCATTCTTGCTCACACCTTAGCCAAAGGTGTCATGACTCGATGTTCGAGCAAGTTGAGGACATATATGGCAGCCAAGTCTCCAAATCTCCAAGGTATGAGTCCTTTGGTATTTGATGATAATTTTTTGATATCTAATGCTTGCATGGAACTTGGTGATTCAAGGAAAAATCAGATCTGATAGAAGGGCAAGTTGATATTGTTGTGGTTCCTCCACGGGAGGAAAGGAAAGATGAAATGAAGGAAGGGGAAAAGATGGAGTTCCAAAAGGGTGAAGAAAGTTTGATGGTTGAAGCCACTCACTTGTTGTCCAAAGAAGGAAATGTGGAGCAGCCAAGGTCTGAAATTCATGGACAGAAAAGCACAAAGTGGGCAGCCAAGGGCGTCACCCAATGAGCCACAAAAAGGGGCAACTCAGCCCTATGTTCCACCTCATAAAAGGCAGGCCAACAAGAAAGCCATCCATGATACAAGGGATGAATTGAGGGAGAAGGGTTTGTGTTTTGAGGTAATAGATTCTAATTTTGAGCTTGATTTTGATGATACTAATCATATTGCAAGTGGGGTTAAGGTTGATGAACAAGCTCATGAGGAGAAAGCCAATGACAAGGAACATACAAGTGAAGTTGATAAAGTCTTTGAGCAAGAAGATTGTTTGGGTCACCAACTCCATGAGAGACACTCTGAGGTATGGCAAATAAAAGTTTTCCAAAAGATATCAGTTCTGATTTTCTGTTGTTTGCACATAATCTCATGATGTTAGGAGGGAGTTCAAAATTACTTACGATAAGCCCTAGTAAGGGGAAGCATGATGGGGTTCTAGAAGCTCCGGAAAGGTGGAGGAAGAGCATTTTCCAAAGAGCTGATAACAATCATCAGATTGGGGAATTCATGAGGGGAGCCAAGGAAGGTAAATCATATGACATCCTTTCAAGGTATGAAAGGAGTAATTTTTGGTTGGATACTATTTCATTTCAATTTTTCCCTCACCATGAAATGTATGCAAGAGATGTTGATGGAATAAAAGACTACATTCATGGGCAACTTATAAGAAGGAATAAGCATTTGTATAGTTGGGTGTTTTATGACTTGCCATGGTACAAATTTGATCTACAAAGGGGAGCATTTGATTGGGTGAGTCTCGCCCATGCATCACTTAATTCATCATCCCTTAAGAGTTTTGGTTGCATGAGTGTTGAGCATGTTTTTAAAGGAATGAATACTATAGGCATGGTTGACAAGATAGATCCTCTACTTTCTTTATGTTGCATCAAGTTTCAACTTTTAATCATTGAAGGAGGTATGAAGGTCATAGAATTCATGTTAGGAAAAGTGTTTGGGAAATACTATCTTGTTGCCCAAATCAAGGGGGGTCAGATTTGTGATGAAAACTTGATGGAGAATGAAGAAAAATATGAGAATGTGTTATTGTTGTTGGCTGCCATGAAAATTAGTGTTGTTGTGTTCTCCATTTTCAGTTTGTTATCCCTTGAGTTTGCTGCCCTACATGCTACAATTGATGTTTGGAAAATGGATGTTCAAGTTGCTATCATGATAGATCACATTTATGAGTTTGTTGTAGTCTTTATATTGTTGTCCTTGCATGGTTGGATGATAATTTTGGAGGATAACAGCTATTGATTTTCTGAAATTTTATTTGCAAGCAAGGAATCATAACCATTTCCAACTCTTGGGTTCTTCCTACAATTTAGTTTTTCACCATTCAACTGAAGAGTTCATGGCACACTTTAATATTATCGGAGTTCATTGTATGTTGCAAGATTATTTTGAGGGCAGCCACTACCTCTTGGAGAGAAACATACAACAGTGAATGGGGCAACATCGTGACATTTGGGGCAACCCATACATGAAGGAGACTTGTGAGCCATTCACACCATGGAGACACATTGGAAAAGTGTTTTTCAACACTTATTTTTCTAATGAGTTTGCTTCATGTGCAGGTATGAAGATACCCGAAGATAAGTTGTTGACCGTCACTCTCCATGAAGGTATCCTTGAGTGGGCATCTTGGGGGCTTATCAAAGCTCATGCGGATTTTTATTCATCTCCCTATGATGAAGGCACTACCACTTGGAGTTCCTACTACGAAGATGATCACACACATGTTTGGATTGCCACGAAGGAAGCCCACATGTTCTTCCAAGTGCTTCATCACTTGACTGGCACCAGAGCAAGACTTTGGATGCATCACTTCATCTCTTCTCTTGGGTGCATGATACATGGATCTATGAGCTTGAGTGTTTATTTTTGAGGGAAAACAATCTCCGAGAGGGGGAGGGAGACTGAATGTCCCATTTTTGGGGCATTACTAATATATATGTTCATCTCTTTCATTTGCATTATAATCCTCGCATGCCCTAGTGCTACAAGTGGGAGTTTTATTTAGTCTTAAAATGTGCACATAGGTTAGTTACTCTTTATTATTTAATTAGAAAATAATAAAGTGCACATAAAGCTAGTCTTTTAATATTTTAATTAAGTTTTATTAGTTTTCCCACCAAAAGGGAATATGTCGAACCATTTGAATGTTGCACCCTTTATTTTATAAAAGAGGTTGCATTTGGAGGAAAGTATTTTATATCTGCTGGTTTTTATTTCCCTAGGGCAGCGGCTTCTTGGAGAAATTAGGAGGGTTGTTTGTGGGGTCAAACCCCCTCATTTTCAGTTGATCTTGTGCTTGAAAAAACATAATTTCGTGAAGTATTTGTTGGGTTTCGTTTCATGAATAAAGGCTGAGTATTTTGCTAGATATGATCATTTGATGTGTTGCTACCATTTGCTATTTCTAGTCTGCTGTTATTAATTAATATTTATTTCAAACCTGCAGTTTGGGATCAGTTTAACATTGGATTTGGTTGCAGAAATTAGGAGGAAAAAGGAGGAATTAATTTCATAATTTTTGGAGTTGATTTGATGCCCTAACTATGCTTTTTTGGGCAACTTAATTTTTAGGGAAAAATTAGGGTTTCATGTTTGTTGTGCAAAACTAATTTCGAATATTATTCTTCATATTTTTGTGGCCCAAGATCCAAAGTTTCAGCTCATTTGGACTTCTCTAACAAAAGATATGAATTTTTGAAGTTATGTTGCAGACAAGATTTTTAATTAATTTTCAGGCTCTTTTTATTTAATATTTGCTATTATAAAAATTAGAAATAAAAAGATTGGAATTCCAATTGATTCTTCCATCTCACCCATTGCCTTGGATACTTCCAACCCCATTTTGGGTTGTAATTAGCTGACATCGTGTTATTTGAGGTTGAATCAAAGGGATCTAATCCTTATTGGTTTGATTTGTGTTGAAGTTGTTGCAAGTTCTAATTTTCCCAAAAAGGGGACATCACATTTTCTTATACGAAAATCCGTAAAAAAAGGCCTCTCGACAACTTTTTCTCGCTCTGCATGAGCCCATCCCAAAATTTTGTAGAAATTTCAAGGAAACAAAAGTAACAAAGCTTATCATTTTTCTCAATGTCACTTTGCAACAACAAATTCCTTCTGGTAGGAGAGGAAGACTGGAGCAAGCAGGTCTAATTAGAGATTTGACATTTGTATCTTCAAAAAAGGAGTAACATGTTGGGGTGGTTTCGAAATGTAGAAGTCACAAATGCGTGTAGCATTCCACTGTCCACATTTGTGCTGGAAAATTTCTGCATTCATACATCACTCCCGATTCTTATTATGTCTTTGTAATACATCACAATCGGGTTATGGGTAAACATTTTGATCTCGTGCCTTATTACTTTTATTGTGTACACAACCTTTATCTTCATATAAATTACATACAAATTTTATTAATCAGCTTCCACATTCAATTTTAATTAGATTTATACATATAGATTTGTTTAAAATAGAAATGAGTGGCTTCCAAAAACAATCTTAAACTACAAGAATACAATAGGGCCTTCCCGGAGTTATTTCATTTTCAAGTTTTTTCAAGCCGAATGCAATGTTGCATCTAGATTGAGGCCATCCATTACCAGCAGTAGGGAAATTTGTGGAGAGGGTGATCGATTTGTTATTTAGCAAGGTCATTTTCTCGGGGCTTCAAGCTGAGTTTCTTAAAATTTTTAGTGGATTCAATTACCATTCCTTTGGCAACTTTATTTACTAAGGTCATTTTCTTGGGGTTTCCCCCCTCTTGGTTGTAGAAAATGTAATGACCCCTTTTCCAAGCTAGTTTGACTTGAAGACCTTAGGGCCCATATCTAATTCCCGTGGGATTTAAGGGAAAAAATAAAGGAAATACATTCGTGTTATTATTGTAATTTGCTATTTTCAGCTTTGGAATATTTTTGTAAAAAGGCAAATTGCCAATTATAGCACTAGAATAGTAGGTTGGTCGCTAAAAGTGCAAAACGCCAACTTCAAAATAGAAAGGAATGTTTAAAATGGGAGGTCGTCCCTCTTTAAGTGGGGAAAGTTAATGTTAAAAAATAAATTAAGAGGCCTACATAGAGTGGTCCACAAGCAAAAAAAGAAGAATAGGCTATAAAAACAAATGTTGGGGCTCATTGTAAAGCATCATCTTGGGAATTATATACTTCTTTTTTCAAATTGAGTATAGAACTCTCATTTTCACCTTTGAGGAAGAAAACCCTCAATAGTCACAAAAATTGGGGACGAAAACCTTCGTTTATTGTGTTGGTGGCTTCATTTAGGAGTCACATTTGAGCTTCAAATTTCAGAATTTCAGAACAAGGGTTTCTATCGGTGCTAGGTCACACATCCTAGTTAGGGCATGATTTTTTTGGGGCTGCCACATTCATTTCTAGCTTGATCTACCTATTTAAAGATTTCGGGATCAATTTTCAATGGGTTTCGTTGATGGAAAAATCTGATTCTAATTTTGTTTGATAGCTGCAATTTTTGTGGTCATTTTGAGCTATCGTTTGCATTTTTCTCCAAGTATTTTTGAAGATATGAAATTTTGAAGTTTCAGTTGTTTTTGAGCAATAATTAATTCCAGCAGTCTGTAATTTATGGTTGAAGCATTTATTTTGCATGATTTTATCAAGGGTTTCATGTTGATGTATTTTTGATAATTTGTGTGTGGGAAAGGTTAAAAACTAAATTTAACTTAGGTCGCTTAGGGTTTGGTGGACCCAAACAGGTCGCTGCCCTAATTCTTGCGTAAAATCAGTTTGCTGTCATAAAAATCAGTTTTCCTTCATGTGGCTGTCATAAATTTTGGCAATGGTCAATTAGGGTTCTGGGAAAATCCAAATTTCTCAAATTTGTGCCCGAAAGGGACATTACAACGGTATCAGAGCATTGTTCCTCCCATCCCATGTGAGGGCAAATTCAGATTTTCAGATTTGCATGAATACTGATTGGGAAGGGTTTAAAGTTTGTCAAAGGTCTCCGAGAAAGAACATGGGGGATAAGGATCAAAGACCTCCACCTTCCGATAAAATGAGCTACATGCAAGAGTTGTTGAGGAATCAAAGAGACACGGGAAAAGATTTCAAAGGACAATGAGGGCTTTAATGCATGAATTGATCCAAGCCATCCAAGGTGCTCTGGAATTGAAAAAATCTATAGGCGTAGGGCAGCTCTTCCGGCAATAAAAGAACCTCTATTAATCCTCCCACAAGAACCTTCCGAGCTAAATTTCTACAAAGGGAGGAAGAGGAACAAGCGGAAGTAGCAAAACAAGATGGAGATGATAAGATGGATTGATTCTATGTGGAATACCAAGATTTGAGGCCAGCCATTCGCCAAGAGTTTTCTTTCCTTGATTTTTGCACCTTGAAATGAAGGAATGGTCACAAGGGTGGAAGAAGATTTCATAATGATCAGCCCCAGAAAGATATTCAACAAAGGTTGGGGAAAATAACCCTAACTACATATGACGGATCAACAAAGTATTCTCATGAAAGTGCATGGCTCCAAAAGTTGATACCGAATCCAATGTATGAAGAAGAAGAAATCATGGAGCATGAGGAAAGGAAAGAAGAAAAATTTGAATTGCAAAATGGTGGAGAGAATTTGGTGATTAAAGAAAATTCTCTAGTTGATAATGATGATGTTCAGCTTGCTAGAATTTTCCGAACAATGATCAATGAGAATCAAATTGATGGTGTTCTTGACTTCGGCAAGAACCATGATGATGTTCCATACGTGTCAACAAAATATGGAAGGAGTCAAGGCGGGAAGATCTTCACTTGTTGAAGAAGCAAAGGAAAAGGAGGGTGAACTCCTTGTGGGCAGCCCAAGGTATGACAATGATGACCATATTTCCGATTTGTTGTTTCCTCCTATGTCGCTGCCATATTTTTGTCATCATGGAAAATATTTTAAGAAGCATGTTAGGTCCAAAGAGACAACTTGCAGCTATGGACATGTTGCTTCTTCTATTCAAGGCCAAGATTGCTTTGGCATGGGTGATCTTCGGAGGATCAAGGATGAGATGCTACAAAATGGATTCATCATCCCTTGCACCAAGAGGATCCAACAACTCAAGCTCACTTTGGGAAGGCACATGGTAAGTAATGATTTCTATGTTGTTGGTATTGGAGATATGGATTTGGTACTTGAGATACAATGGTTGCATTCCTTGAGTGAATTTAACCAAAACTACCAATCTATGAAGTTAAGATTCAAGCTTGATGGCCAAGAGGTTGTGCTTCAAGAAACTCCTCAAGCTGCTGCAACAGAAAGGATGGAAAGAATTTTTGCAAAAAGACAAGATATATGGGCAACACATGGTAAGAAAAACTTCCCACTTTCAGTTTTAAAACAACAGTCATGTCATAGAGATTTTCAGCTCCTAACTGATAAGCATACTCTTGGAATAAGTCCTTCCATAAAAGTAGATGTTGAGTTCATGAATTCAACGATTGGAAGTAGGCAAGATGGGTGTTATCTTGCTGTCCAAAGCTTTATATTATTATGATAGATTAAGAGTTTTGACTTGTGTTTTTGAAGAGTAAATGTTTATATAGTTGTTCCACGGTTCCAACTCCCTATCCACTTTTTTGACAGTTGCAGATGAGTATCCAGCCATGCGGTTGAAGGGCTTCTAGTCTACTATCATCTTGGATGTGTTTTCAGCTGTCATAAGAAGGCTCCCAGCCACTATCCTTCTAATTTTGGGGAAAAACGCATGGTTATAGTTGTGTTTGGGACAACATGGTTGAATTTTTGAACATTCATCACTTGAGTGGAGAATATGAGATGATTGAAAGCAATGAAAGATAACTTGCCATCATGTCTATGAGGCACGAAGGAGGGTGTAACGCTCAAAATTACAAGAGCTGGAAAACGAGGATTTTTTTTTTTCATAAAAACAAATTACACAGCTACAATTGTACATATTAATTTAATCAAATACATTAAATCAGATTTGTTCTTTTGATCTATCTGACAACATCCATGTAAGCCATGTGCATTGAGAAGGGTGTATCTAGATCTCCACGATCTCCCTTTGTCACTACTTCCAGTGACAATACTTACTAGCATTTCGGCTTAACCTTTATTAGGTCATGGGAACCATGTGAAAGTCCTTGGGTCTACTACGAAGCTAGTTTCCCAACCTCGTATTCCGGTATCCGACCATTGCCTACCTCATGTTCAGCATTCAACTTCCCATGAACATATTACTGACAATTTTTTTAATTGGAGGACTAGGTGATCAGACAATGTACAATCGTCAATGCATTACTTTGGCCAAAGTTATCCGCCGTGCAGGTTATGGCTAAACTCAAGACATCACACTAGTCTTATGAGTTTTAAGTCTTCCGCCACCTCACAACTATCCCTTTCACCGTTATCTAGATCTTATAGTTTGTATTTACTTTATTTCCAATTAAACTTATCTTGCAAGAGTTTATATCGAGATAGATGCCAAGGCCAATTAGGATCATTATGAGATGAGTAAATTTGTTATGCTGAAATGTAACTATTTCAGCATTCCGTATGTACTTATCCCTTAATATGCCTAATGGATCTTTTCATCTAATTACCTTCCTATCTAGTTTCTCTTTTCTTGATGTTCGATTTTTAACCTTAAATTATCTTTTTATAACGATACGCTTTACAATCTTAACAAATTAATGTCAAGTTTACCGGAAGGCCGAATTAAATATATATAATATATATTTAATTATTCCTCCGATCAACTACGCCACTAAATAGCTTTTTACTTTAGAAATTACAAGACAATTGAATGTTATAATAATTGTCCAATTTTTGGCTTCATACATTGGTAAATATCAAATAAATATATATAACAATTTATGATAAGTAAGACCTCTTAATTCTAGTATTTATCATTTACTCATATTGAGATATTATTCGTATAAAGTAATCATCTCTTTATTAAAAACATAAATTACATATGCCGTCAAGGAAAAATATATAACTGATACTGTAACCCACACATAGTGAGGTTTGAATATTAACAATGGGTCCAAGATCTCCATAAATTTAGTCAAAATTCTAGGATATCATCCTTCTACAAATTGAAATCCAAGTAACTCATTTAGATCCATGCTACGATAAAACTTCCCAAGACATGAGTTTCCGCATATCCAAGTGTGATGGCTAATTGTCCTGCAAGACTAGAGTAGTGGTATGACGTCAGTTCAAAATGAATTGGCATGAATATTGCCTCCATTTTCTGATGCAATTATTTAATAAAATATGAAAGATATAAATGTTGTTTTATCAACAAGCGCATGATAATACAACTGAGAAAGTATTACTACATGTTTTCCATAAAGATGCAGCTATGAATGCACACAAATAGAACAACCAATTTTTATTTCAACGATCATGTTTCCCTCTAATCAACGAGCAACTTAACAAAACTGTCCGAAATCAACATTTTCAAATACCAATTAAACATATTCTCTCTAGGTAATGAGCAACTCATCATATCATCCAAGAACATCATTAACAAAGAAAATAAAACATAATATTTTCTGTCAATGAGCAACTCTATAAAACGTCAAAGAACATCATTAACAAGAGAAATAAAACATATTAATTCCAGTTAATGAGCAGCTCTATAAAACGTACAAAATATTCCTTTCCAAACAATCAAAACACATTTTTCTTATATATATGAACAACCCAACTAAACAATGTAAAAACACCACGATTACATCATTTAAACATGTTCTTTCTGGTAAACGAACAACCCAACAAAACAATATAGCAGCACCATGATTACATCATTTAAACATACTCTTTCTAGTAAAAGAACAACTAATAATTTCTTTCATACAATATCATTATATTAAACCCAATCATGCCACCAATTACTCCTTGGTACAACTCGGTCAAGCTGTCCTGGCTTTCATGCCCTTACCAAGACAAGCAATTTCTTTTTCACAGCCATGCAAGAATCCAAGTCATATTGCCAAGTTGGAAGTTACATGCTAAATGCCATTTTTTTGTAGTTATTCACACATAACAACGTGACCTCATTTATACATGAACCGATTTAGATGTCCATAATAAAGATTTCTGGAAAATGCAGCCCTATGCAAGAGCTTTGACATCCACAAATTTTCATTCAAAAGATCTCAATAAATTAAAAAAATCAGACCTGCATATAACAGCCAAGAGGGAAAAAAAAGTACAAAACCCCAACCAGCAGCATATCCATATCGATTGGGTTACCCAAATCGATTCATTTATGCAAATTGATTTGTATACCCAAATCGATTTGGGTATCAAATCGATTTGTTTATAGAAAACACAATCAAATTTTTGTTAACAAAAATGAAAACCCACAAGCACAAATCGATTTGAAACACACAAATTCACAAAAATGTTTTCCTTCTTCCAATATAGGAAAAACCCAACTCTTTTCTTTTTGGGTACAATTTATTTTAATGCAGAGAAGGAATTTTAACTTTCATTCTATTTTTATTTTTGCAGATCAAAACCCAAAACCCCATCTCGCATTTTTTTTTTCTGGGTTTAGCTAAAACCACACAAAGAAAACTTAAGAGAATACAAAATCCATCAATTTCCTTTTCAAATTTCATCTCCAAGCAATTAAATCAAAAGCTGTCCACAAATTCCTTTGATTGCCATTAAAACAGAATGTGTATTTCCTCATTTTTTTACAAATAATGCAACAAAGAAGGGAGAAGATATTCATGCCTGAAGTAAACCCAGAATCAGCAACCTCTTACTCTTCCAGCTCCAACAAGTTGAATCTTTCCTTCCTCCAAAACTCACGCAGTATTCCGAAGGAAGAATAAAAATAGACAAGGAGATATAAAAGAAACAAATATAATGAAAGAAACTATAGTTGGGCAACATATTCGGGAATTTTTGGGCTTCCCAATGTTGGCACATGCATTAATGCATGCCACATACTTGTGCTATGTGGAGGTGTTTCACTTTACGAAACCCACGAATTTTAAATATTAAAATTAATATATATTTTTTTAATATAACTTTTGACTTACATGCCAAATCCTTCTAGAATATATATATATATATATATATATATATATATATATATTACTAATTTTACAATTTATTATTGCATTTTTTTAAATTTTTATTTAAGTTGTTATCCAACTTAATGGTTAAGTTAAAATTAATCATCATAATACAAGTCCACATATTACCAATAATATATTATAATAATAATTATTTGAGTTTCCACGTTCCATACGAAACATTCCAATAAACGAAAATCACCAAGTCCGTAAATAATAATTCAAATATTCTCATAAAGCTGGCTTGACATAGCATCGTCAAATAAAATAGAGGCAGTTATTATTACGGTCATTGCAAAAGTCGAACAAAACAAAAGACGACTAAACCGATTAAAATAAAGTAACCGAAATACAAATAACTAAAAGATTCGTTATCGTTTATGAACCATTTTACCTATGATCAAGGCCTAATCACGTTTAGGAAGGATCATCAAGGTGGGTGCGGGGTTACCCGTTTAACAGTGTCATGCCCCGCAACAGAAGCTGTGGGTCATGACATGACGAACCAAATGAATTCTTACACACAATGATGATCTCGTCTAATCCTGATTAGACGTAACCGTAGTTAATTTAACTTACTAGAAATTTGGGATGTTATAGAGGGATGTTGAAAACTCTTGTTTCCTTTTAATGAGATTTTTCTATGTGTAGGCCTTGGAAAGGAGAAGAAATAAGGTAACAAGGAAGAGCAATCGAGTTTGTTATCGGCCCAAGCAAGTTGTAATGTCCCCTTCTTGGGACATTTTCCACATCGAATATTTGAAGACCCTCAACCTAATGGGTTTGAGGAATTGAGCTCGAAAGTTATCCTAAGGTGTCTATTATCTATTTGTAGCCCCTTGGAGGGCTATTTAGTTAGTTAATGTGAACTTAGGCTAGTTATCTTTATTATCTAATTAAAATAATAAAGTGCACATGGTAGTAGTCATTAGATATTTTTAATTTAATTTTGTCTTAGGGAGAAAACATTAAATGATTAGTCATTGGATATTGCACCTCTTCTCTCTATAAAAGAGGGGTCGCATTTCCTTGGAGACTTATGTTGGGGAATTATTGAAATGTACTCCCTGCGTGGAGAAAGGGATGTATGCCCAAATTTGATACTCTTGCTCTCTCATTGTTAAAGGATCTCTCTCTTGTGGTTGATATTTAAGTCTTTATTGTTCTCTTCATTGTGTTGAGTGTGTTCTTGCATGGTTTATCCATTCTAAGTGTTGACGACTTGGAGTGGGGATTGTTTAAGCATATTTTTGATATCTTAAAATATATTTATGTTGCAGATCTGATTTAGCATAATTTTGTGAGTATGTGTGACCAGATTTGAGGGTTTTGAGAGTAATACAAGTGCTGGAATTAATTTATGTGCAAACAACAATTTATTTTGCCCTAGGCGACTTGCTATTTTGGCTATTTTGGGAGTTTAGCTACTGCTGTTCTAATTTGGTTTGGTTCATCTTGTTCCTTGTATTTTTCTCGAGTCCGGGCATATCTTATTTGCCCAAATCGAGTAGTTTTGAGGAAGATATGAATTTTTAAAGATTGCAGCAGACTGGGGTTTGATTAGCAATTGTTTTCAGCTGTGTATAATCAGATTTAAAAATCTGATTTGTCTAAAAATTATTTCTGAGCAAGGGGAGTGATTTTGGAGTGTTTGGAAGCTTGGGGAAAGACTGGAAATAATTTATGCAAATATTTCTAACCCTAGCGACTTGTATTCAGATTTTGGGGTCTATTTGAGGTGGTTTCAATCATCATAAAATTCAGATTTTTAGTTCTTTGGAAAGGTCTTGATTTATAGAATAATCTGCATTTTATTTGGTGGAAAAATATTGACTTTGGAGCAAGTTATAAATTTTTGAAGTTTTCAGTTTTTCTGGGTATTTATTTAATTAATTATCATGTTGTTGAAAATTAGATTTGGAAAATATTAGCACTCTAATTAGTTTTCCTCTCGACCCACCACTTTGGCATGCTCCAACCCCACTTTGGGTTGTATTATTGCCAACATTGGGTTATTTGAGGTCAAATTAAGAAGATCGAATCTTCCTAGGATTGATTTGGATAATTAATTTTGTAGATTTAAATAATATCCTGAAGAGGATATTACACAAGTAATAATGAATATGAGATTGCAGCGGAAGATGAAGAGATGTCTCCACAAGCCCAAGAAGCACACCAGAAAGAAGTTGATATGGCAACCAAGGTAAAAGAGTTGATTGACACATTTGGGCAGCTTCAAACAACATTTTTTGACAGCCAAGGAGGCCATTACAGCAAGGTAACTCTCTTGAGTATTCTACTTTGGGTCAGTTGTGCATGGTGTTTAAGTTTGCATTTCTGAGTTTGCTATTGAGTGAAGAATGCCATCAAGAGTTGGAGAATGGTGTGGGATACATCCTTCCTATTGAGGAAGTTATGAGCACCATAAGAAGATCTCAAGGGGCAGTCCACATGGATATTTATGCAAGGGATCCCCAACAATGCATGGAGGGAATGTGGGATGATGTGTTACTCCCGCCAAATGATAGAGGAAGTATATACATGACAGCCATGCGTCAAATTGCCACCATTAATGCTGTTGTCATCATTTTTAGCAGCCCCCACATTATTTCAGTTGCATTCATGTGTATGGTTAGAGGATGCTCTTCCACCATAGTTGACAAGGTTGAAACAGGAAGTGAAGATGCCACATTGGAATGTGTTTTAGCTTGTCAAGCTGCTGATTATTCCTCAATTTTTTGCTCTATGACTAAGATTACAGCAGATTGGAAGGCTTTTTGTACAACTGAGTATGCAAAGAGAAAAGTTGCTAATGCTATTTTTGAAGGTGAAAGTGAAGAGGGCAGAATTGAGGTAGCAGCTGATTTCTTTTTCAAGGAAGTTGTTAAACTTCATGGGCTGCCAAAGTACATCAATAAGAAGAGGGACAACAAATATATGAGCTTGTTTTGGCAAGAGCTCTTTCATTTGACAAGTACAAGATCTAGATTATTGGAGAAATTTTTGGGAGGGAGGACTGTAATGTCCTTTTTTCCAAGCTAGTTTGACTTGAAGACCTTGGGGCCCATTTCTACTTCCCGTGGGCTTTAAGGGAGAAAATAAGGGAAGTACAATCTATTTATAATTGTAATTTGCTATTTTCAGCTTTGTAATATTTTTTGTAAAAAGGCAAATTGCCAATTATAGCACTAGAATAGTAGGTTAGTGGCTAAAAGTGCAAAGCACCAACTTCAAAACAGAAAGGATTGTTTAAAATGGGAGGTCACCCCTCTTTAAGTGGGAAAAGTTAATGTTAAAAATGAAATAAAGAGGTCTACATGGATGGCTCCACAAGGAAAAAAAAAAAAAGGCTGTAAAAGAAAATGTTGGGGCTCATTGTAAGCATCATCTTGGGAATTATATACTTCTTTTTTGGAAATTGGAGCATTGAGCTCTCATTTTCATCCTTTGAGGACAAAAACTTTCATTGGATCCAATTGGGGACAAAAATCTCAATAATAACAACACTTGGGGATGAACACCCTCATTTGTTGCATTGGTGGCTTCATTCAGAGTCACATTTGAGCTTCAAATTTCAGAATTTCAGAACAAGGGTTTCTATCAGTGCTAGGGCACACATTTCAGCTAGGGCACAACTTTTTGGGGCTGCCACATTCATTTCCAACTTGATCTACCCATTTGGAGATTTTAGGATCACTTTTTAGTGGGTTTCCATGGTTGAAAAAATCTGATTCTAATTTTGTTTGATAGCTGCCATTTTTGTGGTCATTTTGAGCTATCGTTTGCATTTTTTCTCCAAGTATTTATGAAGATATGAAATTTTGAAGTTTCAGCTGTTTTTGAGCAATAATTAATTCTAGCAGTCTATAATTTATGGTTGAAGCATTTATTTTGCATGATTTCATCAAGGGTTTCATGTTGATGATGTATTTTTGAAAATTTGTGTGTGGGAAAGGCTAAAATCTGAATTTAACCTAGGTTGCTTAGGGTTTGATGGACCTAAAACAAGTCACTGCCCTAATTCTTGCATAAAATCAATTTGCTGTCATAAAAATCAGTTTTCTTTCATGTGGCTGTCATAAATTTTGGAAAGTTCCATCGGGGTTTTTGGGAAAATCCAAATTCCTCAAATTTGAGCCCGAAAGGGACATTACAGAAAATCATACTTCCCATCCATAAATTGGAGGATAAATTAAACTCAAATAACCACATGACCATCATGATTGGGCATACATTTTCCAAACTATATGCCATGGTGTTGGACATGAAGCTTTCTAAGTATCTGGATAATTGTAATCTTAGAACGAGGGGACGTGGAATCTTCGGGAGAGACTTCCAAACTATTGACCATATATTTACACTTGAGGCTATTACTAAGCAACTTGCCAAGGATCTTCTCAAGGCTTCGGCTATTTTGTATACTTTAGGAAGGCCTTTGAATATGTTCCAACACATATGCCCTTCTAGAAGATGTGTGATATTGTCATCTCATATTCTATCATTACTCCTATCACGAGGCTCTATGAGATTGTGACCAAACAATTCTGGACTTCCCATGGTTTTTTTGACTTTGTTAACTTTGACATTAGATTCAAATGGGGCTTCTCTTACCCGATAACTTTTGGTATTTATTATCAATGAGTTGGAAGCCTTTCTTCAACGAAACGATGTTGTCCTCTCTCACTCTCTTGATAGTTAAAACTTTACATATTCAACTTGAATCTCTTACTTGTTTTTGTGAGCTTTGTAGGTTGTGGTAAATCATAGTATAACTAGGGTCATGGTCTTCAAAACCTCCAAGGAGGATCTTTTCAAGATTCAATTTTTCTATAAAGGAGATCCTTTGGAAATTTAAACTTATACATAGATACTAGTTTAGTTTATTGGATTTTCCTTCAATATGAAGTCAAGCTCTAAGTTGGATCTTTGGAAGGGCTACACTACACTTTATCCTAGAGCGTTAGTGTTTTCAAGCACATTGGTTGGATATCCTTCAAAGATGCACCTCTTCATAAAATAATTGAACCTTCATTCTTTATGGGTTAGCAGTTTTTGCATCCCAACTTGGGATCCGGTGATTGGTTTTGTATTAAAAGAGTCCAGACTCTCATTCTTAGGCACATGATTCATTGCAACAACTAATTCCTTAGTGTATTTTTCAAGCCAAGCTTAGCATCCAATCGGGACCTTAAGAGCATGTTCAAAATTACTTTCTATATTCGGAAGCTCTTATCCTTGGGTGATTCAAATTTTGGTAGTGCAAGGTACCCATATTTGGCAGTTTGTTCTTTAGAGAGGGCTTCCTCTTTGGTTTCCATTGGCTGTTTAAGATTTTGCTTTTCTGAAGCCAATTTGCTCCTTCAATCTATTGACATCTCTATTATTTGTTTCCTCTATAGAATGTTCCTTGGATACCCTCACGTTCTTCCTCGAAGGTGGTGATCAATAGATTTTTTAGAGAGGATATATCAATAATAAATTCAGGGGCACTTGGATTTCTCCTCCGCCACCACTCAACCCCAACTATGGCTTGCTATGATAATAATATCTTATATATTGTTGTTGACATCATCATTTAGCCCAACTATCTCTAATATCATGGACCATATGGCTTGAGGATAGACCTTGTCCAATTGATTGATTTCTCCCACTAGTTAAGGGCTGAGATTGACCACCATTATAATGACCCTTTTCAAGGGTTTCAATCAAACACACCAAAAACAGATCTGAAAATTAAATTGCAGCAGACTGAAAGTATAAAATCAGCAACTTGAACTATCATCAAATATGCCAAAAATCACCACAAAGCAACACAAATCTTGTGGGCACATACTTGGAAACTCTTCGTAGCTTCCCTCCATGGTGTGAACTTCCTCAATCAGCTCATCATGAACTGCTGTTTGGGAATTTTTAGCGAATCAATCATGATCAAGGGCAACCGAAGTGTACTCTTTTCCAAAACAAACTTGCCCCCTACATCATCCTTATCAACTTCATGCAAATCTGAGTTTTTTTCAACACTTTGCCACATACAATCATTAGAAACCAAAGGAATATCATTAAATACCAATGAACTTTTACCTTGGTCATCCTTGCAAGTTTGCACCTCGAATCTTTCCATGATCTTTTGACTGAAATCATCAAAAAGAAAACAAATTCTTCTCCTTGGGTTTCTAACACATGGTACCACTGATCTCTTGCTATCCCTTCCAAATGACAAGGGATGAATTCTAGGGTATCCTCCACACACATAGAGTTTGATTGTAAGTATGCTTCCAATTCTGACAACCATGATCTCACTAAAAGTTTGTTAGTGCCATCAAAATTAGAGATCTTACCCTTCCATGCACCTTTATTGCTTCCCTTTGGTGTGCTATGGTTCAATCGTGCCCTCAACTCTTCAAACTTGGAATCTTCCATCAAAACCTTAGGTCCGATACAATTGTAATGACCCTTTTTAGGGGTTTCAACCAAACACACCAAATGCAGATTTGAAAATTAAATTGCAGCAGACTGAAAGTATAAAATCAACGACTTGAACTATCACCAAATATGCCAAAAATCACCACAAATCAACTCGCCACAATTATGCATATATTTTATGGAATATTAAGAGCCAAAAACACAAAGAAATGTTGAAGATCTCACTTGCTGGAAATTAATTATAAACTGGAAATTGCAGCCACAAGAAAAATATGAAATATGGGTCTAGAAACCCTCTAAATTCACCAAACTTCAGATTCCGGCCTTTAAAAATATTACAAATCAGATTATCAAACCAGATTTCTCAAATACTTCACCAAATGTTCCAAACCCTACCCAAGGTAGGTCGCTCCACCCTAAATAAATCAAATACTAGCTGGAAATTACAAATATCTCTTCAAATCAGCTCTTTACTTCCAAACCAAACAATGATGAAGGGTTTTGTCCTTCACCCAAGCCACTAGAAGGGTTTTCGTCCTTCTATGAAGCCTCACAAGAGGGTTTTTCATCCTCAAGTGGATGAACAAGGAGCAACAAGCTCACAATGCCCAAGTAGAATAAAATGCGCCAAGTCTAGATGCAAATGATGCCTCTAATCTTCTTTTATATCCTCCTTTTGGCGCCAAGGCTCATAAAGGAAAGGCCGACCTCTAATGAACCATTATAATCTTTCGTTAAGCTTCATTAAAGGCATTAAACCCGGCCGGTCTCATTAAGAGGGGAAAAATCTAAAAGAAAATATAAAATATTAGAAAAATAATGCAAATAGAAGCTCAAGGTTCTCCTTTGTCTTCTTCACTTCTTTGCCATGGAGAAGGAATGACAAGAAGACCAATTAGTAGCTCTCAAATGGGAAAAAGGGACATTACAACGATATTTTGCATAGTGACAAAATTTGTAGTCTTTGTTGCCACCAAAGTTATAAGGTCGAGGTGCACTTTATTTCTAGTTATCCTATCTACTATGAGATTTGGGAGGTACCATTGCATTTTCAATGATTTGAGTTGTTAAATTTCCATGCTAATTTACTCTCTTGTTTAGAATGGTCCTTTTTCTTCAAGAGATTGTCGGTTTGAATAAAGATCCTTATAGTAGATCCCTACAACTACCAATTTGATTACATCCTATTAATACATAATAGACATTGGAGATTATGAACTATCACTTTTTGTTGATTGATGTGGAGACATGTAAATGAGTCGTCATTCCTCATTTTGTACTACTACTAGAGTGCTTGATCCTCTCTCATTCTAGACATGGTACATCCAATGTACCCTAGTATAGATGCTCAGCCTACCCCTCATTTGCATTTTAGGATGTGACCATACATGTTTTGCTAACTTCCTTTCTACTTCCAGGGATCATTGGCCATGGATGTTAATTGAGTTTTTCGAGGCATTCTTTGCACTCTCAAATGCCACCTAGCTTGACCTACTTTGTCTTGTCCTCGTTTACTACAATCTGAGTGGACCCGATGTTGAAAGCATGCGTGCTCCATAGAGGTTACATGTTCAAATGTGGAGGGTGTAGGGTTGTACACCTCATTGAGACATATATAAGGTAAATGGAAAATCAATCTTCTTATGGACTTGCTTAAGGGGTCTAATACACCAAATTAGTGACTTGCTTGGCATGAGTGACGTAAAAACTACCTTTACCTTTATTATTGTATCTTGTATTGGCTTGTTCACAATGATTGATGTGGAGCTAGCCCTTTATTGTGAGATTCAAATTTGGGGAAAGCACTATTTCTAATCCTGCCCATCATCTTTGCTTTTAAAAAAGCAACGCCCTAGTTTAGTTTTAATTTTGACTTACTTTATTAATAATACGATTAAGTGTCCTTTTTTATTATGAATAGACTAGGACAACTTAAAAAATATTATTATTAATTATTTCCCTAATTAAAATATTTCAAAAAGGGGACATGCCAATGACATTCTCAGTATAGTCTTGTTGACCTTGCCATAGTCAACTTACATGCACTAGTTGTGGAGGGAATTTCCACTATAAATAATGTGTGGTAGGTTGCATGATTAAAATGCCCCAATTATAGGATGCTCATGGTGAGTTGGCAAGAAAGGCCACTCAAAGAATTTTCGAGGATGACTCCACTATCTAGGATGCATATGAGGCACATGGTGAGATGGAAGGAAAATCCACTTATGGTGAGATGGCAGGAAAATCCATTCAAACAAAGACATTGGTTCGAAGGACCGAAGGACCAGGAAGAAGGTAGTTATTTCAGTAGAGCATGGTCATTTTGCTTTTGCTTCTGACCTTTTTACGATACCTGAATCACTAGTTATACAACCCATTGGATGCAAATGGGTGGAAAAAGTCATAAGCAAAGCCAATGGTACTTTGGACAAGTACAAGGCTCATCTTGTTGTGAAAGGCTTTTCAAAATAGGAGGGAATAGATGAGGAAATGGTTTTTTTCCTACTATGGAGTTGGGTTTTACTTCTGCTACGAATACTGTAAAAATGGGTACATTTCAGTCGCCTCTGTTTGGAGATCTGGACGAGGAGGCTTACCTAGGGCAGCCTGAAGGTTTTCAGGTATCTAGTCATGAGTATTTGGTTTGCGGATTGATTGAGTCCTCTTACGGACACGGGGAAGCTCCACGAGCTTGTTATATTCACAATGATTGACATGTCTGAGATTCTGAATTCAGATCTATGGAGGTTGGATTGAAGTTATCAGCCAATGATGATTCCTCACCAGTCGAAGAATCACCCTATAGATAGTTAGTGGGCAACCTGATATATCTTATGCTTACACAACTAGATCTACATGTTGTTGTTAGCCATCTATCCCAGCTTTTGTCTCAACCAAATCTCATACATTGGACAACAACAATGTGTCAGAGGACTACAGATTTCAAATTAACATCGAAGAAGCAACCTGTTGATTTAATGACTAAATCCTTTGGTTCCATCATGTTAAAATTTTGTGACAAACTTGAAGTATTTTCGGATCTAGTCATTAAGGGGGTAGGTGGTATTAAAATATATTAGCTATCACTTAATGAACTATTAGTTATCTATTAACTAATGTTCAGTTATGAACTTCACCAACTACAATGTAACTTCTTTCAGCATAATAAAATGATAGACACCCACATATCTCAGTGTGTCGTGTATTGTATTCTCTTCATTCTCTCTAATCGTTTTCTAATATCGCCACTAAAAACTTGGATGGCATGACCACACAACATAAAAAAGAAATCAAATAAATGTTAGAGAAAAGAAGCCCCGGGCAACAATTGGTATCCTTAATCAATGGTCCAATCATGATAGTACCGATGGAACTGTTAATTTGACTACCTACCACAACCTGCAGAATTTATATCCCACAAAGGCAATTCACTTTGAACAACTAAAAGCATTCCAAGGCTGGTCATTTACTGTCACCCTATATGCTAATTCTTTATATTTGGAGGTGCGGAGCGGACAAAAGTAGTAACCAATGCTTCAGCTTGTGGTCAAAGACCAAGAATAATTTATGAATTTTAGGGCAATACCCTTTTCTAGGGGAGAACTGATGAAGCAGTATGATAGGGTTAGAGAAGAAAGGGGAAAAATTAAGGAAAAATCAATGTCATAAACAACCGTGAGAGAGGATCTGAAAAGAAAAATTCAAGGGGGTGATGAGTCAGGTGGTGAAGGGTCAGCAGGTCTGAGAAGAAAAAAAAGTAGAAGAAATCCAAATGTAGTTTCTAATGATGACTTGGAGTGTGAGTCTGTCCCTAATTGGGTATTGTCAAAAGTGAACATGTTAGAAACTTCAAATATCTGCTTCAATTAGACTGTCCCATCTTTTCATCCATAAAATAGCATTTAGCTACTTGCAGAATATTTGAGTAATTGCCAGAAATTGAACGGTTATTTATTAAGAATGTATTATAAGTTATGAAATGGGAGTATGGGAAATGGTTAGCTATACTATGTAAATGACCCACAACACCTAACAATTCAATGATTTGTATAATTGGATCTAATGACGAGTTGGACTTTGCGTCTGTGCTTAATTAGGTATTGTCAAAAGTGAACATGTTAGAAACTTCGAACATCCGTTTCAACAAGACTGATAACACTACCCAATCCCACATCAAGCTGTTGAAAATGTTCAGTTTTGATGAATTAGTGTAAGCTAGCTTTATCCAGATTCTCTCGTTCTTTTTGTGAACTCACACCCTTCCTGATTTCTTTTTGAATACTAATGGCATATATTTGATATTTCATTTTTCTATATGCAACATGATGGATAGAGTGGCATGAGTGGATAATCAACCAAACATGATATCAAAATATATGCCATTAGGGCCCTTTGATGTTTACTTTATCTTTGGTTTATTTCAAAATTTCATGCCCGATAATGGCATTTTTGCCAGCATTTTGAAATGGCACCCTCAATGTTATTAATGACCCTTTTCGGGCTTCTTATAATATTTTTAATTGCTTCGATTCATATTGATCTATTTATTATTTATTAACAGGGATATTGTAGGTTATCACATTTTGCTTCTTTCAATCCATTCAAATAGCCCTTTCCATTGCAGAAAATGTTCGTGTTGGCATAACCATTAGGTTAGGAGACTATACCAAGTTCCAACAACACATCTTCTTGCTTAATGTAGTGTTCAATGATGCATTTCCAGAGAAAAACTTGAAATTTAATTTGTTTATGCATTCAGAACAATTTTTCTCTTTTTTGGTTTCTATAGAATTGGTATTAATGGTGCGCAGATATTTTATGCAATCATGTTTTACATATAGCTCCACATACTAAATTCCTTATGTTCAAACCGGGATGACAGAACGTATGCGTTTTTATCTGTAAACGTGAAGATAACTTGGATAAAGAATAAGATGATGAGTTGGTTGTATGAATGTATGCAACTTCGTGTAAACTAGACAAAAGACTATGCAATGGGCCAATAATGTGTGCTGTACAAGCATTCAAGGAGTGGATTCTTTTCATGTTCTAAGTAGTGTATTTTTCAGGAGAAAATAGAGTCAGCAACTGATGTTTTGAAGGCAATTCTAAAGCCAATAACCAATGAAGATGAAGAGATTGTTTGGCCTCCAAAGGAGCCAGAAAATATAATTTTAATGAAACAGGTATGTTATTATGCATTCAACAGTATATATACAACTACTGGACACTTATTAGTGCTCTATGTTTTATTGCAAATTGCGATAATCGTAGTAACTGATTATTTTTGGATGATTTTTTTAGTTTGATAGCAAGAATGATGGGATTGACTGTGACGTTATTTAGAAAAGTTAATTATAGTATTGAATATAAATGTTATCCTAAAATGTTTTGAATTTGTTATTTGTATTTTTACAAATGTTACAATTGATTGGTGAAAGTTGGTTCACCAAGTATTTTTTGTTAACTGATGAACAAACAAGAGATTTTTATGCATGCTAGGAGGACACCTCACATTTCTTCCTAATAGTTTTTAGCATTATTCAACACAATGCATACATCTCCTATCCCCTCTACTACAAGTGACTCTCCATTTGCTAATAAAACTGAATTAGAAATTGTAGTAAATGTTACATACTGGTTCCTTTGACATGAAAAATATTTGGTTGTGCCGGAGTCAATGATCGAGCAACTGGTAGCACTATCATTCAAGCATGATGCCATAAGAGCATAAAGAGCATTCTCTTCCTCAAAATCCTGTTCGTCTACAACTGCTACCACATTTTCCTCATCTAATGGCTTTTTGTTGTGTTGGGAGAGATCATATTTTCATTTTTGGCAATTCTGTTTGAGATACCCAAACTTATGACAATAATGACATCTCATCTGGTATTTGGAAGATTCACCAGCGCGAAGTAGCCAATTTTCCTTTCACTGAGTAGTCAATGCACCCGTTGATTGTCCAGAATTGGACTCAATTGCTTTGATTGTCTAGAATTGGAATCAATTGTTTGTCTGCCTGTATTCCAAAAAAATCCAAACTAACCTAATCAAATATCAAGGTCTGAATTTTCACAATGAAATTTAGGGCCTCCAAAAATGTTTCTTAGGAGGCGAAAAACTATTTAGAACTAGCACCACCAAGTCATCTTCATCCTCTATTTTATTGCTGGAATTGAGTTGGTCTGAAAGATCTTTCATCCGAAGAAAGTGTTCTAACAAGGACTTGTTTTCCATCATCCTTTCTTCAAGTATATATAATAAAAATGTAAATTATTTATAAAACGTATATATAATAAAAACATAAAAAAATAAAAGCTAAACCATAAAGTAATTATAAAAAACAAATAATTATTTTTCTTATATCACTTAAGAGCTTTAAAACTATATGTGCTAAGATATTATAATATGTTATATAAGAAAAAATAAAACACTGTTTTGACATTTCTGCAATCGCGCAGTTTACGGCAATGGAAGTCCATGACAAAGACCACGTCTAGAACTTCTACAAAAGCCTGCATTCGCATACCTGAAACTCGGAATAATCCGTCTTGCAAGAAATTTGGAATGGTTTTTAAATGCGTTAGGGCATGTTAGCTCCCAACCATGCTATAACTCTTTCGGTGAACTTCAAACACAGCGGCTAGGTCAAAACGACCTTACAATCACCATATTTTCGAGTTTTTAACATAGTTTTTGTAGAAGGTATTAAAATTGTGAATTTCAACGATTTTTCGTGATGGCTTGAGAGTCGAAGAAATTCAAGTTTTTTCCTTTAAATTCGCGAATGCGGTGACCAAGCATACAACCATGCACAACAACTGAAAATTACTTCTAAATGATTAGTTCAATCACGAAAATCAATATCCATCCAATTTGGTAACAACAAATGGAGAAAATCGGCGAATAGATATCTTGTTGTACTTAAATTTAGGAAAAAAGCTGAACCACAAATCAAGACTGAAAATGATAGATAAACTCCACCAAAAATCACGAAAATATAGATTTCAGCCTTATAAATTATGGAGATTCAGAATATAAAATCAGATATGAAATTTGTGCCCTAGAAAGCACCAAACCAACTTCAAACCCTAGTCGCTCCCCTAGGGAAGAGCTCCAAAAATGATGTAAAGCCTTTGCAATCCTTCTTCTTGATGTCTCCAACTCAAAATGGAGGGTTTCCGTCCTCCACCAAGCCACAAGGAAGGTTTCCGTCTTCCTTGGATGCCACACAAGAGGGTTTTTGTCCTCAAGTGGAAAGGTAGTGAGCAACTAGCCCAACAAACCAATTGTATATAAAAATGCACCAAAAGATGATTGCAAATGAAGTCCTTAAGTCCCTTTTATATCCTTCCCTTGGCGCCAAAGGCCAAATAGAAGAGGACCGACCTCTTAAGCCTCACTTTATCTTTTAATTGCTTCTTTATTCTCTCCAAACCCAACTGACCTGTCTCCTAAAGGAAAACTGAAATGAAATGCAATTCCTTTCCTTGTTCAATAATTCTTCTTTGCCATGAAAAGGGAATGGCAAGAAGCCCATATTTAGGCCTCAATTCAAAAAAGGGGACATTACAAGAGCAGACCTCACATTGGAATTCTTTTTTTTTCTGCCTATGGAGAGTGAACATTCAGAATGTGCTTATTGACATAATATTGACTCATATACAATAGCCTCATCTTGGGCTAAAGGTAGACAACAATGAATCTGGAATCAGAATTTTAGTTGCAACAGGGTTCATACAAAATATTTTGAGGTTTATTTTTCTTTGGTGCTGAGATAAATTGGTTATAATGATTATGTGAGTTGTATAAATATTTATGATTCACAACAAGGTTTGGATTTAACTAAACAATTATTTTGCTACAACTGTTATGCAAAAAGAATGTGTTTAGGTTCTAACGTTTAAAATGACTAATCTTATTTCTTTAAGCTCTGTGTGATAGGAACTAGTACAGAGGGATCAAGAAGGACAATTGGATGAAACTTTTCTTTCAGAAGTCAATGCTCAACTAGGAAAAGTGAGTTTGTTAATGGAAGCATTTTCAAAACATAAAATTTCTCTTACCTGGCTGGATATTATTGTACAGATTTACTTTCCTGTTCATTTCATAAGCATATTTTTATTGGAAATATTGAATAATATATTATATTGCAAAGGAATTTACCATTAAACGTTGATCAAGATCCATAAGAAATTACAACGCTTTGAAATTCAACAAACATTTCCCACATTTGGGTTGTTAGATCACTTTTACATGTTAAATTGCATCCCTTCTGCTAAATGCAGATGCTTCTTGTTTTCCTTTCAAAATTAGATGCCTCATTAGTTTATTCACCCCATATTTTGTAAAGTTTTCCCTTCAATATTAAATGCCTTGTTAGTTTATTTACCACATAATTTGTAAAGGTTTCCCTTCAAAATTAGATTCCTTATTATTGTCTTTTTAATATTGATATTGAAAGTTTACAAATAAAATATATGCCCCAAGTTTCGGATAGATCAAACATTCTGTTTTGAAACAAGTATAGACCAAAGTTACAGACTAGCAAAACAATAGTGAGCTATTCAAAAAAATTATTTTATCCTAAATCCAGTGAATACTCAGGAACAAAGTTCTTTATTAGAAACAATTAAAGCAAATTCAGGAGCTGAAGTAGAAATAGCAGCTTAAACACAAACATAATCCGAAGAAGTGGGACTGGACTGAGTGTCATCATGAATGTCCTTTACATTGGCAACAAGTCTGTTGAACTCTTCATCATGGGCTGGAGAGGGGGAGTAGAAAACACAATACCAATAATAGTAGGAACAGTGGCTGAAGATTTTGAATCATTGCCAATGATGAAGTCACTTTTTGTGCCTAGGTTATTATCTTGCCTCGAATTCTGCAGTATCACCTTTTACCTTCACTTGCTGAGGGACAAACATCTGAAACCAACAATGTTTTACCCAAATCAACACACACTAATAATTTGTTAAGTCAACAGCGGTATAAAGGAGGAAAGACATGATTTGGAAGATTTTCCTGGGTCTCTGACAAGTACCTCTTCACTCTTATCAACCAATGGTCCTTTGGAAGGATTAACTGAATGATATCCAAATCTAGGAGCAACAAGAGCATACAAATGAAATACAAGGAGAATAAAAGGTTGGGGAGCACTGTAGTGAAACTTTTTATCATATAATTAATTATCCTAAGTAATACTGAAAATGTGTTTCTCATCAGAATTATACCTCTCTAGCATATATATTAGGATGCCATATTAGATATTTATATAACTTCTTCCTTTCTTTGTATGAAGTGGTACCAAAGTAAATTTTTTCCAACCATTATTTCCACTTTGCAATCTAGAAAACTTTGAATCCCTCATGTTGCATACAAGATCCTTAACTTGTCATCTAGAAAATCATAATTACAACTACATTCTTTCAATTCAGGGCTTCCATAAAGGAAAGATTTCTTTGTTCCCGAAAAACTAAGAAATGCACCATGAAGTCTGAAACTTCGCATTTGTGAAAACATTGAACTTGTTTTTTTTTTTGGATTGAGGGTAAATTGAGGGTGTTTGAAAGGACCCACATCCTTGTACAATTGAGGATTTTTCTTGAGAGGAACCACAACCTGGTTATAATGAAGGGGACCACTATTTAGGAACCCAATTGGAGCAACCATGAAACCATAGTGAAGATGTAGCGACCAATGACAACGGCCGCAATGAGTGGGACAACTATCAGTGAATGGAGCAAGAGGAACAACCACCAGCGTTAACAGCGAGAGGAGCAGCCACCAGAATCAGCAGCAAGTGGAACAACCACCAGTGACAGCAGCGAGAGCATCAATAGTGAGCGGAGCAGCCACCAGCGTTAGCAGCGAGAGGAGAAGCAAGCGTCAACAATGAGAGGAGCAACCACCAGTGTCAGCAGTGAGAGGAGAGCCACCAAACGTCGGCGAAGGAGTAACCACCAAAGTGTCGGCCACGACGGCAGAGATGCCGCCTTCAGCGGTGAAACCACCTCCGAGGAGGATCGTGCCTTGGGGGATTTGAACCTAGGTGGGCAAGCACACAACCATGTGACTTGACCGCACCACTCCCACCCCATCGGCTAAAAGTGGTTTTGGGATAACTCTCGTGCCGCAATGCCAGACATGCCTCATCACATTGAACACAGGATTCATGCCTGACCCCGACCCCCGTCGCATTGAACACCGAGTCGGCTTGACACCACATTGAGAGACCACCTCCACCACCAAAGTAGCTGACCCGCTCGGAACTGCCTAGCCGAGTAACAACGAGCTATAGAGGTGGCCAACCCGGGAATGGACCCCGAGACCTCCCACATATAGCCCACATTCCCCACCGCTAGGGTAAACCGGACGGGCTAAAACATTGAACTTGTTATCGGTGGTACCTGTAGCTATTTTTGGTGAGAAGTGCCTCGCCTGCATTCTTCAATGTAGCAGACCACAAGGGCTTGCGTGATCCAGTGGCGGCTCGGGTGGTGTCACTCAGATTTCACCCTGAAATCTGCGACTACCCTATCCGAAATTTTTCGTACTTTTAAAATAATGGGTCGTTTTGTGTTTTTATTGCCTGAAAGTTCCTGTATTGTGTCAAGATAATCCCAAAGAGCCATATTAGCCTTTTTCGCCAAATACCCAGATGCCCAAAATTGTTTTATTCTGTCGTCGGGATTTGTCTGCGGGAAATTTGTATTTAATTATTTTGAGCCCCGTATGAGGCTATTTGCGCTCTGTTTTAACTCTATTATGAGCGAATATGTTATTATTCCTATGTGCCAGAAGGGTTTTAACTTATTTTAAGTTTTGGGCTTTATTTGCAACTTTTGGCAATTTTTCGTGTTTTTGTGGTGTCCCGTTTCGTTTTCTGTGAAATTTCTCTGGAGCAATTCCTTTGCCGGGTAAGCCCGATTTTTGGCCTGGAGCAGCTGGAAAACATATACGCACATTATGCCCGGAGGAAGTCGTCATCGGAGGTCTGGATCACTGGGAAAAAGCGAAGTCGTGCACAGAAAAGCCCCTGCGGGGATGGGCGCATTTTTGGAAAACAAAGGATTTAAGCTGCGATGGGAAAAATATAAGCCGTAGGCAGGGTGGAAATTTTATACCTGCCTGGCAGGGTACTTTTTCCCGTGTTATAAAAGTCACTTAAGCTGCAGTGGAAAAAATAGAGGCTGCAAGCAGGTGGGAATTTATTGCCTACCTTGCAGGGTAAAAATTCCCATGATATAATAAAAGGAAAGTGACTTAAGTGAAATCATGGGATTTTAGTGCCTGCCTTGCAGGGTAAATAATCCCATTGTCAAAGTCAAATCACTTAAGTGGATCACGGGATTTTGGTGCCTGCCTTGCAGGGTAAAGAATCCCATTGTTGAAAAATTCTTAAAAATAGAATTACATGTGCAAAAAAGTGCGCCCCCTTTGAAGTGATGATGGAAGGATTAAATTGATTATTTTAATTAATCTTTCCTCTCAAAAAGTGCGCCCAAGCTTGGAGGAGGTCAACAAGTCAAAGTTGGAATAAAAGAAAGGAATTAAATTTATTAAATTTAATTTATTTAGTGGCTGCCCCCTTCCTCTCAAAAAGTGCGCCCCATTTGGGTATTATTTAATGTTTTTTAAAGCATTAAAACATTAAATTAATTTCTATTTTCAGTGGCTATGGTCAAAGCACACTGTGAAGCTTAAGTGAAGTGATGTGTGAAGGATTAAATTGGATTAATTTAATTTATTGGATGGCTGTCCTTAAACATGCTATTTTTAAAAGAGAAAAACATGATTTTTAATTAATTAATTGCCTTTAATTGTTAGGGCAATTATTAATTATAGAATTGTGAAGGTTATATAAGCATGGGCAGCCATATGGGTGAATTATTCAAATCACAGGTGAAGAATTGCAGCCAAGTGGAAAAGTGCGCCCCCATTAAAGGAAGGATTTTGTTCAGACAAAGTGCTAACAAGGCTAAAAGCTTCCAGATTTGGCGCATGCTTTGGAGGAGGTTGATCTTTGTCTGCATAGTTGTTTCCACAGGTGTTACAGGAGCTCAGGTGTTGATTGAAAGGATTCATGCTCTCTTTATGTGCAAATTAAACACCAATTTTTGGGGCAGCAGGCTTGAAAAGTGCAGATTTTTATAATTTAAATTCACTATTCATGCTCCGGTGGCCATTTTTGTCTGAATAAATTGCAGGAATTCATTACAGGTGCTTTACAAAAGAAAAGGAGTTTTTATCAATGTCCAATACATTGCAAATATCCTCTGAATCTGAAGAATTGTCCAGATCTGCACCAGTATTGAAGAAATCCGGCCAAGTAAGGAGAAAAAGAATTATTCAGACGAAGATAGACAAAGCCATGGCGAAGGGAGATGAAAAAGAAAGCACGATGGAGTCATGCATTGCTTCCAAACTTGCAGACATAGGAGACACAGATCTAGGCCCGGAACCTCTTGCCAATTTGATTGATAGATCCAGAGCGGGAAAGACTTCACTCATGTGTGCGGTCAAAAGCAGTGGAATTATCCGAGCTACAGCTTTTCCATGTATAGCCCAATTGCCAGAGTTCGTGATGGAGTGCGCTAGATCTTATCATCCTTCATCCAGATCAGTGCGTGATGCTTCGGGAAAGACAATAATTTGTTTGGACGCAGAGTTCATCAATTATTGTTTGAAGATTCCAGTGCGAAAGGTGGTGACTTCTATTAGCATTCAGGATGCTGACAGTAGGTGGGAGAAGCATAGAGCTGATTGTGTGAGCATCATGAATAGCCGGTTCATGAAGAAGCCTAGATCCCCTTCAAAGTTCCCGAGAACTCTTCCACGGTCCAATTTGGTGCAAGAGGCAGATGATGTCGTCAAATTGCTATGCAGGATGAATGGCGAAGCGAATGCCTACACTTTCCGTACATGGATGTATGCTTTCATCAGGACCATTGAAATCAACAAGGTTGATTCTATAATCAATTGGTCGGAAATTATTAGCAGCAACATCGGTGAGCAACTTCGGAACGTGAAGCGTACTTTCAGCTTCAAGATGACTTCATACTTGGTGTATGCTGCAGCTTCACAAGGTGTCTTTTCCAAGCTGGATAGATGTGGTGTTCTTTCCAAGGACCCCATTTTCGAGTGCTACCCACAGCTTACTGCACCTATAGGCGAGAAAGACTTCAAAGTGATCAACGATGACTTCTTCTATGATTTCATCTGCAGGCTAGACAAAGACTTGAAGGCCAACAGGGTAAGCAAGGAAGCGTGGGAAGCCGTGTCCAAGATTGGAAGTCTATTCATTCAATTTGCAGATTTCACATACCTCAGGGTTACGGGCTTTTCTGGAGAACCAATAAAGATGCCCAGGTATTTGAACGATATATTGATAGCCCGGAGTGAGCGAGCAACTTGTGGAGTTACACGACCTTCAGTCAAAGCGGCACAAGTCTACGGGCTTCTTCCCAATCACTGTGGGATATTACAGCTGCATTAGCATTCACAGAGCTCGAGGGATGGAAGCGCAAATGTTATCCGAGTATGAGCAAGAGTTCTTCCCTGCACGGCTGAACTTCGATCCATTTGGAGTAGCCAGGAAGACAATCTCCCAGCAGTACGCACATGTGCCTTCGTTAGAAGATTTCTGGATGAAGTGCGGAAGTGAGTACGAGGTTAGAAAGAGAGATTTCAGCAGGCTGTCAGCAAAGCAAGTGTTCGACTTTGGACTAGCACGGATACCTGCGGATCTTAAAGACGATGGGAATGTGGTACTTGACACTTACCATCAAATGGGAGGAGATAAAGCCATACTGCAGAATAACATGGGAGGCTGCAACACAATTGAAGAAAGGTCGAGAGCTGTGTTGGTGAATACTTCAAACTGGTTGCTGATGAAGGGATATTGCCTTGATGAAGCATTGATGAATCAAATCACGGGCAACTTCGGCACAGGAGATTCCCTCAAGCGAAAGCATGAAGGAGAAAGCAGCAGAAGGTCCGAGAAGTTGAAAGTACATAGAAGATCTCAAGAGAAAGAGAAGATCACTTCTACGACCATAGCTTTGACTCCGGCTTCTCCAGTACCCAGTACTTCACCAACTATTGCACCGCAGCAGCAGGATGTTTCCATGCCTTCATTGAATCCGGCGACGTTCGTCTTCTCTCCTCAGCCACTTCGTTCATCACCCGTTCCAGAGGAGATGTTGAAGCTGCAGATGGCAGAGTTCGAAAGAGCTTTGTCCTTGGATGATTCAGAGGATGGCAGCCATAACACTGTGGCACTTTCTGACGGAGAGGATGCAGAGCGGGAGATGGTAGTGCACTCAGCGACTTCTCACTCTCCGAGAAGTAATTTCTCGGAATGGTTGGCTTTGCAGTTGGTTCCAGAAGCGAGAATGGAGATGAACTTAGAGGAGCACGACTTGCAGCTACTCCAGGATCTGAGCAGAAGAGACAGAAGGCCTAAAGTTGCTAAAGCAACTTCTAGGTTGATCATTGAGAATTCGGGAGAGAAGTTTGCTGAGATATCAATTCCGGCAGAAGGAAAGATAGAGGAGGAGCTCATGGCGGAAGATGTGACAGTGACCAAAGTACCACTCGGTCAAGCCACCACTGAAGGATTGAAGCAGGACACGCAGACATTGATAGACGCTTTATTCCTTAGGCTTGACAGTGAAAAGGCGGAGAAAGAAGAGCTGCAGAAGCAAGTATCTCAATTATGTGAGATCATAGCCAAGGTTCTTCAAAGCTTCCATTCACCCATTTCGAGCGGTGAGTGATTATCTTATGCGAAAATGGAGGACGGCAATCAAGTAAAGACTATTGGCGAATGGAAGGATCGATTATTAAATCAAGCTTCTGTCTGACTTGGGAAGTGCCACCGCTTTAAAGGTTATGAACGATGCAGCACAAATCAACTAAAGCAACTGATGGAAAACGTAGAAGGCATGAATACAGTTGCAGAGAGTAACCTGAGTATTTTGGCCGAGATCAACAAGCTGCCGAGAGATGTATTGATTGCGGAACAGATTGTACCAGACGGATCAGTCGAGAAGGGGAAGCAGCTAGAGTTTGCAGTATCTTTCCGCTTGGAAATCTGCAGAGTTTTGCTGAAGAGGATGCAGGCACTTGAGAGTAGAACATCAGATTTACCAGACAGTATCATTTCTTTCACTGAGGAAAGAGTGGACGGAGGTGTTACTTCATACGTGCGGATCGTTTCTAACGAAGTGCCTAATTCCCTGGAAGGTTCTCTTCTGATGGTACAAAAGAGAATTGATAAAGCTACCAAGCCTTTCACGATGAATTCTATCAGTAGACTGGTGGCTCTGCAGGCAGACATTGCGAGGTTTGGGCCGAGTTTGGAAGAGGTGGAAGCGTGCAGCAAAGTGTTGAATGAAGGGTTGCTGCAATTCAGGACAGAGAAGGAAGCAGTGGCTAAAACAGATGGAAAGATGCTTGAATTACATGTTCGACAAGTATATCCGATATCAGAACAAGAAGAAGACATAAATGTTACAGCTGGCATGACTTCTTCTATTCTTTCTTCTTCTATTTTCTATGTTCCCGGATGAAATTGTAAAACTTCTAAGTTATTGGTTTTACAACCATTACTTGAAGTCATGTGGAACCATTCTATTAGTTAAGTGATACATGTGTCACTTAAGAAGAAGTTAGTTGAGGATGATTGCCAAATGTCATCTTTACTTGTTCATGCTTTAGTTCAGTTTGAGTCTTCCATTTGTACTTTCCCTCCTACATTCTATAAGTAGGAGAAGAACCTCCGGGTTAAGGATCGATCAGAATTTGTAAGCAGCAATCCTGAGTTCTAGACTTTGTGCTGAACTCCTGAGAGCAACTTGGAGCAAAGGAATACAAAGGAGCAGGTTTCCGGAGAACTTTGTGTCACGGTGTACTGTGTTTCTTGCTTTGAATCTTAGATCTCTTGATAAACTTTGTGTTATTTTAGATCTAGATCTAGAGCTGCCTTTGTTTTATAATTCTGTGTGTTCATATCTATTAAGTTTCTTCTATGTGCATGTAATTAGCTCTGCTATCTACTAATTGGGATGCACATCTTCCCCATTTCTTCTCTGTATTTCCTTTACTTCTTTCTTCTATAACTTTCCTTTCTTAAACAAGCTTACTTACTTGCTGCAGAACTTCTTAGTTATGGTTCATGAACTAAGTGGTTAAAGTAAAACCCCTGATAGATAATAACACATTTTTATTGACAAATCTGACACGGGAGCCTCACCGGTTAAATGAGGGAGATTTATCTCATGACTGCCTAGGTTTGATGCTATGCAGAAAATCTAGCCAACATCGAGACAATATTCTCAATAATTAAAACCTAGCGGAGGTTTCATTGGTGGGGTATACCTTTGCAAAGATGGCTCAAAATGACTCTGTTTAGAAAGTATCGAAAGCTTATGATATGTGCAGCATGATGAAAGCATGCCAAACTTCTTTTGATGAACTTTGATTGTTGAAAGCCACACTCAAGGCCCAAATTATGTTCAATAAGAAAATCTTAAAATTTTTGAAGTTTTGGAAAACCGAAATTGTGTTTTGCTTTTCTTGCGTAAACAATCCTCTCGACATCTTAGAGTAACATTTGTCACATGGATTTTCACATTCCAAGGTGAATCTCACCACTTTCTTACTTTTCGTTTCTTGCTAAAATTAGCTATAAAGAAATTATTGTTGGAATGTAAAAATATTAGATGGTGTCAAAGAGCAGCGAGAGAGATGAGAGAAGAGTGGTAGCTTATTTATCTGTTCGAGAGATTGTTGCCTCGTATTAATCGGTGAATGTGGTAGCTTTACATCTCTTCTCTAAGATATTAATGGCTTACATCTCTTGTCTGGATATTTATACATATCTCTTTAACTACAGAATTAGTTAGATTCTTCACTGGAGATATTGTTCCCTTTATATATATAATTACCTCCATTCATACATGGTTCAGTTAATTACAATTCTGCAATCATCTCTATGCTACAATTGTTGTGATAGAATGGTTAGTTGAACAATTTTAGCTAGCTGTTTGGGTGGTTATAATACCCATAAATATTAGAAGTTGTTAAGAGCTTAAAGATAGGTTATGTATTCTGAAATTTAAATTATAGGATCATAACAAAGCATGTATGAAGTATAAATGTCCACTTGGATAAAGGGGATGGCACTTAGGCCAATACGCAAGAAGATATACAGCACTTAGCAATTCAATACTTCTCTGGGATCTTTGTTGCTACTAATCTAGATGGAAATGCTCAACACCAATTGCTTAATACCATTCCAATGTTAATTGGAGAGGAGGACAATAATTTTCTATTGCAGCTGGTTTCAGGGGGAACTCCAAAAAGTTGTATGGGCTATGAAAAAAGGAAAAATGCCAAGACCTGATGGAATTCCTATAGAATTCTATCAGGAATTTTGGGACATTATTAAAAATGATCTCCTAGAAGTGGTGGAAGAATGCAGACAAGCTAAGACTGTCCTAAAAATCATTAATCACACTTATATAGCTTTGATTCCCAAGAAAGAAGAGGCTTCTACCCTTGCGGAATATCGTCCTATTGCTTTATGCAATGTGCTTATGTAAAATAATTACCAAAGTTATAGTTGGAAGGCTGAAGACCATCATCCATAAAGTAATATCTCCGTAACAAGGGGGATTTGTGTTGGAAATATTGTCATTGATGTCAAAGGCTTAATCATTGATGTATTTGGTTAACGGAATCGTGTAACGGAAGCTGACGGATGTTGACGGATTTTGACGGAAATGGTAGAAAGTAACGGAAATAACCAACAGTATAGAAGGGCAGAAAATGAAAGTTTAAATACATGAAAAGAAGCGTTTTTGCATAAGGATTATCATGGTATAAGCGAGATATACACAGCTGTACATAAGAGAGAGATATCAGCATTTTAAGGTGTTCATATGCCATGTTTTATGGTGAAAAAGAAGATTTAATGATGGCTGGCAGCGATTTAATGATAACAGCGATTTGTCTAAGGAGGGGCAACGCTCCTATCAAGTGGTTAATTGCATTGTTTAATGTGCATTTAATAATTATGGGCTGCATTAATTATTTTTGGTTTTAGCCGACTAATGCACTTAATTAAGTTGTGTTAATTAAATAATGGAAAGGTTGTGTTGGTTGGAACGATGTGTCTTTTCGAAAGGATGTGAGAAGGATATATAAGGAGATGGAATCATTTGATTTAGGCAAGCAATTTGAGTGCTTCTTCATTCAAGTTTAAGGGAGAGAAGAAGAAGAGCAGAATATGAAATATAAAAAGGAGTGAAGGGCAGATTTATTTTTAATGAAGAGTTGCAGCGATTTATATATGTGAAGGGACTGAAATAAATAAGAAGAATATTCTTAGCAGCAGTTTTGTTCTATCATCTGTTGAAGCAGCAGCAACATAAAAGATAGAAAAGAGTTTGTTTTTCATAAGGAAGGTTGGTGCCTTCATATTCAAAGAGATTGGTGTCTCTTGTTGAGTTGGTGCTTAGCAAAAAGGGGTTGGTGCTCTTGTAGGTTGGTGCCTACAAAATTGTAACTTGGGGATTGGTGTCTCCCGTAGGTTGGTGCCTACAAACATTTGAGAAATATAATAAAGAAGATTTTCTCCGTGGTTTTCTCTCGAAAGGGTTTCCACATAAATTTGTGTCTATTTGCAGTGTGTTGGTTTGCTTTGCATTCATTGATTGCTTTGATATATTCACTGTGAAACTGATTAATTGTGATTACAAATATGAGATTAAGTGTTAAATTTAAAAGAATATCATAATACTGATTCACCCCCCCTTCTCAGTATTATCTTGTGCTTAACAATTGGTATCAGAGCGGGTGCCTTCAGGAACAATCTAACAATTGGAAGGTAGATCTCAGAAGCACATATGGCTACTCATCAAGTACAAGAAGGTTTTTCTTCGAACAAGGCTCCATTGTTTGATGGAACAAATTATGCATTTTGGAGCATAAGAATGAAAACATATCTAATGGCACTAGGGTTTGATATTTGGCAATCAGTAATAGTTGGATATACAATCCCATCAATTCATGACAGATCAAGCCGGAAAGAAGGCTTTTGAAAACAATGCCAAGGCGATGAATGCTATCCTATGTGGCCTGTCAGAATTTGAGTTTGTTAAAGTAATGCAATGTGACACGACGAAGGAGATATGGGACAAACTTCAAACTATCTACGAAGGTGATGACAAGGTTAAAAGGGCTAAGCTTCAAACTCATAGGAGACAATTTGAGAGCTTGAAAATGAAGGATGAGGAGAATGTTGCAGCCTATCTTCTTCACGTGGATGAGGTTGTCAACGCCATAAGAGGGTTAGGCGAAAAGATTGAAGAATCCATGATCGTTCAAAAGATTCTAAGATCTCTACCATTAAGATTTGATGCTAAGGTGTCTGCCATTGAAGAAATGAAGGATCTTGATAAGTTGAGCATGGACGAACTACATGGAATATTGACCGCGTATGAAATGAGGACTGAGTCAAATAGACCATCAAAGAAGGAAGTTGCATTCAAAGTCTCAAAGAAAGAGAAAATCAAAGAACCTGAGTCGAATGAGAACTCAAGCAGCGAAGAAGATGAGAAAGAAGCTTTGTTCATTCGAAAGTTAAAGAAAGGATCTGGAAAGTACAAAGGTAAGTTACCATTTAAATGTTTTAACTGTGGTAAAATTGGTCATTTTGCGGCTAAGTGTCCAGAGAAAGAAGATAGTGATGATGAGGAAAGCAAACCTAAATTCAAAAGGGAATTCAAGAAAATCAAAGAAAAGAAAAGATTTGGAAAGAAAAAGAAAAACTTATATTCAAAAGGAAGTAGTAGATCATCCGAAGAAAGTGGGATAAGTGACTCAGATAGTGATAATGAAGAAATATTATTCATGGCTATAAAAGATGACTTAGAAAGAGATGAGGACATGGAAGAAAAAGGTGAAGTATTTTGCAAGGATAAAATCTGAACTATTCTTGCTTATTATTCCATTGCTAATACACTTGTTTCATGATATTTGGAGCTACTAACCTTGCTAGAATTTATGTTAAATAAATCGACTAGGTTATGTGATTTTTCCATCATATTTTGGAAGCATTTGAAATCTTTTTTTCAATCTGTTTTTATAGATCTATTAATGCAGATCTGAAAGTGATAATTTTTGAGTGTGGAGAGGTGTATGTTTGAGCTGAAATCAATTTTATAATTTTCCATAACCCTAGCGACTTGAATTGGAGTTTCGGGGGCTGTTTTGAGTGGGGATTTGTGATCAGAAAATTCAGAATGTTAGCTCTTTGGAAAGTGCATAATTTTATCATCCTTCTGCAATTTATTTCATTCAAAACGTATTATGCAAATTGAGGAGATTAATTTTTAAAGTTCGTAGTTATTTTCAGCTATTTCCAGGCATATCTATTTTGTTTTTCTATTTCTGCAAGTTTATTGGTTAAAGGAGTGCAAATTCCAACTAGATAGCCCATCTGAACCCTTACCTTGGCTCACTCCAACCCCATTTGGGTTGTATTGAAGCCGATACTGGGTTAGTTAAGGTGAACCTAGAAGGGTTTCTCTTCTAAGTTTGCTTCTTTTGCAAGTAGATTAATAATAATTAATTAATATCCCACAAGGGGATATTACAACCGATTCGTGGGATGGGAACCCAACTTTGATTGAGCAATATCCAGATTTTAGAGGTATTATGAATACTCTTCATAATAAAGGAAAGAAAAAGGTTGTCCATTATTTGCAGACATCGTCTTAGGGGATTGAGTGAGTTTCTCCCTCTATGTGGTAGGCCAATTTGTCTATGGCCCAAATTCAAGTTTTCAAACTCTCCTTCAAAATAGAATCCTTCCTCTTTCTTCCAATCCTGATACCCTTGCTTGGGGAAAATCTTGAAAAGGAGTTATTCGGTAGCTGAAGGATATAGTAGTTTGGTGGGTATTCAGCCTCACCCTTGGAATAATATTTTTGCTGATCTCTGGCAGCCAATTTTGTGGCCTAAAGTTAGATTCTTTGTCTGGCTTCTTTTATACAAGAGGATTCTTCTTGGGACAATTTGATGAAGTGGGGTATGGTGGGACCTTTCTGGTGTCCTTTATGCAAAGAAGCGGATGAAACTTTGATACATCTTTTTTTTGCAGTGCCCTTTTGTTATGTCCCTATGGAATATTTTGGCTGATTGGTTATCTGTCAATTGGAATCCTTCTATGAACCTTGTGGAAATTGTTAGAGTTTGGAAACATTCGGTCTCTGATACTCAGGATCTTAACAAAGGAGTTTGGATTGCTATTTCTCTTATGTTGTGGAATGTGTGGAAGGAGCGAAACAGGCGCATCTTCAAATATGAAAATAGAGACATTTGGTATGTCAAGGAATTAACTCAAGTAATATAGTGGAAACTATTGAGCATAATGTGAAAATTCCTTCTCCCTTACCTGGAAAATGGAAAAGCATGATACACAAGCTTAACTTGGAGGAAAATAAATTGAAGTTTGTTTCTAGTACTAGATTATCGGTGCCCTCAACTCTAAGAAAATGGCAGCCTCCTCCGTTTGATTTTGTTAAACTTAATACTGATGGAGCAACAAGAGGTAATCCGGGACCAACTAGTATTGGAGGGATAGCTCATGATTCTATGGGAACTCCCCTTTTTTCTTTGCTCATCAATTGGGTTACTTCACTAATAATGTGGCTGAAATCTTGGCAATTCAGCGAGCTCTCCAGGAAGTAACTAAATTGGGATGTCTTAGAATTATTGTGGAATCTGACTCTAAGGTAATTATCCATCTTCTATCAGCTCAAGAGCAACATAGATCCAAAAATTGGCTAATTGCCGGATTCGAGGATAATATTCAAGTTATTGCTAGACAATTTCAGACCATCTCATATCAACATGTTCCTAGAGATCAGAACAAGGTGGCGGATGCTTTGGCAAATTGGGCCTTGGATCATCATAATTTGATCAACTTTGGCCCTTTGCCTTTGACATGGTCTCCAGAGAAGCGGAATCAGATTGAAAAGATCCTTCAGTTGCATTCATCGGATGGTTAAGCTGATGTTATGCTCTCTTTCTTCTTTCTTATGTTGTTGGAAGTCTAAGGATAGATCATGGAGTATGAGTACCATGGCATGGCATTGTATTTTTAATATCTTATTTCTAGTAATATAATTTTGGTTCTTTTTCCAAAAAAAAAAAAAAGTATAAATGTCCTTTTACATTCTCAATGACATTTATCCTCACATGGGCTAATTTTGCCTACATTTGGTATCATAACAGAGCCAATGTAAACCCTGTGAGAGTGTAGGGTCAGCCTATGCTAGATATATCGAAATCTAAGTTGAAGTGGAGAGTAGAAGGCATCTGTTTTTTCCAGCTAGGTGCATTGAAGGCAGCCCATGAGGCATTTTCATTGTTAGAAGAATTTCAAGATATGAAATATTATTCTGTCTGCAGAAAAAAGCTGCTGACGAGAGTGCCATTTCTCAACTAAGAAGCTTGGGATCTAGAAAGAGCGTGAATAAGCTTGGTGTCTAGGAGGCATTTTTGTCCTTTTTGTGTTGTTGGACAGCCAACAACATAAGTGGTGTTGGTTTTTTCTTTGTTAAAAAAAATGTAAAAATAAAATAGAAAGGCATTAAATTGCTGGGAGGGAGTGATAGCTATGCTGCAGTGTGAGCACCATTGTCAAAATGAGTGTAGTGGTGTGAGGATGAGTTTTTAGACACTTGGATATTTACAAGCTCTTCCGCACAAGGAGAGAAATGGTTTCAATCATGTGTGGAAGTACAAATAAAATGACACTTTTGATATAGAAGAGAACATGAAGACATCTGCTGCATTTTAAAGAGAAGCAGCAGGGACATGAAGGACAAAACACAGAAGTAGCAGAGCAAGCATGGGAGGTGTCTGAAGCTGTAGTTTTCTACATTTTTCTGTGTAAAATACAGCATAGCTGTACAAGGATAAGGTATCCATGAAGAGGAGGCGCCTGAAAGGTCTGCATTTGAAGGAGTGAAGCATGTGTCCAGCTAACTACAAACAATTTTTGTATTCCATTAAAGAAGACAGACCTGTAGTGTGAGGAGAGGTGTTGGAAACATTTGAGCAAAGTGCACTGAAAGGTTATCATAATTTTTAGTTTCATTGAAATTTAGGGCTTAGGTTTCCATTAAGTTAATGTGTTAAAAAACATATATATATATATATATATATATATTTATATATATATTATATTAAAAAATTAAAAAATATAAAACTATATTAGAATACCCCAAAAAATTGTATAGTGGAGGAGAATCAAATCAATTTGATATCTCCACTTCCAAGTCGAATCTTTCAACAAGTTTTTCCAAATTGTGCAAAATATGATTGAAGTTGAGGTTCATTTCAAATCTTACAATCAATAAGATGTAATTGTTTTTCATAAAATATATTTTCTAAAGCCATAAAGTTGAGGATGCATTATTGGTGGCATCGACATCTTACAACTATGTTCTTATTGAGGGGAAGCTTTTGTCTATGGATGCACAACCTGTTGCCAGTAACACCAGAGAACTTGCCAGATCTGTCAGAGACGTTGATAGGCCAGTTGGTAGCCCATAGGACTATTAGAATTGATTTGGCTAGGTGAACCAAGTTCTAGAAGATGGAGAACCACTGAAGATGGAGGATAACTCCTAGACTTGAGTTCGCTGGTAGCCTGGAAACTGGATGATTGTTTTAGTGGAAAACCAGAGTGTAAAAGACTACAAAGCCAAAGATGGTGATAACTAGATTAGGTGATGATGAAGACCGTATTCCTGCTATAGAAGATATTATTGATCAATAAGGATCAATTCCCACTGAGAAAGTGCAATGAGGACCCAATCCCCCTATTGTATGTGTCGAGATAGTTGGGTATGTCTCTATTCGTACAGTTTGTTATGTTGTGAGTAGTTGAGTGTGTCCATGTTCACACTTTAGAGACAATATGGACTCAGATTGTTTCCTAGTCCATGCTTTTTAATATTTCTCGATGAATGACGCAGTATGTCTTTGTTCACCGATTACTTATAAAGTTGTTAGGCTAATTCCCTGTAATGACCCTTTTTGGGCTGAAACTAAAAAACAAGGAAATAACACAAGCCCCGTGTAATGTCCCTTTTTCCCACTCGAGGATCTGAACTTGGACCTCTTGTCATTCCTTCTCCATGCAAAAGAAGTAGAGGAGTTGGAGAAGAACATTGAGCTTTCATTTGCATTTGTTTTTCTAATTTTTAATGTTTTCTTTTTAGTGTTTTCCCTCTTGAAGCAGGTCGGCTGGGTTAAAGGCAAATAAAGAAGCTTAATGAAGAAATATAACATCTCCTATGGGTCGGCCATGTCTTTCTTAGCCTTGGCGCCAAAGGAGGGATATAAAGTGAAGTGAAGACCTCATTTTGCAAGCATCTAGATTGGCGCATTTTCTATTTTGGGCATTGAGAGCTTGTTGCTCCATGTTCTTCCACTTGAGGATGAAAACCCTCTTGTGTGGCTTCCTAAAAGGACAAAAACCCTTCTAGTAGTTTTGTTGGAGGACGAAAACCCTTCAACATTGAATGAGCTTGAAGTAAATTGCAGATTTGAGGAGAATCATCCATTTTCAGATTTTTATTTGCTTTCCCTAGGTGGAGCGACCTACCTTGGTGTAGGGTTTGATGCCTTTAAGGGCATAAAGTTGATATTTCACTTCATAATTTGATTTGTCATATTTTATAAGGCCGGAATCTCCATTTTGGTGATTTTTGGAGAAGTTTAGCTATTTTTCCTAGCCCTCAGATTTGGCTAGTCTGCTGCTGATTTGAATAATTAATTCCAGCTGTGTAATTTGATATTCCATCCATCTTTTGATGTATTTGTGATTCATAAATATTGCCATGGTTAGAGTAATTGTTTTGTGGCATTATTCATTGATTTGTATGGTGAAAAGTGGACTTGAATTCCATAAATAGTTCGCTGCCCTTGAATATTGCTAAATTCAGATTATTTTCAGTTGGCTAGTTTTAAAAATCAGATTTGGAGATATTTGGTTTTGGGCTAATTTCCTACTTTTTAGTTTTGTCCCCAAAAGGGATATTACATTGGTATCAGAGCTCGGATCTTCAAAGGCCTAGGGTTTCCGTGGAAGAAGGCAACAAGGTTTTGATACTATCAAAGAAGGAGAACAATATGGACTCTCAAGAAGCCAAAGTTGACAAGTTCATTGCCGGCCAAGGGAGACTTGCGGATACAATGGATTTTCTAGCCCTATCCATCCAAAGGATCATTGAACCTAGGATTCAAAATGGTAGTGGTAGCTCGTTTGGAGCTAACCATAGATAGAATACTCATTGCAAAAACTCGGCGAGTTTAGAAAAACTTGCCAAAAATTATGCTAAACGAGTAACTCGCGGAAAACTTTTCGCAAAAATGCAAAAAAAAACTCGTCATGAGTATAGTTGGAATACTCGCCAGAAACTCAAAAAGACAGCATTTCTTTCCTTTTTGGATTTTGGTGAAGAAAACACAAGAATAGAAAAAATTTGCCATTTTGGAAAGGGTTCGGGAAGATGTAGCGTGGCTTGCATGTGCCATAACTTTCATTCTATGGCTCCGTTTGGTGCCGTTTTCTCTAAAAGTGCATATTTTCTCGAGCTCTATGCAGATGATGGCAATATTTTTCTTATTTTCATAAAATCCATTTTTGCACCTTTTTGGACCAAGCAACTTCTTACGATCTTTTGAAAGAATCATGAGCTTTGATCACTGTAGAGCAGATTAGTAATTAAAAATATTGGATAGCTTTCCAAAAACTTGGCCAGAGTACTACGCCAAAAATCGACGAGTATTCTCCCGTGCTTGGACTAATCACACGAAGAAGCGCAACAAGTTGACTAAAAAATGGCTCAATGACTTGGTTTTATGCGAATACAATCTCGGCTTCGCATAAAAAAGTTGAGGCCACATCGAGAGGAGCTCATTGATTTGGATGAGATAGATCCATACGGTGAGTGGGTAATCGCCAAGAAGAGAAAACCTGCGTTCAGTGTTTAAAAGAGCACGAGATTGCTTCTTTTGAGAGGAGGCTATGGAGGAGAAGCACTAGCGAGGACTCAGGAGATATTGGGTGGATGACATCTTTGGAGGTGATCTCCAACATGCAGCAGAGGAGCCACCAAAGGCCTACCATCTAGTTCCATGATCGATCCAAATTTGCAACCTTTTAGGAGGAGCGTGGAGACGCGGCCAGTGTGTGGGGACTAGTATCATTGGTTGTCGTATTCGCATGATGATGCAATTTTGTATTGTATTTGTATTCAAATCTAATAAAAACACTTCTCCAACATTTTATGGGCTCATTTGATATATTTTGTAGCTATGTGTTGCTTAAAATTTATGTTTTTAAAGAAATTTGAGTATTTTTAAGTTCTTAGAGTATTCCCGAGTATTGGCCGAATATTGGCGAGTTTTTGCGAGTTTTGGATTTGGTGAGTTTTCCTACTATGGAGCTAACAATACACGTGATCAATGGGATCAGCCCGAGGATCCGTTACAAAGCCCACTTTCCTTCCTAGAGAAGAAGTTATTTCGAGAGGAAGAAACAAGGTCCACCGCTGATGCAGAATATTGCATGAAGCTATGAAGAATATATAGCTCTTCCAAGGGAAATTCGTGAGGCTATTCCACTCGCTAAATTCATTGGAGTGAATCAAGGAAGACCTAGGCCCAAAGCCTAGACATCATATGCCACACAAGCAACATGAAGAAAGCACGAAGTTTGATGAAGAGGGGGTCAAAACCCCAAGTTTTCCATGCAATAATGGAACCATTGAGGAAGAATAGCTGGTGATCAAAGGACCTAAGGCCATGGCACTTATACCCATTCAAAAGAGTTAACGACATAAGGTAAAATTTGCTCATTTTGTGGTTAATACTGAAAATGTTTTGACTTGTGATGAATCTAGAGATGAAACAAGGGGTGTGGAGCAAGAAGGGGAAGAGAAAGGGCTGGTTGGAAACCCTTCTCCAAAGGAACATGATGACAATAAGATTGCTTGTCTGATTAGAGTAAAGCAGTCACTAAAGAGCAAAGTGGAGATATATGGGACCTTGGTGAGAGCTATGAAGACATTTCAAGCATCCATAAACAAGGCAACCAAAGGTTTGGAGGTAATTCAGATTTATTTCTTTATGCCATGCCATTTCAGATTTATGATCATGGGAATTTTGTTAACCTTGGGGCAAATATGATGCTCCAAAGCAAATCATGGCAAAAGGGTAGTCTTCATGATGCTACATATGATGAAAATTTTGATTTGCATAGGGTCCATGGACCAAGATTTTTGAGTGACCTTGTTGGGGTCACATGGATGAAGAAGGTGCTTTTCAGGTGCCTATGATCATTTTCAGTTTGCTGGAATTTCCAGAACAACAGTCAAGAGGAGGCAGATTTATGGTGCCCATGATTACGGTAAGGGCTACGGAGTTGCCCTATGTGAACACCATCAAGATATGGTTGAAACCAAGGCAAAAGAAGCTTCATTTGCTGATTATGAGGAGAAGAAGAAGGCTGATTTCAACTCAGAAATTCTGAGTCACAAGATTGGGAATATGGAGGATGTTTCGATCACTCCTCATCCGACATGGGAAGGTAGATATGTGGTGGACAACCCAAGTGTAATGTCCCTGTTTTGAGACATATTAATATTTATTTTTCACTTGCATTGTAACCCCTTGACATGCCTAGCGCTACAAGTGGGAGTCTTTTAGTGAGTTTAATGTGCACATAGGTTAGTTACTTTTATTTATTTAATTAAAAACTAAATAAAGTGCACATAGTCTTAATATTAAATTATTTATTTTAATGAGAGTTTATGTTTTCCCTCCAAAAGGGAAAGGCGGTCTTTATTGGATATTGCACCCCTTAGTTCTATAAAAGGGAGGTCGCATTTCCTTAGAGGGCATGTTGATGAATTATTGATTTCACTCCATGCTTGGAGAATTGGGATGTATGCCCATGGGATGTATGCCCTAGTTCTTGCATTGATCTCTCTCTTATTTGGATCCATTATTGAAGACTCCATTGTTCTTTCCATTTTGCTCTCTTGTGTTGAAGGTGTTTGTGCATGATATTTTCTCTCTAGCTTTGGCGACTTGTCTAGGGTATTGGCGCATTTTATTGAGGGTGAAATCTGCATTCTAAGTGCTGGAAATTATTTATGCAATTTACCCTAACCCTAGCGACTGGGTTTGGGATTTCGGGGCTGATTTGAGTGGTTTCTAGTGCATGCAAAGATATGATATTTATTTTGATGAGAAGCTCATAATTTTTCCTTTCTATCTGCATTTGGTTTCAAGTTAAAAGAGTTAGTATTTTGGGAGTTATTAATTTCCAAAGTTTCAACTAATTTTCAGCAGTTATTATTTATTATTTTTACTTCTGCAAATTGTATTGGATAAAGGAGTGTAAATACCAATTGGATTTCCCATCAAACTCTCACCTTGGCTCACTCTAACCCTATTTGAGTTGTATTGAAGCTGACACTAGGGTTTGTTGAGGTAAACCTAGGAGGGTTTATCTTCTAAGTGTTTATTTTTGCAAGTATTTAATAATAATCGAGTTAGTATCCTCTGAGGATATTACACCAAGGTATGATGGAAATCACACTTTATCTCCTTTTATATTGCTGCCATACTTGTCTTTTTGGGAAAGTTGTTAAAGATCACATGCCAAGTTTTGGTGATGATATGAAGAACTTGTGGTATGACACATGGCATTTAGATATTTCCTTGCAGGTACATGGTTCCAGTTGACCTCTTGCATTGTAGAAAGGAAGTCTATGATATTCTTACCGCATGGACATGGTTAGAAGATATTTTGATCAAGGATTATTTTGAAATCATTATGTATGCTAACAAGGTTATGAAGGATTCTACCCTCCAAGGACAAGAAGCCATGAGTTTGATTAATGGTGAAGACACTCATGGTTCTATTAAGGAGTGCTTAGTGGCACAAGTGGGATTGAAAGTTGAAAAATTCAAAGGATTCATTGTGAAGTTAGCGGATGGTCACTCTATGCAACGTGCAAGATGTGTTCTCAACTCCAAGTTGCATTAGAACCATATGAGGTATGTGCTGATTTCTATGTGATGGTTGATTTGGGTATTGTTGGCTAGATTTTTTGCACAGCTGAAAACCTAGGCAGTCATGAGATAAATCTCCCTCATTTACCAGTGAGGCTCCCGTGTAAGATTTTGTCAATTATATTTTCTAATATCTATCTGTTGGTTTTACTTTAATTGCATAGCTCATGAACCATAACTAGGCAATTTTGCAGCAAGTAAGCAATTGTAAGCAATATGTGCAGGAAAGGGAAATAATTAAATACGAGAAGAAAGGAAAGGAGATGTGCAACCTAACCAATAGTTGATAGAGTTGATCACATGCACATAGACGAAACAAATAGATCTTGAAATGCAAAATTTGAAGCAAGGAAAGTTTCGAGATCTAGATCTAAGACAACACAAAGTTTATGTAAAGATCTAAAAAGAAATAAGAAACAAATGCACCGTTGACACAAAGTTCTTTGGAAATCTGCCTCTTCTCTATTCCTTCGCTTTGAAAAGCTATCAGGGGTTTCATCTCAAGTCCGGAACACAAGAATGTTGATTACAAATTCGATGCTTTAACTTGTAGGTTCTTCCTCTATTTATAGTGTATAGAGGGCAATTACAAATAGATTTTTTTAATGAATTTCCACATGTTGAAGCTATGAAAAGAGAAGCAAATGACAATATTCCTCCTGGAATTCCTCTTTGCATGACATACATAATTTATAACTGAAAATAAAACCTTCTATTTCGCATGTCTGCCACCTATTTCCAAGTAATTGACTTCTTCCAATAACTTGAAGTAACGGCTTTTAAACCAATCACTTAAGTTTTACAATTTAATTGATTACTCAATTACTTTGTTGGAGAAAATAAGAGAGAAAAAGAAAGAGAAGAAATTAGAAGAAAGTTGCTACACTCCCAGTCTTGTTCTTTTTCCATATTTTGCATGCGGTTGACTCTTTTGCCTTTGATTCTCACCAAACTGGATTTGGAAGCAACTGACTGTGATTTGCCTGCGGGTGCTACCTCTGACCTGTCTTCCCCTTTCATCCTTGAAGCTTTTGCAATTCTTCTCCAGTATATGCACCAATGCAATGTTTGCCATAAATAATTCAGACAAAACTCATCATCTTTTATTTTTAATTGCATATGAGCAATTTTAAATTTTGGAAAGCACTCTAGGTGAATGCAAATACAAGTAAATTCAATGAAGGCTTCAACTTGGAAGATTGGGAGCACATGCACAAGATCCTGGAAGGAATTTTCCATGCACTGACTTCTACTTGTGCTTTGCATTAGAAACAAGAGGATGAATTTTTGCGAAGCCTTTGCAATTATGAGATCTGGATCTATTTCTCCCTCTGATTCTGAAGATATATTCAATGTATCAGATATTGACTTCTGCTTTCTTCACCAATATGGGCATCTGTGATGAATACCTGCAATTGATTCAGACAAATATGGAGTCCATGGCATGAATACTCAATTTTCATCACCAAAATCTGCTTATAAAGCCTGCTGCCCTCTATTTTTAGACTTTGCTTGCATGCCAAGCAAGCTAAAAATATTATTTTATTCACTTGTGCACTCACATCAACATGTAGATGCTCTGAATAATAAAAAGAAAGCTTCTCCAACCCTAGGTGCCAAAATTGGATGCTTCCGACAATTAAAAAAATCAGCTTTTAGACATTTAGCTATGCCAAAATGGGTCGCACTTTTTGGCTAGAAGTCATGTTAAAAATAAGAAGTCAAAGCAATGGGAATTTTCACCTGCAAGGCAGGAAAGAAATTCCCACTTTCACTTAAGTGACTTTACTTTCATAATGGGAATTTTCACCCTGCAAGGTAGGCAAGAAATTCCCGCTTTCACTTAAGTGACTTTACTTTCATAATGGGAATTTTCACCCTGCTAGGCAGGTAAGAAATTCCCGCCTTTGCCACCTCTAAAATTCCCATTGGCAGCTTAAGTGATTTGACTTGATGGGAAAAAGTAACCTACTAGGCAGGCAAGAAATTCCTGCCTGCCTGCCACTGCCAAAATTCCCACTGGCAGCTTAAAGTCTTCCTTCCAAAAAGTGTGACTTGCATGAAAGATAGCTCTTTTCCAAAAGTGCGACTTGCATTGTGACTTTTGCCTTTAAAATTGCGTGAAAATTCGTCACTGAAGGCAGCGTGGAAATTGGACGCGGAAGGCAGCCTTGAAAATTGCGATTGACATGAAGACAACATTTCTTTCCTTTTTGGATTTTTGGTGAAGAAAACACAAGCATAGAATAAAATTTGCCATTTTTGGAAAGGGTTCGGGAAGATGTAGCAACAAAAACTTGCATGTGCCATAACTTTCATTCCGTGGCTCCGTTTTAGGTGTCGTTTTCTCTAAAAGTGCATATTTTCTTGAGCTCTACGCATTGATGGCAATATTTTCTTATTTTCATAAAATCCATTTTTGCACCTTTTTGGACCAAGCGACTTCTTACAATCTTCTGCGAAGAATCCTGAGCTCGATCCCTGTAGAAATGATTAGTAATTAAAAAAATAACTGTATAGCTTTTCAAAACCTTAGGCTTGGGGAAAGATTTGGAAAGAAGAATGAATAGGCTACGGGAATTGCCGGAGAAAACAAACCAAAACACAGACAAAAGAAATAAAACAAAACAAAAACAGTGCGGGTAATTGCTCAAAAATTTCTCCATTTAGCTGATTTGCAAAAATTCTTCCCCCCGGGTGAATGTTCTATGGTAATAATGATGGGGTGAAGTGCTTTATATAACCTAAATCCTCCAATTTTAGCTCAATCTATTTTTAAAAGAACTTTATTTATTTAATAAATAAATAAATAAAATTCTCTTAGACAAAACCTGGCGAAGGGATAGAGTGAGTTTTAGCATGTGGGTATTTGGCGAATTTGGCTTTTATGACTCTCTGGGTTACCTTAGAGCGATGCAAACAACTGCAGCAAAACAAACACAAAACGACCCGTTACTTTGAAAAGAACGAATTTTTTTTTTTAAAGGGGTAGTCCCAGATTTTAGGGTGAAATCTCGGGGACACCCAGTGTCGTGTTTGGAGTTCAATGGTGGCATTCGTTGGGAGATCTCACTCTCAACTATCAATGCATGGAGATAAGATTCATGGACAAAGGTAAAATCACTTTGCAAGGTATGCTTCCGAAAACACTCCAAATTAGTTATTTGGTGGAAGATACTATTTCATGGGAGTCACATTTTTGTTCTTTATCTAAAATTACAGCGGATTGGAAATCACTAATTTCACCCGACTATGTAAAGAACAAGTTTGCTAATGTTGTTTTTGAAGGAGAAATAAGTAAGGAAAGATACAAGGTGATGGATGGGCTTATCCTTTACAAAAACCGAGTCTATTTGGTACCCGAATCAAGGGTGGAGAACAAGATCTTGAGGGCTATTCATGATACTCCACAAGCTGATCATCCTTGCCATTTCATGAGACATGACAAGGGTGAAGGTGAAAATTTCAGTTTTTCTCTTTGCTTATGGAATTTGATGAAAGAGAATTCTAACATGACATGTTTAAGGAAGCATAAGTTTGAAGGGAATTCTGATTTTTCTCTCTATGGATTGTTAACCCACAGTTCCATAGAATCAAAAGAAGTAAGGGTAAAAGGAAACAATTATGATAAACTTGCAGTTGTTCACATAGCCACCAAAGACGAGAATGATGGTTCTATAACTACTAAAGAACAATGCAAAGCTCATGAAAATAACTAAAAAACATGACAATTACTCCCCTTGTTCATCTCCTTCTTGCCAACGAGAAGTGGAATGGGCTCAAAGTCTCTAAATCGAACTAGCTTGGAAAAGGGGACATTACACTAGCTATTCACTTGTCATCCTAGGTTTCTAGTTCTTACGCTTCTGAAAGGAACTAGTCTACTTATGGCTTTCCACTTTATGAAGAGGAACAAGCTTACCTTTAGGAGGGCAAAGAATCTTGTTGTTGTACATAGTGCCTTGCGTCTTATTGACCACAATACACTTACGTACAAGGAGAGTCCATCAGGCCAATGGAATGTAGAGCTAGAGCAACCATCTCAAATTGATGATGATATGGCATAGACAGGGCTGGTTGTCATCGATTTGGAGGAGCTTGACCTTGAGGAGTTTGGCGGTTCGAGTGATGAGGATTTTGCGCAGCTGCAGGCGCTGGGGATGATTAGACTCATTCAAGGCACTGAGCCACTGGCCAACTGTATTTGAATTTTGAACGTACTCATTATTTTGAATGTAAATAGTAATATATTGATATTTGGCATTTTCATTCTTCAATGCAATGTGTTTAGTATTTAAAAGTTTCGTTTGTTGTTCCTTATATATTTTTTTATAACTAATTTTTCAAGTACTAATATTTTTGTGCCGCCGTCCCCCCGTCTTTGAGACCCGCCCCCCTGTTCAAAGACTCTGTGGAACACTGGTTACATACTGCTGTTCCGGTATTTGAAAGGAATTCACACTGCTCTCTATGATCCATGAATGTTTGTAAGCCTTTATTTCGTTAGTTGTTTCTTTCATATTAAGTGAGACAGGCCCTAATCATTTCTATGTATCTAGTATTTCTTATATTTAAACAACTTTCAGACTGGTAGCATCATATAGGAGAAAGATCAATAGAAACTAAAATGCAACCACATTGTATTTAATTTCTCTTACTTTGATGAATAAAAATAAAGAAATTTTCTTTTGCTTTGATCAATTTAAATGAAGAAAAGTAATCCTGAACTCCTAATCTTACTTTGCAATTAAATGGTAGAAATTGAAAGCAATGTACTGAGTACTCTAAGGTGGATCAGAGAAATGCAATGCTACAGTAAGTCATACTTAGTCTCAAACTTATTTGATAGAAATTAGGCTTTCTTTAAAAAGGACTAAATGTTTTTTATTTCAAATATTTGTTTATATCTAGGTATTGAATATACTTTACTAAATCACAACAACACTTGTACCTGTTTGAGATATAAAGAAATTAACAAGGTCAGTGAAATCCAAGTACAAGGGAGAGATATATGTTTTAATGAGAACTGTGGTATCTGTATGTCCAAGTACTGCACAAACTTGCTTAGACTTCTCGATATTTTTATGCATCATCCTAGAAAAACTTGTATTAAAAGGCTTAGTAAGTAACTGGTTGGTTAGAAAGGATGTCCATATTTCATTTCTTAGTACATGCGTTTCATTAGCTTGTGTGATGGTAAACTTTACACGTAAATTCAATTTATAAGCAAACATATAAATTCTATATGACTTTTAAGACGAATTTTCTGAGAAAACTAAGCTGTGCTCTCATTAATAGATGGTATCCCAAGTGAATCTGCAAGAGTCTGAACATCATCTTTGCATAATTGTTGCTTCCTTGAAATATATGCAGGCAAAAACTGATGATGATAAGCCTGGTCTAGTTGCAATATTGCAAAAGGTCTTACAACTTTATGCTTCCAAAGTGCTCTCGAGACGGAGCTATGCCATGAAAGGTATTCAACATTGATCTCTAATCTATTTTGAATGATGACAGAAAGGTAATTATGATGAGTTTGCAGACCACATACATTTGAAAAAATACTTACTTTCCTCTATATTCGTACAGTCTCATGTGTGCACACACACAAAATGTTTATTTCCCATTGTTTGGATGAAAAACATATATAAACACTACTTTGAAATTTGGATGTAGTGCTCCAAAACTGTTCAGAATAGAATATCAGTACTTCTGTCATGGATACTCTCTTAAACTGCAGATATTCCTTATGCATTTTTATCTTTGGACACTGTTCTACTTGGATCTCCATATTCATTTTTGGTGCTTCATCTTTGCTTGTAAAAGGTGTAAGAATATTTTGTCAATCTCTTTGAGTAACTGGGAAGAGTCTCCTTGATTAGTGAATGTCCTAGTGAACCAAGCCCACATTTTTAACATCTAAATAGTGTTCAAGTAAAATATTTTTATTCAAAGATTATAAACCTGCATTTGGATTTGGAAGGGCAACTTCTACACCGGTATGGATTCAAACATAAGAAACTTCAATATTTAAAGGAACTTAGAGCACTTGAACTTCGTATCTATGCCATAAAAATATGATTTACAGGGTTTTAAATTACAACATCACTGTCTAGAGAGTAGATCTAGAATTGTCATCTTGAGTGAATAAAAATCTGCGACAATCCCTTTTGTAATGTCCCTTTCTAGGGCTGAAACTGAAAATCAAGGAAATAGCACAAACCCCAAGTGAAGTAAATTCTGATTTTTATAACAGCAGATCTAATATTCCTTAAAACCCTAGCAGTGAACTATATAGGGACTTCAACTCACCATACAACCATGCAACAACAACTGAAAATGCTTCTAAATAATTATTTCAAGTACAGCAACATTTATCCATCCAAATTACATCAAATAAATGGAGAAAACAAGAGATTATACCCAGCTGTAATTAATTTTATGACAGCAGTAGGGCAGCCACAAACAAGGGCTAAAAATGATAGATAAACTCCTCCAAAATGACCAAATTGTAGATTCCAGCCTTATAAAATATGATAAATCTGAATATCAAAGAATAATGAAGTTTTGTGCCCTAGAAGGCACCTGAAAACACTCTAACCCTAGTCGCTCCCTAGGAGAGGGACTCAAAATAATGCAAAAGCTCTTTGTAGGTCTTCTTCTTGATGCCCTAGATAAAAACCAACAAGATGGTCTTCAATGAAAGTCTTCAACTCCACCAAATTGAAGGGTTTCCGCCTCCAATCTCCCACAAGGATGGGTTTCGTCCTCCTTGGATGCCACACTAATGGATTGTCGCCCAATAGTGGAATGGACTTAGAGCAATCAGCCCTAGAGACCAAATATAAAGTGTATATGCCAAAAGATGATGTGTAAATGAGCCTGTGAGACTCCTTTTATACCCTTCAATTGGTTGCAAGAGTCATAAGAGTGTAGACCGACCTCTAAAGCTTGTTTTATCTTCTATTTCCATGTTGGAAACTCTCTAATCTTGCTAACTTCTTAAGAAGCTTACTTTATCTTTTAATTTCATGTTGGGAGCACTATAAACAAACCAACTTGTTTTGAAAAGAAAAACACAAAATAAAAACATAAATATAAATAAAGAAATTGAAATATAACTCAAGTTCTTCCTTGCTTGTAATATCCCTTTTGGGGACAAAACTGAAAATTACAGAAATTAGCTCAAACCCCAAAATTAGCAAGTCTGATTTTAAAATCAACAAACTGAAATTAAATCTGAAATCAACAATCTACAAGGGCAGCGAACTGTTTATGAAATTCAAATCCACTTTTCACCAAGCAAATCAATGAATAATGCCACAAAACAATTATTCTAGCCACGACAATATTTATTGATCATAAACACATCAAAAGATTGAAAGAATATCTGATTTCACGGTTGAAATTAATTATTTAGCCGAGGGCTAGGAAAAATAGTAAACCCTTGCCAAAAATCACCAAAATGGAGATTCCGGCTTAATAAAATATGCCTAATCAGAAAAGGAAGTGAGATCTCAATTTTATGCCATCTAGGGCACAAAACCCTACACCAAGGTAGGCCGCTTCGCATAGGGAAGGCTGCCCAATGCCAATAAAAATCTGAATATGAATTATTCTCCTCAAATGTGCAATAATCTTCAAGCTCAATCAATGTTGAAGGGTTTTCGTCCTCCAACAAAACCACTAGAAGGGTTTTTGTCTTTCTAGGAAGCCACAAAAGAGGGTTTTTCGTCCTCAAGTGGAAGAACATGGAGCAACAAGCTCACAATGCCCAAATAGGAAAAATGCGCCAAATCTAGATGCCCAAATGAGCTCCTCTAATCTTCTTTTATACCTTTCTTTTGCGTCAAAGCCCGTAAAGGTAAGGCTGACCCCTATTAAGTCATTATAATATTTTATTAAGCCTCATTAAAGGCACTAAACCCAGCCGACCCACTAAGAATGGGTAATACAAAAATAAATCATGAATATGGATGATGAAAACTGAAATATAATCCATGATCTTCCATTGTTCAACTGTTGCTTGCTAAGGAATCCTTTATTGCAGATTAATTCGAAAAGGGAACATTACAGTCCTCCCTTCCCAAAATTGCTTGTCCTTAAGCAATTGTAAGAACCCGAATCCCAAATGAATCTTAATTGCTTCTTTTTGAGAAACCTGCACATGAAGCAAACATATTAAAGAAAACAAGAGTGTTTAACAACACTTTTACATTCCCTTTGTCATGCCTTAGAAACATGACAGCTAGCTCTTTTCTGTTGCTTGATGTCACTTCATGATTTTCATTGAGATGAGGGCTTCCCAATACTTCAGCAATGCTATCCCAAAAGTAGCTGTGAGTATGCATTCTTCCTTAAAAAACCAGAATCTTCAAATCTGAAAATAACTCGCCACAACCTGATTTCTTTCTCCTAACTGGAATCTTCCTTCCTCATTTTTCCATGAGAGAATGCTCTCAAAAAATGTAAACATACTGCTGTTCATGACTGAAAATGGCAGCCCCAAACCTGATTTTTGTAATTTCAGTCTTATACTCATGACATAACAACTAGCAAACTGAAATTTCACAAAAAATGGAAAGTCCATGAGTAATGTGGAGGCTGAAATTTGATTTGCATACTCTGAAAATTTATGAACAACAGGCCTACAACTGAAACCAACAAATATATTGGCCGTAATCTTAAGAAAATCAGCTTTCTTATTACCCCTTTGAATTCTGATTTCATCATAATTGCTTCTCTTTTTCCAAACTTCTCTTGGTTCTCTCATGGAACCATAGGTTAGCAAATCATGGAGAGAAAAACCAGAATTCCCCTTGAGCTTATGTTTTCTTAAACATGGCATGCTAGCATTCTCTTTCATCCAATTCCATAAGCAAAGAGGAAAACTGAATTTTTACCTTTGTCTTCTTTGAGCCTCAAGGGTTTACCTGGATTCCAAGGATGCAAGCAATCTTTGTAACTCTTCATCATCCCTCTTTTTCTCTCAATCATCATATGCATGGCAATCCCTATCTTGAAATCCCAACTCGTGACAAAGAGTTTGTGTTGATCAGCCCAACAAAATGATAAGGAAGGAAACAATAGATCTGAAATGTGTGAGTACCTTGGACTATCATAAAAACCCACTTTATTGCTTGGAAAATACATAGTGAGTCCTTGGCAAAGAGCCTTCTTCCCACCTTGCCCCTTATTAGCATAGATATGATCACCCAAACATGGCCATGATACATAATGATGAAATAGACCTTTGACATGATCAAATAAGACATCATAGGACTTACCATGGGCTGCTGATCTGAAATTTACAGCAGGTTGAAAGAGGACATGGACACCCGGAAATGCTCTTGTCTCACGTGTGCACCTCCTAACATTGTCCCTTGGAAGATCCACTTCATCTTTCCTTATGTGTTCATATTTTTCACCCCTTATAACCCCTTTTCTAGCTTGTTGATCCATATGTACCGCCACTTGCCATGTTTTACAAGGGAGCCTCAACAATGTCATATTGTTACCAAATGGCTCAAGACAACAAAACTGAATTGGAGTAGAAGGAAGCAATGATTTTAGAACACATTCATACCTTTGTGTAGTGACCCCACTTAGGTAAGAACCAATTAGATGATTGAGAATTAGGCCATGCTCATCCTTCTGGGGCTGAATACCATAAGGATATAACTGCTGCTCTGAAAATGCTGCTGTAGACACCTCATAAAAATTGCATTGGCTGCCCTTTGCACTCTTGATTCCCTTCCATTGAACCATATTAGCATACATAATGATTTCAAAATAATTCTCCATCAATGTTTCTTTTAACCATGTGCAAGGAGTAATAATACCAAAGACTTCCTTTCTATCATACAAGAGGTCAACCGGAACCACATACCCTTGCAAGGAAATGTCTAAATGCCATTTATCATCCCACAAATTCTTCATACCCAAACATGACATGTGATCCTTAACAACTTTCCCATAATGACATAAGTATGGCAGCGATATAAAAGGAGATAAAATGTCATCATACCTTGAGTTGTTCCCCACATGTCTACCTTCCCATGCCGGATGAGGAGTGATTGAAACATCCTCCATTTTCCCAATCTTGTGACTCCAAATTTCTGAGTTGAAATCAGCCTTCTTCTTCTCCTCAGATTCAACAAATGAATCTTTTCTGCCTTGGCTTCAACCATATCTTGATGGTGTTCACAAAGGGCATCTTCGTAGCTCTTACCATGCTCATGGACACCATAAATCTGCCTCTCATTGACTGTTGTTCTGAACAGATCAGCAAGCTTATTGTCATCATGTTTCATTGGAGAAGGGTTTCCAACCAGCCCTTCCTCTTCCCCAACATGCTCAACACCCCTTGCTTCATTTCTAGATTCATCACATGTTAAAACATTTTCATTATTAACCACAAAATGAGCAATATTTACCTTATGAAGTTGATTCTTCGGAATGGGTGCAAGTGTCATGACTCCATCTCTTATTGTCATATGAGAATTGCTTGAGCTATTCACTTCACCCTCTTGTTCCTCAAGCTTCCCTTCATCCTTCCGCTCATGCTCCCAAGTTCCCTTAGTATTTTTCAACATGCAACCATTAGAATTCAAGGAAAAATTATTGATAGTTAAAATTTTTTTACCTTCCTTTTTTATTGGCTCTTGCTTGGCCATTTCTTCCTCTTCTTGTGCTTCCTTAGGGTTATAAGAAAAATCAATGAAAGGTTCACCTTTGGCCGTGGCGATGGGTGTTTCTAAGGCTCCAAAAGGCTGCTCCCCTTTAAGAACCATCTTCTACAATAATTCTTCCCCCTCTTCACCTTAGGGAAATAGGTATTTCCATCCTTGCATGGCAAACTTGGGGTTTTGGTCCCCTCTTCAACAAGCTTTGTGGTTTCTCCTTGTTTTTCCCACAAGATGGGGCTCTTTTCCTCAAGGGTTGGGATGTTTCTCCCATTACCCTTGTGCATGGCTCGGGGCTTGGACCAAGTTCCAATGCCCACTCTATCTTTTCCAAATTCATGAATTCTGAAAAGGTTAGGGCATCACGGATCTTCTCCGGAAGAGCTTGATATTCCTCAAAGCAAGTTGCCACCTTGTTGACCTTTGAAACCCTAGGCTCTTCCTTGAATGTCCTTCCTCCTTGTAGGCTTTGCATGGTGGAGGAAAGAGAATTTGTAATAACCCTTTTGAGGGTTTTATCAAATATCATAAATGCAAATTTGAAACTGAAAATTGCAGCAGATTGAACACTAAAGCGAGCAACTTATACTAGCTTAAAAAGATGCCAAAAATGCTATGAAACACATCCACACAACGTGCCACTATTTTATATATGATATTTGATATTTTTAGAAGCCAATATAACCAACAAACACTAAAAACACACTGCTGGAAATGAAATACACACTAGAAATTGCAGCCACGAAATACTTATGAAATATAGATATAAAAGTCCCCAAAAATCATGCAACTCAAGATTCAGGCCTTTAAAAATATGAAAAATCTGATTACAAAACTTGTTTGCTCCAATTCTATGCCTATGTCCTCAAACCCTACCCTAGGTAGGTCGCTCCACCCTAGAAAAATAGTATAACTGCTGGAAATGCCACAAAGATCTTCAAATCAGCTTCTTTCTTCAATGCCAATTGGTGATGAAGGGTTTTTCGTCCTTCACCCAAGTCTAATGAAGGGTTTTCGTTCTTCAAGAAAACCTCACACAAGGGTTTTCTTCTCCAAGTGGATGACTAAGGAGCAACAAGCTCTCTTTGCCAAGTATAGAGAAAATACACCAAGCTAGATGCAAATGAACTCTCTCTTCTCCTTTTATATCTTTCCTTTAGCGCCAAAACTTATTTAGACAAGGCCAACCTGTATAGAATAAAAGAACACTAAAAAAAAATTATAATATTAGATAAAATATATTATAAAGTGCTCAAAGGTCTTCTTTTTTTGCCATGGAGAAGGGATGACAAGAAGACCAATTTCCAACTCTTAGGTGGGAAAAAGGGACATTACAGTCCTCCCTCCCCAAAATTGTTTGTCCCCAAGCAATTGCAAACTCATTACATTCGCTGCCCCAATTTCTTCTTCTTCTTTCTTTTGAAGGTCTTCATCCTTCAATGGTGAAGGTGGCATCCTAGACAAGGCATCCACAACCACATTTTGCTTCCACTTCATTTCAATAGTGCAAAAACAACTGTAATCATGCATCTCTCCTCCAAAAATCAGAATGTACAAGTCTGAAAATGATACATCATAATCTGATTTTATTCCTACATTCAACTGAAATCTTCCTCTCTCAATATTCCATGAAGGAATGCACTCAAAAATGCAAATATATTGCTGCTCGTGGCTGTTAGTGGCAGCCCCAATTCTGATTTTTGCACATTCAATCCTCTAATCATGGTATAACAATTACCAAACTGAAATCTCACAAAGGAAAACAACCCCGTGAATAAAGTAAGGACTGAAATTTGATTTACATATTCTGAAAAATTAGGAGCAACAGGCCCACAATTAAATTCAGCAGTTATCTTGGCCTTAAGTTTGAGAAAATCAGCCTCCCTAACATACCCATGAATTCTGATTTCATCATTTTCCAAGTGGAACTCATACTCCATGTGACTTTTGAAGGCAAGTTCCTCTAATTTTTGGATCTCTAGATGCCCCCAAACATTGTATGACTCAGCTGAAATGAAAACAAAATAGTCTAAGCAAAAACCGTACCTCATCATGGGGTCATAGAACTGAAAAATAGAACCATCATTCTCCACTTCGGTGACCATGTGAACAACTGCAAGTTTACCATAATGGTTTCCCTTTGCCCATACTTCTTTTGGTTCTCTCATTGAATCATGGGTTAACAACCCATAGAGAGAATATACAAAATTCCCTTCAAACTTATGCTTCCTAAAACATATCATGCTAGCATCCTCTTTCATCAAATTCCATAAGCAAGGAGAAAAACTGAAATTCTTACCTTCACCCTTGTTTTGTCTCATGAAGTGGCCCAGATGATTAGCCCATGGAGTATCATGATCAGCCCTCAAGATCCTGTTCTTCACCCATGATTCGAGTACCAAATGGACTCGGTTTTGGTAAGGGATAAGCCCAACCATCACCTTGTATTTTCCCTTACTTATTTCTCCATCAAACACACCATTAGCAAACTTGTTCTTTACATACTCAGCTGAAATCAATACTTTCCAATCTGATGTAATTTTTGATAAATAATATGATTCACATGACATGCCCTCTTCTACTAAATAATTAATTTGAGAAGTGCTAGGAAGTATACCTTGCAAGATGATCTTTTCCCTTGGTTTATGAAACTTATCTCCATGCCTTGATGGTTGAGAGTGAGCTCTCCCAACAAATGCCACCATTGAACTCCAAATATGATGTCAAACTCAACCATATCAATCACAAAAAAATCAGCACATACCTCATATGATCTCATGGTGATGCGGAGTTGAAAACAATGCTTAGACAGTAATCAAAAGTGAGTTAACACGCTGGAAAATTATAAAAACAACAAAAAGAAAAGCACGAGAATGCTAGCGCTTGCAATTAGGTCCACTAGCGTAAGTGTTGCGGTGGCGCACTCAAGTAGGTGCGCTAGTGTGAGTGTTAACAGTAGCGCACTTTATGGGCTACGGTAGCACAAGTTTGAATACGGTAGCGCAGGGAACCAGTAGATGCACAAAAAATGAAGGAAAAATGGCAAAATGACTATTAATCTTGGATTTTCTCTCGCCACTCCACCAAATTTCTTGAAACTTTGTCAATAGGTCTTAAACAAGACAAATAACATGAAAACAAAGTTAGATTGACAAGAAACAAGATAGAAATGATAAAAAAATGTGGGTGGTCCCATTGGGTGTGCAAACGTGTACAAGGAAAACTGAAACAAATGAAAGAAATAAGCAATAACAAACAATGCAAACCTTTCTTCAAGTTCTCTTGCAACCTCGGATGAGATAGCTGAAGTGTGGAATGGAGTACCACACTTGTTGGATCTCTTTGAATGATTTGGTTGTGGATGCTCCAAACTTGGTTCCAAATGGAAGAAGGATGTGCTACAAGTAATGGATGATCAAATGGGCAGCCTCACGGTGTGCAAATTCAAATGGCAAATTGACAGAGTGCTGTTGCAAAATGCCTTAAGCTTCCAAGAGATGAATTGTGAAGGAAAGAGCCTCATATTTATAGTTGAAGGAGAGGTCATGGATTGTGGATCAAGCTTTGAATGAGTTGCAGGTAAATGAATGCATTTTCCTGAATTAGCAAGTTGATTTGGTTTGTGCAGTTGGATGGTTTGAATAAGAATTTAAGGGGCAATGAATATTTAGTTGGCTTTTGATTTTATTCCAAAAGGTGGTTGTACGTGAATATTTTGCTTCCTCCTTTGTAGGGTTCTAGAACTTGAGTGGAGTGAGCTAGTTCAACTTGAGTGAGTTGGATAGTGAAGTGGAGATGAGTGGATGATTAACTATTATTTATTTAAATAGCTAATTAAATTAGCTAATGAGTGTAAGTGTATAGTTTATGCATAATAGAATTAATTAAATTAATTCTAATGGGATGTGAGTGATTTCTAGTGGAATGTGGGAAGATAATGGTCTAGAATGCATTCTAGAACTGAGTTGGCACATTGTGCAATTGATAGGATTAGGTATCTATTTTTAGGGTGTCTACAGATGTGTTGTTTCTATTGAATATTTCGTGTTATTGCATGCATTGTTTGTATATTTTCCATGCATAGTTTTGAAGGTTGTGGTCTAAGGAGACTCTTCATTAACCACCCTAACCGCATCTATGTCACTTTGAGGAATACTTTTCTATGTTTATGAATTCTTTTTTACCCCAATGGTGTCCCCGAGATTTCACCCTGAAATCTGGGACTACCCCTTTTAAAAAAATTGTTCTTTTCAAAGTAATGGGTCGTTTTGTGTTTGTTTTGCTTGCAGTTGTTTGCATTGCTCTAAGGTATCCCCAGAGAGTCATAAAATCCAAATTTGACAAATACCCACATGCCAAAGCTCACTCAATCCCTTCGCTAGACCTTGTCTGCAAGCATTTTATTTATTTATTTATTAAATAAATAAAGTTCTTTTAAAAATAGATTGAGCTAAAATTGGAGGATTTAGGTTATATAAAGCACTTCACCCCATCATTATTACCACAAAACATTCACCCGAGGGAAGAATTTTTGCAGATCAGCTAATTGGAGAAATTTTTCGAGCAATTGCTTGCAAGCTTCTTTTGTTTTGTTTTATTTCTTTTTGTCTGTGTTTTGGTTTGTTTTCTCCGAAAATTCCCGTAGCCTATTCATTCTTCCTCCAGACCTTTCCCCGGGCCTAGGGTTTTGAAAAGTTATCTAGTATTTTTAATTACTAATATGTCTAAAGGTGATCAGAGCTCATGATTCTTTTAGGAGATTGCAAGAAGTTGCTTGGTCCAAAAAGGTGCAAAAATGGATTTTATGAAAATAAGGAAAATATTGCCATCAATGCATAGAGCTCAAGAAAATATGCACTTTTAGAGAAAACGACACCTAAAACGGAGCCACGGAGTGAAAGTTATGGCACTTGCAAGTTTTTGCTACTACATCTTCCCAAACCCTTTCCAAAAATGGAAAATTTTATTTTGTACTTGTGTTTTCTTCACTAAAAATCCAAAAATGGAAATAAAATGTTGCTGATGAGTTTTCACGCAACTTTAAAAGCAAAAGTCATGCAAGTCGCACTTTTTGGGAAGAAGCTTTCTTCCATGCAAGTCGCATTTTTTTGGAAGGAGGGCTTTTAAGTGCCAATGAGAATTTTGGTGGTGGAAGGAAGGTGGGAATTTGGAGCCTTCCTAGAAGGTTGTTTTTTCCCATCATTAAAGTTAAATCACTTAAGTGCCAATGAGAATTTTGGTGGTGGAAAGAAGGTGGGAATTTGGAGCTTTCTGGAAGGTTGTTTTTTCCCATCATTAAAGTTAAATCACTTAAGTGCCAATGGGAATTTTGGTGGTGGAAGGAAGGTGGGAATTTGGAGCCTTCCTAGAAGGTTGTTTTTTCCCATCATTAAAGTTAAATCACTTAAGTGAAAGATGAGAATTTTGGAGCTTCTAGAAGGGTAAAAATTCCCACTTCCTTGCCTTCTTATTTTTAACATGACTTCTAGCCAAAAAGTGTGATCCATTTTGGCATAGCTAAATGCCTAAAAGCTGACTTTTTTTTTAATTGCGGGAAGCATCCAGTTTTGGCGCCTAGGGTTGGAAAGGCTTCCTTTTTATTATTCTGGCTATCTGCATGTTGATGTGAGTGCACATGGGAATTAAATAATATTTTTAGCTTGCTTGGCATGCAAGCAAAGTCTAAAAATAGAGGGCAACAGAACTTTATAATCAGATTTTGGTGAAGAAATTAAGCATTCATGCCATGGATTCCATGTTTGTCTGAATTATTTGCAGGAATACTTCACTGGTGCTCATATTGGTGAAAAGAAGGCAAAGTCAATGTCAGATACATTGAATATATCTTCAGAATCAAAAGGAGAAATTGTAGGTTCTGCACAAATAGATCTAGCTCTCATATTTGCAAGGTCTTCTAGCAGAAATAAAAAAAGATCTCAGACAAAGGTTGATTTAGGCACGATGAAGGGTGATGAGTTTTGTTTGAATTGTTTATGGCAAACATTGCACTGGTGCATGTACTGGAGAAGAACTGCAAAAGCTTCAAGGATAAGAGGGAAGACAGTCGAGTAGCACTGCAAGTAAATCTCGATCCAATCGCTTCCAGATCCAGTTTGGTGAGAATCGAAGGAAATGATTCAACAACATATGGGAGAAAAAAGCATCTCAAATTCAAGGCAGAGATATCATTCAGATCATTCATTGCTAAAGTGAATGAAGCAGAAGTGCAATATAGGTTGGATCAACATGCAGAGTATGGAAGAAGAACAAGATTGAGAGCGTTGCTTTCTTCTAATTTATTCTCCTCTTTCTTCTTCTTTCTCTTATTTTCTCCGACAAAGCAATTGAGCAATCAATTAAAATTGTAAAACTTAGGTAATTGGCTATAAAAGTCGTTACTTCAAGTTATTGGAAGAAGTCAATTACTTGGAAATAGGTGGCAGACATGCACAATAGAAGGTTCTATTTTCAGTTATAAATCATGCATGTCATGCAAAAAGGAATTCTAGGACGAATCTTGCGCGCTTGTTTCCTTTTTCATAGCTTTCACATGTGGCAATTCATTGAAAGCTTTCTATTTGTAATTGCCCTCTATACACTATAAATAGAGGAAGAGCCTATGCGTTAAAGGATCATAATTTGTAATCAGCATTCTTGAGTTCCAGACTTTGTGTTGAAACCCTTGATATCTTTTTTCTAAAAGCTGAGAAATTAAACAGAGGTGGATTTCCGAAGAACTTTGTGTCAACGGTGCATTTACTTCTTATTTCTGTGTAGATCTTTAGATAAACTTTGCATTATCTGAGATTTAGATTAGAAACTTTCCTTTCCTTTAATTCTATATTATGAGATCTATTTGTTTTGTCTATGTGTATGAAACCAACTCTGTAAACTATTGGTTGGATTACACATCTTCTTTCCTTTCTTCCCGAATTCAACTATTCCCCCTTCTGCAAATATTTCTTTACAACTGCTTACTTGCTGCAGAATTGCTTAGCTATGGTTCATGAGCTTCACAGTTAAAGTAAAACCCACAGATAGTTATTAGAATACATAATTGACAGAAATCTTACATGGGAGCCTCACTGGTAAATGAGGGAGATTTATCTCATGACTGCCTAGGTTTTAGCTATGCATAAAATCTAGCCAACACCCAATAAATATTATCTTTTGTACAAACTATGATGTCAACACTTTGTATGTTTACTTCCAATTGAGGATTATATCATATCTTATTTTCATTTCTTCGAAATTAAAATGAACTCTCTATTTGCACAAATATGGACAAAGGGTCAATGTTATAATGATAGGGTAATAAAAGCAAGCAAATAAACTGCAGGTCTTTCATTCACACGGTGAAGCAAAACCATGAGAAAGGAAGGTAATTTAACTGTTAATAAAGAAACAATAAAATAATCAAACAGAAATTTGGATAAGTGAAACGTATGAAATAAAGAAGGATTTTCTACCAATTATATTTGCATGAAATAAATGCTAAAAAAATAAAACTGTAATTTGATAGTGTGCAAACAGCTAATTATTGTTCTTTTCCTTTGTAAATAAAATGAGGCCAGTGTTAGAAAATGCAAGTCTTAATTTCTTAAATCTCAATACTCGTACAATGAGAATGGATTTCTTTTAGAATTTGTTGAAACGCATTGATTGCAATTATAAATGATAAATAATCAATGTTAAACCCCTTATGATGGGAAATTGAAATAAAGGAAATTGTAAAAACTCTTGGATAATACAACCCTTCAAGCTTGATTATACTATGAAAGAACTGTCCGAAGTCCTAAAGTTTGTCAAACCACTAACCCCATTCCTATAGTTTGATGACCATGTGATGGATGCACAATGGATGAAGGTAAGAATACATTGATGATCTACGTTGGGCTGACTAACTCAGCTCCTCAACCAACTCCAATCAAAATAGCCAAGTAGATAGTTTTAGAGCATTGAGGAAGAGTTGCGAGAGGAGGAAGATGTGAGGCTTCTAAGGTTTCCCCAACACAAGAGAAGGATGAATTTGAGGCCTCCCAATATATTTTGCGAAGTAGAATCGTAGAACTTGAAAAATATGTATGGGTGCTAATTATGTGAACACGAAAGTGTGATCTTAGCAGCGATCTAATGAATCCCTTCTTGTGCTACTATCTATTGCCAATGATTGTGGTGGGGTTGTAGGTGACTACGCATAAGAGTGTCTTTGCTAAAATGATAAAATGTGATCAAGTTTAGATAAATATAAATTAAGGCTTAGGCTAATATCTAGGTAAATCTAAAAACTGAGTTGGTGGACTTGAGAACACAAGTGGTACTTATGAAGAAATCACTTTGTAGGTAGTTCGGACTCATCACGGGGTTACATTTTGTCCCGAAGGCACAAACAACTATTTTATGACGAATTTCATGAAGTACCTCGAAGAAGCATACCTCATCTATCAAAAGTGGTGAAGATGATAGTAGCTCTTATCTCCTCGCCAACGAATCGACAAAGAGCTGATGTTGTTGCTGTCACCACTAGAATAAACTTGCACTAGTAATCTTGTTGAATGTAGATACCACTTGTAAGAGAGGAAATGCTAAGAATATTCTAGTGTCCAAATAAAGAAAAAAATTGTGTAAGGTATTTCCTTAGATTTTATAATTGAATCTTTTAGGCTTGAAGTAGCCTCGATTATATGCCCAAAATTCACAAGGATTGCTTAGATGATTAAAAATCGCCTTATTATTGCAATCTACAAGTCTTGGTCCCAAGGCATATGGGGCCTTGTTATGTTGTGCGGAGTTTCTAGAAATTGACCCATTAAAGTGAAAAATTGGAATCGCTTAATCCCAAAACAAGGGAACTAGCCAAACCAAAATAAGATGTTATAGCGAATTAAGAACAAGACACATGGTCAACGTTAAGGCCAAGATTGAAACAATTGAACAATAAGCAATGCAACATCAATAGGATTAGATAGGGTCCTATACCTAGTTGTCTCATGAATGGCATAAACTTATCCTTGTTGTGAAATAATTGTGGAGATTGATCTAGCTTGTCTTAGACCATCCCCATTTTCATTAGTATCTTGTTGGCTAGATTTTCTGCACAGCTGAAAACCTAGGCAATCATGAGATAAATCTCCCTCATTTACCGGTGAGGCTCTCGTGTAAGATTTTGTCAGTTTATATGTCCTAGTATCTATCTGTTGGTATTACTTTAACTATGTAGCTCATGAACCATAGCTATACGATTTAGCAAGTAAGCAGCTGTAAAAGAAAGGAAAAATCTGCAAAAGAGGAAAATAATAGGAAACGGAGAAAGGAGAGAGGATGTGCAACCCAAGCAATAGTTTATAGAGTTGATTGCATGCACATAGATTAAAACAAATAGATCATTAAACACAAAATTCAAAGCAAAGGAAACTTTCAGATCTAGATCTATAATAACACAAAGTTTATGAATAGATCTAGAAAGAAAAAGAAGCAAAATGCACCGTTGACACAAAGTTCTCTGGAAATCTCTTCTCTATTCCTCTGCTTGTAGAAATCAGGGGTTTCAACTCAAAGTCTGGAACACCAGAATGCTGATTATAAATTCCGATCCTTTAACTCGTAGGTTCTTCCTCTACTTATAGTGTGTAGAGGGGAAATTACAAATGGGAAACTGCAACTGAACTAGAACATGAAGAAGTAGTAAAGGGAACATTTGGCAGTTATCTTCCTAAAATTCCTCTCCTAGTGACATGCATCAGGAGTCTAAGTCAAAATTGTGCACATCTGTCACCTATCTTAAAGAATCTTCCCACATAACTTAAAGTAGTGGTTTTTCAACCAATAACTTTAAGTTTACATTTTCATCCGGGAATATAAGAAATAAGAGAAGGAAGAAGAGAAGAAAGAAGATCTGCCAGCTATGTGACACTTATACTTTCTTTTTGTTCTGATATTGAATATACTTGTCAAACATGTAATTCAACATCTTCCCATCTGTTTTAACAATAGCATCTCTTTCGGTTCTGAACTATAACAACCCTCTGGACAAAGCAACAACGTTAGCCTTCACTTTCTCTAAACCAAGCCCATATCCCTCAATATCTCTGCTGAAGCTTTATGAGTCTACCAATCGAATCCATCGTGAAAGGTATGGTGGCCTCATCAACTTCTTTCCGCACAACCAACATAAATTCCTCATGGGAAGCAGGTAATTCATCTGGGATGCTCCCGGCACTTCTCCCATCTTACTCTCCAGCAACTGCATCCTCTTCAACATGAGCTTGAGGATCTCTACACGGAAGGAAACTAAAATCTCTAACTGCTTCCCCTTTTCCACCAATCCGCCAAGCACAATCTGCATTACTCGCAATCAACACATCCTTTGGCAATGAGTGTATCTTAGCCAAAGTATCCAGATGACTTTCAGCCACTATGTTCTCATCTTTTATCTGTGTCATCAAATCCTTTAGCTGAGACACTGCCATGTGCATGTTCTCTAATTCAGCCGGTATTGGTTCGAATTGCTCTGAGGCCTGGTGAATGATTTGCTCCTTCCAGTGGGCAATAGCTCTGACTTGATCCCCTGCATCTTCCACCTCCTGCATCAGATGATTACTCACCTGCTCATGTGCTAAAATGGGCTGAGAGGAAGGTTTGGCAACCTTAGCAATGATCTCGCACAGCTGGAACACCTGCTTCTGAAGCTTGGATCTCTCAGCCTTCTCTTTGTCAAGCTTAAGGAATAAAGCATTCATTAGCGTCTGCGTATCCTGCTTTAACCCTTTTGTGGTAGTTTGACCTATTGGCACTTTGGTCACTGCTATATCAGCTACCGTGAGCTCCCCTTGTGCTTTCCTTCTGCTGGAACAGATAACTCAGCGAACTTCTGTCCCGATTCCTCAATAATCAACCTAGAAGTCGTTTTGGCGACTTTAGGTCTTCTATCTCTTCCTCCCAAACTCAGGAGCAGCTGAAAGTCGTGTTCTTCCAGATTGATCTCCTCTCTGGATTCTGGGATCGTCTGCAAAGCTAACCATGATGAAAAGTTGCTTCTTGGGGAATGAGAAACCACTGAGTGCACCACCATCTCATGCTCTGACTCCGCTCTATCAGAATTTGCCACCGTGTTATGACTGCTACCCTCTGAATTATCCAAAGATAATGCCTTTTCAAACTCCGCCATCTGTGCTTTCAACTTCTCTGCATGAATAGGTGAAGACCTGAGTGGTCGAGGAGAAAATACAAATGATGCTGGATTCAAAGGAGGAACAACAAGATCTCTCTGAGGTTCCGGGGCTGCTGAAGTGCTATGAGTTGATGTTGGAGAAGTTGGAACTGGAACGATAGCCATAGATTTGGCCTTCTCCTATATGTGAGACTTCTTGTGAACTTTAAGCTTTTCCGGCCTTCTGCTGCTTTCACCTTCGTGCTTCCTCTTCTGGAGTCTCCTGTGGTAAAGTTTCCTGTGATCTGGTTCATCAATGCTTCATCCAGGCAATACCCCTTTGTCAGCAACCAGTTCGAAGTGTTAACCAGAACTGCGGAAGATCTTTCTTCATTGTCTGGCAGCCACCAATGTTTTCCTGAAGAGCAGCTCTATCTCCTCCCATCTGATGATACGAGTCAAGTATCACATGCCCATCATCGGCAAGATCTGCAGGTATCCATGCCAAACCATAATCAGACACTTGTTGCGCCGATAACCTGTTGAAGTCTTTCTTTCTGACTTCATACTCGTTCCTGCACTTCATCCAAAAGTCCTCCAATGAAGGCACATGTGAGTATTCCTGGGAGATTGTCTTCCTCGCTACTCCATATGGGTCAAAGTTTAGCCGTGTTGGGAAGAACTCAGGCTCATACTCAGAAAACATTTCAGCTTCGACTCCTTTAGCTTTGTGGATGCTCTGGCAGTTGTAGTAACCCACTATGATTGGAAAGAAACCTGTAGACTTGTGCCGCTTTGATTGTAAGTCATGCATCTCCACGAGTTGTCTGCACAACTCCATGATGACCCACTTGTCGTTTGGATACCTCGGCAACTTTACTGGTTCTCCCGAAAAGCCAGTCACCCTGAGATAGGTGAAGTCTGCAAACTGGATGAAAATGCAGCCATGTTGAGATACACTTCCCAAGCTTCTTTGCTCACCCTGTTGGTCTTCAGATCACCATTTAGTTTGCAGATGAATTCATAAAAGAACCCATCGTTGACCGCTTTGTAATCTTTGTGGCACTCAGGAACTGTCAACTGTGGATAGCAATCAAAGATAGGATCTTTCGCCAGTACGCCTCGTCTATCCAGCTTGGAAAATATGCCCTGCGAGGCTGCTGCATATACCAGGTATGAAGTCATTTTGAAGCTGTAAGTCCGCCTCACACTCCGAAGTTGCTCACCAATGCTATCACTGATGATCTCTGCCCAATTGATTATCGAATCAGCTCTATTGATCTCGATAGTCCTCACGAAAGCATACATCCATGAGCGAAAGTTGTGAGTATTGGCTTCTCCACTTATCCTGCAAAGCAATTTGGTGATATCATCCACCTCCTACACCAAGTTGGATCGCAGAAGAGTTCTCGGGAACTTTGATGGAGACCTGGGCTTCTTCATATATCGGCTATTCATTATGCTCATGCAATCTGCTTTGTGTTTCTCCCATCTGTTACCTGCATCCAACATGTTGATTGCAATCACCACCGTTCGTGTCGGAATCTTCAGACAAAAATTAATAAACTGTGCATCTAGCCTAATAATTGTCTTTCCCACAGCATCCCGATTGTTCTGGAAAGAGGATGATATGATCTCGCACACTCCATGACAAATTCGGGCAACCGAGCCAGTGATCGGGAATGTTGATGCTTTGGAATAATTCCACTGCTTTTCATCGCCCACATGAGAAATGTCTTTCGCCCTGGATCTGTTAATTATTTCGGAGATGGGTTTTGGGCCCATGTCTGTGTCATTGATATCAGCAAATCTGGAAGCTATGCATGATTCTGTTGATCCCTCTCTATCATCACGCTTCATCATGGCTGGAGCAATCTTTGTCTGAGCAATCTTTGTCTGCGTTCTTTTTCTTTTAATCCTGCCAGAATTCTTTATAACTGGATCAATTCGTGCAGATCTATCAATTTCTTGATTCAAAAGATATATTCAATGTACCTGACATTGATTTGAACTTCCTTTCACCTGTATGAATACCTGCAATTATTTAAGACAAAGATGAAGTCCAGAGCATGAATACTTGATTTTGTCACCAAAAATCTGCATATGAAGCCCGCTGCCCTAAAATTTGAGGCTTTGCTTGCATGCAAAGCAAACATAAATATTTTTGAATTCACCTGGGCACTTATAGCAACATGCAGATAATTATCATAGCATAAATCAAGCTATTCCAACCCTAGGTGCCAAACCTTGAAGCTTCCCGAATGAAAAACACCTCCAGATGCACAAATCCTCCTTTTGGCGCCAAAACTGTCTGGGCTGCAACCTTTAGCAAAAAGAATTAATTGCTTCTTCATTATGGCAGCCCATGCTTATATAACCCTCAACATTCTATTTCTAATAATTGTCCATCCTATTTCTGGCAATTAATTAATAAACAAACATGTTTATTCACCCAAATTGGGCGCCTATTTTTGCATGTTGCTTGGCTGCCATTAAATAAATTTAATTTATTTATTTTTAGCATGCTACCTTTAGTTCTCTTTGGCTTATCCTCATGCATTGACTTTTCCTCCATCCTGGGTGCCAAAATTAGGCAAAACAACTATTAATAAATATCACTAAAAGCATTGTTTAATGCCCAAATGGGTCACACTTTTTGGCATGGGTGAATTCTAAAATTAAGAAGTCAACTTCGGTGGGAATTTTCACCCTGCACCACAACTCTAAAATCTCCTTCTTCCACTTAAGTTATTTGACTTTTATAATGAGAATTTTTACCTGCAAGGCAATGCAAGGCAGTAATAAATTCCCGCCTGCCTGCCACCTCCAATTTTCCCACTGCAGCTTAAGTGACTTTCTAAAAAGTGCGACTTGTATTAAAAATAACTTCTTTTGGAAAAGTGCGACTTGTATGGGTGAATAAAACCTTCTGATGGGAAAAGTTAGCCTGTTAGGCAGGCAGAAAATTCCCATCGGTGCTTTAAGTGATTTTTCTTTATTTTATATTGGAAATTTTCACCCTACAAGGCAGGTATGAAATTCCCGGCTGCTTGCTACCGCCCCCAATTTTTCCATCGCAGCTTAAGTGACTTTGACTTCATGGGAAAAAGTACCTGCAAGACAGGGTAATACATTCTTATCTCGCTGCACTACCAAAATCCCATTGCAACTTACACTCACTAATTCCAGAAAATGTGACTTGCCTAGGAGAGGCTTTTTGTGCATTACTTCATCATTTTTGGTTAGCAGTTTGCATTTTGAGGCTGATTCCTTCTGGTGTTGTGTCGGTAGATGATCTTCAGATGCTTCAGGCAATTAAACAGACTATACTGGTGAAAGAATTGACCTAGGGAATTTCACAGAGAAACCGAGGAGAAAACCGGAGAAAAATACAAAAGAAATAAATAAAAGCGAAAAAAGTTGCTAGAAGTTGCAGACAATGCCCTGAATTCATTCCTGATGAAAACCCTAATGAGATGAGTGAATACTGACATGCAAAACTTCAACAGATTCAACCAGAGCACAATTTACTTCAAACGAGACATTATTTATTCAATAAATAATTAAATAAAAATTTCCCAAAACAAAACTTGGCGAAGGGATAAAATGAGTTTGGGCATCTGGGTATTTGTCGAAATTGGCTCACATGATACATTGGGAATATCCTAACATAATACAAACATCTTCTGGCAATAAAAACCCAAAAAGAACCGCTATTTTAAACGAATGATTTTTTTTTTAAATGGGTTGTCCTAGATTTCAGGGTGAAATTTGGGGACACCAAGTACCTACAACCAAAGAGACATCAATAGTTCCAATGGGAATAGATAAAACCATGATAATTGAAGCATTAAATGAAGTAATTCTAAACACAAAAATAAACAAGTAGTAGCCACTATATAACTCCAATTAATATTGTTGCCATTAATCATAGTTACGTCATAATGCCAAATAGTTTTTTAGAGTGTTTTAAAACAAGTTATTATAGCAAAGGTGCACACACTTATTTAGATATTAGTCCTGAGTCAAATAAAATGTGGATGTCACGATAGTGGCACAAAAATGGACATTGGAATGTCTAAATGGGGCTAACCTGGCCTCACAAGGTCTGATAAGTTTAGGATGGCTTTTGAGGGTATTGTAAAACAAACTAATAAACTTGGGCATGGCTAGGAGATTGGTCGAAAGGCGCGATATGCCAATAGAATGTGATGCCCCTTTATGGGCAAATTAATACAATCTGAATTTTTACAGCAAACCCTTACGGAAGAAAATTAAAAATTCTGAAATTACCCTTTTATTCTAAAAATATGACAATACAATGTACAAACACAACCCAAATTTTATTGAACTTAATTAGCAGGAAAAGCCAAGCACAAAATATGGAAATTATTCAGCTGAAACCCTAGCTGATTTTTACAAATAAATTGCAGAAATCATAGCTGATTGTACAGATGAAATTATTGGCTGGAAATGGCATCCAAACTGGCTGGAAAACATTGTTTGGAAGGTATAACTGCTGGGAAATGATGATGCCAGCAATGTATGGTTGCTGCCTTAGCTGGTACAACTGGTGGAAAATGAATAGCAAGCTGTCTGGAAGGTACAACAACTTCCAATGATGAAATTCAGCCTCCCAAAATGATGACGTCAGCCCCAAGGATGTTGTCAATCCAAAACTTGATGCCTTGGCTAAGATCTAGTAAAACTGGAACTTCCTCAATGCCACTCTGATTATTTTATCACTTCTAATCTCTTATGTAGATTTAATTCGAAGAACAAATGCAGTCCCTGAATGGAACCACCATACAAGACCGGAGGGTTTTCGTCCTGAAGCCTTATTAACCGAGAGGGTTTTCGTCACGAAGCCTTATTAACCGGAGGGTTTTCGTCCTCAGATGCTGAAAGCTGAAGCAGAAGCTCAAACTCACAATACAAAAATAGTTGATTGAAAAGTGATGTCCAAATGAGCCCAATCACCACACTTTTATGATTTCATTTTCATGCTTTTCAAGGAAAAGCTCTCATAAAGCAATGTCCCCTCCTTTTATTTTAATTTTGAGTTTCTCTAATAATAATCACCTTTTTAATAACAAAAGATAAGTTGCCTTATGAATATAACTTAAAGTTACTTTTTGGACAACTTAAATTATTAAATTATTTCCCTTGCACCACTTTAGCCTACAAGAAATGGAGAATAGGCTAAGGGTCTTCTAACTAGATTAGATTTGAGAAGGGGACATGACATAGAAAGGGAAGACCTTGCTACAAGGGCCATTAGGGTGGACACCATGACACAAGTTGTAGTACTAGTTGCAACGAATTCACTATGTAGAGGATGCATCACATGGTCCAATCACATTATTGTTGACATTCTATATTAACATCGAGGCATAGGTTTTGACTTGTTAGTTGTAATATGATTTGATTCTTAATGGAATGTTAGGATTTTGAGTGAAAATACAATAAATGAGTTTATTAGTACATCGTAAGTTGATCTAAGTCATGCTCCTATGTTGTCTACCTTTTCTTTGATGAGGAAGAGCTCAATTATTTGAAATCAAAAGTCTTTTCAAGTAACTTTTTAAGGTTTGATATATAGTCTTCTTTATCTCTACAAACTAAGCTATGTTAGCTATCCATTTCTTCGTTTTAGATTTGGTTTATATTTTATTATCATGGAGAAGAAAAGGAAGCACGTCCATAATAGTCAGTAAAGACCTAACTACATTGGATTGAGAAGAGAACATTGATGATGGATCTATCAAGCTTATGTAACTATGTAGATATTATGAAAATAAAGCAAGTATATACTTTATGATTGTAATTTTTTAATATTTAAGTTTCGAATACAAAACAATGTGTTCCCTAGGGACAACCAATAATAACCAAAGTTTGGAAAAAACTCAAAAAATAGTGTTTACAAAAAGCAACAACAGTAACCAAGTTTAGCAGTTTTTATAATTAAAATAGTTAAACTACTATAAATATCCATCATCAAAGTTTAAAGATTATTTTCTTCAGCTCTCCTAGCAAGCTCAACAGAGACATATCTTAATTAGGTATTTTTATTTTGGACCCTCATGGTCCCCTTTTCCAGCTTAGGTCCCTGTGTAGGTTCTCTGTTTTCTAGCAATTCACAGTTCAGGAAGTCATTGGCCCCTTCTTCATCCTTTTCTGCCATAAGTTTCTTCAATTACTACTTCTGTAGACCTTCCTTCAACTCTACCAACACCTTTCAAGCGTCTTCATTTACTACTATGGCATAAATGGACTCAAAATCATGATTTATCAGTCACACCTACACTGTGAACTCTGAGCATACCAATTTTATCTCTTCTTGTTGAAATATTGACTTGAGCATTATTAAAACTTGGAAACCACTCTAGAAACCTCCTAGACACAGTATACATACAAACTTGTGTGAATCTTAGCCACCACAGTCACTTGAAATGTTTTCTTCCTCTCCAAACAATCAAGAAATAAAGAAAACAAATGGCTTACCTTCTCAAATACACTTAGATCAGTTCTCCATAGGCTCTCAGGATTAAATCATGCTTTCTCCTACTGTAAATACTCTTGCACACTTTCCTAACAACCTGCACCGTCTCATTTATCCCAAAATACAGAGTTTTCAGTCAGAATCATGATAATTTTACCAATCATGCCATTCTCAGAATATCATTATCCTAGCATTACCAAAGTATATACAACAAGAAGAACATAAACAGCATTGTTTCTATCATATTTCCAAAACTTCAAACACATTTTAACAAGAAATTCCACTTTCATTTATTGAAAGATCTGTCTTAGAATGTTCTCATGATCTCCTACAGATCAATATTGAGCCTCTAGGGCTCTCTAACACTCTCTACCAACTTCTCTCCTCCCTCGCAAAAGCTAGCCACACTCCCACATTCGAATGTCTCTATCAAGACTTGAAAGAAAGGTAGTTACAACAAGGTTTAATAACTTAACCATAGTATGAAATGACCATGGTTTATGAGATCCTACAAGAAGGTTGGAAAGTATGTGATTTACATCAAGTGAGGTCCCTTTGAGAACCATTTACAACATTTCAAAACTTCCTAACCTAACATCTAAACCACTAGACTCAACTACGAAAATTCAAATATTCAAATGGTGGTTTTGGAGGGAAACTCCAAAATCACATTATTACAAGACAAAAGAGGTCCAAATGGACTAGGATCCAACACACAACACCTATAAGGACCCCCAACACCTAACATACTAATGAAAACCAAAAATTTGATTATTTACAAGAAATGATGCTTCGGCATCACACCTCTTCCTGTCAAAGTGCCTCACTGAAGAATTTTTGTGGCATCCTTGTCGCTTGGAATTCCTTTGTTTTTGGACCTTGCCATTTATTAGTGTCGTCACTATGATTTTAAGTTTCATTTTTGTAGCCTATCTTTTCGTCCAGTTTAGGGTCCTTTCTGGGCACATCTGCAGATCCACCTCCCTTATTAACTCCCCCTCCATTACAATCTTCCACACATGCGGAGCCATCAGCTCCCATCAATTTTTATAAAAGAATGAAGACCTACCTATTCTAGTGTATGATAAGCATTCAATTTCTCATAATTTTTTCAGGCAAGCACAAAGTGCAATCAAACATTATTCAAAGAAAAATAAATAAAAAGGCAGAACAATCAAGATGGACAATAGGATCAATGATGTACCAAATTAATGCAAAAAATCAGGAAGCTAAGTGGACCAAGAGAACCAAAGGAACCAAGAAGAATACAAGGAAAGCATGAAGACGCTCTCATGGAGAATGACTTTTTGTCTTCGTACATAAGTTCAGAGCTCCATGTTTCCCTCCAATCATATGATTGCATTTCTCTATATTTAGTAGATTATATAAAAATAGAGTAAGTACTTTATGATCTTATTTCCCAAAAACCTTAGTACCATGAATTGGTTGGATGATTGATGGAGTTGGTTAAGATTCCTTAGTGATGTTTAATTTCAGCAAATGTTGAATGAGAGCTCTCTATTAATCCCAAACTTGGTGTATTTTGTTTACCAACTTGTGTTGAGTGTGTGTGGAAGCTATAATGTATCATCATTAGATGCTTGTACAAGTGGAACAAATACTAACATAATAAATGAGATCGAGTGCCTCCATTATCATATAAAAATTGAAACCCTATTTAAATATTATAATGACTATTGAAACACTTCAGAAAATCCAACATATCTCTTATAACATTGTTGGTAATTATCTGTGGTTTCTTCTTCCCCTCAAGTTAAGAAGTGTGGAAGAAAATCTATGTTGGAGAGGTTACAGCTGGAGGCTTTGGAGGCCATTGGTGATGGATCTTAAATGACGTTGGAGAAGATGCTTTCTAATCAGGGTAGAATAGCCTTGATCATGCTCTCTTAAACAGTATTTTTGCTTTGCAAAGTGAATTTTACAGGCGTGCCTTAGCTGTACTCTGTTTATAGGGCTTCTTAGGTTTTTTCAACTGATTTGGCTATGTTTCTTAATACCCTGTTCATAACAGGTTTCATGGTATTTTTCAATCCGATTTGGATTTTGCTGTCAGCTTTATACAGCTGTGTTATTTGTAAGATTTTTTTGTTTTAAATAGAATGGGTGAGGGACCCCCAATCCTCTTTTTACAAATATCATTGACAAATAATATTTTTATAATATGCAAACTATATTTTGTCTCAAAGTTCAAAACCTCTTGAAGTTTTGGACCTTGGAATTTGACCTTTCTTCCTTTTGTACATTTTAACATCATACCTATTGTTCACTAATGGTTCATTGATATCTACCTTTTAGATACTTTCATGCATAAGTGTAAGGGATTTTCAGTGATTTTGTTTCATGGATTCCTCTCCTATTCCTCTTGTAACTTGTTTTTCTAATATAATTTTTTTTAATGAAAAGGTAAATTAATATCCTACACGTGAAGAACTAATAGTTTGTAGTTTTTTCTTTCTTGTAGGTGCAGAAATAATCAAGGCCGAAGAGTTTCTTGAGACAATAATCAAAGGTATTTTGATGAGAACTAGTTTTAAAGAGTTTTCTGTTAATATTCATCCAAAGTAGGCGATGTTATTGTTGGGATATAAATTGGGAAAATCATGTGTCTTATATTGGTCCAAAGTAGGCATGTTATTTTAGGGATATAAAATGAGGAAATCATGTGTTTTATATTCGCCCGAAGTAGGCATGTTAGTTTAGGGATATACAATCAGAAAATCACATGTATTTTTTTCTTTTTTGTACTGTCATTATTTTTCTCTTTTTCAAGCAGTACATATAAATTGTATGAATATGAGATTAAAAATTACGAGTTTTTTTCAAAAATTAAAATTGTATTAATTTAGATTTTTTTCTTAAATAGTTACTAAAGATATTTGGGACTTGTATCTTATTTGATTGCTATTTTATATGAATTGTTTATCTAGCATCCATCTCATTATAAAGATGTCCAACTACTTTTAGAACTATTCTGAAAAAGTAAATTTAACAACCCTGCCATATTCTCTCTCTCTCTCTCTCTCTCTCTCTCATATCAAAGTATCTCTTAACTTAATCGAATAAGCTTTCTCAAGCTGATGGATATTGCTGTGGTTTCTTCTGTTTATGTTTATTATGGTTTACTTACAGCTGATGAGGAAGATTGGAGTCAATTATTGATTGGTGGACTAACAATTGGTGGAGGATCAGTTAGCCTAGAGGAGCTTAATGGTGTTATTGAAAAGCGATTAGAGCGAACATTAATGCGAACAGTAAGATGATATTTTATTTATTTTCTATAATATACGGAATGAAATATAATATTACAATTTCATTTGTTAACAAATAATTATATTTATACATTTTTATATTTTAAAAATAATATTTAACTCGTGTTGGACATTTTCATTTACAGCTAGGTGGTTCTTATCAACAACGAGTTCTTTGTGAGTATTTGAAAGAGATACAATCAAGGGCTGAAGATTTGGTCCAAGTTTTCCAAAACCCACATTTTCCCTGATAGCAAGGGAAAACTGCAAAGAAAATTATATTAATAATTAGCTTGTATATTTTTCTGACGATGTAATTTGTTTAAAAAAGAATGACACAGTGAAATATTTAACTGTGAAGCACATGTTCAAATGTTGTTATGAGTAGTTTAATGTCAATTACTTAAAGATATTGCAATTAAAAGTAGGTGTGCATGCACTAGAAAGTAAATTGAGGTTAAGGTATTTAAACTTCTTATAAAGCAATCAACCAAAATATATAATAATAAAGAAATATGTGACAAATAATAAGAACCAAGAGGTGTAGAGAAATGGTATAAAAGAAAATAGAGTGAACGAGTTCATTATGAATGATTAACTTCACATTATATTAATTTGAAAAAACTATTTTTACTTGGCTCCGATTTAGTTGGGCTAAATTCTTTAATGAATAGTATTTAATGTATTTGCTACACCACACAAAAATTGAATTACTTTTGCATCCTAAATATTAGAGTATAAATCACATTTGCAATCATTATGTTTGACAATTGTTGTCCAAAATAACCCCTAGTTATTTTGACAACTTGCAGCCCCATTCTCGGCTCTAAGTCCAAGTTTTCAATTTGCGCGCATGGTTTACTTGCTACAGCTTCTTCGCACGCACCCTCGTGCGCCCTACTTGCTTCCTCCTTGCTTTCTTCCTTCCCTTCGCTCTCTTCTATGCACCTTCTCATTCGCTTCCATTTTCCTCCTCAAGCATCTTGTTTATCTTTCCTTCCATTTCCTTTTACGTGTAGTTTCTGCGCGCCGCCTTCTTCCAATAGTTTTGCACACCCTTCCGCGGGTACCTGTGGACTTGCCTTGCGTTTCGCTAAGTACTCAACACACCTTGCGTGCATGCCTTTTCCTCCCTGAGTCCGGCACACTTCCTCTGCGCACACTAATTTTCCTTCGCGTGCCCTTGTTTTGCGCGTGTCGTTTCCTTTTCTCCTCTTGGCGCACTCGTGCATGCCATTCTCTTACCACTCCTTGTGCATGCTTGTAGACCTCTGCATTCTTTCCTCTCGTGCCTCTCGCTCTTGCGCCCACGCCAAGTGCAATCTTCTGCACCAGTCATGAAGTAACACATGGTGACTTGTAAGATAAAATGTGCAACAAGCAACCTATCAGAACATGCCAATTGTGCGCCGAATCCTCGCATTAAATGAATGCATGACACTTGGTAGAAAAAGACAAAACACATAGATAGTTGAATCCTTCAGTCGATCGAGTGCGCCATGTGTCTTTTCATGTTCCTCTGTATTGCAAACCTCAAATCACCATAACTTTTGCTACATAACTTAGATATCGACACGTCTGGTCTTGTTGGAAAGTTGTTGACGTGGGCTACACATTGGGCTTTTCAAAATCAGATTTTGGGCGGATTTGGTAGGTGAAATGGGGAAACACGACTTCATCCATTAATGCACAAATTCAATCAACTCAACCACCCAGATTTGATTAGATCTTGTGTCCTTCCTTATGCAAGCTAAGCTAACATGGGGAGGTAGATATGACACTACTTGCAAGCAGATTTGCAGTCATTTATTGCTTGTTGTTGGTAGTTGGATTTGAAAATCCCCTCTTCTCTTCGCCTTTCTTCTATAAATTGATGAACATTGCTCATTTGTAAAGGTTAGACCCTCTTAGTTTGCTAAGAGCATTGTTCCTTGGCATTTTGAGTTGTAGACCTCAAATCTGAGCCATTGCATGTAGATCCTTGCCTCTTTCACCATTGTAATTGATTGTGCATCATTTGGAAGCAATAAAAGTTGTATTTTGTGGTTATCTTCTGCCCTAGTTCGAGTTTTATTGCATCTTCTTGCCTTCTTTTGCATTGTTGATTTGTTGTGCATATTTCATATCTCTTGTAGGGATTTTGTTTGTTGTGCTCCATGAAAATGAGTGTGTGAATGTTGTTTCAGACTATGGCACGTTTGTCTGCCCTCCATGTGCGTGTTTTCCCTTGTTTTCACTTAGCTGAGAGTGTTCATCCCCTTCTTTTTGGTGTTATCACCTCCCCTTAGCTTAGGTTTTCATTTCATGCATCTCCTTCTCACCCTGGTCCCTTGGAATCATAGAGTAGTGATAGGTAGTTGCATTTCCTTTCCTAGGAGTAGTTTTAGGCTGCAGACATAGGTAGAGGAAGTCGGTCTTCTCTCGAGGTCATGGTCAAGTGTAAGACCCGAACTTGGAGACAATTCCATGTTGCCTTAAACCACAGGTGTCACTCAGATTTCACCCTGAAATCTGTGACTACCCTATCCGAAAATTTTTCGTACTTTTAAAATAATGGGTCATTTGTTGTTTTTATTGCCTGAAAGTTCTTGTATTGCGTCAAGATAATCCTAAAGAACCATATTAGCCCTTTTCGCCAAATACCCAGATGCCCAAAATTGTTTTATTCTGTCGTCGGGATTTGTCTGCGGGAAATTTGTATTTAATTATTTTGAGCCCCGTATGAGGCTATTTGCGCTCTGTTTTAACTCTATTATGAGCGAATATGTTATTATTCCTATGTGCCAGAAGGATTTTAACTTATTTTAAGTTTTGGGCTTTATTTGTAACTTTTGGCAATTTTTCGTGTTTTTGTGGTGTCCCGTTTTGTTTTCTGTGAAATTTCTCTGGAGCAATTCCTCGTCGGGTAAGCCCGATTCTTGGCACCTGAGAGCGGTGGAAAACATACATGCACATTATGCCCAGAGGAAGTTGTCATCGAAGGTCCGGATCACTTTGGGAAAAAGTGAAGTCGCAGCACTGAGAAAAGCCCATGGGGATGGACGCATTTTTGGAAAACAAAGGATTTAAGTTGCGATGGGAAAAATATAAGCCGTAGGCAGGGTGGGAATTGTATACCTGCTTGGCAGGGTACTTTTCCTGTGTTATAAAAATCACTTAAGTGGATCACGGGATTTTGGTGCTGCCTTTTGGCGAGGTAAAGAATCCCATTATGAAAAAATTCTTAAAAATAGAATTACATGTGCAAAAAGTCGACCCCTTTGGTGAGAGATTAAAATGATTAAATTTGATTATTTTTATTAATCTTTCTTCTCAAAAAGTGTGCCCAAGCTTGGAGGAGGTCAACAAGTCAAAGATGGAATAAAAGAAAGGAGTTAAATGCATTAAATTTAATTTATTTAATGGCTGCCCTCTTCCTCTCAAAAAGTGCGCCCCATTTGGGTATTATTTAATGTTTTTTAAGGCATTAAAACATTAAATTAATTTCTATTTTCAGTGGCTATGGTCAAAGCACACTTTGTGGAGCTTGAGTGAAGTCTTTGTGTGAAGGATTAAATTGGATTAATTTAATTTATTGGATGGCTGTCCTTAAACATGCTATTTTTAAAAGAGAAAAACATGATTTTTAATTAATTAATTGCCTTTAATTGTTAGGGCAATTATTAATTATAAAATTGTGAAGGTTATATAAGCATGGGCAGCCATATGGGTGAATAATTTAATTCACAGGTAAAGAATTGCAGCCGGGAGGAAAAGTGCACCCCATTAGAGGAATGATTTTGTTCGGACAAAATGCTAACAAGGCTAAAAGCTTCTAGATTTGGCGCATGCTTTGGAGGAGGTTGAGCTTTGATCTGCAAAGATAGTTGTTCCCAGTAGTCACCAAAATCGTTGGCTAGATTTTATGCATAGCATCAAACCCAGGCGTAGTTTTGCGACTCCGATGGGGAACAACTATCTTTGCGAGATCAAAGCTTTTCTATTGAAGATCAGAGTGTTTTCCATACAAATCTCAACTTGGTGAACGTCCATTCACCCGATCCGTGAAGGCGCAGGAAGGATCGATCATTTCTTCCGATCATTGCAGGAGCAATTCAATTTCAATCATCCTCCTCAAGTTAGAAGCCGCAGAGATCTAGTCTCTCACCAGAAGGAGAGTACACACCCATCCAGATCCGGATTGTATTTAGCATAATCCGTGGCCGGAATTATCCAAAGAAGTCTATCAAGTCTACACAAGGAGGAGACGTGCTCAAGTCAACATGGCGCACCAGATTGTACCTGTTCCATGGGGAGCAGCTTTTGGACCTCTGAACTTGGCTCCACCTATGCACGAGCTCTGCCAAAGGGATCCAGAAAGAATTTTCCAAAATTCTTTGGAGATGGAAAGCAAAACCCGGATGATCATTTGGCGGCCTTCTTCATATCTTGTGGTGTGCTTGCAGTGGAGCATGAAGATGTCTCAGTCAGGCTCTTCATTGAGACTCTACACGACTTGGCTGGGAGAATGGTTCTATCGGCTAGCTCCTGGCACCATAACCAACTGGGCGACTATGCGTGAGTAATTTCTAAAAAGATTCAAGCCCGCAGAGGACGCCAAAGACGTTGATCACCCAATTGACGCAGTTGAAGAAAGAGCCAAACGAGAACATGCGAGACTTTATTGCAAGGTTCCAAAGGATTTTGTATAAAATCCCCACTTCTGCCGCATTGAGCGACGAAAATCAAAAGACGTTTTTTATAAACGCTCTATTGCCTGAAGTTGGATATCAGCTAAGAAGGGCAAGACACAAATCATTGGAAGCACAAAATGCCGCCATGGAGGTTGAGGGACGACTTGATCATGGTCGGAAAACTCAACAACCATCTCACAAAGGTGATGGTGCTTCGCAAATACTTCGATCCTTTGTTGCGAGAAATTGGCTAATGACATGCTGCAAATCAAGAAGCAAATCTCTCAAGCAGGGAATGCGACCCCCTCAAGATTAGCTCCTACTAGGACCTTCAATGGTCAAAATCAAAATCAAAATCGAAACAGAGTTGCTGCTGCACCACAGCGTTTGGCAATAGAAGTTGCTCCAAGGAATAACTTGGAAACTAATGAAGAGGATCTCGGCATTGATGAATCATTCGATGACGAAGACTTTATAGATCCCGCTGGCGACTCCAATATTGGTTACCTGGACTATGAATCTGATAATGGCTATTATGAATCTTTTGAAGATTCTGATGGTCACACTTTTGCGGTGTTTACAAGGTCTCAGACGCGCCAAAATGCCGAAGCATCCACAAGTGGTGGAAAGAGAGAAGATCCTGGCCCGGATGTTACTATCTTGAAAAGAGGTAGCACTCTTCCTTCTTCATTAGCACCCAAGGATAAATATTCAAATTCTTTCAATTCGCAGCAAAGAGCCAACGCACATCCTGCTGAAGCAAGTCAAGCTTTTGACATAATTGATCACATCAAGAGGAACAAGGTCCAAATGTCAGAAGCTGAGTATTTGAGGGCATTTCCTGATCAGCTGAGTAGATTGGTCAAATATGTGCAAAGTAATGGTCCCAGCCCAACAAACAATAATTCACGGGGTATCTTGTCAAGTCCAAAGATTACTCCACCTTCAAATAATGCTGCTGCAAGTTCTTCTCCTTCCACCCCTTCTCCTGCTACATCAGAAAGGATTGAGCCATTCTATGTGTCTTTGCTCATCAACGGACATAAGCTAAGCAATTGCATCTTGGATTCTGGAGCTTCCGACAATGTCATGCCTGCCAAAGTTGCTGATGTCTTGGGTCTTACACTGACAAAAACCATTGGAAGATGTTATTCCATGGAAAGGCAAGTCCCTCTTGTGGGGCAAATCAAAGATGCGCAGGCAGTACTTGCTTCCTTCCCAGATAAAAGACTGAAAATGACTATCCTTGTAGCAGACATTCCAGTCTCTTATGGCATGCTATTGAGTAGAAATTTTTGCAAAGAGCTGGGTGGAGAAGTCAAGATGGATTGGTCTTGTGCGCACATACCAATCAAAGGAGTAAATCAGAAGCTGGAACCTGAGAAGAAATCCAAGTACACAATATCAAAATCTGAGGATCCTAGATCTCAGATCTTGTTTCAGGAATCGGATCACGGAGTCTATTATCTAGAAATGGATAAAGAAGAAATTCAACCGGTGATTCAAGAATCACATCAAATTGATAACAAGATTTGGACTCTGGAATTTGATGGTAGGCTGCTTTGCTCATTTGGATCTCAAGCGCAGCGCTGTTCTTATCTCTCCTGAAGGGAAGGTGCATGCGCACTCCTTCAAATTGATGTTCGAAAATACTAACAATACGGCTGAGTATGAAGCATTGTTGTTAGGCATGGAGCAGGCAAGAACAATGGGAATCAAATTATTACACGCAAGAGGAGATGCTGAGCTGATTGTGAAGCAGATAAGGGGCCTCTACCAAGTCAAAAAAGACAAACTGCGGCACTATAGAGATCGGGTCTACTCTGCTATCTTGGATTTTTCAGCTTTCTCGGTATCTTACATTCCGAGAGAACAAAATTCAAGGGCTGATTCGCTCGCAGTGACTGCAGCCTTGTTGAATCCGGATCAGCCCCTACATTCTTTAGACAGGGAGACTACAAGGTGGAAATGGTTTTTCGCCCAAAGGTTCCTGACAACGTCCAGCAATGGCAGGTTTTCAACGATGATACACAGATTGCTGCATTTCTCCAACAGAAAGACAACTTTGAAGAAATCTACTATGAGGGAAGCAATTCACCTCCTAGGCAGACCACTGTCGGTGAAATGGATGCTAACGTCTCAGGAGGTTAGGAGATTATCCAGCTAAAGGGAAATAAAATTCCCAAAGGCTTGGTATCTCTTGAGGAAATGTTTGATAAGCATGATCAGATGCTTAAGAAAAATGAAGAAAATGAGGAAGGTTCTTCCTCCGACACACAATTACTAAATTTGGGAGCCGGCAATGATCCCAAATTAGTAAATCTGGGTAAGTGTTGTTCAGAAGCTGAAAAGGAAGCTTTCACTAAGCTTCTTAAGAAATACATGGATGTTTTTGCCTGGTCCTATCAGGATCTAAAAACATATCAGCCTGCGGAAGTTCAACACTACATCCCACTTAAACCAGAACAAAAACCTTTCAAGCAGAAGCTGCGGCGGCACAATCCTACCATTTCAGGAACCATCTTTGCAGAAATCCAGAAGTTGTTAGATGCAAAGATTATCTATCCCATACACCATTCGGAGTGGTTGGCCAACATAGTCCCTGTAAGAAAGAAGAGTGGCGAAATTAGGCTGTGCATGGATTTCCGCAACCTTAATCAAGCTTCATTAAAGGATAACTATCCTATCCCCATCATGGATCACACTCTGCAGGTGGTCACTGGATCTGAGATGCTTTCCATGCTTGATGGCTTCTTAGGATACAATCAAGTCAAGGTGGCCGAGGAAGATCAATACAAAACGGCGTTCATCACGCCTTGGGGAACCTTCGCATACCAGAAGATGCCGTTTGACTTGATTAATGTTGGTGCTACATTTCAAAGAGCTATGGATCTAGCCTTTGCTCATCTCAAAGATATAAGCATAGTTGTGTACCTGGATGATCTGACAGTCTTTTCCAAAGATAGAAGCACACACATTTCAAACTTGGAAGAGGTTTTCATACAATGCCGCAAGCATGGTATTTCTTTGAATCCCAAGAAATCCATCTTTGCTGTGACCGAAGGAAAGCTGCTTGGGCACATTGTTTCCAAAGAAGGAACAAAGATAGATCCAGAGCGTGTCAAATCCATTCAGACATTGCCTTTGCCCACATCCAAAAAAGGAGTTCACTCTTTCTTTGGAAAAGTGAATTTTCTCAGAAGATTCATTCCTGACTTTGCTGAGCTAACCCGTCATATTTCGAATATGATGAAGAAGACACAAGATTTTAAATGGAGCAGCGAAGGGAAGGAAGCTTTCGAGAAAATCAAAGAGGCCCTGTCGAAAGCTCCAGTCTTGGTTTCACCCGACTTCAGTAAAGAATTTATTCTTTATTGTTATTCTTCCGAACACACTATGTCAGCAATTCTGATGCAGAAAAATCAAGAGGACGCAGAAGCTCCTATTGCTTTCATGAGCACGCCCCTTAAAGCCTATGAGTTGAAATACACTCCAATGGAAAAGCACGCATATGCAGTGGTGAAGGCGTGCAAAGCATTCAGGTATTATATTCTTTCCTCACACACTGTGGTTTTGGTTCCAGATACTGCAGTTAAATCCATTCTTACTCGGCAAGAGTTAGGATTATTGAGAGGCACATGGGTGACAAAAGTTCAAGAATATGACACGGATATTAAACCAACAAAGCTAATCCGAGGAAGAGGTGCAGTGTGAATTAATGACGGAGATGAAAACATCAAAGACAGAAGTAAATCAAGATGAGATAGATGAAGATTTACCTGCAGTACTTTTTATAGATCTGGTAGAGGAGTGGTACAGTAACATTGCTTACTTTCTGACGTATGGAGAATGCCCAGATCAACTTTCCAGAAAAGAGAAACGAACAATCAAACTTAAATCCAAAGATTTTGTTCTTTGGGATAATGGTTTGTACAAGAAAGGAATTGATGGCGTATTTCTCAGATGTGTGGACAAAGCTCAACAGGATCAGCTACTACAATAGTTTCATGACATGGCTTGCGGTGGTCATTTCTCAGCCCGAGTCACTGCACACAAGATCCTTAGAGCAAGGTATTACTGGCCCACCCTTTTTCAAGATACTGCAAAATGGGTAGCTAAGTGTCAAGCATGCCAACATTTTGTTGGGCGTGTGAAATTACCTGCATTACCTCTAAAACCCATTGTGATTGAAGAACCTTTCCAACAGTGGGGTATGGATTTTATTGGAATGCTTAACCCGGCTTCCAGTGCCGGTCATCATTACATTCTAACAGCTACTGATTATTTCAGTAAGTGGGTAGAAGCTATTCCTGTGAAGACTGCCACTTCCGCCGAAGTGTGTAATTTTATAAAAGAAAATATTATTGTCAGGTTTGGCGTACCCAGCAAAATTGTAGCAGACAACGCTCCGAATCTTTCTTCTGAGGAGTTGGTGGAATTCTGCTACACTTATGGGATTCAACTTGTTCATTCCTCAAACTACTATCCACAAGGGAATGGTCAAGCTGAATCTAGTAATAAGAACTTGGTAACTATCATGCGCAAGCTTGTAACAGAGAATCAAAGGACTTGGCATAAAAAGTTGTTTGATGCATTATGGGCCGATAGAATCACACCAAAGAGGGCAATAGGCATGTCCCCTTTTCAGCTGCTATATGGTAGAGACACAGAGCTGCCTCTCACCTTGGAATTGCCTGCCCTACGACTTTCTAAAGCCCTGGAGGATTCCACATTCACGGATGCTATTGATAAAAGAATCATGTACCTGACTGAATTGAGGGAAGTACAAACTCAAGTTGCAGATAGGTTGACAGAACATCAAAGGAAGGTGAAAGTCATCTTCGACAAAAAAGCCAGGGAAAGGAAATTTGAAGTCAATGACTGGGTCCTTCTATGGGACAAAAGAAGAGAAACAAAAGGCATGCATGGAAAGTTCGATTCACTATGGAAAGGGCCTTTTGTGATCAAAAAGATCGCCGGAGCAGATAGCTTCATTCTTGCTCATCAGGATGGAGTTGAATTGCCGTTGCCTTTCAATGGGCAACACTTGAAGTTGTTCCGGACATGAGAAGCAGGGTAAAACCTGTATGTACATAAATAAATCTTTGTTTGTTTTTCCTTGTTTTGTCTTGTTTTGGTGTTGTGTTGTGTTGTGTTTGTTTGCCTGACCCCGTGCCCAAAGGACAAGATACGAAACCAGAGATGCTGGGATCTCATCTTTTCCCTTTGTCATTCTGACAAGAGAAAAGATGTCCACAGACGGAGCCAACTGGTGTCACTCAGATTTCATCCTGAAATCTGTGACTACCCTATCCGAAAAAATTTCATACTTTTAAAATAATGGGTCGTTTGTTGTTTTTATTGCCTGAAAGTTCTTGTATTGCGTCAAGATAATCCTAAAGAGCCATATTAGCCCTTTTTGCCAAATACCCAGATGCCCAAAATTGTTTTATTCTGTCGTCGGGATTTGTCTGCGGGAAATTTGTATTTAATTATTTTGAGCCCCGTATGAGGCTATTTGCGCTCTGTTTTAACTCTATTATGAGCGAATATGTTATTATTCCTATGTGCCAGAAGGATTTTAACTTATTTTAAGTTTTGGGCTTTATTTGTAACTTTTGGCAATTTTTCGTGTTTTTGTGGTGTCCCGTTTTGTTTTCTGTGAAATTTCTCTGGAGCAATTCCCTCGCCGGGTAAGCCCGATTTTTGGCCTGGAGCAGCTGGAAAACATACACGCACATTATGCCCGGAGGAAGTTGTCATCGGAGGTCTGGATCACTGGGAAAAAGTGAAGTCGTGCACAGAAAAGCCCCTGCGGGGATGGGCGCATTTTTGGAAAACAAAGGATTTAAGTTGCGATGGGAAAAATATAAGCCGCAGGCAGGGTGGGAATTGTATACCTACCTGGCAGGGTACTTTTTCCCGTGTTATAAAAATCACTTAAGTGGATCACGGGATTTTGGTGCCTGCCTGGCAGGGTAAAGAATCCCATTATGAAAAAATTCTTAAAAATAGAATTACATGTGCAAAAAAGTGCGCCCCCTTTGGTGAGAGATTAAAAGGATTAAATTTGATTATTTTTATTAATCTTTCTTCTCAAAAAGTGCGCCCAAGCTTGGAGGAGGTCAACAAGTCAAAGATGGAATAAAAGAAAGGAGTTAAATGCATTAAATTTAATTTATTTAATGGCTGCCCTCTTCCTCTCAAAAAGTGCGCCCCATTTGGGTATTATTTAATGTTTTTTAAGGCATTAAAACATTAAATTAATTTCTATTTTCAATGGCTATGGTCAAAGCACACTGTGGAGCTTGAGTGAAGTCTGTGTGAAGGATTAAATTGGATTAATTTAATTTATTGGATGGTTGTCCTTAAACATGCTATTTTTAAAAGAGAAAAGCATGATTTTTAATTAATTAATTACCTTTAATTGTTAGGGCAATTATTAATTATAGAATTGTGAAGGTTATATAAGCATGGGCAGCCATATGGGTGAATAATTTAATTCACGGGTAAAGAATCGCAGCCAGAGGAAAAGTGCACCTCCATAAGAGGAAGGATTTTGTTCACAAAGTGCTAACAAGGCTAAAAGCTTCCGTGATTTGGCGCATGCTTTGGAGGAGGTTGATCTTTGTCTGCTGCATAGTTGTTTTCACAGGTGTTACAGAGCTCGGGTGTTGGTTGAAAGGATTCATGCTCTCTTTATGTGCAAATTAAACACCAATTTTTGGGCACATGCTTGAAAAGTGCAGATTTTTATAATTTAAATTCACTATTCATGCTCCGTGGCCATTTTTGTCTCGAATAAATTGCAGGAACTCATTACAGTGCTTTATAAAAGAAAAGAAGTTTTTATCAATTTCCAATACATTGCAAATATCCTCCGAATCAAGAATTGTCTAGATCTCGCACTGTATTGAAGAAATCCGGCCAAGTTAGGAAAAAAGAATTATTCGAGACAAAGATAGACAAAGCCATGGTGAAAGGAGATGAAAAAGAGAGCACAATGGATTCATGCATTGCTTCCAAACTTTCAAACATAGGAGACACGGATCTAGGCCTGAACCCTTTTCTCGATTTGATTGATAGATCCAGAGCGGGAAAGACTTCACTCATGCGTGCGGTCAAAAGTAGCGAGAATTATCCGAGTGCAGCTTTCCATGTACAACCCAATTGCGAGTTCGTAATGGAGTGTGCTAGATCTTATCATCCTTCATTCAGATTAGTGCGTGATGTTGCAGAAAGACAATAATTCGTTTGGATGCGGAATTCATCAATTATTGTCCAAGATTCCAAAGGCGAAAGGTGGTGACTTCTATTAACATTCGGGATGCTTGACGGTAGATGGGAAAAACATAGAGCGATTGCGTGAGCATAATGAACAAATAGGTTCATGAAGAAGCCTAGATCCCCTTCAAAGTTCCCGAGAACTCTTCCACGGTCCAATTTGGTGCAGGAGGCGGATGATGTCGTCAAATTGCTATGCGGGTCGAATGGCAAAGCAAATGCCTACACTTTCCGTACATGGATGTATGCTTTCATCAGGACCATTGAAATCAACAAGGTTGATTCTATAATCAATTGGTCGGAAATTATTAGCAGCAACATCGGTGAGCAACTTCGGAACGTGAAGCGTACTTTCAACTTCAAGATGACTTCATACTTGGTGTATGCTGCAGCTTCACAGGGTGTCTTTTCCAAGCTGGATAGATGTGGTGTTCTTTCCAAGGACCCCATTTTCGAGTGCTACCCACAGCTTACTGTACCTGCGTGCGAGAAGGACTTCAAAGTGATCAACGATGACTTCTTCTACGATTTCATCTGCAGGCTAGACAAAGACTTGAAGACTCACAGGGTAAGCAAGGAAGCGTGGGAAGCAGTGTCCAAGATTGGCAGTTTATTCATCCAGTTTGCAGATTTCACATACCTCAGGGTTACGGGATTTTCTGGAGAACCTATAAAGATGCCCAGGTATCCAAGTGATAGATTGATCGCCATGGAGCTGAGCAGGCAACTCGTAGAGTTACACGACCTTCAGTTGAAACGACACAAGTCTACGGGCTTCTTCCCAATCACTGTGGGATATTACAGTTGCATCAGCATTCACAGAGCTCGAGGGATGGAAGCGCAAATGTTATCCGAGTATGAGCAAGAGTTCTTCCCTGCACGGCTTAACTTCGATCCATTTGGAGTAGCCAGGAAGACAATCTCCCAGGAGTACGCACATGTGCCTTCGTTAGAAGATTTCTGGATGAAGTGCAGAAGTGAGTATGAGGTTAGAAAGAAAGATTTCAGCAGGCTATCAGCAAAGCAAGTGTTCGACTTTGGACTAGTGCGGATACCTGCGGATCTTAAAGATGATGGGAACGTGGTACTTGACACTTACCATCAAATGGGAGGAGATAAAGCTATACTGCAGGATAACATTGGAGGCTACCATTCAATTGAAGAAAGATCTGGAGCTGTGTTGGTGAATACTTCAAACTGGTTGCTAACGAAGGGATACTGCCTTGATGAAGTATTGATGAATCAAATCACGGAAACTTCGGCGCAGGAGATTCCCTCAAACGAAAGCATGAAGGAGAAAGTAGCAGAAGGTCCGAGAAGTTGAAAGTACACAAAAGATCTCAAGAGAAAGAGAAGATCACTTCTACAACCATAGCTTTGACTCCGACTTCTCCAGTACCCAGAAGATCACCAACTATTGCACCGCAGCAGCAGGATGCTTCCATGCCTTCATTGAAACCAAATGACGTTCGTTTTATCTCTGCACCACTTACGTTCAAAGACACCGCTCGAGAGGAGATGTTGAAGCTGCAGATGACGGAGTTCGAAAGAGCTTTGTCCTTGGATGTTTCAGAAGATGGCAGCCATGACACTGTGGCACTTTCTGACGGAGAGGATGCAGAGCGGGAGATGGTAGTGCACTCAGTGACTTCTTACTCCCCGAGAAATAACTTCTCGGGATGGTTAGCTTTGCAGTTGGTTCCGGAAGCAAGAGTAGAGATGAACTTAGAGGAGCATGACTTGCAGCTACTTCAGGATCTGAGCAGAAGAGACAGAAGGCCTAAAGTTGCTAAAGCAACTTCTAGGTTGATCATCAAAGATTCGGGAGAGAAGTTTGCTGAGATATCAATTCCGGCGGAAGGAAAGATAGAAGAGGAGCTCACGGCAGAAGATGTGACGGTGACCAAAATACCACTCGGTCAAGCTACCACTGAAGGATTGAAGCAGGACACGCAAACGTTGTTGGATGCTTTGTTCCTTAGGCTTGACAGTGAAAAGGTGGAGAAAGAAGAGCTGCAGAATAAAATATCTCAATTATGTGAGATCATAGCCAAGGTTGCTAAACCTTCCATTCAGCCCATTTCAGAGTAGGTGAGTGATCATCTTATGCAGGAAATGGAAGATGCAAGCAATCAAGTAAAGGCTATTGACGAATGGAAGGATCTGATTATTCGTCAAGCTTCGTGTAACTCTGGGAAGTGCCACCCGCTAAAGGTTATGAAAGATGCAGAAATCAACTAAAGCAATCGATGGAAAACATAGAAGGCATGAATACAACAGTAGAGTAACCCGAGTATTTTGGCGGAGATCAACAAGTCTTGGGAGATGTATTGGTTGCAGAACAAACTGTCACTCTGATGGATCGGTCGAGAAGGGGAAGCATTAGAGTTTGCGGTATCTTTTCGTTTGGAGATCTGCAGAGTTTTGCTTTGAAAAGGATGCAGTGCTTGAGAGTAGAACATCAGATTACCGAGACATATATCATTTCTTTCACCGAGGAAGGAGTGGATGGAGGTGTTACTTCATACATGCGGATTGTTTCTAACGAGGTACATGATTCCTGGAAGGTTCTCTTCGATGGTGCAAAAGAGAATTGATAAAGCTACTAAGCCTTTCACGATGAATTCTATCGGTAGGCGGTGTGGCGCCGCAGAGCATTGCATTGCGAGTTCGTAGCCGAGTTTGGAAGAGGTGGAAGCATGCAAAGCAAAGTGTTGAATGAAGGGTTACTGCAGTTCAGGACAGAGAAGGAAGCAGTGGCTAAAATAGATGGAATGATGTTGAATTATATGTTCGACAAGTATATCAGATATCAGAACAAGAAGAAGATGTAAACATTACAGCTGGCATGATTTCTTCTATTATTTCTTCTTCTATTTTCTATGTTCCCGGATGAAATTGTAAAACTTCTAAGTTATTGGTTTTGCAACCATTACTTGAAGTCATGTGGAACCATTCTATTAGTTAAGTGATACATGTGTCACTTAAGAAGAAGTTAGTTGAGGATGATTGCCAAATGTCATCTTTACTTGTTGTTCATACTTTAGTTCAGTTTGAGTCTTCTATTTGTACTTTCCCTCCTACATTCTATAAGTAGGAGAAGAACCTCCGGGTTAATGAGGAATCAGAATTTGTAAGCAGCAATCTTGTGTTCTAGACTTTGTGCTAAACCCTTGAGAGCCACTTGTAGCAGAGGAATACAAAGAAGCAGGTTTCCGGAGAACTTTGTGTCACGGCGTACTGTGTTTCTTGCTTTTAAATCTTAGATCTTTTGAGTAAACTTTGTGTTATTTTAGATCTGGATCTAGAGCTGCCTTTGCTTTATAATTCTGTGTGTTCAAATCTATTAAGTTTCTTCTATGTGCATGCAATTAGCTCTGCTATCTACTAATTGGGATGCACATCTTCCTCATTTCTTCTCTGTAATTCCTTTACTTTCTTCTTCTATAATTTTCCTTTCTTAAACAGCTGCTTACTTGCTGCAGAACTTCTTAGTTATGGTTCATGAACTAAGTGGTTAAAGTAAAATCCCCTGATAGATAATAACACATTTATATTGACAAATTTGACATGGGAGCCTCACCGGTTAAATGAGGGAGATTTATCTCATGTCTGCCTAGGTTTGATGCTATATGAGAAAATCTAGCCAACAAAGCCCCAGATTCATCCCGATTTGGGACAAGTACAATTTTGAACTCCAACAATTTTTGGCACACCCGGTGGGACAAGTATTTATGAGCTATACATCTTTGTTTCAACAAGTTTTGATGTGTCATTGTTGAGATCTAGCCTTTGGAGGCTTGTGTTAACACATCTAGCAACTCCTAATACCTAGATCTATTGATTTTAACAGTCTGCACACCCTATTCATGAGAAGAATACATACAAGAAAGAGCGCAATAGTTGGAGGATCCTTTGAATACCTCTAGTTATCTCCAAGAACTAGTAGAACCATCGTGCACGCATCTCCATATTCCGCGCACACGGGTGCAATCTACCCCTCCTCTAGGTAGACCTTCTCACGCACGCTCATCTAGGGTGTTCGGACCTTTTCTGGTCATGACACGGAGAAATATTCCCTTTGTCGGTTTAATGACGATAGTCTTTTGGCTCTTCCCACGCAACATGATATACCAGTAGTTGCACTTAAAAGTATACCATTTTTTACTGGTGAGAATCAAGTTACCCTTGTTGAGCATATTCAAGATATTACAAATGTATGCTTTGTTCACTTAGTTATTGAAGATGATGTAGTTGTAAGGCTGCTTTGCTTCTTCACTCAAAGGAAAAACACTTTAATGGTGCATAAGCTTAAGACTTGTGTCGATCACTAATTGGGATGGACTTGACACTGCACTTTGTAATCAGTTTGAGGAGAAAGATGATAACATCTCCTTATTAGAACAACTCACAATGATCAAGAGAGATCCCAATGAGCTCATGGCTGATTTCAACTTCAAATTTCAGAAGACATGGGGAATTCATCATCTCTTAAGACCAACCCCTCAAGGTGTCTTTCTCTACTTCTTAAGAGCATTAAATTCTGACATTACAGTAATGATACAATCTATGGGTGTTGTGCAACTTTATGATGACTATCATATAGCCATTAGGGAAGAAAATTGTCTTATCCAAGCCGACAAGCTAGCCCTAGATCGCTTTATGCAATTGTTTCTTGAACGCCTCAAGCACCTCGGCCTTCTATAACTCCCAATCCTGAGCATATCTCCCAACCCATTGCCTCCACATCATATTCTCCCTAACAACAAAAGGAGGATGGAGAAATGAAAGCCTTGATTGAAGTCCAATAAAGTCATATCCTTAGAGAAACAATAGGCGCAAGCCTTTAGTACTAACTCTAATAATGGATTTAACCAAGGCCATCAGCCCTTTAGAGATCAATATCCAAATTAAAGATATGGGTAAAACCAGACAAATGATAGATGGAATGCTAATGTGCACCTTCCCCTTCAGACAATTCCTCCTACTTAACCCCTTCCTACACCCAATGCAAGAAAGACACTAGTTCCAGTACAAAACAACATGGTCCAAGATACAGAATGGTGTTTTCCTTGTAATTTGCCTCGTGTTCGCATAATAACGCCAATGCCTTGCGCACACAAGCTTTCATGATTCGTAATGTTTCAAGTTATGGCCCTTACACTAGCATGTGCAAATCGGAAAATGAAGAAGTGTTAGAAGTTCTGAGACCAACCTTATGTTCATTAGTGTCGAGGACTTACGCACAATGAACCAAGCTTTGGACAACTCAAATAGGCCGCGCACGCAAGTTGCTGACAACACAAGGTCCAAGAAGAGAATATTAGAGTCAGGCGCAAAACCTTTTAGTTCTCGCTATTTAGGCTGATCCTCACAAGCAAAGAGATGCGACTCATCAACCTAACAGTTTGGCATGCATGTGCTCTCGCACTAGGTTTTGTGCAACTTTCCAACATAAGTGGTGTATGTGTTCCTCCTTTTGGGTCAAGCCTCTTTGAAAGCTAGGGCCCTTGCCTCTGCACCTGAACAATGAAGAAAATATGTTGATGTGCCCCAAATTCAAAATTCCATGAGCCTTCCATTTAACATTGTGGACCAGATGAAGAAGAAAAATGTAAAAGTCACATCGTAAGATGCCATAGCCATTCCATCTCAACGCGACATGTTGCATGAAGCTGCAGGCAACTCCCACATGTTGATCCCGCTATCCAAAGGCCTAAATCTGGTGTTAACATTTTTCAAGAAGAGGAGAAGCAAGTAAGCAAGGTTTTCAAAACCCCCCTTTTATATGTCCTTGATAGTAGGAAAACATCTTGTTCACAATTGTATGATTGACTCAGGGGCTAGTACTTCTGTCATGCCTAAGAAAATTGTTGATGTCCTAGGTCTTAAGTACAACCCTATGTCTAAAGGAGTCTTGCAACTTGATGGCTCAACTGTCACCACCTTAGGAGTCATCAAGGATCTTGAGTTAACCCTTCATGCATGTCCAAGTCTAACTATAACTCAAGATGTATCAATCATTGATTTTCCTCCTTTGTTTGCCATTTGCCTATCAAGAGATTTCACTGCCAAGGTGGGTGGCTACTTGTCTTGATTGGTCTCATATGCTCTTAAGAACAATTTATGGTACCAGGTTTATCCTACGAGCTAAGCCTATATTTTCTTATCATATTGAATCATATGATCATTTTCCTCTAGCTAACTACCTAATCCAAGAAGGCCAAGAACAAGATTCGGTTTCAGAAGAGCAACCTATTCCCCCTCCATACCTGATCTATTATTAGATGAATGGGCTAAGGAACACTATGAATTTGATCCCTATGATACAACTATTGAAACTGATCTCGGTACGTATTGCATCCTTGAAGAAGAATGTGCTGTACCTACCCTGATTAAGCAAAACAATGATGATACTTTTGGGTTGTGGAAAATATATTTTGATGGTTTTAGAAGTAGAGATGACGTTGGCGCATGTGTTGTTCTTATCTCTCCTAAGGATGAGAAGTTCTTCTTTACGCATAGGTTGCATCTATATGCTCTAACAATGTAATAGAATATGAAGTGTTGGTGCATGGTCTTCTTATTGCTGAAAAGAGGCAAATCAAGGCGCTGCAGATCTCTGGGGACACTGAATTGGTCATCCACTAGGTCATAAACATGTGCGCAACAAAGAATAAACTCCTTAAAGCCTATAAACATAGAGTTTGGGACCTCTTGGAGAGCTTTGAAGCTCTCAATTTACAGGTGGTGCCAAGAGAAATGAACAAAGAAGTTGATCAGATGGCATCCATTGGTTCACAATTCTTACCTTCTAAATATTTTGTCCAAGGCAACGTGCAACGCATCAAGATGGTGGTTAGGCCATCTATTTTAGATAATGAAACCAACTAACAAGTGTTTGACAACGACGTATAGATTGTCCAATTCATGTAGAATGAAGTTGAGTTCTCTTCAAACATGCAAGTTGATTTGCATGACAACTATGGTGACCATGTCATTCAACTAAAAACAAACAAGTTACCTAAAGGGTTGGTCACCTTAGAGAATATAGTTAGTCTTGATGATGATTTCAAATTAAATAAAATTATATGCGCACAACGTAAGATGACTGTCTGCTAGTCACTATTGTGCACAACAAAGAGTTGTTGCTCGACAAAGACTGCACGGAAGATGAAAGACATGTTTATCTCTCTATACCATAAATTCAAGTGACATCTTCTCATGGGAGTATGAAGACCTAAAAGGATTTGATCCAAGTGTTGCTCAACACTCCATTGACCTTTATCCTAGTATCAAGCCCATTAGACAAAAGTAGCGGCCAGCCAATTTTAAGATAGAGCCCCTCATTAAGGAGGAGTTATTCAAACTCATTGAGGCAATAATAATATTTCCCATCGTACTCTACTTGGGTGGCAAATCTTGTTCCAATGCGCAAAAAGAATGGTGAAATCAGACTTTGCATTGATTTCAAAGATTTGAATAAGGCATCATTGAAGGATCATTATCTTTTTCCTTCTATGGAGTAGATTCTACAAACTGTGGCTAACACGCAAAGAATCTCTATGTTGTATGAGTATTCGGGCTTTAATCAAATCATGGTTAAGGAAGAGGATCAATTCAAAATTACATTTACAACCAAATGGGGAACATATGCCTATCAGAAGATGCCTTTTGGTTTGTCAAATGCAGTAACATTCCAAAGATCCATGGACATTTCCTTCAAAGGATATATCAATGAGTTCATCTTAGTTTACTTGGATGACATAATTGTCTTCTCAAAGCAAGGCACAGATCACATCAGTCATCTTGAGAAAGTCTTTGAGAGATGTAGAGAGTTTGGGGTGTCTCTTAACCCCAAGAAATACAACTTTTTGTTACATTGCGGAAATTTTTTGGGCCATGTGGTCTCAAAGGATGACATAATTATTGATCTGAGTGCGTTTCTACTATCCTTGCTCTCTCATTGTCAGCACATAAAAAGTCCTTGCAGTCATTCCTAGGAAAAATCAACTTTGTTAGGAGATTCATTCCTAACTTTGGGAGATAGTTAGGGCCATCACCATCATGCTATAAAAGGACACAATCTTTAGGTGGACAGCAGAAAGGAAAAGAAAGATTCAACAAGATCAAGCAAGAAATTGCTTGCTCCCCAACACTCATCAATCCAAATTACTCCAAGGATCTAATCTTTTATGCTTATGGAGTTGATGTCAGTGTTGTTGTTGTTGTTGTCTTGACACAAGAAAATGAACAAGGCTGGAGGAGCCCGGTGACTTTCTTCAATCAAACACTAAAGGATTGTGAATTGAAATACAGTCACATGAAAAAACAGGTCTTCGTCATTATGCGTGCGCTGAAGAAATTCAAGAGTATGTTCACTATAAATCATGTCAAGGTATTAGTTTCAAACTCCGGTGTGAGAGACTTTATCATGGGAGCAGAAATCGGTGATAAAAGAGCGAAATGGGTGACAAAATCATGGAGTATGATGTGACTATCAAAGCCACCAAGGTAGTTAGAGGCAATGCACTCTGTAAGTAACTTTCTTGAAGATGCACAAAATGAACATGAGACATATTTGTTTCTAGATGAAGATGCCTCACATGTTGAACCTAAGAAAAAATGAAGATCATAGCACGTGCAATGGATCAAAGATATGACAACATTCCTCTCTCTTGGCACCTACCCTTTTGGTTTGAGAAAATCAAAGAGAAGACATTTGAGGTGCAATATATCCCATATGCACTCATTGATGGCCTTCTCTTCAAAAGAAATATTGATGGTGTGTTGCTAAGATGTATTGAAGGCGTGCATGTCAACAAAGTGTTGACATAATTTCATGATGGATTCTCTGGTGGACACTTCTCTACCAAAGCAACAACAATGAAGATCATCAAGGCATGATACTTTTGGCCTACCTTGTTTATAGATACACACAAGTGGGTCATGAAATGCAAAGAATGTGTTTTCTTTGCAGGTAGGAAAAAGTTGGCAGTGCTTCCCCTCCAACCAATCCAAGAATCATCCTTTAGTGCAATGGGGTATTGACTTCATAGGTATGATCAACCCACCTTCAAGTGTTGGTCACAAATGGGTGCCGATAACTATGGACTACTTCACCAAATGGAAAAAGTTGTCGCACTCAAGGAATCAACCGAGTCAGTCATCCTTGACTTTCTCGAAGGCATTGTAACAAGGTTTGGTGTTCCTCAGACCATTATCTCTGATAATGCAAAAGCCTTCCTTGGTACAAGAATTTATGGTTGGGCTCTTAGTCTTGGTATTTAATTGTAGACTTCTTCCAACTTCTACCCTCAAGTTAATGGTTTGACTGAGTCTACTAATAAAAACCTCATCAAAACTATGATGTGAACAATGAATATCAACCAGAGGAAGTGGCGCATGAAGGTCTTGCGCGCACTCTTGGTAGATAGAATCATGATGAAGAAGGAAATTTGTACTTCACCTTACAAACTTGTTTATGGAAAGGAGGTTAGACTTCCTTTATCTTTAGATTTGTCTTCATTAGGAGCTAGCCTTGCAGCTCGAGTTTGAGGGCACAAATCAAAGAGAAATCAGAATGACATAGCTAGTTGAGTTTGAAGAACTAAGAAACTCTGCCATGCTCAAATTAGAACAACATCAAAATTCAACCAAGTAGTGGTTTGACAAAAATGCTAGATCTCAAACCTTCAAATGTGGGTGATTTGGTCTTAAAATGGGACAACGAGCAGAGCTAAACGATGACACCATTCAAAGTTTGAAGCACTTTAGAATGGCCCATATATCATCAATTCTTGTAAAGGCAAACTCTTTTGAGTTGTCTCAACTTGATGGAGATGCATTATCAATCCTAAACAATGGGATCTATCTTAAGCACTTGCATTAAGTTCTCTTGCATCATGGACATAGTAGAATAGTTTCAATTCCTCCAAGTGCACTCTATGCATTGTTTTTTAACATAGTTTTTTCCTTTTCCTTCGCGTGCTCTTTTGTTGCTTCCAGATACGGTCCTTGTTCTCACAAGTTCAAAGAGGTTGTTTAAGCTTGTTGATACTTTCCAACATGTTTTTTACACAGGTTCTAAAACAGAGTCTAGATAGTGCTTTAAGTGACTTAATGGTGTTCTTCAAGTTGCAGATCAAAAATTCAAGATTTCAGGCTGACTCCATGCCCAATGGATGCTCCTAAGGCCACTGGTCTTTTTCATCTAGTAAGTAGATGGCCCAAAAGTCACCAAACTGTTGTCCAAAATAACCCCTTAGTTATTTTGACAACTTATGCAGCATTATTCGGCTCTGAGTCCAAAGTTTTCAATCTGCGCACATGGTTTGCTTACTTTTAAAGTTATTTGCACACACCCTCGCATGCCCTTCCTACTTCCTCCTTGTTTTATTCCTTCCCTTTGCTCTCTTCCACGCACCTTCCACGTGCTTCTATTTTTGTCCTCGGCATCTTGTTATCTTTCCTTATGTTTCCCCTTTACACGCGTAGTTTCCACACACAGACCTTCTTTTCAATTGTTTTGTGCACCTTTACATGCGTACACTATGGACTACCTTGTTTTTTTCTAAGTTCTCGGTATACCTTGCACACATGCCTTTTCCTCCCGAGTCTTGTGCACTTCCTCTGCGCGCACTCATTTTCCTTCATGTTCCCTTATTTTGCGTGTCTTTTCCGTTTCTCCTCTTGCACACTCTCACACGGAATTCTCTTCCCACTCCTTGCGCACCTCCTTATACGTGCTCACATACCTCTACATTCTTTCCTCTCGTGCCTCTTGCTCTCGCGCCAATCATGGAGTGTCACGCGGTGACTTGATAGATAAAGTGCATAACACACAACCTATCAAAACATGCCAATACAAGCACTAGATCCTCGCATCAAATGAATGCATGACACATGGTAGAAAAAGAAAAAACACATAGACAGTCATTTGAATCCTTGAACCAATCGGAGCGCGCCACATGTCTTTTCGTGTTCCTCTGTCTTGAAAACTTCAAATCACCATAACTTCTCTACATAGCTCATATTTGATGCACTTTGTCTTGTTGGAAAATGTTGACATAGGCTACACGTTAGGATTTTCAAATTTATATTTTGCATGGAATTTGGTAGGTGAAATGGGAAACACAAATTTAGTTATTAATGCATGATTTAATCAATCAACTCAACAACCCATATTTGATTAGATTGTGTCTCCTTCTTTTTCAAAGCTAAACCGACATGGGGAGACGGATCGACACTTTTCCGGGTAGATTTACAATCCCTTTATTATTGCTTGTTGTTGGTGGTTGGATTTGAAAATCCAAGTTCTCTTTCCCTCCTCTTCTCTTCCTCTTTCTTCTATAAATTGATGAACATTGCTCATTTGTAAAGGTTGGACCCTCTTGGTTTGCTAAGAGCATTGTTCCTTGGCATTTTGAGTTGCAGGCCTCAAATCTGAGCCATTGCATGTAGATCCTTACCTCTTTCACCATTGTAATCGAATATGCATATTTTGGAAGCAATAAAAGTTGTATTTTGTGGCTATCTTCTACCCTAGTTTGAGTTTTTTTGCATCGTGTCTTCTTTCTCAATGTTGATTTGTTGTGCATCTTTCATATCTCTTGTAGGGATTTTGTTTGTTGTTCTCCATGAAAGTGAGTGAGTGAATGTTGTTTTAGAGTGTGGCACATTTGTTTTCCCTCCCTGTGCACGTTTTCATTTGTTTTCACTTAGCCAAGAGTGTTCATCCCCTTCTTTTTGGTGTTATCGCCTCCCCTTAGCTTAGGCTTTCATTCCAAGCATCTACTTCTCACTCTAGTCCCTTGGAATCGTAGAGTAGTGATAGGTAGCTACATTTCCCTTCCTAGGAGTAGTTTTAGTAGTAGAAATAGGTAGAGGAAGTCGACCTTCTCTGGAGGTCTGTCTCAAACACAAGTCCCACAACTTGGAAACAACCCCATGTTGCCTCAAAGCCCCAACTTGGAGACAACCCCATGTTGCCTCAAAGCCCCAATTCATCCTGATCTAGGACGGGTGAAATTTTGAGCTCCAACAACAATCACATGGCAAATATTTTATTATGACCACCCACTCCTTGACACATTAAATATTTTTAAGCTATACCTATGCATCCAACAATGAAACATATAAATAAATGATTAATTATATCAATAACATGGTGATGTAAATGCATGACACACATGTGCTTTCCTTCTCGAGGACCAACTATATAGTCTAATAAGAAAACATTAACACTCCAAATCAAGAAGAAAAAACATAAGACACATAAATATGAAATGTCTTTGTTTCATAGGAGTAGTTCATGAATTCTATGAAGCTTGTTAATTTTCAAAGTTTCCCTTGCTAACATGACTTTTGAAGTTTTCTTGCAAAATTTTTCCTTATACCAAGTTTCATTTTTTCCAAAAATTGTCAAAAATTGCCTAAGTGTTCAAATCTCATTAGATTTCAAATTTGAAGTTCACATGCGGTTTGCATGGAAACTACAAGTTTAGTTCTCAAAACACGAAACCCGCCCCATATAGAAATACGTGGAAATCGAAGTCGAACTCAATCAAGTTTGCATGCAAACTATAAGTCAAGTTCTAAAATCGATGACTTTTGACTTCGCCTCCGACGGTAGGTCAACATTTAATGCCAACTACCCACATGTACCAACTCTGCGGTAATTAATTTTTACTTTTCTATTTAAGGGTGAGTTTTACTTGTCATTTTCACCTAACAATTTGGTACGTGACCTGCTGACGCTCCTCTAAACTCCAACCATACTTCTTAGGTGGATTTTTGAGCATTTTTCATGATTTTCTTATCGGTATTTAGGTAAGTTTGCAAGTTATCTTTTACAAGTTCTTTTGGTTTCATTTTTAGGGTTTTTCTTGTCAATTTTTATCTCTTTCATGGGTGCCCTTCGCATTTTCTCGTTTGTGTCATTCTTTAGGGTTTTATCTTTGAGTTGTGATCTTACTTGTTCTATAGGTTTTCACTTTCATGGGTTCTCTTGTTTTTGAAGCCTAGGCTTCATATCTTCTTTTTTTGGAAAGGTGGAGGAAAAATTAGCACAGAGGAACCATTTTAGAGATTAGAGGATGCAAAATAGGGCTCTACTTTTGCCATAAAAAATTGGAGATTAACGAGCACATTGTAGTTCGAAACTTTAGGGTGAAAGTGCAATAGAACATCGCAAGAGGAACTTCGTGGCGGAACTGTAGAGTGGAAGTGCGGTTTGGAATTGCATTTTTGTGAAGTGAGGCTCAACCTCCACCAGAAGAACTATAGAGTGGAAGCATAGTTTGGAATTGTAGGGTTGTATTGTAAGGGTAAACTTCTCTCCCAACCTCCGCTTTTCATTTAAGAGTTGAGATTTCAGGGATTTCTCCAGGAACATATGTCTAGATCGTCTTCAAAGGGAAAAGAAAAGATGAGGTATAGTTTTCAAGGGGTAGCTCCCCCTTCAAGCATCACATCAGATGTCGACAACATTAGAGATACTTGATCTAGGGCATATTGACTTGCCCAAGTTTTGGGAAAGGGTTAGAGGCCTAAAAAAAAGGTATGGATGCGAGGATTTTTGATACTGGACTTTCTTTGGCTTGCTTTCCCTCGGTCGATCTGAATGCCCGAGTTTGTGCTTGTTGCTTCTACACACTATGAAAAATATTCAAAAATAGTGAGGGATGATGACGGGACAGTCATGATCAAACGAGATAGTGATTGTTTTGAATACTTGTTGAAAATTCCCGAGGTCGAGGAATATGCCAAAATCTCCCTAGAATGCTCTCTTGAGCACTTGGAATGAGAGACATATACTGTGCTATGGTCCTTAATAAGAGTTATATGGAAAATATATACCTTTATTGTCTAGGGTCACTAAGACTATTCCACGATTAGATTTTATCCAAGAAGTGAATGACATCATCACCTTGCTAAGCAAATTTATTGGACTTCCTTCTTCCAAGGATTTCCAAGAGTGGATGTATTTATACATTGCCATTATCCGGAAATTTTTGATCTCATCCAATGGGAAAAACATATCACTAGTGCCATTTGTTTCCAATTATCGGATGTCCTAACCTCTGGGAATTTCTTCATGACCTCCTATCTTGTGTATGTGTGCATGGGAATGAGGAATTACCTAAGTTTGTCACTAGTGGGGTCGAGGAAATCAACTCAAATTTATGACTTCTACCCTTAGCTTACAATGAAGGAAGGGGTGAAACATTTCAGAAGAGTCAATGATGCATTCTTCGTTGTTATCTTGTACTTATTTGACAAGGAGTTATACAACCAAATAATTTTTGATAATTCCTGGCAAGTGGTCAGAGAATGGGGAGGCATATACTTGCAATTCCCAACATTCACATACCTTAGGGTGGTGGGATTCTCAGTGCTCTCTACAAGTTACCTAGATGCCCCACAGATAACTAGGTCTTGATGGAGTTGGTACCAAAACTACTACATTTTCATAAAATACAACATGATAGACATAATATAGGAGCTCAATTTCCCTTAGTCTTGAGAAGGTATAATTTTCTTCCACATGCAAGGAAAATAATTGTTAAGGGAGATGCAACAAATGAATTCGAGGACCTTTCACCCTCATGGCAATTTTGATTATTTGGATAAACTTGATAGATTTTGGCCACCGGTCCTCACATACCTCAATTAGAGGATATTTGGATTAATTACAAAGACGATGTCATCATTCGGAAAGGAACTTCAAGAGGTTGATTCTTCAAGAAGTGGCCCAATATAGAATTACAAATGTCCCAAAGGGTCTTCATGATGATGAACAGGTTTTGGATCTTGTTTATGGTTAGAAAAATAAAAAATCAACCCTTGACATGGATTGATTGATCGCTTGAGGAATGCAACATTTCAAGAGAAAGAGTCGGTCCTATTCTCAATGGACCTACCAATGGATAACATAATTGGAAATCACGCTAAAAATGGTAGATTAGCTTCTTGTTGATACGGTTCAAATACAAGCACTGGTGGGCCACCCCACCTCTTCAAAAGGAATGAGGTCCACTCCTAAACCTGCTCCAAAACCTTGTAGAATTACTGTTGTTTGTAGGGGTCCAAGATATTCTTCCAGATTTCCCTCAATGTGAAGCTACCCCTCCCAAGGTATCATCAACAAAGATTATTGGTATCAATGCTTCACTAATTCATATAACCTAAACGTTGCAGTCATCATCTTGCAACCACCATCTTCTCCACCTCTTCCCTCTTCACTGTTCTTAGTCCCTCCTTCCCCTACACCTATCACTCTACCTTTGTCCTCATCCTCCATTTCTTCTATCTCCATTTCTCCTACACTTCTTAATACATCTCCTTCCATGGCTCAGGTCTTCTCCTCTCTCTGTGATCTTTCATCAGGATATGTTTTGGATTTAGGATCTCCTCTTCCTCAACAAGATCCCTCCATTTCCACTCCCATTACATCCATGCATGTGGCCATCCTCTCCACTCCACCCTAAATTTTTACCACATCATTGCCACTCACATTTCCTGTAATAAGTGCCCTAGTAACACCTACCCAATCTACTAGCATGATAAATTTTCCTATGTCATCAACTGAATAGTTAGCTTCTTCTATCAACCGCATGGTTGAACATGAAGACCCCTAAGAAGAAGAATATTCCAATTGGAGATGTTGTTGACCTAAGTGTCCTAGATCCAACTCCCGAAGACAAGCAAAGAGGCCAAGGTTCATTTCTAACATGTTGGTCAATCAAGTTGGGGAAAGATTTGTTGAAATAGCAACTCGGGATGCTTTGGAAAAACAAGGAAACCATCACCTGCAACAAATTACTAGATTTAAAGGTTTTCCCTTAGAAATGCTACTCGTGAAGGAGCCAAACATGATGTCCAGGTTGCTCTAGGTAATCTTTGGGATAAGTTTGACAAGGACAAGGTGACCAAGGATGAACTCAAGAACAAGGTTGAACAATTGATTGTCATTTTGAATAAGATCACACAACATGTTTACACAAATTTCCTTTCTTTACCTCCAAGCTTTGATGACACCTCTTTCTTTGTAATCGAGAAAATCGAAACAAGGTCAAGAAATAGGAGTATGGATCGAAATCTTAATTCAGGAAGGAGAGAATGTGATTAAGGATGTTGTTGGTCTTTATAATGTACTGTATTATGAAAAGGACACCATTTTCGAGATGGATGGATTCCTCACAGAGAAAGTGACAATTTGGAGCTCATTCTCGAAGCCGAGAGAAAGGTAAATACCATAGAATTAGACCTACTTTTGAAAGAAGGAATCATCGATGATGCCTCAAAATTGTTTGAGTATAGTGAAGCCAAGGAGTTTCAGATCTGGATGTTGCAGGAGGCAATGTCTAAGTTGGATGAAAGGAGAATCAAGGCAGTTGATGGCCTCATCGACATCATAGATGAATTTTATGTCATTCACTGCATGTTTCTTGATGATAATTTTGATGCAATCCTAGTTGAACAAATTGTTACTCAGTTCAAGAGCCTAGTAAATGAAGATAATGATGTAACCAAATCTTTTGGTCTCAAATCTATTCACAAGTTGGTATTGTACTAAAATTTCTTGAGCTAGCTCAAGAAATTCATAAATTAGCCAATGTCCTAAATTGTTATGCGTGTGGACCATATGACAAAGAAGTTCAATGAATAATGAAATGATTTCTTGATTACATGCACAAGATAGTTGTTGAAGGAAGGGAAGAATCGGATCAAGGAAGGGATTGTGCCAACCCTAGCCAAACTTGGTGCCATTTTTGCACAATCTCCAAGTCGCAACACCATTCAAGTTGCAGGTTTGACGTGGTCAAACCTGCACAACCACTTTGCTATTTTCATGGGAGACTGTTTTTTTGATGTCTTGGTCAAACCCGCATAATCACTTTGTTATTTTTGTGGGAGACTATTTCTTTGATGTAACTACATTCTATTTTAAGTATATAATGGTCAAGAGGAATAACTATAATTTCTCAACCCTCCTAATCTATAAATACAAGAATGCATTATGTAATGAAGGAGTTTTAGATCTTATTGTAGAGGGGTTCTAACATTTTGGGAGTTCATATATACACTTTAGCCTCGAAGAGACAAAAACAATATTTTTCCTTTGACTATTTGATGTGTTGTGCATTTCAATAATTCATTCAATACTTGTGAATGCTTTTAATTCCTTGTATGTGATGGTTTATCTTGCCTTCATGATAATCATCCTTCGTTAGTAAAATTGCAAGCTATAAACTTACTTATCTCAGTTGTGGAAAATATATAATCCCTTTTGTTATCTTTAATTTTTATATTATAAGGCATTCACTAAAGAAGAGAATAATAATTTGTGCATGTCATATATTGTTTTGTGATAGTACTCATTGCATTTGGATTAGATCTATTCATTCATCAAACTTTTGGTGCATCACCTCATTTCGGTAATTTTTCAGCTATCTTCTTCCCCTTTTCTCTGGAAAGTTGGATAGTTTAGTTTACTTTATAGAAATGTAGATTTCAGAGTATAATATTACATTATATGTACTAATTTGAGAGGAATTTGACCTTCTCCGGAGGTTCATCCTAAGGATCTAAGGTCCCACACCTTGGGGTTGTTCCCATGTTGCACGGGATCATCTAATGATTCTGCGGGTGTGCGATCCATGTGACAATAGTTTTTGGCGCGCCTGGTGGGGCAGATGATAAGATTTGGTACTTATCTTAGCATTTGTGTTTATCAAAGGTACCTGACAATTCCATACCTCTAGATTTTGAGATCAAGTGCATAGATTTATGTGAATAATTTAGACAAGGTATTATTCAAAGAAAGGAAATCAATAGAATATTGAACAATCTTTGTCTCCTCCTAGAAGAAGAAAGGGCGGGGCATCATCATCATCTTATAGAGGACATTCAACACCTCCATTCAGAAGGTTCCCTCTATTGAGAGAAGATCAACCTCTTGTCGTTATGGTGGTGAGAAATTATGTGTTTCCCACTTTCAATAATGACATCCCTCTAACACTCGCTCAACACGGTGCTTATACCCAGAAGCCCTCAAGATTCTACCCTTATACATGGGTGAGACAAGAACCACTCCCATTAAACACATTCAAGATGTGGCTAGCATCTGTTCAACTCACAACATAATGGAAGATAATGTATCATTTTGACTTCTCACCACTTCTCTCAAGGAAAAAGCACTTAAATGGTTCCTTAATTTACCACCCGAGTCTATATAGGTAACTGGGATGAATTGGGAGAAAAACTTTGTAAATAGTTTAAGGATAAGAGTAACCATCTATCACTCATGGAGTAGTTGACTACTATAAAGAGAACTCCTAGGAGTTCATGGAAGATTTTAACTTCCATTCCACAAGACATGGAATAGGATTCCACTACTCATCAAGCCTTCCCCAAACAATGCGTTCTTATATTACTTGAGAGCTTTGAACAATGATGTTGCGGTCATGATCCAATCAATGGGGGGAATGCTTTGTTAGATGCCTATGACATCGCCATATGGGATGAGAACTTCCCGATCCCATATGGGAAAATAGCCCTAAGGCCACCAATTCCCTTGTATCCTAAATTTACCTCTAATCATCTAACCATTTCCCCTCTCCCTTAGGTATCTAACCAACCAACTCAAATGGTACCTCCTCCTTCAAATGACCTTTATGAGGTTAAATCATTACTTTAGAGTTTTGGAAATGAATTGGTTGCCCTCAAGAGACAAAAATCTCAATATACTCATCCATACCATCCACATAATCAACAGTATCAGCTTAATAGGCACCCTTTCCAAAATAAAAACCAAGCTCAAAATCAGGTTGCTAATGTCAAGCCTTTAAATACTAAGAATCCCCTTGTTACTATTTCCTATAAATCCCTCATCCCAGTGCAAAATAACTTGGTTCAAGACTATGAATGGTGTTACCCATGTTCTCAACCACACAATCAGAATTTGTTCCCTAATGGAGTTCTTAGTCAATTGCTTCTAGTTTAGATCATATTTGCACCTACAAAACAACCAACAGAGGCTCCTTCACAAGAAGACACTAATCAACCTCAAACATCGGAGAGACAACCTTGTTGAATTGGAAAGAGGAGGATTTTTGTGGATTCAACATAGAACCTACAATAGTAGCTTCTAATACTCGATCAAAAAAGAGGGAAATAGAAGGCCAACTGCCAAAATTTGATCATGCAACTACTTCCCAATCTCATTCATAGGCAATTGCAAGTAAAGACATAGAAGTAAAATCATTAGTGGCGTAAGTTATTCAAGTGGAAGGCAAGAAAATCAATCCGATGCTTACTGATGCCAAACACTCACCATTGAAAAGAAGATATAACTACACTAAGGAATGCCAACAAGGTGGAAAGTATCCCTTTTAGTATTATTGAACAAATGAAGAAGACAAACTTGAATGTCACCATGTAGGAAGGAATGGGAATCACTTTCCATTCCTTCCTAGAGGAACTTACTGCAAGAAGTGTTGAAAATTTTCGGTACACCAAATGAAGTAGCTAGTCGTGGATCATCCACCTCTACTATCTTATGCCAACCCAAAGGAAGAAATATTGCTAAGTCTAGTAAGCCACCATCCTTCTATATTTCCCTAATCATTGGCAAGCACTTGGTACATAACTGTATGATTGACTCTTGTGCCAGCAACTCTGTAATGCCTAAACAAATTGTAGATGTGTTGGGTATTCAATATACACTAGTAATAAGGGGAGTTATTCAATTGGATGGTACAAAGGTTTAGACTATTGGGATTATAAAGGATCTAAATCTTACCATTCATGCATGCCCAAGCTTATCAATCATGTAGGATATATCAATGATTAATCTTCCACCCTTCTTCATGAATATGCCTATCTTGGGATTTCACTTGCTAATATGAATGGGTATTTGTCTACTGATTGGTCGATGTGCTCCTCGGAACTAGGTATGGGACAAAGGTAACTATAAGGGAAGAACCAATTTGTCGAGCTATGTTACACTTATTCTCCTAACGCCATCAATGGAAATTATGTCTTACATGATCAAGAAGAAGAGGTTGTGGATCATGAGTCTACCACTCCTATCAAAGAAGTTCTTGATATTTTACTTGATGATTGGGGCATGAAACATCAGTTTGATCCGTATGCCAAAGAATTGGAACTAGAACAGATAGGGTTGGGAAATTATTGTATCCATGAAGAAGGAACTACGATACCTAATATTTTCAAATCCTAAGATGATCTTGAAGGATTATGGAAACTCTTCTTCGATGGGTCAAGAAGCAAAAATGGTGCCGTGTTGGTGTTATGTTGATTTCTCCCCAAGGTAAGAAATATTTCTTATCCTTCCATCTTCAGTTTAGTTGTACTAATAATGTGGCCGAATATGAAGCTTTGGTACATGGAATCCAGCTTATCTCGGAGAAGGGGATCAATGCGTTAATGTTTTTTGGTGATATTGAGCTTGTCGTGCATCAAGTTAGGGCCTAGAGCGCAATCAAGAATGATTTGTTAAGATCCTACAAAAATAGGGTGTGGGATATGATAGAATATTTTGAATCCTTTGGTATTCATGTAGTTCCCAGGAAGCAAAATCAAGATGCAGATAGACACAATGGTGGGGTCCCAATACGATATCCCCATTGATTTCATGAAGGAAGAATGAGAAATTGTGAAGTTGGTTGTGAGACCAGTTGTACCATACAATTTGAGTAATTGGCAACTCTTGATAGTGACCAACAAATTATCCTCTTTCTATAAGAAGAGGTTGAATTATCATCAAAAAACCAGTCCAAACTTCAAGAAGCATACAATGATCAAATCATACAATTAAAGGGTAATAAGTTGCCAAGATTTACGGTTATCCTTGAGTCAATCTTCAATTAGATGACCAGCTCAAAAAATAAAATACCAACATGGTCATTAAAGAAGATGATTTTGAACAAGTTCAGGTTGTAGAAGATAGATTTTTGAAGATTGGAAAAGTGTGTACACCAGATGAAACATGCCTTTATTGGTCTTTTCCAAGAATATAATGACATTTTTTCTTGGAGTTACGAATACCTCAGGGGTTTCAATCTAGGGTTGGCACAACACACTATCGAACTTGACCTGAATGTTAAGATGGTTAGGAAAAAGAAGAGACAGTCAATCCTAAGATCAAACCACTTATGAAGAAGGATATTTCAAAGCTCATTGAAGCTAGTATCATTTTCCCAATTAAACACTCCTCTTGGGTGGCCAATTTGGTTCCAGTTAGGAAGAAAAATGGGAAATCAAACTATGTGTGGACTTTAGAGATCTTAATCAAGCTTCCTTGAAATATCATTACCCTCTTCTTTCTATCTATGATTCTCCAAATAGTGGCTAGTGCGGAAATGTTTTCATTGCTTGACAAATATTCAGGCTATAATCGATATCTTGGTCAAGGAATTTAATCGATTCAAGACATATTTTATTACCAAGTAGGGCACATATTACTACAATAAAATTTCGTTCGATTGTCAAACATCGGTGCCAATTTCCAATGAACTATGGACATGGCTTTTAAGGGGCTTATAAATAATATGATCCTCTTGTATCTAGATGATACAACAATATATTACAAACATACACAGGATCACATGAAGCATCTGAAAAAGGTTTTCTAAAGGTGTAGAGAATTTGGGGTCTCTCTGAATCCCAAAAAATGTATTTTTGTAGTTCATAAAGGAAAGTTGTTAGGAAACATTATTTCAAAATACGGAGTTTTAATTAATCCGGAAAGGATTTGTGCCATTTTGGATCTCTCCTTCTAAGTCATAAGAAGGGTCTCCAATGCTTTTTCGAGGCCATCAATTTTGTAAGGAGTTTTATACCTCAATTTGTCACCTTGGCTAAACCACTCACAACCATGCTAAAGAAATAACATACCTTTTAACTGGACTAAGGAAGGTAAGGATAGTTTTGAAGCTATCAAGATGACCATTTCATAGGCTCCCACATTGGTAAATCCCAATTATGAAAAGGATTTCATTCTTTACGCCTTTATGGGATCAGAATGTATCTCAAGGATTCTTACTCAACATAATAATGATATGATGGAACAATTGATTTCCTTTTTAGCCAATCTCTCAAAGATTACAAGCTCAAATACTCTTGCATCAAGAAACATGTTTTCACCGTCATTCGAGAATTGAAGAAGTTCAAACATATGTTGTCCAATAATAGGATCTAGTTGATGGTATCACATCTAGGGGTCAAGGATTTCTTATTGAACAAAGACATGAATGAAAAGTGAGTCGGATGGATTACCAAGGTCATGGAATATGATGTTCATATAAAGGTGACCAAATTAGTAAGAGGAAAAGGCATGTGCCAAAGCATCTTTTTGTTAATTTGGAAGCAAGAGAGGAGTGTGACAACGTGTTACATAATCACCAACAAGAAGAAACTCACACTCTGGTGATTGGATGTTCAACATGAATAATCTCTTACTATCAGTGAATATCCTCTTGGTTTAGATAGAAATAAAAGGCGAGCTTCAATTCAATCCATTCTCTATGTTCTCATAGATGGCATACTTTTTGAAAGGATTTGAATGGGGTCCTTATTAGATGCGTAGGCTCAAAACAAGTTGACAGGATATTTGAGGAATTTCATAATGGGTTGTCAGGGGGACATTACTCAACAAGAAAACCGCCAAAAAATATCATGGGGGTCGGGTACTATTAGTTGAAACTATTCAAAATTCCCATATATGTGTAAGAAAATGTAAGGAATGTGCCTTTTTCACAAGAAAGTAAAGGTTAGCTTCCCTCCCTCTCCATCCGATCTAAGTAGATCAACCTTTTGTGAAATGGGGCCTAAACTTCATTGGAATGATAAATCCACCATCTAGTGATGGTCATAAATGGGTGCTAACTGCAACTAATTATTTCACCCGATGGGCGAGAGCCGAAATAGCATTGAAGGAAGGCAATGGTAAATCCGTCCTAGATTTTATTGAAGGTATTATGACAAGGTTTGGCGTTCCTTTCACTATCATCTCAGATAATGCCAAAGATTTTGTAGGTATGAAGCTCAGTGAGTGGGCTGTCAAGAATGGTATTTATTTGAAAACATCATCTAACTATTATCCACATGGTAATGGTTTGGTCGAGTCCAGTAATAAGAACTTGATACAAATTATCAAAAGGACAATGGAGAGTAACCAATGAACTTGGCACGCACAAATAAAGACTACCCTATAGGCAAATAAGATATCAACAAAAAGGGCCATTGGGAATTCTCCTTTTATGTTAGTATATGGTAGGGAGGAAAATATCCCTCTATCTTTGGAGTTAGCACATCAGTTAGAAGTAATGGAAAGTGATCCTATGAAAGTATGGTTTGTTGAGTTGATGGAATTGGAAGAAACATGAAACAAGGCTATGAAGAACTTGAAGTTGCACCAAGCTCAAACCAAGAAAAATTTTGACAAGAAAGAAACACACAGTTCTTTCGGGAAGGAGATCGGCTCTCAAGTGGGATGCAGACAAGGCCAAACCAGGGATGCATGTAAAGTTTCATTGCCTTTGGAGTGGGCCATACGTAATTATAGGTTATAAAGAGGAAAATTGATTTTGCCTATCTAAGCTCGATGGAGAAGCACTTCTATCCTAGTCAATGGGATACACTTCAAAGCTTGTTATTGAGCTTCCTCCAAGTGCTATACACATTATTTTTCTTGTTTTGTTTTTATTTTGTTTTGTTTCTTTATGGTTGTCTTCTTATTTTGTATATTTTTTACGTTAAGGAATTTGTTCCCAATGGATTGCATAAAGGCTATTGGACTAATGCTTAGAAGGAAATCATCCTCAGAAGGTCACCAAAAATGTTAAATTTCCAAGTTTCCCTTTCCAAGAGGGCTTTTGAAAAATTTCTTGCAAAATTTTGTCTTATACCAAGTTTCGTTTTTCCAATTTTTTTCAAAAATTACCTAAGTGTTAAAATCTCATCGGATTTTGGATTTTGGATTTCGGAATTCAACTTACAATTTTCATGCAAACTACACGTTGAGTTCCAAAACCCCAAACTGCCCCATATAGAAATACGTGAAAATTAAAAATCAAAACTGTGGAGTATTTTTTCATTGATGTCAAAGGTACAACATTAGTGTTGGTGGAATTATTGAGGTTTGAATATTTGTTTAATATTCAACATTACAACATTAGTGTTCATAAAATAATTATTCATGTCAAAGGTTCAAGTTGCACATTAAGGTACAAGTTGAATAATTTATTATTCAACAATGTGGTAGGACCTACATGGACACATGGACACATTTTTCAATGAGGTACATTTAAAATGGAAGTTACTTAATGCATGTTAAATGTTTGAATTCAAAATGGGAGTTACATTTGCATGGGTGATGAGTTATGACATGGAGGAGTTACAAATTGATTTTAAAATCATGGAGGAGTTACAAATTTGAATTTAAAAAGAGAATATGTCTTTATGGGGCAGATTTTTTCATATGTGGAGCATTAAGGATGTGTAAGGGAAGTTGGTTATGCGTATTAATTGAAAAATATGAGTTACACTTGACCTTGTAAGAGAATATTGCTATTTGGAGCAAATATTTAATATTGTTGTAACCGCCAAGTGATGTGGCTTGCTTATGGCACATTTTTTCATGTAGGAGATTTAAATTGCAATATGGGCGCCAAAATTGGCCCATGGTATGGGCACATGGTTTTAGGGAAACCACAAGTGGTTTTTCCTCTCCTTCTTTCTATATAAGCAAGTGTTGTGTGCACATTTTTATGTGTGCGAGAAAGAGAGCATTTTGTATGAGTGTGATATGTATGTGAGTTGATATTGTAAATCTCTTAAGTGAGTATGAGTATGTGAGAGAAAAAATATAGGAGAAACTATTATTGATTTGTATTGCAGATTTTCTAGAGTGGGTGATTCAGATAAGGGATTTGTGTCTCCAAAAGTTGGTGCTTTGAATCAAAGATTACACAGTCATTGGTGTTTGCATTCAAGGGATGAATTGGCGTTTGGTATGGAGATTGGTGTCTTCTATGAGTGGGTGCTCACACCTTGTAAACACTATTTTTATTTTGGATGGATTTGGATAGTATATCTAAGAAGTCTTTTTTTGGTGGATGTAGCCCACACTGGGTGAACCATGATATATCTAGTGTTATGTGCATTTGGTTTTTGTGTGTGCTCTCATTTTTTCAGATTTGAATATATTGTTAAGTGCGGAATTGGAGAAATTTTTTTAAAATTGTTGAATACTTTGATTCACCCCCCTCTCTGTATTCATGTGCTTCTAACATTTAGTATTAGAGTAGGTTCCTTTTTTCTAGCTTAATAGCTAGAAGGTAGCATAGAGGTACCATTTCAGAGATTCGAGGCTACAAAATAGGGCTTAATTTATACCATCGAGAATTGGAAATTGACAAGAAATTTGCAGTTCAAAACACCACGTCAAAAGTGCAATAGAACATTGCAAGCGGAACTACGGAGCGTAAGTGTAGTTTGGAACTGTGGTGTTGTGAAACAAGGCTCAACCTTAATCGCGAAACTTTATGGCATAATCGCAGAGTGGAATTGCGGTTCTTAATCGTAGGTTTGCATTGCAGTGTGAACTTCTACTCCCACCTATGATTTTCATTTTAGAGTAGATATTTCAGGGATTTCTCTAGAAATAGATGTCTGGATTGTCTTTAAAGGGAAAATAAAATATGAAATATAGTTTTCAAGGGTAGTTCCCCTACAAGCATTACTTTAGACGTCGATAACATTGGAGATACAAATCTTGGGCATATTGACTTGCCTGAGTTTTGGGAAAGGGTTAGAGCCCCAAATAAAAAGGAATGGATGCAAGGAATTTTTGATAGTGGAATTTCTTTGGCTCTTTTTTTCCATATGTCGATCAATGCCTAGAGTTTTTGCTGTTGTCTTCTTTGCAAAACTATGAAAAAGAATATGGAACAGTGATGGATGATGACGGGACGATCGTGATCAAACTAGACAATGACTATTTTGAAGACTTGTTGAAACTTCCCGATGTTGAGGAATATGCCAAAATTTCCCCAGAATCCGCTCTTGAGCACTGGGAATTAGAGACTGATACTTGTACTAGGGTCCTTAATAAGATCTATCTAGAAAAATCTAAACCTTCATTTTCTAGGGTCCCTAAGACTATACCACGATCATATTTTATCCAGAAGTGAATGACATCATCAGAGTTATTGGACTTCCTTCTTCCAAGGATTTCCAAGAGTGGGTGTATTTATACATTGCCACTATCCAGAAAAATGTTGATCTCATCGATGAGAAGAATATATTAGTGATGTCATTTGTTTCTAATTATCGAACATCCTAACCTTTGGGAATTTCTTCATGACATCATATCTTATGTACATGGCTATGGGTATGAGGAATTACCCAAGTTTTTCACTGGTGGGATCGAGTAACTCAAGTCAAATTTATGATTTCTACACTCAACTTACAATTTAGGAAGGGGTGAAACATTTTAGAAGATTCATTGATGAATTCTTCATTGTTATCTTATACTTATTTGATAAGGATCTATACAACCGAATAATTTTATATAATGCCCGACAAGTGGTCGAGAGAATGGAGTGGCATATACTTACAATTCCCAAAATTCACATACCTTACAAGTAGTGGAATTCTTAGGTGCTCCCTACAAGTTACCCAATTTCCCCACGGATAAATGAGTCTTGATGGATTTACTTTGGAAACTACTACATTTTCATAAAATCCAACATGATAAACACAAGATAGGAGCTCAATTTCCCATAGTCATGGGAAGGTATACTTGTGCTTCCACATACAAGGCAAAGAATGTTGAAGGGGAGATGCAACAAATGAATTTGAGGACCTTTCACCCCGTGTCAATTTTGATTTTTGGGATAAACTTGGCGGATATGGGATATCTGATCCTTTCATGCCTTAATTAGAGGATATTTGGATTAAATGCGAGACAAAGGCACACCGAGAAAGGGACTTTGAGAGGTTGACTCTTAAAAAAGTGGACCAGTATGGAATTACAGATGTCCTAGAGGGTCTTTATGATGATGAACATGTTTTGGATCCCGTTTACGGTTAGAAAAATGTAAGAAATCAACCCTTGTCATGAATTGATTGGTCACTCGAGGAGCGCAACATCTCAAGAGAAAGAGTGACTCATATTATTAATCGAGATCTACTAGTGGCTAGCATCATTGGGAATCATGCCAAAAGCGTCATATCATCTTCCCATTGATATAATTAAAGTACAACCATCGGTTGGCCACCCCACCTCTTCAAAAGGAATGAGGTCCACTCCCAAACCTGCTCCAAAACCTCGTAGAATTACCATTGTCTATAGGGGTCCAAGATCTTCTTCTAGAGTTCCCTCAATAGAATATTCCCCTCCCAAGGTATCATCAACAAAGATTATTGATATTAGTGCCTCACCAACTCATAAAACTCAAACATTGTAGTCACCATATTCTCCACCTCTTCCCTCTTCACCATTCTCAGTCCCTCCTTCCCCTCCACCTCTCACTCTACCTTTGGCCTCATCCTCCATTTCTTCTATCTCCATTTCTCCTACACTTCTTAGTACATCTCCTTCCATGGCTCGTATTCTTCTAATTTTGTGCTCTTTCATTAGGTTATGTTTTGGATTTATGATCTCCTTTTGGTTCTCCTCTTCCTCGACAAGCTCCCTCTATTTCCACTCCCATCACATCCATGCCTGTGGCCATCCTCTCCACTCCACCCTTAATTTTTACCACATCATTTCCATTCACAGCCTCTGCAACAAGTTACCTAGTAACACCTACAATCTACTACCATGATGAATGTTCCTATGTCATCAAATGAATAGTTATATTCTTCTTCTATCCCTCCATGGTTGAACAGGAAACCCCTAGTAGAAGAAGAAGAAGATTGCAATTGTATATGTTGTTGACTAAGTGCCCTAGATCCAATTCCCGAAGACAAGTAAAGAGGCCAAGGGTAATTTCTAACCTATCGTTCGATCAAGCTAGGGAAAGATTTGTTGAAATGACAACTCAAAGCTTTCGGTAAAAAAGGGAAACCATCACTGTGAAAAATTACAGATTTCAAGGTTTTCCCTTGATTAACAAGGACAAGGTGACTAAGGATTAACTCAAGAACAAGGTCAAACATTTGATTGTCATTATGAATAAGATTACACAACTGTTTACACAATTTACCTTCCCATACCTCCAAGCTTTGATGACACCTATTTCTTTGTAGTTGATAAAATTGGACAACAAGGTCGGGCAATAGGAGCGTGGATCGAAATTTTAATTTAGGAAGGAGAGAATGTGATTAAGGATGTTATTGGTCTTGATAATGAGTTGTCTTATGAAAAGGACACCATTTCTAAGATGGATGGATTCCTCGAGAGAGGAAAGTTACAATTTGAAGCTCACACTTGAAGCTTTGAAGAGAGGTAAAGAACATAGAATCATACCTATTTTTGAAAGAAGAAATCATTGATGATGCCTCAAAATTGTTTGAGTATAGTGAAGCCATGTAGTTTTAGATCCGGATGTTGTAGGAGGAAATGTCTAAGTTGGATGAAAGGAGAATCAAGGAAATTGATGGCCTCAACGACATCGCATGAATTTGATGTCATCCACTACAGGTTTCTTGATGAGAATGTTGATGCACTCCCGTAGTTGAACAAATTGTTACTCAGTTCAAGAGCCTAGTAAACGAAGATAATGAGGTAACCAAATATTTTGGTCTTGAATCTATTCATAAGTTGGTATTGTACCAAAATTTCTTGAGCCAGGTCAATAAATTCATAAATTAGACCAAGAAGTTACCTGAAATTAGTCAAAGAAGATGAATCACTGAGCTCTTGATTCACTATACGTGCGGACTAGATGACAAAGAAGTTCAAGGAATCATCAAACAATTTCTTGATTATAAGAATAAGATACCTACTTGAAGGAGGGGAAGAATCAGGTCAATGAATGGGTGGCGCCATCCCTATCCAAACTTGGATTCCATTTTAGAAGTCTACAAGCTGCAACACCATTCAAATTTCAAGTTTGATCTGGTCAAACCTCGCACAACCATTTTTAATTTTCGTGGGTGACTATTTCTTTGATGTAATTGCATTCTATTTTTAGCATGTAATGATTAAGAGGAGTAGCTATAATTTCTCAACCCTCCTAATCTATAAATAAAAAACATACATTATGTAATGAAGGGTTTTTAGATCTTATTGTAGAGGGGCTATGCCATTTTTAAGAGTTCTCATATACTAGATTGGGTCTCGAATATACGAAACAATATTTTACCTTTGACTATTTGATGTGTTGTGCATTTCAAGTAATTCATTCAATACTTGTGAATGCTTTTAATTCCTTTTATGTGATGATTTATCTTTCCTTCATGTTAATCATCCTTCTTTAGTTAAATTGCAAGTTGTAAACTTACTTATCTCAGTTGTGGAAAATATATAATCCCTTATGTTATCTTTAAGTTTTATATTCATAAGGCTTTCACTAAAGAAGAGAATAAGAATTTGTGCATGTCATATATTGTTTTGTGGTAGTACTCTATGCATTTGGAGTGGATCTATTTGTTCATCAAAATTTGGTGCATCACCTCATTTCAGTACATTTTCAGTTATCTTCTTCCCCTTTTCTCTAGAAATTTGGATAGTTTAGTTTACTTTATAACACTTTGTAGATTTTGCAGTCTAATCGTACATTATATGCACTTAGTTTAGATGAAGTTGGCCTTCTTTGAAGGTTTATCCCAAGGAGCCAAGGTCCCACACCTTGGGGATGTTCCCATGTTGCACATGATCATATGATGATTTCTCGGGTGTTTGATCCACATGACAACAAAGGTTAAATGAAAAAACAATATTATTATTTTTTAGGAGGTATCTCATTTTATAGCTCCCAGATCCAATAGGGATTTAATCATTTCAAGATTTATGAGCTAAATATTGGCGAAAAATTCTCCTTCCCTCCTTGTGACATACATTTGCAAGGATTTTGTTACTATAAATGAGCAAGAAGGTGCACCATGATATTCATGCCCAAAGTTGCTAAGCTATGTTATTGTAATGACTTATCATAACAAACAACCCTTGTGTCTAGATACTCACAACAACATTATCACATAACTACTTACATGTTTTATTTTATTTTTAATATATATATATATATATATATATATATATAAAGTATAAAGAAGAGTACAAATTTATTGCAAAAGGAATTTGTTTTAGATTGAATTTTTATGTACAACATCTAGCAATTGAGCAAGAACATTTTCTAAAAATAAAGGCTTTAAATGAATTCCATACCATTTAGAATTCCCATTTGTAATAACACCAATAAGACAAGACTCGATATTTTTTATTTTGAATTCAATCCAATCACAAGGGAAATGTTATTAGGCACTGCAAAACAACCCTTTGTGTTTTGCAATCAACAACTAAGGTATGAAGTTACAAACATAAGAAATACAATTGTTCCAAAAACATGACGAGCTCACCAAGAGTTTCCAATGCGATAATCAATTGATTATCCAATTCTCATACATGATAGAGTAGAGAACAATGAAATCAAGCTCATATTAGATTACATATAGTGGATGCTTTTTAAAATATACCACCTAAAATGGCTGATCGATTATTGGTTGGATTTTGAATTACAATTATTATAACTTAGTTGTACAAGTTCGGTTAAGAGTGACCATGCATGATAATCTAAAGTAAACTTTACCACTATAATGTAATGAGGAACTTAAATTTAAAAATAAATAATGGAAGAGAACAAAATAACATTCTAAAATATTGTAGGATTTTCAATTTCCTAAATACACAATAGGTGTGGTAAATACAAATACACCTTACACGAAATATGTGTTTTTTCTTTTCTAATAAATAGTGATCATATTATTATGTGTATTATTTAAGTTTTGAACTTAAAAGTATGTTAAATTTTAAGGAATTTAAGGATGATGCAATAATGTTGTCATCTCATTGGTTTGTGAGTATAAGATTAATGGAGAATGCTAGTTAGCAAAACACTATAGTTTTTTAATGGATGATGACTAGTTAGTCATTGTAAGGGAAGGAAGATAAATTATGAAGTGAGATAAATATTTTGAGAGAGAATTTTTGTTTAGTCTAATTAGACAAGATAATTATTTTCTAGATAAACTTTAGGAAATTTTGTGTAGGAGATAAATGAATAGACGTAATGAGCCACGCTTAGTGGTCTATTAATAGGGTGAACAACTAAATATTACAAATAAAAGTATGAAATAAAGATCATTTTAAAATTTTGTTGGAGAATTTTTCATACATATAAAAGGTACACGAAAGGTAAAAATATATATTTCAATTAACATGAATTATTTAATGGCATGAAAAATATATACTTATGTGTTTAGTTGCATAATTAATACTTGATAATGTTCCAATGTCAAGTCAACAATAAAGTGAAGTGTATCATTTTAATATTCTTAAACTAGTAATACAAATGCCACTATCATTTAATCGATATGATTGGAATTAACTAAAACATAAGAATGCTAAGACAAGAAGTTCATTGAAGTGAAAACTTGATCAAAATGAAGCCTTTAGTTAAATGAGGAATTCAAAAATGAAGAGTTTGGTGGAATTGAGACTTAACACAATGAAGAATTCAATAATGTAAATACTTTTGAAGTGAATATTTTAGTGTTTCAAAAATGTAAAAAAAAAAATATAGTGAATTATCATAGAATTGAGGATTAAAGAATTGCGAACGTTAGTGAGTTAAGGACCTAGTGAATTAAGGATTTTTGTAAATAGAGAAAACAAAAGATTATATCAATTATCAAAGTGTAAGATACGTTGTAACAAAATTGAATACTTCAACAAATAGAGAACTTGAACAAATTGTTTGGACATTAAAAACATATTTTAACAATTTGAGTATATAAAAATATTATACTTTAATGAACTAAAAGTTTAACTAATTCAATATCCTAGCTATTAGAGAAGATACAAATTTAATAATTGAGTACTTTGGCAAACAGAGGGATTCAATGCATTGTAAACTTCATTAAATTAAAAACTTTTGAAAAGTACAAACTTCCAAAAATTAAAGTGCTTAGTGAATTGAGGAATTTTTAATATTATCATTTAAATTAGAAATGACACTCTTAATTAAGACACAACATTTGTGTTTAGCACTATCTCCAAAGATATTTTTAGCATTACCCTTATGTTTTGAAACTGGTAATAATATCATTATAGAAATAAGTTAATTTATCACTTATATTAAATTACATTGACATACATTCTAAAGCCATTTAAATCAGAAAATGTAATATCAAAAATGATTTTAATGTGGAAAAAATTATTTAAATGTTAAAATAATATTTTCTTAGGATTGAAATCTATGAAATGGTTCTATATCTTTTAATAAGAACTCCCTTCCTATATTTTTGACAAACATGAAGCTAAGCTTATTTTATTTATGGAAAAATATGTAGATTGCAGGGAAAATACTTGTGCTAAAGGATTTAGTACATATTTAAATCAAAACTCAAATGTGTTCATTTGTTAATGTTAGATAATAAATAGGTCTGCATAAGAAAAATATTCACAACCAAAAACATTTAAAGTCGCAATAATAATTAGTAGTTTACACGCAAGGTGTAACAAAATAATATAGACATGAATAATAGTAATCGATAACTTATATAGGTCTACCCTACTAAAGAATACTTAAACATGGCACTTGCATGATACTTGATGATGATAAAATTATGACATTCGTGGCTAATGGTCCCATATTACATGATACTTGCATTAATATGATAACACCAGTAACTTTTTTAAACACTTTTGACGGAGCTTTGAACCGGGGTTGGGGTCCCAACCATACAAAATAGAAGGAAAAAAACATATAAAAATCCTAACAAACTACGAGCCAAGATCAGTTTAGCAATTGAATCCATATAAAAATGATAACCAAAACAAGGGGCCTATCGAAGAGATAAAACAAAAACCAACTATAGCAAAAATACTAATTATCAGAAAGTTTGATGATAGCAGGAGCTGGATCCACTAAGTCATTAACCTATTTTTTCCCTCCTAGAGTGTCTGTGATGACATCTTGAGTGATCCTGTTGAGGAAGGAAAAGGAGGACCATGCTTGGGCATGAAAACATTCAAACCAATCCAACGAAGGGCCAATTGGTTCGATCAAGGCCATGACATTGATTACGGGGATATGAGTGGATCGACACCTAAGTTATGTAAACAAAGTATGCACGAAACAACGAATCAAGAAGCTGATTGTGACAATGTTACATCTTGTGAAGTAATCCCTTATCCATCCAACGGGGAGATATGAAACCCGACATCGGTGAGAAGATAGAGGAAACTCATATATTTTCCACAACATCCTCCACCTAACATAGTGACATGGGACAAGAAAATGTTTGGTAATGGAAAGGATAGAGGGTTTATCGGCATTATGAGAAGTTGATGGGAGACAAACATACTAGAAATTTCAGAATTCACCCGCACTCAACCAAGAGGATTGTAGGTAGGAAGGGGTGAGGATTTTCTCAATGGCCTTAAGGATAGTAGGGAGCCAACATAGAATATTTTTTAAGGAGGCCATGAGAGATTGCATCGAAAAAGGAAACTTCACGAAGCTCACCACAAAGATGAATGAGGGGGAAATTGAGGAGAGCCATTAGGGTATAAATAGAAGGCATGGAGGGAATGCTAAGTGTAGCACACCGACCACCATAAATATAAAACCATCCATACTAGGAAATGAAGGCTACATGTGTGAATTGTCATTGGGAATAATCATGATCCAGGAGAGCCTCCATGAAGTCCTAGTTGATAGCTTCATTAGATATACATGCTTATGTACCTTGAATGATGCCATGATTAACAAGGAACCCACCCCTTATTGACCTCCCTTGAACACATGTTGAATGTGTCAACATTCAAATTTTGAAATCCAATATAAGATTTGGTTAATGATCAAGTTTAATCTCTAGGATATGGATTTTTATTTTTTAATGGCTCGAATAATTATCTAGGAGTCTCCTTCCACATAGATTTTGAGAGGCCAAGATGGGAGGCCAACTTAAGGCCACCGAGAAGATATTTGGCCTCGCAATATTACAAGTGCCATTATCTATCTTGAAAGATACAACACTTAAAAATTACCGATGGAGTTCCTAATCACACATCCTACCCTTGATTTGTCAGTTACCTTAACATGCCAAAATTGTAACATTTTATCCATGGTTAATGGTCCCATTTTCTTACTAATGTGGGATTAGCATAGTTATAACCCAACCATTTACTTGTGCTAAGCAAGTGAAAGTTTTCTTGAGTAATTTAATTAGATTGTTAATGTTTGTGAGATTTAACTTGTGTGTGTCTCATACATCTCAAGATGACCTTTATGGGTAGTCATCATCCTAATGACATTTCCCCGATGTTTTTTATAATAACCATAAGGCCGGGGACCCACACAACACACAAGTACCATAATAATTCTTTTGTAGGTTGAGAAAATTGAGGTTTGTCTAACATCCAAACATGCAAATCTCTAATGTGGGGTGAACCTCCCTCTAACCTTTGGGAAATCCATATCATCAAGGACTACATATTAACCATGGGAATTGAACCCATGGCTTGGGCCACCTAAAGTGGTGGCTAAGGTCACATGAGACACTTGTTAGTTGATGGAAGAAAATTGAATGCAATCTACCACCAACCTTTTTCCTCATTTGATTTTTCTCAGTAGCATGTAATCTCTTATAGGCCACTCTTTTTCATAATTCTTACTAATGCGAGGGTAACCAAATTACAATTCAATCATGTTTTTTTCTAAGTAGTTAAAGCCTTTCACAAACAATTTAATTACATAATATTTTTTATGGGATTTTATTTATGTGTTAGTCATCTCAATATGTCCTTCATGACTAGTCGTTCTCCATGATAATTATTTTCTATTATTATGTCCCTTATAGGTCACCCTTATCTCAAAATTCTCACAAATATGGGATTAACTCAATACAACACAATCATGTGGTTGTGAGTAATTATTGTTGGACTTTATGTCTATGTTTATGTCATATAGAGATGTTATCCAAAAGGAGTTAATACCCTAATGACATTTATTGAGGCCTTCAATGAGTAGTCATTTCCTTGGTGAATGTACTCCATTGCTTCGGGATTCACACCTTTAAACCTACTTGTTAAGTCATCTCAAGATGATATATTTCAATAGTCAATACCACGATGAAATTTATGAAGGCCCTCCATGAGTAGTCATTTCCATGGGAATGAAATCCACTATATGTAGTTCCTTGAAATTCACCATTGTTTCATAATTATTACCAACATAAGATTAATTTCACCCTTGTCTCACAATTATAAAAATGTGGGATTAAATCAATTACAATATAGTCATATATTTGTGTTGAGTAATTTCTTGATGTATTATTTGTAATAATCACAATGCAAATATTCTTTTTCTTTCTCACCCTCTAGCCTCTTCCACCACGCGAACAACTTTTGGAGCATGTAATTTGTTATAGGTCACCCTTGTCTCACAATTCTTAATATTGTGGATTAATCCAATCACAACTCAATCATATATTATTAAATCATCCCAAGTTAGGGTAACCTCCATAAGTATTCATTACCCTAATGAAATTTTCCTTCATGTATTTTTGGTAATAAGTATAAGGCAAAGTGGACCCACTTAGGACACAAAGAAAAATTTGTTAGGGGCATGAATGACATGTATTTCAAACATAAGAAATCAAATGAAAGTAACAATATATTAAAAAATAAAAACTAAAATTAAAGGCACATGGTATACAACATCCAAAACCCTATCTAATGGATGGTTGGACATTAAAAAATTATTATGTTAAGGGTCGACTAACTAATAAAAATATTAATAATTTTAAATTATATGTACATTTTGTGCATATTTCTCCTAACACTCATCTCGGTTAAAATGGTCTCTACCCAAGCCCTAAAATCTCGTAAAGTCGCGAACAATACCGCTTCTACGCAAGGATTCCAAAAATACTCATCGTCCAGGAGATGGAGAGGGAGGCGGCAAGGTTTTGGAGAACATTTCTACGGATTTTCCCCGGTCCTGGATCGATCTCGCCTTTAATGCGGGATGCCCCATTTCTCAAACTCAATCTTTGTCTCAAAGCGGTGGCACAAACCCTAACTATGGATTTGATGGGAAACCACCTTTGATACTGGATGGTTCTGCTCTAGGCGGACTTGAACAGGGAGACACAGACATGGCAATACCTGATTTTCCGCCACTGGATACGAGAGAGGCTAGGCGCGGCCCTACTGGGACCTCCTTCAAAGATGTTTTAAATGGCAAGGAGTCTTCCATGAAACCTGCAGACACTACCCCATGTATTACATTTGGGGAAGAGGTCATTTCATCTGAGATTTACTACAAAGAACATGCATTGATTTGTAGATTCGGGGGACTTTGGCCCAGCCTTCCTATTCTTCACGCGTGGATCTCTGAGCACTGGACTCCAATTCTCACCGGAAGGATAGACTTGTACCCTGTGTGCTAAAGGTATTTTCATTGTGACTTTCTCTTCAATAGCTGATAAAAACATTATTGCTTCCAAGCTCTGGACCTGCCAATCTAAATATTTGGTCATTAAACCCTGGTTCCCCTCCTTTAACCCGCTCACGAATCATTCTCATGGAAACCTGTTTGGATCAGGCTGCCCCATTTACCCCTCCAATTCTGGAGTCATGATTGTTTGACATCTATTGGCAACATTTTGGGAACTACACTCTTTATTGATTCTCAAACCACTAATTACACCCATACTACCTATGCCCGGATCTTGGTGGAACTTGATACTGATAAAAACCTTCCTACAACCATAGATCTTAGAGTGCAAAATAGAACTTGGTCACAACCTCTAGATTATGAAGGTCTTCCTTTCCGATGTAGAAGGTGTTTTTGCTTAGGACACACCTCTACTGTTTGTAGGATGGCAAAACGTCAACATGAGAATTGTAACTGGTGGAAAGATGCCCTCCGGAACACTTGATTTTCGGTGCAAAAAAGATCTAGATACAAGATACAAAAACTGATTCCATTTCTGCCCAAAAACCCCTTTATCTGAAACTCAAATTGTGAGCAGCATGAAAAATGCACAAGTAGTTGGTGACAACAAGGAAAATGATAAAGATCTGGATAAAAACATGGTCGTCCCAACTGGTACAAATGCGACTAAGGAAAATACTCCTCCTTTTCCTTCATCCACGGAGGCTTCATCAGGCTGGGTAACGGTCAACAAAAAGAAAAAATTTATCACCAAGAAGGACACCTCTACGCCTTGATGATTCTTCAACTTGTTTTTTGCAATGGTGATGTTGTGCCATTGTTGTTTGGTCGTTATACATCAGTTGTTTCTTTGCTGATGAGTTGTTGGTTGTTGGTTTTTTTTTGCAGACATTTTCTGCGCAGTTGGGCTTTATTGTTCTATCTAGATTTTGATCTCTTTTCTTATGCTTTATTTTTCAAATCTGGCTTTTGAGCCTTGTTGTACAAGGGTATAGTCCCTTTCAAAAAACTATTTACCAATAATAAAAAAACATTTTGTGCACCTTGAATTTATTTGTTAGCAATTTTTCTAATAGGAATGAATAAATGAATAATTTTAATAACATCCAAAAGACCAAACAGGTCTCGTGGATCAAAGGATAGTAATAAAGATTCTTTGTGCACAAACACCCTCTCGGTGAAGTTTCCCAAGCTACACTTGTGTGAAATTCATTTCCTTTAGAATATTGGATCTTCTATTATCATTTTTATCAAAGAATCAACTCTATTATGAATTTCGATCAAATAATCAATGATTTTTCTACTCTCTCTTCCTCAAACACGGAAATTGTTATGTACCAAGGGATATGCTATTATAACTTATGTGCGGGTTGATTGATATGTTGACACATGTAAACACCCACTTAGTTAGTTATATGGTTATAATATGTTGGGTTAAATAGGTAACATGTACAATTAGTTATATTTGGTAACAAGTTAGCCTTCATTGGGATTATGTGTTATCCACCGAATATGAGTAATTCCATATAAACAAGATAAATATCACTATGAATTATTTCAAGCTAATTCATAAGGTTTGAGTCCGAGTTCATGTTAGATGAGGATAAAATTCGGTTCCATTTCGCGAATGGATAAAGTTGAAAAATAAATCTTAAAGTTTCAGAAAAATCTATTTTCTTCTTTTTAATGTTATAAAAATACATAAATATGTTAGAGAGATGGATTTGAGAGCTTTTTCCATTCTTTATTTCACTCAAGTGCATATATAATGCAAAATTATGTCAAAAACGTGTAATATAAAAACAATGGATATATTTGAGATCATGTTCAACAAGGAAAAATTTCAGCAAGTTTTAATACTTTTCCATATTATTTGACATACCTTTTGACATAAATTTCAAGTATGTAAAGATAATTCTATCTAGAAGAAGTATATTGGAGGTTTCACCCTCAAATTCAAAGAGGCATTCCCAAATTCAGAAATATTATGGAGGTATTCCTTCCTTAGAGAGTATTGTATGGTGTTTCCCTCCCTTAAGGGGACTTATTATATTTTGAATACATTGAATATTATGGTTTATTGGCCCATAAATATCTCGTGTTGTAATTATCTTGATCATATTTTTCATATTTTCTAAATTATTATATGTGAAAATATTAACAACTCGTATTAGACCTTCATTTTGAGGAAAAAATGGGTTGAAAGCCTAATTTTAAAGATTTTTTTATATCTCACAAATTGTTACAAATTATTTTGTGATGTTTTGCTAACTTGGGCGGATTATAAAGGAATATACAGTCCAAATTTCAGCCTTCTATGATTTGTTTTGGTGGTGTTATTATGATTTGTGTTTTTCATTATTTTTTCCCAAAGGACACAATTTTTAAGAAATTTTCTAATTTCTTTACATTTTCAAAAAAATTCCAAAATTTAGTGTGGGTTTGTTCTCTTTATTTATTTTTATTTAAATTCAAATTCATATCGACATTTCCTAGTCAAGGAGATATCTAACCCTTCTTTCATAAAAGTTTGTATTCTCATATTTGGGGTAGGAAATGAAATCTCATGGATACTAATGTTCATCAAACCCTACTTTTATTTGAATTATGTATCCATAGTCTATATGATGTGGAAAATATACATAATTCAACAAATAATATTTTGGATACATATGGGACAGAAAAAAATGATGATGTGGAGGAAGAGGAAAAAAATAATGATGAGTTCATAAAGAGGAAGAGAATACAAATGAAGAAGAAGAGGAGGAAGATGATGATGATGAGGAGAAGGATATAGATGATGTAGAAGGAGAGGTATATGAACATGATGAAGATGAAGTAAAGAGATGGAGGATAAGGGTTCGGACATTCGTAGCTCCATAGAAGGAAGCTTCAATATTTTAGTTTCAAGGATACATTAAAAGGAAGAAGGTAGTTGTATTCATAAACCCTAGTAACAAGTATAATTTCATCAACTTAGATGCAATCCAACATCTACAATTCCAAGAAAATAATATCAAGGAATTTTAAGTGGATGGTAAGAAGATTCAAGCTTTTGAAGATTTGAATCTTACTATGGAAAATATGTTTTGTATATTTTTTTACTTTGGATATATGGATGGTTTGGATATTGTTCTTAGATATCATTAGTTAGATAACTTGGAAACATTGAATAAATTAATGTGTAGAATAAGTTCAAGAAGATTTGGTACCAAAGAAAAAGGCCACCTTGTAAGATATCAAACTTATCAAAGAACACATAAAAGTAAGAGTAGATCATGAGGATTAATCTAAACAAGGTGAAGAAAAGAATAAGGAAAAAGTAATAAGACCAATAATAATATGAATAAAAAGATCAAATAACAATCATCAAACAAAGAAATGAAGGCACTTGTAAATGAACAGGTGGAAAAGGTAGAAAAGATAGAAGGAAAGGTTTATAAGTTCAAGGGTATTGAGGTCAAGGTATATTAGACATGCACATAATCATGATACAAAACAATCATGGAAGCATGTTAGGGAACATCATAGTAATAACTAAAATTTCTATATAAGGAATCAAAGGAGAAATTTCTACAACTATACATGAAATCAAAAGAGCCACAATTATTGAAGATGGAAGCATAAGAGTAATTAATATGGATTTGCATGGAATTTGAGGAACACCATTTGCCAATGATGGAATTAGAATAGCAAAAAAATTATATAACCAAGTTCAAAGATATTGTCACCCATCAAGATCGCACATGGATGATTGGATGATTGTGCATGGATAAAAGTGTTCAATGATTTGAAACACACTTGTTACTTGGTTTCTTCTCATGTTTTGGGGTGAATCACGTCAAAGAGGAGTAGAATGTTACACACACACACACACACACACACACACACACACATTTATGTGTGTGTGTGTGTGTGTGTGTGTGTTTGTGGATATGATATTATAATGTATATATTCTAATGAAAAATTTGACCCTTAGTTAGTTATAGGGTTATAATCAAATGGTCAAACAAAGTAACTTATGGAATTAGTTATATTGAATAATGGTTCAAACTACACTGGGATTAGGTGTTACCGTATGTCTATATAAAGGAGATGAATATCATTATGAATGATGTCAAGTAAGTGAAGGGTGTTGGGCCAAGACAAGGAGTAGGTGTAGGGAAAAATGAAAGAAACGAACCAAATTACGAGTAAGGAAAGGACAACACCGATCGAGATCGAGGAACGTGCAAAAGGATAGGATAAGATGTAGACATGCAAGGAAAATGAGGATAAAGATAAAATTGAGTCCAAAGATAGAATTCAAGTTGCACGTTGGATTACTTACATGGAGCTGATGAAAATATTGGATAAAATTAGAACTTGGTTAAGGATAAACAACAATCATCAAGAAGTGTCACCATGAAGAGTAGGGGGCGGTGAGTGGCTAATTTTATCCTCCACCTAGATGTACTAGTTAAAATATAGATGTAACTCAAAGGATATTATTAGTTCTTAGAAGATTGGTGAAGATAAAGTCCCCACTAATATAAATACCCATGAGGGAATCATTATGATTAGAGATAAAGAGATATACATAGAGATAGGAAGTGTGAGAGTTTTAAGGCATGAATTTTCTACCTTTGTACTTATTTTGTAAATGGTTTAGTTTTTAGGAAATTGAAATATCATGAATATAAATGGGATACTATTAATATATTAGAATTATGTGGCTTCATCAATATTTTACTATGTTTTTCATTTATGTTTAGCACTTATGTGCTCAATACTATTTACTCACTAAAATATGTACTTCAACCTTGCTAACCTTGATGGGACTTGGAGACCTTTCACGTTTTGGGTGAGCGTGCTTTAGACCACACTATGACGTGAAATGCCAACACATAGGATAAGGGTAAAACTTGTGTACACCGGTTTCCATATTCTCGTGTGCATGAGTATATAGGAGTACACTAGAATACCAACATTTTGGTTCCCCAAGTGTAAAAGGTCTCCAAGTTCTAGATCAAGGATAACAAGGTTAAAGTAGATACATTAGTGAGTAAATAGTCTTCATTGAATAAGTGCTACACATAAATGAACAACATAGTCAAATATTGACCAAGCCACATAATTCTCATATATTAATTAACAATATCCTATTTAAATTCATGATATTTTAGTTTCATATAGACTCAACCATATCAATGGTAAGTGTAAAGGTGAAAACTTGTGCCTTGAAAATATCACACCCCTATCTCTATTTATATCTCTCTATCTCTATGTATAATGATTCCCTCATGGGTATTTATACTAGTGGGGACTTTCCTTCACTAGTCTTCCAAGATCTAATAATAGCCTTTGAGTTACATTTTCAGTTTTAAATAGTACATCTAGGCGGTGGATAAAATTAGCCACATGCCACCTTACCTATGCTTTGCATGGTGACACTCCTACAAGATCACTTCTTATCCTTAACAATTGCACATTTCATTCCCGTATTCACTATTGTTTACATAGATTGAATTTTTAGCTCAATTCTTGAAGTGCATTCCCTAGCTATATTTCTACTTTATCAATGAGTTTCCTTAGCTCCATTAATTATTTCTTTACCCTCTATTTTATTTCCGCAACTTCCTCACCAACCCTTTCATATTCTTCCATTAAATTTCTCCTATCAACCTTATCCAAGGAGTCATCTTCTAGCCGAGTTTCAATGGTTGCTAGTTTTTGGCCAATTATTTTATGTGGGCATTGATTAACCTTGGTTTCTTATAAAGCTCCTTAAGAAAAATTTCATCTTTCTCGACATTAGCCTCTAACTACCTCACTCTATTCTTACAGGACTTCAAGCTTTTTGTTACAAACGAATCTAATATTTTTAGTATCACTCTTTTCCGTCTTGCTCTCTGCTTTTCCTTTTTGTAGTTTCTTGAATAACATATTCATGAGTTATTCCAACTCATCAATTTTGTATCTTGTGATGAAAAAGGGTATTCAAGAAGATTGGGGTAATTTCTTATTATTCTCTCCCTTAATTTTTGAATTCGAGTCCACACATTTGTATTTATCCTTGAGGCCCTTTTTTCATGTTAGAGCTCACAATTTACTTTTGTTTCTTTGAGCTCTGTCTCCATCTTCTATGACTGGTCCATGTATATTTTGGACTCATTGTTGTTTTGTAAACTTTTTTGGACCACCTCTCCAATAATTTTTATCAATGCCTCCCACACTCGAGTTTCTCGCCATGTTATAGGTTGTGGTGAGGAGGAGAGGACCCCTTCCTTTTTTTGAAATGATGTGGATGCTTTCATTTCATATCTCAATGAGTGGACCCTTTGTACATGCATCCAAGTAAAATGACAAGGCCTTTTTAATCGCTTTGTGTCCATGGTGTTTTAAAGGAAATGTCATTAGAACAATTATTTTATTCTTCCCCTTTGATATTCCACACACATCGACCTTTTTGTTTGGTTTGGGTAGAGTTGGGGGTCCATTTCTTCTTCATCTATTTCAACCTCTTGTTCTTGTATTGGCCCTTGTGTATGATTTATTGGGGTTTCTATACCTATACATCATCTCCAAAACCACTTCTTCCCTTATGACTCATTCCGACACATTCAATTTTTTGGCCTCCTTAGGTTTATCTTCAACCTCAATCACATTTAGGTGTGACTTGTGAAAAAATATTGTTAGTTTGCTTATGTTTTGTTTCTCCATATGTTCACTTGGACGAACTCCAGTGCTAGCATGAATGTGAGTGATGTACTAATACTTCAACATTGATCCCCTCCTAATCCTGCGCAGTGATGTCATTATTTGGCTAGGTCTATTGTGGTGTCTGCACCACTAAGATTCTTTGTATCATGTTTCCTTATGACCTCCTACATAAAGGTAGGATCTTACCTCGTGCTCAACCTTATCTTATTTTTGGGTGGCTTATCTCGTGTGTGTGTGTATTTTATTTTTCTTATTGTGCTCTTCTAGGGCACTCTATTTTCTCCTATGTACTTCTCCGTACATTCTTAGGAAAAATAATTTCATCATCCGCTCTTCTTCTTTTTCTTGTGCGTATTCATTTTCTTCATTTTTATTTAGATAAAAATAAAATAGAGTTCTTGTGCTTCATTCTTCACCACAATAGTTTCCCACCTAGAGAGTTGAAAAATGTATGTCACTTGTCTCTCTTCTTGGATATCTTGATCAAGGTGTTTGTAAGTAGTGCGAGTGTATGAATTTCCCCATCAATTATTTTCTCATCAATCTTTAGTCTTTTTCCTCCTTGATCCGATGGATGGATCACGTAAAATAGTCAAGTGTGAAAGCATAGGGTCATTTGGCCCATGGTGACCAAGAATTTGATTTAATGAAATTAAATATTTTTTTGAGGTGACTACGACGAGAGGGGGTGAATCATCCGCAATAAAACTTTTTAACACTAATGCTTCAAACACTAACCACACATGCTCATATGCAACACATCAAAGCATACAACCTTCTCAATGAAGTAAAATTAATGTAAGTAAAATAACATGATCTAAAACAAACATATATGGATAATAATATCAGATCAACATGCTTATATAGATGCTCAAATCAGATCACACAAAATAATGTCTTCAACAATGATCCACAAGATACAATAAAGTGCTCTCAATACAATCAATGTCTCATGAATAGATATGAAGAGATACAACTATGAGAATGTCTTCAAACTTCAAGATCAGATATGAAAAATCCTTATACACTTGCAAATAACATCAACATTCTATGAGGATAACATCCAAACTCAAGCACTCAATTTTTCTCTTCTTCTCCAACTCGCTCTCAAAGAAACATGACCACCATTGCAATTTCTCAAACTCTTATCATGAAAAATCAACCAGCATTTGTCCTAGAATGAGATTCTAGGTGTTTTTTTAGGCCCAAAGGGTTTTTCTTTGTAGAAAAAGGGTTCTTCAAACGTAGATAAAATAGGTTTTCAAAAGCTAGTAAAATTATACCGAAAAACTCCTTTTTATAGCCTTTCCTTGATTTGAACTCAAAGGAGGTCAGTCCCTCATGATATTTTTGACCTGTACATGCTTAGAACATTCAATAAAATCCATCCCATTGGTCATATTTTACCCATGTAGGTTGGCCTAGCTAAAACCCTTCATCCATCCACCAAAAATCTCCTAATCCCAAAACTATCTTTGGTCAAGATCTAAAAATCATCACACATGTTTAAATTAAAATTTAAGCATTATATAGGGTCACAATTTAGATCATACAATAAAATTATTTCATTTACTAGGCTCAGTGTCCTTTTTATTTCTCAAAACTGTTGTTTCAGAAATGTACCCTTCAACACATTGAAAACTTTATCTAATCACCAAATAACTTCTACCGACTTTGTTTCCAAAGGTTAGCTAGTAAAATAAATTATAAAAACATTCAAGACCTCAACATGGATTAATTTTATTCCCAATTAATCCCTCTTCACATCACATGTGATAGTACTCATCACCCAATCCATATCATGCTTCAACCAACATCAAACTTGCACAAAAACAAATCCTGTCTTGAACTGCCAAAAACCTTATTGCTGAATGAATGCCCTAGAAACCATGTAAAATCACCTCATCATGAGGCAAGATATATATCACTGGAAATATATTTGAATATAATTTACATTATAACTTGAATCACCTCAAAATTTCACTTGTAGCTCAATTTATGACCAAACACATAACCTTGCTATTTGAGACCCCAAAACTGCTCTTTGACAAGTCAACTTGTTTGGACCTCAAATCATCATGAAACTAAAAGAACATGTCCTGAAACCTCCATGTAAATCAATAAAAACTTGCAATTGTCATATACCATCAATTTTGCATGCTTCTCCTTTGGACCATCTTGTTCTAAAACCTTACTCTTCAGAAATCAAGTTATTTTTAGGTGGGCTCACATATCATCATGACCTCAACCATACATTTCTTGAAATAATAATGATTTTTCTAGAACATCTAATTATCACTTTTGTATTATCAATCAAAAATGGGTCATTATACTTCACCTTTTGCAAATTGCTCCTAGTTAGGGTTTAACTAGGGTTTTTGACCTCTTTACCTTCTTAACATTTGTACATAAACTCATGATGATAAAACAACCTGATTATTTTTGTGAAACCTTATAAAATAAACTTATAAGAATTCATGAAATACAAAAGATCCCATGCAAATAACACTATTCACAACGAGCATTTGAAGTTGCACTTCGAGATGGAAATACACTAGATTTTGACCATGTCTCACCGTAACAACTATAAATGGAAAAATACACAACATGGGGACATAGAATTTTTCTGAGAGAATAATCACTCATTCATCTAACACCGTAAATCATCATAATGTCAATGCCATGGGCCGATCTCTCTAGTCACTAAGACTTACATATTCTTGCATGTTAGAACCTCATAGTAACAACTAGGGCCAACTGAAATAATGCAATAAATGAACATATAACCTCTAAAAATGACCAAAAATACCTCATATGACATGATACACCTAATAAAATTCATCCATGAGCTCATATGGCTCCAAAACACTCTGTCACACCTCCAAGCTAGCATACATGCTCTCAATGAGCACCTGTAACATGGTGAACAACTGTACATGCACTATACCACTGTTGTGAGTGCTCAATAACCCTCAAATAATTTTATCCATCATGCCAATGATTCCCAAGAAACCAAGAAGATCACATTGCCAAGCAACATCTCGTAGGCACTGCATGGGCTTGCTAGAGAAAGCAGACATCATCAATCCCATTGTAATAGGTTGATAGACATCCGAACCGGTATGTTCACACCTCAAACAACATCATGACATTATCCTACAATAATCACTTTGTTATTAATGGGTTTTTGCATTAATGACAACACCTAATAGGACACCATGCCAACAATCTCCCCTTTTTCATTGATGGAAAAAACCCTGAACTTCTCCCCTTTTTACATTAATGAAAAAGGCATACCTTTAACTTAGCTTAATTACCTTCTTCAGCTTCATACCTCCTTTCTTTGGTTAAAAACATCAACCAAAGGTCTCAAATTGACTCTTTCTCTTATTTTTCCCAAAAATATGATTCTTGCCTCAATTCAAGGCATGCAAACAACAAGCTCCCCTGGAATAAGCACTATCAACATCTGAACATCATTAACACATCATGAAAAATCATACATTCACATTTAAGGATTAAAAACATCAATCCAACCTCCTTTCTTGACCACAAACCAACTTGTCTAGGCCAAGATATAGCATTTCAATGCACCTTCTTGCTATTTATACCATACAAGGACTTATGTCCCTAATCGATTCTCATTGGTTTAGACACCAGCTTTGATATGTTTTCAAACACACTTCATACCATGACAAGACATACCACTACTCCCCTTCGGCATAATACCACCACAACTAGTATACAAGTACAAAAATGAGCTACTTATCTTGAGTTCTTGTCAAGAAATCACTTGAGATACCTTTTCTCAGTCCTAAATCCCATTTTCATACCATAATAGTCATAGAGGATGAGAATTACACATTCAAGGACCAAGACTTGCTGAATCACTGTGTTGACACTCAATACACACCTCAAATGTCTTGAAAACATTCATCTCACTTTCTAGACTACTTATTCAAGCTCCCTTTCACTTAGGTAGACTCATACACACCAATCTACTGTGGATGCAACCTCATAGACAACTATAGCACTTTGTATGAATCATTATAAAATCTTGAAACCTTCTTCTTGAACCATACATAATCTTGTCAATCATGAGAATACTACCTTTTCCCTTGAATTTTTTTAATCATCTTGATTATAAATGGTCACCTACAGACATCTCTTGTGAGACCTCATACTTTGACATGGATCTTAATGAACTTCAAGATGTAGCATATTAGTTTTACCCTTCATAGACTTATGACAAACTATGAATACATTTTCACAAATCCTAACTCATTGTAATTAGATAATTGGTCCTTAAACACTTTATAATACTTCATTACAATATTTCCACCTCTTCCACTTGTGAAGATATTACTTTGAAAGTTTGATGACCGATGAACTAACCCATGACTCAATTTTAAGACTTATAGACATCTATGTACCTAACTATTCATTCTTGAGGAGTTTAAGTCACTTTGATACATTCATGACCAAGCCATTCTTATGATCTTGTTTTATCATTGTATTTCAAGACAAGCTTGCCCTTCCTACTTTTTTGGAGACACCGTTGAACTCTCACATAGATCATTAATCATGCAAACAAAAAAATGCATTACATAGTCACTTAACACTTTTTGATATACACAAGCATCAAACATCCCCTAGATCACGTAGATAATTTTGAAGAACTCCTCATCATGTCATGAATGAACTTTTCAAATCATATTTACTCTCGTGAAGTCTCATACCATGCCTTTGCATGGTTATAATTTCTACAAATGCATTACCGAGCATAATGTGAATGTAGAGTGCTATTCCTTGCTTTCAAAACTAGTGTCATGAGTCACCTTTTAGTCTTGTAACATTTATAAGCTATAACATATCATATACATCACCATACCACATACCAAACCTGTACGTGTACAAATTTTTCCTCTGAGTCATCTTTTAGCTTATAAAATCCCATCATTTGATATACAAATCCTTGTAACACCAATCATTGCTTCAACCTTTTATTTGGACTAGAAACATTATAGCTCAATCACATTTTCCTTCTAAATGACTTGGCATATCCTTCTCTTTGAATCCCATCTTCAAGCTCATACTACTCACTATGATACATGTTTATAGTCAAAAATAATTTCAAAATTTGGCAAAAGTTTTGAGAATTCAAATCTTTCAACTTAAACTCCTCACTTGTACCTTACTCCACAAGATCACTTGATTCCAAATTGAGTTGCATGTCCTTCAAGATGTCTTTGAGCTATATATATTCCTTTGATGACCAAAGAAGTGCTTCACACCTGAGGAATATAGCCTTTGAAGCAATATTTGATCATAATAGACCATATTGTGATTTGACCAAGTCAACACTCATGTTTCATACTTCAACTCATACACAACCTTGGGTTTTTGATGTCAAACCCTTAAGACACATACCTTAGTCTTCAAGACCTTTTGAATGGTCCTGAGAGACACCATACTTCTGCATATTGATCTTCTAGTAATAATTACTTATCTTGACACGATGACACATAATTTTTACCTCCCACTGTAAATACTTACTATCGATTGATTCATGCTCGATTTGGAACACAACATGACTCAAAGCCATTAACATTGAGAAATGAGCATAATACTTCTTCATATTCCTCATGAATAACCTTTTTCTAAGTTTTCATCACATCAAGTATAACATTATTTTGAAAAATACCTCTCTTCAAGCCTACAAACATCACCTACAAGTATTTATGCTCTGTAATGTAGATATCCTCACTCATAAGTAGCTTGAATTTCCTTGGAATAATGCATACTCCACTGAATTTCCTTCACAATTTTTGTATTATGGCTCTAAAGCATCTCATACAACTATTTTGACATGTAGCTATTCAATTTTGGATCCTAGAATTCATACACACTACCCAACAAATATTGATGCTTCTACAGCTTGAGATCATTTCTTTAGACACCACACATTCTTCATATCATAGTTCAATCCATTTCAAGCCATGGATATCCCACAAGTACCTTAGAACATGACCAGATATCTTGAGAAATTACTTGCAACCATTCAGATCCTTATGCAAACTTGTCATGGAGAGTGATAAAAGAGACGCGATTCATGTAGATCATGCATAAATATTGGGATAAAAATTTAAGCTCACTTTGATATCATGAAGAACACCATTTCTCTCTCAAACTTGACTAAGTACACACCAAGACACTACTTTCAACTCATACATTTTCAATAATAGACACATCACACACTACTAAACTCAAAGAAGGCATTTTGAGACACTTTGTAGGCTCTAAATTTTTCAAAAGACAAATACATGACCAATATTTTACATCATGATTGAGTGAAAACACTTTTATATGCTTGATTCAGAGGCTTGAATTTTTTTGACATCGCATAGGTAAGAACTCGAGAATATTGCAAAGAACACAGACTTCTTACTATACCTCATAAGTAAACATGATCTTTATAGACACCATTTTAGCTTTAAGACACTAATAACTCATGGAAATTATTAATACCTACCACTACTACACATGGATGGCCTTAAGACATCAATGAGACACAAATAAGACAATCCTAGCCTTCACAAAGTGCTCCTACACACTCAACATTGTCAAAATTTTGACACAAAGACTCTGAGATACTCTTTATGAGTTCAAGAACACTTATTTACTTCTAGTAACATGATGATGAGACTCTTCAACAACCTACACCATCTCATATAGACAATTCTATCATAAGAATGCAAGACACGAACTCAGATGACTCAAGCACACACACCAATTTGCTACATGGCAGAGATCATGATGTTTCATTATCAAGAACTACCAAACAACCTTGAAAATACACTTATAGACTCAAAAGACATACCTTTTCCACATGTACGACACTTATACTAAAAAAACACATCTCCCCCTCACTCCAAAACTTCATTTGCATCTATACACCTAATATAGACATATGTCACCATGGAGGAGCTTGATGAGAGACCTAAGTAGGTATTAAGTCCTCTTCTTGGACCTTGATTGTATCTTCTTTACTATATTTCACATTTGTTGTAGTATATCCCTCATTTTTCTTAGTCACATCCTTGGATACATCTTGATCACTTTGACTAGCTTCTTCCTTCTTTTTGTATACTTGAGCTTATGGCTTGGGTCTTTGAGTTTCTTTCTTCAACTGACCTACATCACAAAACCTTGTAATATGCCCTTTCTTGTGGCATCTAAAACACTCCACTTGCCTTCCTTTTCATTCAAAATCTCTATGACCATATCCATTGTAAGCATAACAATATCCCTTGAATGTTCTTACATACCTTTTTGTGTTTGATGACTCATTTTTGCAATATTTTGCAAGATGTCCCTTTTCTTTGCAATGATAGCATTCAGTTCCATACCTTTGACCTACCTTTTGATCCTTCTTGTCTTGAAATTCCTGTTCTTTCTTTTCTTCAAAATGTTCCTTTCCTTTTCCATCATCCTTCTTTTCAACCTTAGGACTACAAAAACTAGCCCTATGTCCATAAGCACCACATTTATAACAATTACCATGAAAAACACCATACCTATATGCATTTGGCTGCTTGATAGGTGGTCTTCTAGGAGGTGGAAGCCTTGAAATTTCTCCCTTTCTTGGATGCTTTCTTTCATTTGATCCTTGACTTGATTCTTCTTCACTCTTCTTGGATGAATCCTCATTGAATCCTAGGCCTTTCCTATCACCATAGATCTTTTTCTTTCCTAGCATCTTATTCAAATTTTTGAGCTCTCTTGGAAGGATGATAGCTTTCTTATCATGGTGGATAAATCCACATTAAATTCTTCTTTCTCATCCTCTTGAGAAATTATCCTCTCTTGATCTTCAACTCAACTTGAGCTTCTTCAAATTGATTCTTAGAGAGCTTAAGTCCTTCCTCTAAAATTCCAACCAATTTCTGTAGCTGAATTTCACACCATCTCATGGAACAATAAGGATACCCCATATTTTTCCTCCAAGATCTCCCTCTATCTTATTAGGATACTTTCAAGGTGCTTCTCTGATAAAAATTGTTGGACGTGACTAGGAATGAGAAGGGGGTGGGTGAATCAATCCCTAATAAAACCTTTTTCATACTTGTTCTTCAAACCCTAAGCACACATGCTCATATGAAACACATATACGAATAATAATATCTGATCCACAAACTGATATAGATGCTCAAATCAGATCACATAGAAAATGTGTTTTCAACAATGATCCACAAGATACAATAAAGTGCTCTCAATACAATCAATGTCTCATGAATAGATATGAAGAGATACAACTATGAGAATGTCTTCAACCTTCAATATCAGATCTGAAAAAATCCTTATACACCTGCAAATAACATCAGCATGCTATGAGGATAGCATCCAAAATCAAGCACTCAAGTTTTCTCTTCTTCTCCAACTCGCTCTCAAAGAAACATGACCACCATTGCACTTTCTCAAACTCTTCTCATGAAAAATCAACTAGTATCTGTCCTAGAATTATATTCCAAGTGTTTTGGGCTAGGCCCAAATGGTTTTTATTTTCAGAAAAAGGGTTCTTCAAAATAAGATAAAAGGGGTTTTCAAAAGCTAGTACAATTGTACCCAAAAACTCCTTTTTATAGCCTTTCCTTGATTTTAACTCAAAGGGGGTCAGTCCCTCATGAAATTTTCGACCTATACATGCTTATAAAACTCAATAACATCCATACCAATAGCGATATTTTACCCAAGTAGGTCAGCCTAGCTAAAACCCTTCATCCATGCACCAAAAATCTCAAAAACCCTTACATTGGGATGAAAAAAATATCCTAATCCCAAAACTATTTTTGTTAAAGATCTAAAAATAATCACACATGTTTAAAATAACATTTAAAAATCATATATGGTTGCAATTTAGCTCATACAATCAAATTATTTCATTTATTGGGCCCAGTGTTCTTTGTATTTCTCAAAACAATTGTTTCCTACACCCTTCAACACCTTGGAAACTTTATCTGATCACGAAATCACTTATAATGTATCAAAACATGCCATGTGACAAATAAAAATTACATAACTTTTAGAACATTTATAATCATGTTAGAATTCATGAAACATCCTTCACTTCAAACCACAACAAGATTTGCCTTCACCAAATAAACCTATCAAAAACTCTATTTCCAAATGTTAGCTCATAAAATCAATTATAAAAATATTCAAGACATAAAAATATATTCATTTGATGCCCAATTAATCCTTATTCACATTACAGTGAAATAAGAATCATCACCTAATCCATATCATGATTCAACCAACATCAAACTTGCACAAAAACAACACCTATCTTGAATCGCCAAAAACCTTCTTGCTGAAATAATTCCATATAAACCATGTCAAATAACCTCATCAAGATGCAAGAAATATATTACTAGACATATTTTTAATATAATTTCCAGAAAACTTGAATCACCTCAAAATACCACCTGTAGCTCAAGTTATGGCCAAAACACTCAACCCTGCTATTTGAGACCCCAAAACTACCATTTGACCAATCAACCTGTTTGGACCTCAAATAAACATGAAAATGAATTAACATTTCATGAAACATCCATGGAAATATATAACAACTTGTAATCATCATGAACCGTCAATTTCATGCTACTCATTTGGACCATCTTGTCCTAAGAATTTCCTCTTCGAACAACTTTGCTATTTTAGGTGGGGCCCACATATTATCATGACCTCAACTATACATTTATGGAAATATTGAGGATTCATCTACAAAATAAAATCATCAATTTTTCATTATCAATCAAAATTGGGTTAGTATACTTCACCTTTTGCAAACTGCTCCTAGGAAGGGTTTAACTAGGGTTTTTGACCTTTTACCTTCTTAACATTCGTTCGTTAACAAATGACGATAAAACACCCTAATTATTTTTGTGAAACATTATAAAATCACCTTATAATCATACCTGATATCCAAAATTTTCCATGCAAATCACACTATTCACAACAAGCATTTGAAGTTGCACTTCAAGCTGGAAATGCACTAGATTTTGACTGTCTCACAAAAACAACTATAACTGGAAAAATACACAACGTAGGGACCTGAAATTTTTCTGAGATCATAATCACTCATACCTATAACATTTCAAATCATCATAATTTCAATTCCATTTCTCAATATCTCTAGTCACTAATACTTACCTATGCTTGCATCTTTAGAACCTCATAAGAATAACTAGGGCCAATCGAAATAATGTAAGAACTAAAAATATAACATCTTAAAATGAACCAAAAATACCTCATATTACATAATACACCTGATAACATGCTTCCATGAGCTCATATGTCTCCAATACACTCTGTCACACCTCCAAGATAGCATACTGCGCTCCCAATGAGCACCTATAACATGGTGAAAACCATTACCCGCACTTTAATGACGATCAAACAACCTAATTATTTTTGTGAAACATTATAAAATAACCTTATAATCATACCTGATATCCAAAATTTTCCATGTAAATCACACTATTCACGACGAGCATTTGAAGTTGCACTTCGAACTGAAATGCACTAGATTTTGACTGTCTCTCACCAAAACAACTATAACTCGGAAAAATACACAACATAGGGACCTGAAATTTTTCTAAGAGCATCATCACTCATACCTCTAACATCTCAAATCATCATAATGTCAATTCCATTTCTCAATATCTCTAGTCACTAAGACTTACCTATGCTTGCATACTAGAACCTCATAGTAACAACTAGGGCCAACTGAAATAATGTAAGAACTAAACATATAAAATCTAAAAATGACCCAAAAATACCTCATATGACATGATACACCTGATAACATGCTTCTATGAGCTCATATGTCTCCAATACACTCTATCACACCTCCAAGCTAGCATACATGCTCCCAATGAGCACTTGTAACATGGTGAAAACCATTACCTGCACTATACCACAACCGTGAGTACTTGAAGCACCCTCAAATCATGTTATTCATCATGCAAAAATTATTACCAAGAAACTAAGAATCTCACACTACCAAGAAACACCTCCTAGGCACCTGTATAGGCTTGCTAGAGCAAGAAAACATCATTGAATCTCATTGTAACAACCGATAGACATCTCGAACCAAGTATGTTAGCATCTCAAAAACATCATGAAATAATACTCGCAATAATCAATTTTTCATTAATGTGGTTGTGCATCAATGAAAAAACCTAATAGGAAACCATTCCAATAATCTTTATCATAGGACTAAGATCAAATGAATATAGTAATAATAATCAAGATCTAACATGTAAAGTACAAACAAGTGTGTAAAATAGGAGATAAGAGTGAATTATATTATATCGGAGATCTATACTGATTCTAGGATGGAAAACAAGTTGGAAAGGCTAGAATCGTGATGTGTAATCTATTTCTAAGAAACTAGAATATGGAACATCTTCGAACGTAACCGCCCAATCGGGGACATGACCGCTTCAAGCGCTAGTGTTTGATCTAGGAACTAGTGTCCTTGTAGGTTCTCTACTTATTCTTTTTCGGGTCTAAACTTATCTTATTCCTTTCATTATTTGTCACTTCAAATCTACCATAGTGTTCTTGGGTTACACATGTTCCCGTAAAATAAAACATAGCTACCTTCACAAGGTTCAAACAAACATTAGATGAAACAAATAATGCATATAATCAATTTTGAATGACCTCAATAGTCACCCCAATGTGATTATCACTGAGCATTACACTAGATTTCAGAATCTATGTATTTCTAGTGTGTGTATGGTTGAATCATGTCCCTTGAATATAGGTTTCCCTTGTTCCAATTAGACCAAGATAGCGGGTTGCAACTAATTTTCCCCCAAGCTGAATATGTGAGATGGGATTCAAAAATATCCCATCATATGTAATGAATAATGCAGCCCACAAGTATTCCTTGTGTGTTAGTGCTCTTATAGGTGGTAGATAGAAATTGATATCCCAATTGCCTCTTAGAGTAGTTATTAGGATGTATATATATATATGATTTCCTTGTTTGAATTTTAACACTTAGTGACACCAAAATCTGACCCAGATAAAGATAAGAAAAGACCCAAATTGAAATAGAAACTGAAAATTTAGGAATGAATTAGATTGGAAAAAAGCACCCATAAGGGACACTGGTGCTTGGGTGGTAGTGTCATTATTGGGCGATCTTGTCCTTACTTTGGGTGGTATCTTCCCAAAGCCAAGAAAAAAAACAATACCAAGAATGGGGAGAGGGATCCCCGTGACATGACCAAAAGATGTAAATGCAAGTAGTGAAAGGAAAATTCACAATAAAAATAAGTCAAAATCAATAAAAGGACTAAGAAAAGGTGTCACCAGTGTCTAATCTTTGCACTTGGAAATCATATATATAAAAACATACTATAAGCATAATTTAATAGTAATACATGCATATTTTGTGTCTACATTTCCCTGCTTTATGTTATTTGGAATAAATTCAATAGTATAAAGGATATAATAAGAACATACTTGTAAAGTGCCAAAAGAGTTGTAGCCATATCATTCTAATAGTAATAATCATAGCGTAGAAAACCATGGATCACCTGTTTGATCCATGTGGGGTGAGGTTTTTGTCATAAGAGGATTATTTGGATAGAAAATGTGCTAAGGAGATCTAGGAGACTTTGAAACTTAAATATTGAAGGAAGGGTCACGAGTGATCAAATCCCAAACTAGTGTTAAAAAAAACTACATATTTGAGTGTCTTGTCGCTAAAATCCACAGATTTGAGCATCCTACTGCTAGAGAAAAAGTGGTAGGAGAGAACTCATCTTTTCTCTTCAAAATGAGGCTTCCTCAAAATAGGTTCCACCGCTACATATGGAAATGAACCAATTGAAACTTGCCTACTAGTCATAGAAAAATCCCCAAAAAGTGGTTTAGGAAAGGAAATGACATCTCATTTCCCCCACTTTATGATTATAAGGGTGTAAACTTGGTCAAATGGAAAAGTTCTTGGTTTGATTGGCTCCCAAGTTAGGTCATCTAGGAGAAATATTGATATTGTTAGAAAAATTTGAAGCAACTTGCATTGATTGAAACATAATATTTTATTGAACTTGATTGATTTGAGACTAGTTTGAAATATTGAATCACTCTCGATTGATTCATTTGAGGGGAAAATTGTGAGAATATGAGAAAAATGTGAAAATTAGAGATAGTTTGGCACTTGAGATAGATTGAAACTGTATTTTGGAGTAATATATTTTGTAGGATTTGATTACTACTTTGTGATTGTTTGAAGATAACATGACAAAGGCATGACATGATCATGAATTGTATTAGATATTTTACTTGGATTGTCCTAGAAGGGATAATATGATGACCTTGAATAGTTTACCCCCTTTCGATGAAGGGGTGAGAGGTGAGTCATCGAACCATGAGCTGAAAGAAAAGAGATAAATGGTTTGGAGAGAAATTGAAGGAGTATATAATAGTATAATAAGGAGTGAGACATGGGAATATCATATAATATATCCTAAGTACGTATGCCAATGAATAGGTAGTATGGTAGACGGTGTAGATACGCTTCTAATGTCACCGACAACATTGAAAATATATAAACAAAAATCATGATATGGAAGAAACAATGATGATGAATTAGTTGTCGTAAAAGATAACATAGTAACTATAGTGATTTGGAGTGACAATAGATTTTACTATAAATAGTAAGGTTAGAAAATTCAATATGATCCTCATTTGTAAATTGGAGTATTATGATTTTGAGCTCTGAGTTGTGAGGATTTCGTGTGCATGATAGGTGATCGTGACTAGATTCAATAGGGTTGTAGAGGTAATGTCGATACTGAGAATGTAGATTAGATTGAAAGTAATGCATTTTGTGAAGTATATTAGGTAGTAGCAAGTGATTTTTAGATAATTTAGCATTTTTTATTTTTTGAAAATTTTGGCGTTTCTATCCAAGATGATGTCGAAGGGACAATTTTGTCCATTAGATAGTAGTGTCTAGTTACTGTGTGATAGTTTACAAGTTCGTGTGTGGTAACATCTAGGGTGTTGGATGGTTCTACCGAGGGATTTGTAGGATCTTACCAGTATGTTTTTACATGGATTGAGATGATATCTTGGGATTGTTGTGCTTATCTATGATGTGTTAAGAGACATACATTCCCAAGGGTTTTATACAAGGAGACATTTTCCTATATTGTTGGCACTATTCTTAGAGGAGAACGAGTGGGATATATTGGACCATTTTTGGTTGCGAGAACATTACTAGATTAGGGAGGTTCCTATAATATGCATCTAATGATTGCACTTTGTGAGAGATGGTGTACGATGGGCAGGTTGTACCATTTGGTTACCTACCTGGAGAGATGATCGTGACCATGTAAGATGTATATAGGACACTACGATTACCCGTAGTAGGAGAGAGGTTATAGGTGATACCCCATGTGATACACGATGACAACAGAGAGTTGCGAGGTAGAAATTTTTAGGGTCGTAGAAACATGCGAGTTATCAATTATGAAGGATGACATAGTGATATCAGTGTGTGTCGTAGTTGCAGAAGTTTATTGTAGTGGTTTTGGCCTCATGTGTACTCGCTATGGTTGAGGGGTATTAATATCCTATATGATGCATGAGATTTATATGAGTATTAAGTAGCCCGGGAATTGGTATGCTTGGAGTCATTGCGTGTTGGCTCATTTTTTAAAGATTTGTACAAATTGATATAAGAGGATCATGGAGGTGGGGTTGGTGCTACTTCATTATATCATGTGTGGGCATATGAGAACAGATTCATAGTGAGACCGTTAAGTGGTCCATGAGTAGATTAGTTTCAATTGAGATTTTTGTAGCTAGATGGGTTGGTCCAAGGAGTTGTGGGTTCAACACTATGACATATAGGTTAATTCTAGATAGGATGGGGTACATTTCACTGATTTGGAGGCCATATCAAGACTATGTAGGATGGGAAAAGGATCATGTGGAACTATGATGCATTCGATATACTATGTGGTCAAGGAAAAGTTTCTAGGGGTGGATGAGCTCTTTCAAGGTATGATCCATTGTCATGATAGTTTGGCATATCATCGATGTGCTTATAGATCCATATGTATTCCATTATCTATAAGATCCTATAGAGAGAAGGGGCAAGGACAGTCCTACAGGGCCTGATTACACCCGCTAGGTGGAGATGAGGAGGATGTGGATATAGTTCTTGTGTGATTAGATAATGTGGGATATACCCGACTTATACGCAATGGTCAAATGAGAATCGATGGGTCCTATTGTTTCCAAAGTGGGGGTAGATAAAGTAAGAGATAGTAGGTGGTCATGTAAGATAAGAAGAGTGGAAAGTGGAGAGGAACCTACCCATGAAGAGGATGCGAATGACAATGGTTCCATGATGTGAGTATAAGTGATTGTATTATTTGTAATTAATACATACATTTTCTTAATTATAATGATGATGTACTTATATAGGTCATGTTTTGTAGGTGATGAGTATTGGAGGTTGATTTTGGATATTTTGATACACACATTGACTCACAATGTGTCCCAGTGTCCTTGTAGGAAGCAAGATGTTGGAGATATTAGACCACGTTTCCAGGGAACATGCATATTTTTTTGATCCCATGGCGGTAGAAGCATCTACATGTATAATTTTGCGGTCAGAGTGAGATGATGCTAGGATGGAGCTAGCACGAGTGAGGGATGAATTTGGAGGAGGTTTCCTATATCGAGCATGTTTGAGAGATACATGGAGATTTAGGGCCAATATGCATGTGCGGTGGCCGATGCAGTGTCACTATGGACTGGTTAGAGGAGCAACACTCCCAAGCACGAGAGGTGGAGATTTAGTGGCAAGGATTTGAGTTTGAGAGATCTAATATTAGCCTCTAATAGTAGTGAGGAGGATGTATGATATAAGTTATAATGGGCATTACCCCTTTATTTTGTATTATAACACTATCGAGAGATATTTATATGTGATGAGATCATTTTTGAAATGGTGATGTGTATTTGTGTTGTTATATGAGTTTTTGGATGGCTTGATTTGATTTGATAAGATATGTTGTTGAAATGGTGTTGATGTAACTATAGATATTGATGTTGTAGATTAGGGTATATGTGTTGGTAGCGTAGATAATAACGTGATGGTAGTAGAATATATAGTAGAATGGAGTTAGGCATGTATTGTAAGATGATAGTTGAATAGGGCATTTAGTAAAAGTGCTAATGACAAAAGAAAAGAACAAAAGAATAATAGACCTCACAAAGTGAGAGAAAATAGTGGCATAAATTTAGAGAATAGGTGTGAAATCAGTAGAATAAATAACATGTAGAAAGAAGGAAATGACTACACACAAATGACTCAAATGATAGAGTTTCATGAGAATATGTACTTGAATGATAAATCCAAATTGATCATAACAACAATAGGAATATGTGAATCATATAATGGTTAGTAGTGCTCCTTCGGGACCCACTTAGGTATAGGGTGTATGAAAAGTGGGAGTAGCGGATCATGCGTAGTCAAATTCGAGGAGGAGGAGAAAAAATGACCTTAGGAGGATAAGAGGTAGTTAAATTAATAGATGCTAGTGTGTAGCATCATGAGGAGATGTGACCTATCAAGCATAGAGTGGACAAAAAGTATTGAAACCCTTGTCCTCAAGTAATTGAAGCCTATCATGGAGTGCATAACAATAATTATCTCTATGACCATTGATCCTATGGAAATTACATAATGGCTAGTTACAATTTCATCATAACTGATGAGGATGATGATGCTCATTAGAGGGTAGCCTAACCAACATTTCATCAAGAAAAGTGTGCAAAA